>OU744362.1:23598056-24206422 GCA_916610255.1 Lasioglossum lativentre | reverse complement strand
TTTAGACTCGCGAACCTCGGCCGAGGGTGAAAGGACCATCGTCTTCGCTCCTCCTTTTTCTTCCCTCTCTGTTCGCCTCTGTTTTTCTCTGTTCCTCTCTATCGTCTCCTTTTTCGACCCTCGAGAGCCGCACGCGCGATTACGCCGGTCACTAACTCGAACGCGGATTGAGAGATTCGTGGCCGGACAGGATGTCGATATTTCGGTGGCTCCTAAGCGATGATAAATCCAGTGATGGCCCCGTGAATGGGGCGCTATTTTCGCCACCGTGAATTATTCACCGCGACCCGATCCCCCCCCCCCCCCCCCCTCCCCGTCCCAGGAATTATTTTCGCGTTGCCGGTGGAATGGTTTTCTAATTTTAGCCTGTATTCGTAATAGTGTAATTATTATACATCTATTATTACGAAAAGAGATTGATGTCTACGTAGCTCGTGTACTCGGACGCGCGAGAGGGTAACAAGGAAGGGAAAAAGAATCCGTCTACTTCGGCAAAGCAGACAGTCTTAACTAGAACGTGAAAAGGATCCGTCTGCTTGTAGATGGACGGACAGCCTTAAATAGGGCGTAGCTTTCTCGAAGGGCTGCTGGAGGCAGAAATTCTTTCTGTTAAATGGGGTGAACGGTTGTATACATCTGGTAGAGAGGGTAGATCTATGAGGTGTTCGGACATCGGGAAAATGGAGGTCTAAGAAATAATGGGGAGGGAAGGAACCTCGAACGAATCCGTGGATGATTCTGAAGAATTAGGCTATCTGCTCTCACCCCTTGGGTGCACCCTTACGCAACAGCTAATTTAGCAAACCAAACAGTTTCTATAGCCACCCCTGTTCTTGCTAATCAAATTCTCGAGTATTAAATCCGAACGAATAGACAGCGGATTTTCATGTAAAATAAAAATTAAACGAACCGTCGGACAATTCCAGCAAACGAACAAAAGAGTCTATATGAATCCTCGATCGATCTCCGATTGCTGCATCTTCGATTGCCGATCACGCGGAAAGTGAGAGCGTCAGCTGGGAATGCGAGGAACAGGAACGAGGCTCGGTGACAAAGAAACCGGCGGAGGAGGCGAGGCTTGCGTGAAACGGCAGTTTCAGAGATCAATGAACGATTGTTCCTGCCTCGTCTCGCGTCGTTCGTGTTCTACAGGTTGCCGCGGCACGCGTTCCCTCGCCGTGCACGTTCTTCTTCTTGTTGTTTCTAACCGAGAGTGTTCTTCTTACCCACCGGGCACCCCGTTCCCCACCACCCTGTTTTTATCCAGAATTTTATACGCGGATAAGCCGTTTTTGTTTCGTAAACCGAGCCACAAATCGACTTCAACCTTTTTCCAACCAACTTGTATTCTTCGTGAAGACGATTCTACGAATACGAATATTCACCTATACATAGAATACATATACATATGTATACGGTACGCTTAGATCGCGATGGGATAATATTTTTTTGTGCCTGTATCGACCGTGCCGAACGTAGAAAAGGACAGCATGTAAACACGGACCGCGTGGCCGAAAGCGCAACAAAAAATAGCGTATCGTTGAGACAATACTAGTCGATTAAACCACTAAATACAGTTTAAATTATATCGTGTTTAGTGTAATTTTAATCAGAAAACTGGCAGAAATAAGTTGGTGAAAATGTCCCATAAAAAAATAATGAAAAATTAAGTAGTTTTGCAATTGGATTAGTAGCGGTTCACACCGATATACCCGGACCGGTATATGTATAATCGGATTACGCGGCATGTTTACGCTTTGCACTGCTCGACGACCGCGGCAGCTCGAGCTTCTTTGACCCCTCGCGAGGTATGCCCCCCCCCCCCTCCCCCCGTGGAAGAGGTAGGCGAGAACTGGCTTAGATCGGTATCCTCCGTCGCGCTTAAATCGCGGCATTACCGTATAAGAGTTAGAAAGGAGAAGAGTACTTTCGGAAATCTTGCAAATCCATAAAAATGGTTTCGGTGATATACGATTCGGTTTATCCGTCTAAAAAGGATTTTCTAATAATTCTGTAGCGAGTTGGCAAAATGATGGAAAAGTGTAACTAACATAATGCATTTTCTTTTTGTTGCAGAGATTTGGTGGAGGGGGACCTGAGGTTGTCCGAGGACAGCGAGGATGAAACGAGCAAGGTAATCGAGTCTCTAAATTAATTAAGTAGGTTCAAACTTGAGCGTATGGGCGTTTGCCAGTCTGACGGCTTGGTATATCGAGCGTTCCATAGTGCAAAGTCTCATGTACGTTAATATTATGAACTCTGTCTTTCTATCTCTTTCCCTGGTCGAATATGCGTTTGGTCGTAATTAATACGTGACATTGTACTATTATTGTCCGCTGTTCCAACTGTCGAAAAAGGTATGAGGAAAACAACTGTATGGAGGTAATTCCTAATCGTTTTGGTTTTCTTTTCTCAGGGCACGTTGTCACGGACGACGAGGGGCAGCAGGAGCCCCGATCTCACCGTCGAGTAAGTATCCATTCTCCGCACGAAATTATTTATTAAAATCGTCAACTAACCGAACAATGATTTTCCCGACAGCCTGTCAGCACCCCTGATAGCGATGACACCGGCGCCCCCACCTCTGGCGCCCATGTCACCCATGGGTCTATCACCGGTGGTGGGTCCTTTGTCGCCTCCGAGGCCGCTGAGTCCGCCCAGACCTTCGTCACCGCTGAAGCAGATGACACCTCAGCAGGTGATGTCACCACCTCCGGTGAGCCCTTTGCAATCGAAGGGTTCACCGAGTCCTACGATCCATCAGAGGCCACCCAGCCCACCGGGTCAGGCACCACAGAGTTCCGGAAGCGCGAGTTCCAGTTCCGATTCCGGTTCCGAGTCTGGTTCGGAGAGCAGCGACGACTCGGATGACGAAATCAGTCCCCAGCCCTCCAAAGGTCCCTCGACCCCGCCCTCGATGTCACCAAAGAAGGACAACCTCATCGAGGAGCCGCCCCCTGTGATCGAGGAGTCGAAACCAAGGTGGAACCTCAGCTCCTTCATCAGCAAGACGGCCGTGCCCCATGACCAGAATGCCGAGACCAAACAGCCGCAGGTGAGTCTTTCGATTCATCCCCGTAGAACCGTAGATTTTATGTATAGAGAATTAAATGACCGAACAACAATCGATCTCAACCATCTTAATTCGTAATTGGTGTTACCAGGATTGCACCAGGCGCGAGGGTTCCCCAGCAGTAGTGCCGGACACGAAGACTCTCAGGGAGAAAGCGACCCACGACTGGAAGCTGGACGAGGCTTTCAAAAGGACCCACACGGACTCGTTGATCACGTTGATGAGCGACAGCGACCACCATTCGGACCAAGAGAAGACCCAGCCAGCAGAAGAGAGTCGTGCGCCAGAGAAACCAAAGGTGGCAGACGCCAGAAAGCGGGGACGTCCTAGGAAACCCACGAAGAGCCCGAAAGGTGGACATCGGACCGAAGAGGCACTGAAGAATGGGAAACCACGGAGCCGGACGCGGCCGGTGGGCAGTCCTATGAAGAAGAAGCAACCGATCTCGAAGCCCACTATCGCGACCAGCGACGATGGCAGCGATGACCGGTCTCAGGGTGCTTCCAGCGATTCCGACAGCGATCGTCCTGCCAGGGTATCGCCCGCGGTCACCACCGTCAACGAAAAGAGGCGGCCGAAACTCAGCGGTTCTTCCAGCGAGGATGAGAGTCCGGCGAACGGGAAGACGAATAGCGTTTCCGACGAGGATAATTCAAGATGGAGGAGGATGCCAATCAAGAGGACCAAACTGGCCGACTCCCCGAAGAAGCAGGAGAAGAAGAAGAGTCCCACCAAACCGAAATCGAGAAGGTCCACCTCGAGGGTCAACGCTGCTGGCTCGGACTCTGACAGCGAGTCCGAAGTGTCTGTGAGGAACAGCCGCAAACAGGTTGCTTGGTAAGGATTTAGGATCTCTTAAAAAAATTATAGACGAGACATTGAGAGTGTTGTCCGATCGGATAATTTTTCACACTTGTTTTAAAGAAATGCAAAATAAATGGTGAAAAACATTGTTTTTCGACTGGACATTCTATAATTTTTTATTAAATACAATAAAGCAAGTTCTGAAATAAAAGAAAGAAAACAGTTCGGATCGCAAAGTGGTAAACTCTAATTTTCTTGATTCGCAGGGTCCCGCCAAGACCGAGGGCTCCACCGACGAGGACAACGTCCCCGGAGAACTCGGACAGCGATAACAGTCCAGGTCCGAAGCTTCAGGAGGAGGATGCAGGGAACGTTCAGGACAAGAAGAAGAGCGACACGCTGCGCAGGGTGTTCTCGACCTCTGTAGGGGGTGGGAAGGGTGGTGGTAAAGGTGGAAAGGGTGGGAAAGGTGGGGGAAAGTGCGGCATTTACGTGGAGGAGTACACAACATCGGCGAACACTCCGACAGGTGGCGAGAGTCCTTACAAGAGACCGTCGTCGCAGGCTTCCAGCGTAATTCAGACCTTCCCTCCGTTGACGTATGTCGACGGTGTGCCCAGTTTGTTCTGCAGGATCGACCTGAGCAAGTTGCCGCACATATCGCAGCTGTCCAGGGGCCAGGAGTTCAGGGAGCGAACGGAATTGCCGGACACCAGGCCGTCCTCGAAGCAACCGGTGACCTTGACCGGTCAGGCACCAAGGCCACCGACTCCCGAAGAAGGCGAGATCGTTGATACGCCGCCTCCTCAGCAATTGCCTCCAGAAACCAGGATCCACGGCGATGCTATCGCCGACAGCGATCATAAGAATCGTGCTGTGATCAAAGGCGAACCGATTGCGGACTCGAAGACCGGCATCGGCGGTGTCGTCGTCGGTGCTAGTGGTGGTGCTAGTGCGAGTGGTAGTGGTGCTAGTGCGGCGGGTAGCGCGCCCAAGAGGAAACGTAACGCGAGTTGTAGTTCTGTGTCCAGTTTGAGTACTGTGTGTGCCGCGGAGTCGAAGGCCAAGAGCTCGGCCGAGCACAAGGAGAAGAAGAAGAGGAAGAGAAAACACGCTGACATCGAGGCTGTCGCTTCCAGGCCGTCTAGTCAGGTGAGCTAGGCTCTTTTGATCATCGTGCTAGCAGCAATCACTCGGGACTCATGTCGATCACACTCGTTGGCGTAATCGACCCTGTAGGTTGTTCGAAACTAGGCGATTTTTTTTCTTTAGGTTCTTGCGGTTTGAAAAATTCTAAAAAATTCTTGGTTACTCCTCAATGTTTCTAGAATATTCTACATCCATTCTTATTGCTATACGCGGTCCTAATTTTTAGGGGCAAAGCAAAACTTATTATTTTAAAAAAGGTTAATTGATTTTTTTAGTAGGTAAGATGTTAAACAGGCGCTCAAGGTACAATGAATAAATGATATACAGAGACGAAAAGGTGCAGAGCAGGACAGGAGACTTCGTATCTGGACGAAATACTGTTTCCTTCCTTAACGTCACGCTCGGCGGTCTCCATAAGGGCGTGTCCCCATTCTCACCATCCCCACAACCCCATGATCCCATCCAGTACTATCCAGAATTTGAAGAAAGGAAAACGCGACGAACAAGGGAGGCATAGCGAGACGTTAGAGATCGGTGGAAGCTATTTTCTCTTCGCCCTCATTGGCTGAAGACTCGCTGTTATCGTAGAGGCGGAGCCAAACTAGTTACCAGCCAATGAGACCAGATATTAAATAGTTCTCACTGTTCTGTAACGTCGCATTGGGTCGTCGTTCAATTGCATCAGCCCATTTGAATCGTTAGGACCGATCGAAAATAATTATCACCAGAAATAATTTTCTGTTGTTGTATTTAATTACAAAAATTTCACAAAGGAAGAGGTTTTATATTTCACTGATTTGTATGTTGTAGTACATATTGTTACCTAGAAAATTGCGAGCGCGCACAGGTTAATGATGCAAATGGGTTATTAAAATCTGAATGTACACATGATACCGCCGACCGTAACAGAACTAACGTAACCGTTCCTCACACAGCAGAGTGGTATACAACCAACGAACCACGAGCGGGAAGAGAAACCTGACACTAGTCTCTTGCCTCCTCCGCCTCCGCCTCAACGCGTCTATTATTCCTACTTCAACCCTCAAAATGAAGTCATGGAGGATCAGGATAGGTGGTGAGTCTCGTCTTCTTCTGTCCAAACCGTGGTTTGCATCCCTATTCGCCTGTTGTCAACCTCTATACCGTACTTTCTCTATCATACCGAGTCTAGACAGAAATACCTTCCACCATTTGCATTAAAAAACGTTCGAACGCGAGTCAAATAGAAATTTCTTTTCTTCTTTTAATTATCTTATAAAAGCTTACGCACCCATTGTTGTGATAAATGCATGAAATCATGGCAAACTTATGACGCTGAAGATGCGGAGATAATTATTATTGAATGTTTATTGTTCGATAGGGACCAGAACCAGTACCTGATGGAAGCGAAACGGCTGAAGCACAGCGCCGACAAGGAGTGCGAGCTCACGGCGCAGGGGATGCTCTACCTGGAAGCAGTCCTCTGTTTCTTGTTGACTGGGAATGCGATGGAGTCGGATCCCGTTACCGAGAGGGCGTCGTTCACCATGTACAAGGATACTCTGAGCCTCATCAAGTGAGTAGATCTCTAATTAACCAGGGAGACCAAGCTTCCTAGGAGTTCTTTCTAATTAAACCGATCTCCGATTTCTGTACGTGTCCTCTCCTCGTCCAGGTACATCTCGTCGAAATTCAAGAGTCAGCAGAACAACTCGCCCGAGAGCAGTATACACAATAAGCTGGCCATTCTAAGGTGAGTGCAATAGCCCCACTCTCTGTCTAACGATTTACGCTCCCTCTGACTTTGACGTGTTCTTACAGCCTCTTTTGCCAGTCGCTCATCTATCTGAAACTGTTCCATATGCATAAACCGGAAGTCAAACAGACCCAAAAGCTTCTGACGGAGTACCATCAGAAGGTAAGATCCGTCGGCATCAGGGTAAGACAATGTCTTTTCTACGGTTCTTTTTTGTAGGTTGTATTTAAGACAAAGGATTTATCGTGTGGTTTTGCTTTGTGTTTTCTTAGCAAGCAGCTCAGGCGACACCTGTGCAACCAGAGGGCCAAGGGACACCGTCTCTGTCACCGACACCTTCGCCAGCCGGGTCTGTAGGATCTGTTGGCAGCCAAAGTTCTGGTTACAGCAGTGGCGAATTGGCGAACCGAGGGGCTGCTTCCGGTCAAGCACAGGCTGCCCCGTACGTCAGCGTCCCCTTCGGTGTCTACAACGCCATGGCGAAGCAAAACTATCAGTTCAACTTGATGTTAAATGGCCATGAACTGTGGGACCAGGCGCATGCTCTGGTGACGGATAAGCATAGAGGTGAGTTGATTTTTAATTATTACAAGTTAGATGCTAGAAGACCACACAAATGCTAACCTTCTATTTCTTTTCGATCTTCCCACAGACTTCTTCATCGAGCTGGACGAGAAGCTTGGACCCCTGACCCTGAAGAGTTCTCTGCGGGACCTGGTGCGCTACGTTCAGGCCGGCATAAAGAAGCTTCGTGATCTCTGACCACAGTGGCACAGCCCCCGACCACCCACCCCCAACTACATAACTTCTCTGCCGCAGAACATGGCCACGTATCCAACGATGTTCACGTAAAACCGATCGCAAAAAGAATGAACAGTGTTATCGCGGTGCGAGTTACCAGAGAGATTGGTGTGCTAGAGAAGAATATTCCTCCAGTAGAGAGAGAGAGAGAGAGAGAGAGAGAGAGAGAGAGAGAGAGAGAGAGAGAGAGAGAGAGAGAGAAGAACAAAAAGAACCATAAGAAAATCAGACGAAGTAGAAGAGGAAGAAGTCGAGGTTCATCGTCCTCGGCAGACAAGGGCTGTTGGGGTGAGGACAGGGGATTCGGTGGTCACGGGGTAGAGTATTCGGTCGCGAGGAGGATCGTTGAGAATCCCTCTTTCTATCTACCAACTCTGCTGAACAGCAGAGCTCATCATCGTGCTCTTCGAGTAGTATTCAACCGACCGAACTATACCCAGCAAGTTCTTTGAAGACCTTGAAGAACTTCTTCCTGTGTCACGTTATTTTTCAAGATGAGGAGACGCCCCGGTCAACGACCATGAAGAGCAACGAACGCGCCACACGCGAAGACACGAAGAGGATTAAACAAAGTGTGTTCGACCGGGGAAGAAGTTGTTTTCTCATGTTTCTCAGTTTGCAAATTACCAACGGATCGAAGAAGAGCAATGTCAACGATGCGAGTATATCGCGAAGAGGGGATGAAGGAGGAGGAAGGGGAAGAAGAAGTGCCACAGAAGCGCCCGTGTGTTCTCGCTTCACGGTGCGCCGCAGCCGACGTTACCTGAAGCATGAGTCTCGTCTCGGCGATTCGAGTGCGACGAATACACAATGGATATATAAATATATACATAATATGCATATAGTTTATTACCTATATAAATATATAAATAATTATAAATATATAAATATATATATATATATTTAATAACGAAGAGAGAACCAACGCGTGAACGCGTTTAACCGCGTTTTTAGCTAAAAACAAACACATTGAGGATTAAGTGTGTAAGCAAGAAGAAATAGAAAGAATGGGGAGGGTGGAGAGAGAGCGAGTGAAAATTGAGCAGAGTGGAGAGACGCGCTAGGCGCGCGAGCAACAAGATCAACCGTCGATCACGATCGACGACACTATTAACAAAATATTATATAAATATATATATAAATATATAAATATATTCACCGAGTGTCCAAGGAGGATGCTAGGCTCTTTTGTAGATAGGTTACGGAATAAAAAGGGGGAGGGGGGCCGGATAAAGGAGAGGGGGGCAAAAAAAAAACGGTGACGTTTTTTTAGATTAGACCAGACTACGCAACAAGGATGAGCAGATATGATGAAGAGCAGAGGAACGGTGTAGACAGAGAGGAGAAATACACCCAATACATATTATTTACATTACTTAGCGTTTAAACAAGGGGAAATAAAGTAGAGGTTCTAGCGACGAGATGCACGAAATAAGAAAATAAAAAAGAATATTCAGATAATTATAACGTATAGCGCATTACCACACACACACACACACACACACACACAACACACGCATACGCATACACACAGTACAGACTAAAACGCCACACGAGTATACATACACAGACACACGCGTACAAACACGAGTTTAATACGTATCGCGATTAAAGTAAGAGGAGAGAGATGAATGGCAAGCAAGATTGGAAGCAAAGAGAGAAAGCGACGACAGAAATACTAACCCTGGCAGTTATAGTTTCATCAAATAAATTAAATGTTTATGTAATTATTTATATTTCCAAGGTTAGTCAATATTCTGTTAACACTAAACTTACTACGGTCGAATGGCCGGTTTTTTCATTTGACAATTACTGAAACTATAAAAATGCATGCACAGAAAATTGTGTAGTGAAATTCCCTATTAAAACATCTGTTATTTTTATAAGGCAATTATTTATCAGTTAGTTTTATAGGGGTTGGTACGTTTAGTGTTAATGGTACAGGCAAATGCAATGATGAGATCGGTGTGCGCTACTTTACAAAATGAAAGTAACACTGAATTGTTAAAGTAAATGAAAGTAAATCGATTCGCAAACACTTCGTGAAACATAAAAAGAATTTAAGAGCATCGATATATCGTTATCAACGAACGAAAATTATTAAAAGATTCGCAATCTAGACTGATTTTGATTGAATATCTTCTGCCAGGGGTGGTATACGACACACGAGAAGGAGAAGCAAGACGATAAGGGATGCAAATAACAAATTAAATACCTACAGGACTGTGCGCCCTCCTTGTGGAGGTTCGCGATCGCTAAATCGACGAAAATAAAGATAGAAGCGTAAACGGATAAGCGAGTTGCTCATGTGTATATTTTTGTAAATAGGTATTTGCGAGTGCCGCCGCCTTGAGGGCGGCCCGACGTAGCGACACCGCGCGTCTGGCCGGTCCGCCCCAATTTTTGCTACCACAAATCTTATCGAGAATCAGGAAATTTCTGGTAAAAAAGCGTAAGAAGAATAAAAAAAGATATTTAAGTAATAAAGAGACGAAGAAGACAAAAAAACTAACACGGTACAGTTTAACTCACGGAGAGACACTTTTACCGTCTTGTATAATGATTCTTTTTACTTTCGACGATGCGCGCGTAGAACGAAAACCAACAACCAAAAAAAAAAAAAAATACAAAAAATGAGAAAATAGAAAAGAACACAGGAAGGAAGGTTCAGTTTTGCGTTCTTTCTCTCTTTTTCCGTATACGTGTACCGCAACGTTTTTTGGTTCTTGGCCGCAACACGAGATTCACCAGATTTTCTCTCGAGATTCTTTTCGTTCGCTCGTCTACAATATTCTTCAGCTTCCTTCTTGCGTTACACGCTTTTCCGTTCTCGCGGTCTTTCTCGTTACTTTCGCCGGCGAATGGTGAAGCGAGAGAGAATGATTACGTGGGCTCGGCAGATCGAGGACGTTTATGGTTTCTCGAGGCTGCCGAGGGAGTGATGAGATTAATGTATACGAGGCACGAGAGTGGGGATGATCTTTTTCCGAAAGTGGAGTTGGTGAGAGCGAGAGGGGTGTGGGGGGGAGTGTTGGTGAAGCGGCTCGAAATTGTTTAAACGTGGTTAGAAGATTGTTCTTAATGTAATACGAATATTGGAATTTGTTAGATATAGATTTTTGTGGCCTAATTTTTAGAAAGTAATCGAAAGAAAAATTTATTTGTTTTAAAGAAGACAAGAACTTGTTTTCGCGATTTTATAAATATTTTATCATACCGAGTTATCGCTAATCCCTTTCATTAAGGAGTTGGTTTACGAGAACCTATATTTTACTTTATACGAATGATTAAATTGTTTTAAATTAATGCATGATAAATAGTGATGAAATTTACGTCGTCAAATTTTTATTATAATTGACAACCACAACCAGAGTTGTTCATAAAAGCATAATTCTAAGAATGTAGTCACTGTTACTAAAACGAAAGGGTGTGAAAAAATCACTTTCAGTCGGAGAAAATGTGCATTGACCACAATCGGAGCCGATTTCCGCACTTTCCCCGCGATCGCCAAGAGAATCGTTTGGTATCGCCGAGAAAATCGTTTACTATCACCGGGCCGGTTGGACGAGACCCCGTTGGCCCATAGAGTTACTCTAATCGCGGTCCAATGGTTCACGGGATACAATTTTCTACCTCGTGTGCAAACAGACACACACACGCACACACACACACACACACACACACGTGCACAAAGTGGCTGAACGAGGATTTGAAGTGAGAGAGAGTGTGAGAGAGAGAGAGAGAGAGAGAGAGAGAGAGAGAAAGAGAAAGAAAAGGAGAATAAAAAAGAATACTATAAAAAGCTCGGAAGAAAGAAGAAGCAGAAAAGTCTATTAAAAAGAAAGTTTTGATATTTTCGAGACACATATTTATAGCGGATACGTATAAATATCAGGCCCCGGGTCTCGTCCGCCTGTGTCCCGGCAATTATGATTGTCGATCGCGTGTCCCCCCACGATCCTGTTACGAGAGAGAACAACATGTCGGAACGTGTCTGCGTGCGATCAGCTGTCACCGATTCGATAACCGTGTGAATGTTTCATTAATTTCGGCATTTTGGTCTGTGCTTTTTCTGTTCGTCTCTCCTTCGTTCAGTCCGTTGCAGACTAATTTTTTCGCGAGCGAGTTCCTAGCTTGACCTCCAAAGATGAAAATGGGTGCTGCGGTTACTATTGCCACGTAGGGGACAGAAACGACATACGGATCTCTCAATGATTCAATTCGATCCATCATTATTCCCCTTTATATCTTCTCCTGGATCAGTTTTGAAATTTTCTCTCCTTTACCGTTCTCTTCCCCCCCCCCCTATTTCGATTTCTTTTAAGAAATTTTATTGTCACGCGTATTATCCAATTATATTCACTATTATCGCTATCTTTATAATTAATTTTATTATTACCATTCTTATTATTATTACTATTATTATTATTATTATTATTATTATTATTATTATTATTATTATTATTATTATTATTATCATATTATTATTGAGTTATTGGTACTATGATCGTTACTAGTTTTCTTCTTTCCGGTATATTTATATGCGAGTGAATGGAGGTTTGTGAGAGACACGAGAAAATGGAGTAGTACCGTGTGTCTTTTTATGGGACGGGGGTGAGAGTGAGAAAGAGAGAGAGCGAGAAGAAATTATGGTTTTACGGAAAGCAATGCACGTCGCAACGACAAAAATTGTATATTGTACCTAAATGCAGCAGCAACAGCAGCAGAAAACAATACGTTCTTTTTTGTTTCCTTTTACGTTTTATCTCGAGTTCCAAGTTTCGTCGACGGTTTCTGTCGAGCGTATATATATATATTATATATTATATACATATACATATTGTATTATAATAATCCTCGAAGGTTCGGTTCTTCATCATTCTTCTGTTCCCCCATCTTTTTTCGCACACACACGTACACAGAAAACAAATGTGTTTTTCCTTATCTTTCTTTCTGTTTTTCTTTTCTTCTCTTCGTCTATCCTTTTTTCTTTGCCCGCTAACGCCGACGTAATTTGTAATATATTTCTTATACATATATACATACAGAGGAGGAAAAGAAAGGAATAACACACCATGGACAACACTTACGAGTATATATATATATATATGTATACATAGGACATGCAATCATAATTATATTATTATATTAATAGTATTATATAATAATTATTTTACTATACTCTCGTATACGGTCACAACTGCGTGCCACCCGATTATTCCGGTCTGTCGCGTTGCCGTGTTTCAAGGAGAACTTTGTGGGCCCTCTCTCTCTACGTGCCAACTGTTATTGTTTCGACGTTGCTGGAGAGGAGACGCTGTCGCAAATCCGCGGAATTACCTCAAAATTGCCCGTGAACGCAAAACTTACACAGCTGAGAGACACAGAGGGCTCCTTTCGAGCCGGCGATTTGCACTCGGCGCGCTAATTATTGCGGTTTCTGCGGTTTTATACTGTGGTAATTTCACTCCGAATTATAGACTATAGAATCATGTCGGTTGAATCATTTTGGTTTAATAACAATCAAATCGATATACTTAAATCAAATCTCAATTTTTACAATTTCTCACTACTGGACTGCGGATATTATTTATCACAAAAATACCAGCAATCAAAACATTACAACAATGTGAAAATTACATTTTGCCCCATTCATTAAAATTATTGTGCGGAGAGCTCTCATCAGCGACATTATCGAATAAATATGCAAACAGTTCTCGTTCGAATTCGGACGTAGACAATTAGGCGCGTTAAGTATGCCGAAGTACAGTGTTTTTAAAGCGAACGATCGAGTATCAAAGGCTGCAATAATTAGCGTGCCGACGATTAGCGACGCAACGAGCAATTTAATTAGTTACTGCGTGGCGCGATCGGCGCGCGAGTGGGTGGACTCTGTGCACGATTCGAAGGGTAGCTTCAACTCGCGAAGATCGACCGAAGACGAGCGAAAACAAGCGAAGACAACAACTGAAAAATAAAACAAAGGATTCTCTCGCTCTTCCTTTTTTTTTTCTTCTAAAGGCCCTACCCTCCACTCGTCAGGGTCCCGATTTTTTTTATCGTCGAGAAATTGCGCGCCGATCCGCCACACGCCCGACACAGAGATCATCTCAAAGAGACGGCCAGACAGACGAGCAAACGAAACGAGCAAACGAAACGAGCAAACAGATTCGCAGGATTGAAAGGGTGGATGCGAGTGAGAAAGAGAGAGAGAGAGAGAGAGAGAGAGAGAGAGAGAGAGAGAGAGAGAGAGAGAGAACGCGCGTGACTGTGTTTAATACGCTCACGGCGGCGCGTCTTGTTCCAGGGATTTTTGCGATTTTGTTGCTGGCTTGGTGGAAAGTCTATTTATTACGAAAGAAAATCGTTGGTGCGTGTTTCGAGGTTTGTAATTGGACTGCGATATTTTGCGAAGTTTTGTAAAATTTAATTTGTGAGTTTGTCGATGAAACCCTTGCTCTGTTTTTGTATACAAAATATATAATTGTTTTAGACTTGATTGGTCGAGTGGTTCAGGCTGTTATTCGATATCGTCGATATTTGTTTCAAAAAGGATATTAAACGTATTACAGTTGTAATATTGTATTCGGTGAGACGAATAAAACAACGACATTCGTATGTGTTCCTCGGGGTGAAAATTTCTTGATCTTGTGAAATCATTCTTTATAGTATATGTAAGCATTCCATTCGACCATTTAAGCAATTAAGATGGAATTTTATGAATTGAAGGGTAGCAATCTGAAAAACGTACGCAGTCTAATTAGACTTTTCTATATTTTATACACAAAATGGACAGATTTTCGAAATCCATCTTAGAACAAGATATTTTTATATTTTTTCAGTGCCTGTATTTCTGTTTTATCCAAAATATAACAAAGCTCGGATTACAAAAAGATGTCTTACATTGCATGTTAGTATTACCACATCTTTATCTTTTAGAAACGGCAACGCCAAGCAGCAGCTTATTTTCTACAAGTTGAAAACGTTTAAAACATCCGAATCGATTGAAAATCTGCCGACGTGAGCGTACAACGAGAGAATGACCGAGAGAAACGATCGAGTGGAGGCAAAGAGCAATAAAGAGACGCATAGAATGGCAACCGCACCAAGGAGAGACCAAACTCGCTTAACGAAAGATAATTACTTACCTGCTTTTTATTTATTTTAATTATTAACGTTAATTATTAATTATTGTATTTATTGGCGCGAAACGCTGGGTAGAGACTCGGTGGCGGCTGATATTTCGAACAACCCTCGCCAACACTTGGAAACCATCGAAAACAGAATTAAAGAGAATTTAAGAGAATTTAAGAGAATTCGAAACTTTTCAGTGTTGCTTAGTTCGAACTTTTCCGGGCCTCTCTCTTGAACATACGGCTAGGAAAAGGTTGCAATCAATCGTGATTGCAAGTTGCAACCGATCATGGTTGCCCGCATCGAGAATCGATGACGAGCATCCACTGTCTTCCTGATGGAAAAAACGGTGTCCGAAAAGCTCGACGCTCGCAGTTTTCCTTTTTCCAATCGGAAATTGCAATCTCGTACCTAGAATTTTAGGTAGGCATCCAAAGAAACTGTTTTGCGAACAACAGAACAACAGACACGGAGATTATTGTGTTCTAGAATTTGACGGATCGAGCGCCGAAGTACTCGGTTGTAGGCGTCAATTCGATTAAAATATTAATTGGCTTGAAACTTAGTGATCGTATGCTACCAAACGATTTTATCAACCACAAAATTAACTTAAAAATATAATTTTTATCTTGGGCTCTGTTGTAGCAGTTTTTGTTGAAAATCGCTGCTCAATGTACACGATAGGTCCACGCGTTCCCCAAATAGTTAGCTAAAATAGCTTAAATAGAAATTTTTCCATTCCACGTTGTGCCTCGTTCTAGATAATGGTCAATTTGTGATCTAGCGATTTCTGGTTGCAAGATTTGTGTCTTCGCGCGTTTCTTCTTTGTATAGTCTTCGATGAACTTGCGTTTCCAAAATGGTGGTGTCTGCGTTGCGTTCAGTCGTTCCCGACGGTCTCTGCCCTGTGCTTTTTTTAAAATGTATTTTATAGTAATCTCAGCTTAAGAACGAGAGTGAGTGAGAGAGACGACCCCTTCGATGGTAGTGAAACGAGAAAAAGAAAAGGAGAGAAAGCGGGAGAGCGAGAGATTTTTGCGTAGCTGACGAACGGTTTGTAAATTGCGTAGACGAAAAAAAAATAGGTAAATACTGTCGGTTGAAAAAAATGTGGAGACGGTTTCACTATGTCGTACACCCTACGTCTTTTGTTTGTTTTGTGCCTTAGGCTTGCATTATTATTAATCTGATTATTATTATTATTATTATTATTATTAATTATCACCATCATCGTCATTATCATTATATTCTTATTAATTTTATTATTAATTTTATTATTATTATTATTATTATTATTATTATTATTATTATTATTATTATTATTATTATTATTATTATTATTATTACGATTATTGTGTATATGGTATAAATTGTAAAAAGGAACGTATTTACTATAACATATTCAGTTTTACGGGGATTCTCACGAAGATCCTTCGAATGAACAAATTGTTTAAACTAAAGTGAAGGAATAAATAAAATATTGACCAATTACAAGACAGTCTTCAATCACCCCCCGCGAGTCCCATTCACGCATGTACACACGGCTGCTATTCTTTTATGTAAATCGTGTATTTTTAAATAAAAACGATCAGAGATCCTCTGTACAGTACATAAAGTAGCTCCAAGTGAAATAAAAAGGATATTAATCAACCGTCTCGAGTTGTTTGCCGTCATTCCACCGAATCACCCAAAACAACAAATCTCTTCGAGAACACCCTGTTCAATAATAATCAATACGAACGAGCAAGCATACCCGACTCCCTCCTATTCTCTTCTCGAAACCTCCTTTTCCACCTCCACGTTCCAATCTCCACCAAAAACGCCAACAGACCGCTCCCAAGGCCCAAAAAAAGAATATAAAACGAAAAATCGAGACCCTTCAGCTTCATCGCTTTATAACTCCTCTTTCTGTCGTCCACCTTCTTCATCCACTTCCTCAGATAAGTATCCACAGACTTCTCCCACCAAAAGTTGATCAATCCTCCATCCGACAGGTGCATCAATAAATCGCTAATCCTATCTTTCAGCAGCCAATTTGGCCTAACAACAAAGGCGGTGAACAAAGTCTGTATCCTGTGCTTCGACAGGTACAAATTCTTTTTAAAAGCAATCCTGAGCAACACCGTTCTATCGGCAGCACAGGCTGCGTTCTCGCGAACCATCACTTCCTCGCTGCAATCCCAATGACTCACAGTTTTCGTTCTCGAGAAGAGTATGTCGTCGAAAATCGCATTTTTGTACCTGTGATACGTATAGACGGTGAATTCGGACTCTATCAATTCTTCCGTGGAGTCTACGGTCAATCTAGGACTCGGCGACGTTAGCAACGAGGACAGGTTGCTCTGGAAGGTCGAGGAAGTTAGCATGAACAGCAGGAACACCGTGATCAGGTAGATCCTGAAGGCGCTTCTCTCGGGGAACCTCATCATCGAGATAGACAGCGTAATTCTCACAGCTTCTAAGCTCGCGTCTACGAACCCTCGACGAAGGAAGACTACCAGGAACACCACAGTGCCCAGGCAGACTATGCCAATTGCTAGAATGAACATAGGGTTCATGAACTTGACGATCTTCTTGTAGGCCGTCTCGTCTCGAGGATATCTGGTCAGGATACTTATCCCCGAGTTCTGGACGGGGTAAGTGGTCGTCGCGTTAGGCTTGTTGAAGATGTACTGGCTGTTTAAGAGTAGATCGTAGACCCCTCTTGACACCAGCGGCAGGAACTCGGAGTAGCGAGTGCTGTTTAGGATCTCGGTTAGTTGTACAGTCGCGTTTAGCTTCTCCCAGATTATTTTGGCTAGCCAGCCGTCTAGGCCGCTTAGTTTCGCGAGACCCTTTATTTCGGGATCGATCCTTAGTCCTGGGGGACTGTCCAGGGCTATCGCTTTGATCGTCTGACCACCTAGCGTTCTTGTTTTCGGGAAGCTCAGGCTGTCGCAGTTTAATCGACCTGAGAGAATAGTGAAATTATTTAGTTAGTCATCGATAATGATAATGCTATTTAATTTCACAATATTAATAGCGCACCGTTACGAACCTGGGTTCAACATCTGCGATAAAAGAGTCCAAGAATTCTGAGGATTGTTATTTTCATTCGCTGGTTGCCACGATTTCGGTGCCCAAGAAGCGAAAGGGTTGAAGGTATACATTCTATAATTATTAATTTGACGATCGATGCAGACGTACGTCGATGACAGTAGTTCTTCCTCCCACATGATTTCGAGAAATTGATAAGCACCCTCGCAGCCAGCTTGTCGCGTCGTCCGATCGTTCAGGATTATGTACAGAGCAGAAGGGTTCCATAAACTTGTACCCCTTAATGTTGTAACGATGTTCTTTAAATAATATGTGGAGGGTACGGCGATTAAGAATGTATGTAGATTTTGATCCAAGTTTGTACTTTGGGGAAATTGTTTTATGTCGTTGATGTTGATTATGGAGACTGATTTCATGGACTCTTTCGACCATTTTATGGTAGCGTTTGCACTCGTTAAGACACCGACAGTGTTTTGGTGCGATGCCTTGCAATTGCTTAACACTGTTGTCTGCGAATAGAAGGTACGTACCATCAGAGAGGAATGAGAGAGTGATCACCCCATTGTTAGAAGTTGGCCACTATACGGTGCTGCCACCAGTTCCATTTCTAGCTTGGAACAGCTCCTACACCCACTCTGTCTCGGACAAGAACCCACGCCCACTCTTCCCCGGACAAGAACCTACATCCACTCTTCCCTGGACAAGAACCTAACCCACTCTTCCCCACTCTACCCACTCTTCCCCTCAATAGCACAGAGGCTGGCAGTCTTTAATATTATCTCGTCTGTGCATTCGTGTTCTAAATATTTAGAATATAATTTATGTACATGTACAATACAAACATTTTACGTATGAATCTACAATTAATAAATAAAGACAATCTAGTGAAAAAGTATATCTGCGTATACATTTATTAAACCACCAATTTTTCCTGAACGTCCGACTTGTAGAGTTACACTATTGACTTACGCAAAAATTTACACCGGTCTAACTTGTTATTCAGTAACTCTACTGATCTGGAATTGCAAAAATAGTGAAACATTGAAAACAAAATTTTTCGGCCGCCTGGCTTGTCGTTGAGTCGCACTACTGAAATCTCGAAAATTTTTCGGCCGCCTGGCTTGTGGTTGAGTCCCACTACTGAAATCTCGAAAATTTTCGACCGCCTGGCTTGTCGTTGAGTTGCACTACTGAATTTACGAAAAATTTTCGGTCGTCTGGCTTGACGTTGAGTTGTACTACTGAAATTTCGTGCCACCTCTTTCAGTGTCATGTTCTCCTAGTAGAAATATTAGGAGAATATGATAACGAAAGAGGTGGCACGAAATTTCAGTAGTACAACTCAACGTCAAGCCAGAGGACCGAAAAATTTCGAAAATTCAGTAGTGCAACTCAACGACAAGCCAGGCGGTCGAAATTTTTTGAAATTTTTCGGTCGTCTGGCCTGACGTTGAGTTGTACTACTGAAATTTCGTGCCACCTCTTTCGTTATCATATTCTCCTGATATTTCTACTAGGAGAACATGACACTGAAAGAGGTGGCACGAAATTTCAGTAGTACAACTCAACGTCAAGCCAGACGACCGAAAAATTTCGAAAATTCAGTAGTGCAACTCAACGACAAGCCAGGCGGTCGAAATTTTTTTGAAATTTTTCGGTCGTCTGGCCTGACGTTGAGTTGTACTACTGAAATTTCGTGCCACCTCTTTCGTTATCATATTCTCCTGATATTTCTACTAGGAGAACATGACACTGAAAGAGGTGGCACGAAATTTCAGTAGTACAACTCAACGTCAAGCCAGACGACCGAAAAATTTCGAAAATTCAGTAGTGCAACTCAACGACAAGCCAGGCGGTCGAAATTTTTTTGAAATTTTTCGGTCGTCTGGCCTGACGTTGAGTTGTACTACTGAAATTTCGTGCCACCTCTTTCGTTATCATATTCTCCTGATATTTCTACTAGGAGAACATGACACTGAAAGAGGTGGCACGAAATTTCAGTAGTACAACTCAACGTCAAGCCAGACGACCGAAAAATTTCGAAAATTCAGTAGTGCAACTCAACGACAAGCCAGGCGGTCGAAATTTTTTTGAAATTTTTCGGTCGTCTGGCCTGACGTTGAGTTGTACTACTGAAATTTCGTGCCACCTCTTTCGTTATCATATTCTCCTGATATTTCTACTAGGAGAACATGACACTGAAAGAGGTGGCACGAAATTTCAGTAGTAAAACTCAACGTCAAGCCAGACGACCGAAAAATTTCGAAAATTCAGTAGTGCAACTCAACGACAAGCCAGGCGGTCGAAATTTTTTTGAAATTTTTCGGTCGTCTGGCCTGACGTTGAGTTGTACTACTGAAATTTCGTGCCACCTCTTTCGTTATCATACTCTCCTGATATTTCTACTAGGAGAACATGACACTGAAAGAGGTGGCACGAAATTTCAGTAGTACAACTCAACGTCAAGCCAGACGACCGAAAATTTTTCGAAAATTAAGTAGTACAACTCAACGTCAAGCCAGGCGGCCGAAAATTTTCCTGCCACCGCCTGGCTTGTCGTTCAGTCGCACTACTGAAATTTCGAAAATTGTTCGGTCTTCTGGCTTGTTGTTGACTCGCACTACTGAAATTTCGAAAATTTTTCGTCCGCCTCGCAATCTTTAACAGTACCTCGTCGGTACACAAGCTTAGTAGTATATAGCAGTATATAGGTTCTGCCAGAGAGGGCAGGTCAGGCAGGTTGAACTTATTTCGAGGTTTTTGTCCGAGACAGAGTAGGTGTAGGAGCTGTTCCGGGCTAAGAAATGGGACCAGTGTCAGCACCATAGTGTGACCACTTTGTAACTATGGGGTGATCACTCTCCTATTTCTCTCTGGTACCATCAACGAAAACATTATGTGTACTATGTAATTATTGAAGAAAAAGTAGACTTTTTTTTACCAATACTTCTGCGAGAGCTTGAAACTGATCCCACTCAATGTTTAGCCCCGATCGAGCCAATAGAGCACGAGCACATATTATTAAAGTTACCAGGATATTCTTAGAGTTCATCGTTGGACAAAAATTCCGTGATGTTTCTCTACTATACCGTCAGTTTTTAAAGAAGACTGACAGAAGACTGGCAAAATACCGACAGAGCTCGGTTACCATAGCACAATTTATTTCTATTGGCTCGCTTCGATATTTACCGAGCAATTTTCTATATCTAATCATAGACATCTTTCTTTCTTGATTATAGACTTCTAAATCCCACAGGGGTTTCTGCATACCATGCGCTATGCACTGACAACATCCAAATTGTTTCGTAGAATCTGACGAACGAATGCAAAAACGCTCGAGATCATAATCTTTCGTGCTAGGAACTTTTTACTTTATTTTCTATCAATTTTATAAAGTAAAGTACTGAGAACAAAAATTCAATAAACAATCCAGGGAAGGAGAAGGATGAAATAAACGAAGCGTACATTTTACGAGGAACAGAACCATTGTTTAAACAATCAAGCTCGAGGTACAATCGATCGAAAGAACGAACTCGAGTGGAAACCACGGGATGATCATTTCCGTAACCAGTTTTCCACAGTATAGTAGGGTCGAGTCTCCGAATCGAGTCTTCTAGAATATCTCCTTTCCGTTTTCCAGCTCCGATATCGTGCGACGATAATCTCGCCGACGAAAACCGCAGCGGCGCAACAGTGTCCGATCGCGAGTATGTAGAAGCTGAACGTGATGTGCTTGACTTTCAGGGTCCTGAACTGCCTCTTATCGTTCAACCGCTTCCGTTTCCACTTGAGGACTATCTTCCTTAGGTTTCGCTTCCTCCACATCTTGACCAGGCCGGCCTCGACGGCGCCTCGTATCAGATCCGACACGCGGTTGAACAACGGCCAATTTTCACGGGTCGCGTACACCTGTACGCTTTGCTGTATCCTCTTCGAACGGTGCAGAGCCTCCTCGTTCATTCCCACGTACAGGTGAAGACAATCGTCCAAACAAGCAGAGTGTCGCGACCGAAGAACCTTCTGCTTGCACTCGTGATAATAATCGACACCGTGGAAACGAGATCGAAGCTCCGGATCGTATATGTACTCTGCGAAGAACCTGGATCCGTATACCTTGTAGTTCGAAGCCTGTGCAACATTAAAACGTGCCTCTAAAAATTTACAATCAGTTTCGCCAGAAACAATTGAGCGGTCAATGGTTAACGATCCGAAGAAACGTGCGATCTTTAACCAGCGCTTCCGATACCGATTTCGCTACCTTCAGGTCCTCCGCGGTTCTGATATTGCGTCGAGAGACAGGTACGGTCAGCAACGAAGCCCAATGACTTTGTAGCAAAGCGTTCACGATCAGAAACAGCAGGAACACGTTGCTCAAGAAAATCCTGTAGGCGGAGCGCTGCGGCATTCGACGCATAGACACGCAAGTCACCAAACGGATTAGGTCTAAACTGGCCGATTGAACACCTTCGTGTACGGCGAGTACTGCTAGCGCGATCAGGAAAACTATGACGTTCCCTGCGATCACTTCCGGCGACATGAACGACAGGATCTTGATGTACTCGGAAATTTGGCCTGAACGCTGCGTGATCACGCAGAGACCGTCTTGTCCGTGAGGGTAGGTTTGCCTAAACACACGTGCACGTAGATTCTCACTTTTTTCAACGATCTTATATAACAGCCAGGACAAGTAAAGACAAGAATTCATTTGGTCAACTTCAACAGTCCTCGGAATTATGTGCTCGCGACGGCCAATTTTCGAGCCCGTACCCTGGCCCTTGTTTGACGCCTCGTTTTCGTGAAAACCGATTTTAAAGATTCGTCGAGTCCCCGTGTTTTAGTTTACTACTATTAAGAGGAAGTAGAGATGGTTGGTCACGATTAGACGCGTCAGACGATTCGTATCGATAGCACGCGTACTTGCTGCATTTTCGAAATCGATTTTTTCGGAAACGAAAACGAAAAAATGTTATTGCTTTTTTTCGTCTTATTTCTACAGGTAGAATCGTCCCCTGTCCGGATGTACCAGCCTATATTGTATACAGAGAAATCCAAAAATTATATAAAATCCACGATTTTACAGATACTCTTCTTGTAAGGTAAGGTTCCTGTCCTACTACGTCATCGACTCTCCCGGCTACCCCGGCTACTCGGCCCGGCCAGCCAAAACACGGCTCCCTCGTGTTTACCGAAATAACGTTTCAACTCGACGCGACGCCGCGCCGGACGGATCAGACTCTTTCACTGCCCAGTAAATATTGTGTACGCTCTGTAAACTCTAGCATGACACTTCGTGGAAACAGAGTACCATTTTAGAGTTATCGTATACAATTAACGTCACCGAATGTTGTGCATGGTGTAAAATAGGGAGAGAAAGTGAGAGAAAGGGACCTTACAATGGAGAACAATGGAAGCAAATTATCAGTGTGCAAATCAAAGGGAACTCGCACCCGATTTTCCACATCGCGTGCAAGCTTCTCACGTTCATACCCATGTCCACCTCGCCATTGGCCACATCGGCCAGCATTCCCACTATGTTCCCGTGAGACCCGACACCGCCGAGCTCGTAAGCGGTGCCATTATGCACGTCCACGTTCAAGGTCGCGTTCAGCTTGTCGAACACAATTTTCACGATCTCGCTGTTATCGCCGGTGAATCCGTCCAGGCCTGGCTGATCGGGATCTATGCTTAGGTGGGGCTTAAACTCGATCGCGTTCAGCCTGACCTCGTACCCATTTAGATCCGTCGTTTTGTCGAACCACAGACCCTCGCACATCCTTGGACCTGGAATCAAGGCTGACTTTATTACGACAGTACGATTCATCGATCTTACAGAATGATCTCGTAGAAGTTAGCGTAAACGCAGGGACAATTTTTTTAACACGTTGCAAACGAAAGGACGATGCTGAAAATTTTTGTACATGCGACTCGATGTTAAATCTGTCCGATAAAAAAATTTAACGGTCCCGAAAAAAGTTAAAACCAACTGCTTTCAATTGCTTCTCAACCAAAAGGTACATCCACTCGAGAAAGAAATAATAAATTAATTACCATCGCGATACTTTCTCCTGAAAAGCACCCAAGGATGTCCAGCGCGTCCCCTAAACTCTCGAACCTTGACCCATCCAACAGGGGCTTTGCTGGAATAAGGATTATAAGTATAGATCGTCAACCCATCGGCAGGATCGATGCACAGGAAGATCGTAGAGACAAGATCGTATTCCCAGGCAGCCCAAAGAAATCGGTAAGCATCCGCGCATCCATGGATCTCCGTCTTCTTGTCTATCAGAATATGATAGCCACTGGAATTGGACCATGTAGAGTCCTTTATCCTTTGCAGGAGCAGTCTCAGCAATGGCTGCGTGGAGGCAACCACTAGAAACTGGTTTAGTTTCCATAGTAGGTGCAGGAAATGGAACTCTTTGAACACCGCGAACGAGTATCTGCTTAGAGTGAATAGATCGAACGCCGAGAACTCTGATTCTGCGATTAGGGCAATCGGTAAGTTCTTCAAGGTCGACTTTTCGAGAAACTCTTCGTATTCTCCTGCTAGCAGAAGAGCATCGTCTTTGTCGAACACTGTGCAATTTTGGAAAATCTTCATCTAAACATGAACGCGCCAGATAAGTTTCTCAATGAAATGTTAAGTCGCGTAAAGCTGCTAACACAATTATCAGCTAGAATATAGTCCACATTACAAACAAGGAATATATAATACTTTCGCATTGTATGTACAATTGAAATTCACAGATTTAATACGATCGGCATACCGTTTTCTCCATCAACTCGTCATAAGCGATCTTGCGGTCGGTCGTCGCATTAATCATCAACGCGACGATCGTCGAAACAATACTCCAATCGCGGCCAGACATGTTTTCCCCGTTTTCCTCGACTGTGTGCGCGTCTCTCGAAAACTGGTTATGTTAATTCGCGGAATTAACGCAACCTGTCTCGAATGCAAAGTGCCCGGCTAATTTCACTGTACAACCGTCTTGAACTTGATGGAGGAAATTGAGTTGTCGTTGCCCTGGGCTCCGCTATGTCAAGTGACGACAATGAGACTCAATTCTGATAACTAACTGAACTATGGTTAACGCTCGAAGGCTTTTGCTTATTTTGCAGTACGTTTGCCCTCGACTTAATTATTAAACACATCACAAAAGTTCTGCTGGGAGAACTACTTCTCGCGGGAATTGAAAGTCTCACGATTTTGATGGCAATTGCAAAGATTAATCTTTAACGGTTAAGAAACAAGGTGGACACTGACACTTGTACTCAAAGTTCAGCCTTTTTATACGAGACAAGGCGACAGTCATTGTCATACACATACGGTGACCAGTCATTTCATAAAATGGTGTCCCATCCCTTTTCAACTCTGTCCATTAACTCGGATAGCGATCTAAATCGACTCATTTCCATATTGATTCCTGTAGGCAGATAGCGCTTGCCATTTTTACGCTGTTTAATAGCGTCAATCACGACTATACCAAGAATTTCTATATACATATATATATATATACATGTATTGTTAGTCTTCACACTATTACCCCGTATATTTTGATGTCGTTGATTAATCGAATGTGATAAATGAAATAAAATTTGAAAAAGTCTACGAAACTAATCGATCGTTTTCAACGTTCTTGCATCTTTCGGACCCAAACAAGTTTACAAAATATACGAGCGTAAAAATGAATTTTAATATCTGGACAGATAAGAAAGGCATGCCAATGACAAGACGGCGCGGCGCGGCGTCGCGTGTTCCATCGGCGTCCACGGCAGGTTCTCGACCGTGGTTTGCCGCTAATTAGATTCAAATTTCACGGCGTCAACGACCGAACTCTTCGGTATCTTGTCCACGAAGCGTAGACGGACCGTCAAACGAAGCAACACGGCGAGCAGAGTCGCCCCCACCATAAAAGAAGACAAGACCATGACAGTTGAGCACCGGCCGCTGGCCCCAGTGCTCGTCTCTCGAGCCGATTTCGTCGACCAGCGAAAGGAATCTCCTCGCGTTATACCATAAATACTCTAACTTCCAATGAAATAATCACCTGAAAATAATCTGGAAATCTTGAATCGATTGTTGGTAAGAAGTTCACCGGTCGCGAAAGAAACTCGAGAAAGCGATCGTGAGAAACTCGGTGGTGTGTGTTTGAGCGTTAAATGAACGTGAACAATATAGTTGCAAGAGGAAAGCGGTTCGAAGGAGATTCTGCTGAGGTTGCAGATCCTTCAGGATGATTGGAGCACGGGAAATAGTTCAGTGGTTATCGCTGATCGTTTTGATAACCAGTCGACGCGCGAGAGCATCCGCGGCCGATCGACCGCACGTTGTTTTCATTTTGGCGGATGATTTGGTGAGATGCTGTTGCACCGGTTCATATTATTTATTTAGGAGTGTGTTTCGGTTGGTTGGTTTACCGTTAGATGATTTTGGGGACTCGATGAAATCGATTATTATGTCTACAAAGAATACATGCATATGTATATTCGCGACATTCTCATAAAACCAATTTTGCTTTTAAAGAATAGAAATTCTATAGTGATTCTAATGTGTTTGCAGTGATAGCAAAGATTTGATATAAATATGTGCAGTCCGTCGAATGTAGATTTTCAAATTGAAGAAATTCGCAGGGATGGAACGACGTCGGGTTTCACGGTTCCGGGCAGATTCCAACGCCAAACATCGACGCACTCGCATACTCTGGGCTTATCCTGGACCGGTATTATGTCAGCCCGATCTGCACACCGTCACGGAGTGCTATAATGACTGGCAAGCATCCCATTCATACTGGAATGCAACACGGGGTAGGTGAACGGGGTTGACACCTGGCAAAATACATAGATGAAGACCACGCTAATAGTCGGAATAGCGTTCAACGACGCGACGCGACGCGACGTCTTTAACACTGATTTTTAGAGGCTTCTAATCTAATCTAATCTAATCTAATCTAAACCGAAACATAAGATTATAGGAATGGAAATCTCTTTTGGAATTTTTCGGAACATCCCTTTGAGACCCGATTCTCAATTTTTTTTAGGGTTATTTGATTAAGACAGAATTTTAAATTGATTGCTCTAGAAATTGTTGTTAAACTAGTTGGTTCTGTAACAGCACTGTTAGAGAATGTGAACGGCACATCGTCGATTATTCTTTTGTTGTCGTCTTTTGTGAGCGTTGTGCATTTCATGGGGCGATTAAATGGTTCTGCCAGCTCGTGCTCTTTGTTGGACGATTTACCGTTCAAATGTTTCATCGGTCCACCGATTTACACTGTTAATAATGTGGCTCTAGGTTCTTGTAGTAAACAAACAGTTCCCATTCTAATTTCTAATTTTAATAAACTGACGGATGCGGCACAAAGCATTATCCTTGAATTCATCAGATTTATTCAACATAATTCACACGTTCGAACGCACAATTTATTAAATACCAATTTAATAGATAGAGTGCAAAACAAAACGACAAAGATTATCTTTTTCTACGCATTTTTCCCATAACTTTCGGGACGCAGTATTTTCTCTTCCCGGAGCGGCGCGGCGCGGCGCGGCGCGGCGCGGCGAGTCACGCGACGCGGCGTAAGAATGGAGAAAGGCGACCTTTGGCTTTCTCACCTTACGCAACACGAATCATTCGGTAGATTAAAATGTCGGGCATTTTTCTACCTTCTCAGCTAATTTCATAAATATTTTTAGAGAATTTTACTATAATATATAGGTTCTGAAGTGTGCCGAGCCAAGAGGACTTCCTCTCCATGAAAAACTTCTTCCTCAATATCTTAGCGAGCTCGGTTACAGTACACATATCGTCGGTAAATGGCACCTGGGATTTTATACGAAACAATACACACCGACTTACAGAGGATTCGATTCTCATCTCGGCTTCTGGAGCGGTCATCATGATTATTACGACCACTCTGCCGTTGAGTCTGTGAGTCGATAAATTAACCCCTTGCACTACGATTCATTTTACGGTTTTAGTGATTAGAACTTATTTGTTGTTTTTAATTTCATAGAAAAAAAAGAAGTTTGTATGTAATTTATACCTATGCAGTCTCGAATGGTTTCAACAACAAGAAAATATAATTTTGTTTCAATTTAAAGTTTAAAGGAAATTAGTAGCATGAATATTTAGTAGACTATCTTCGAAATCTTCGTCACGAGTCCGACTCGGTATTATAGTGCAAGGGGTTAACGAGAACTCCAAAGAATCGATGACATTTTTTTCATCGCTTAATTTGAACACAGCCTTACTGGGGCCTGGATATGAGAAGGGGCCTGGATCCGGCTTGGGACCTTCACGGTCAATATTCCACAGACATTTTCACCAAGGAGGTTGAGAGCTTGATCGACGCACACAATACCAGTCGCCCCATGTTCCTCTACCTTGCTCACGCTGCGGTGCACTCTGGGAATCCCTATAACCCTCTGCCAGCCCCCGATGACAAGGTCGCAAAGTTCAACGACATCTCCGATTACAATCGCAGACGCTTCGCCGGTAAGCAAACCGTATTCGAAAAATGTCCGACAATTATTCCAATTAATATTGTATGTACTAGAATATTATAGAAAATAATGAGCACGAGAATTTCAGGTATGCTAACGATGTTGGACGAATCGGTCGGTCGCGTGGTGGACGCGTTGCGCAAAAAGGGAATGCTAGAAAACAGTATAATCATATTCTCCACGGATAACGGCGGTCCTCCCTCGGGTTTCAACCAAAACGCCGCTTCCAATTGGCCGCTTAAGGGTGGGAAGAATACTCTTTGGGAAGGTAAGTGGTTTTCACTTGAAAGGGAATTAGAATTTAGCAACAGATATTTAGCAAATTCGGTGTTCGCCGTCTTAATCGTTGATACAGAACAATTTTGAATAACGAATGACGCGTGCCTCCGATTCCGATAGGCGGTGTTAGGGGAGCCGGTCTGATATGGTCGGCCAAGTGGTTGAAGCACCACGGAGCGGTTAGCAAGACATACTTCCACGTCACCGATTGGCTACCGACCTTGCTATCCGCAACCGGAGGCAATCGATCGAATTTGCACGATATCGATGGCTTCGACATGTGGGAGGCTCTCAGAGACAACGCTCAGGGTCCCCGGAGCACTGTCTTTCATAATATCGATGACATCTTTGGCGTTACCGCCATCACCGTTGGCGAGTGGAAGCTGGTGCAAGGTAGGGAGTTGCAATATTACGGACATGAAAAAATAAAAATTAATTTTTTAAAAAGTAATAATTTCGTTTTAAATCTTACAAGTATTTTCATAGCTATTAAAACTTCACAATCACAAATTTTCAGGACTATCTGTGTGGGGTTAGGAACCTGTACGGGGCTAGGAAAAATTATTTTATACTTTTTAGTCCGTTTTTTAAATATATTTTTATTTAAATTATTTTATACTTTTTAGTCCGTTTTAAAAAGGTGGTATTTTTTAAAAAATTTATTTTTATTTAAATAATTATTTTCAGCTTTTTAGTCTTGTGTGTGTGAAATTTTTCTATCGATTGAAAGGGTAATCTTTCTCTTCGGAACTCAGAAATTTTCGATTATTGAGAAAACTCTTACATCGAAATCCCAGATCACGGAAACCACTCGTTAAAAAGTTACGAGCATGTAAAGTTGAGTAATTTTATAGTAATTTTCGTTGTTTCACCTCAGAAAGTGACAGATATGGGCGCCTCCATATTGGTGTATACCAATATTTTCTTCAATATAGGTTCGACGGAGAATCTCGGTATAACTATTCTTTCGCTTGGTAAACAAATAATACGTACTGTTCGTACGCCACAAGAAGTCCCTCGAGACGGCTGAGGGGCAAAGGGAGTCCTCGCTCGCAGCCAATAGTTATGCTTTGACGTCACACACTTTAGCCAATAATTCGCCCAGAACCGAAAGTTCGTGTGGAATCCCAATCGGACAGTTTGTTGTCGAATTCCCGCTAGGAGACTTGTTGTGGCGTACGAACAGTAGTAACTTTGTAAACACCGCACGGAGCTCGAACGCACACTGACGCACACTGACGCACACTGAGCTACTTCGGTGCGAAACGGGTCAGCAGAGTGGGGATGAGTCAGAGTGGGAACGCGTAGTAGAGTGGGGACGTACAGGTAATGCGATGGGGTATAACGGTTAGATTTATTAATAATAATTTATATATCCTAAACGGATAGGCTTTTTAAAAAATTTTTTTTTAAATATTGCATTGTCATCCAGTTCTGAGCTATGTTTAAAATTTCAAGTTTCTAGCTCATCGGGAAGTTAGTTTAAAATCAATTGAAAAATTTGTACCAAACAGACAGACCGACAGACAAGAAAGCGGGCTAATAAAAACGTGGTAATAATAAAAAAAATGGGGACCGTCGACAGGGACTACTTACGCGGGGAAGTGGGACGGCTGGTATGGACCATCGGGAAGAGACACGATTTATGATGTGGGAGGAGTGATAGGGAGCACAGCAGGAAGAGCAGCTGTTAGCGTTGGTTTGCACCTGAAAGCCGAGGAGGTTCGGAAAATACGATCGGAAGTGATGATCGAATGTTCAACTAAAACCGAGACTGTGCCACGTTGCAAGGCACTGGAAGCCCCGTGTCTCTTCAACGTAATCGACGATCCTTGCGAGATCGTCAACCTTGCTGCCAAGTAAGCGAATATAGGTGCTAATCTAAATTACAGAGAGTGAACATTTTCAAAAAAATCTTGCTTTCCAATTTCAGGTTTCCAACCATTGTCGGTCACTTGCAGGCAGAGCTGAAGAAGCTAAATGCAACAGCAATTCCACCTGGAAACCTACCATGGGACAACAGAGCGAATCCGGTGCTCTGGGACCATACCTGGGTGAATTTCGGCGATTATTTAAACGATTTTGAAACCGCTTCGGTGGAAGCTATGTGAGAATGTTGGAGATTGATCATTTTTGTGGAGGACTGCCGTGATAGATTTTCATAGAACTGTTGGATCAACTAATAAATTTCTGACATACGTAAAAGAGTGCGGTAAAATTTTATTTAACCACTCCTATATCTGTAGCAATCGGGTAACAATTGAATAAGATGCTCGTGAATCGTTATTGAAATTTTATGCGATTAAGCGATAGAATGAATTAGCAGCTGGGTCGATAAGTCCTAATAAGTGACAGTAAAAGAAAACGGCAAATTTATTTCCAATGGTAACGATCTTTGCGATTAAAAACCTCCCGCTGTCGATCCATGTTTCTTCGAGGTAGCGAACTACCGTTCGTGGGTCGATTCTGACCCAGCTACATCACCTTGGCACACCTGAAACGCAAAGAAAACAGTCTGAAATGCGTGCCCACGCGATGCCACGTGACCTTCTATCTATGTAGTGCCTTGCAGTCCACTTACCTGCACTGGGATGGGATCCATTCTAACCCGGTGGAGCACTCTTCTTGCGGCTTAACGCAAGCGCATCCGCAGTTCTCGGAATTCCAGACCATGTTCTTTTGAAGACTGCACGCGATCTCCTTCAAAGGATCCATGCATTCGCACGCGCATTTGTTCTCGTTGTACGATTGATGTTCGTTGCAGTGGTGTTTCATCACGGTGCACCTGCATCTGATATCGGATCGGATATAATTAACCTACAAATTTCTTTTCGAACGAAACAGTCGATAGGTTCTCGTTACAAAAAGAACACTTTAATAAAATATTAATAAAAATGTTCTGTCTCACCTGCATCGCGTGTGTTCTTTCACGTAAACGCGATGGCACTTGAGCTCTTCGTACAGAACGTTGCGAGTGCTTTTAACTACAAACTCCCGGAGTTTGGTTTCGGTAGCCATGCAAGATAAATTATTACCACAAAAACCTCCGCATCTGTTCACCGATACCACATTAGGAATGTAAAAGAGTCCTATTTTTGGCGTTAACGTCACGAGACTTTTCCTTGGCATACACTTTGCTTCCTTCATCGAAGCGCTAAACTGCATTCCCGTTCCTCTGCATTCTATCAAGAAATTCGTTCGATCATTCCCTTCGAATCGCCTTTGCTTGCATATCGATCGTACAATTGTTTATATTTATTTTGTTTCTACTTGTCTCGCAAATACGACAATTCTCATACGTTCGTACTCGAAGTGTTCCAGCTCGTAATGATGTTTTTGGATCCCGGTAATTTTAAATTTTTCGTACCTGCTATATCGTCTGCATAAATATCGTCATCCTTCGGTGGCGTGCACTCGACGTTCCACAATACTAAATTAACAATTAATAAACACACAGCGATCACTTTCATTTTTGCAAGAATCCTACAAGAAGTTGACCGCTGTCGGATGTGCTCGACGTGAAACACTTTTTTACACTGTGGTCATAAATGTCCTGTATAGTCTCTTTATAATCGGACATTGTGGTTTGGCGAGTACCACGCATCGTTACAGGAAGCTAAAGCAGTTAATCTATTCATTGGGTTAGCAGTGCTCAATGTTCTCTGTATTATACTTAATGTTTACAATGTTCAATGCACGATACTTAATGTTCGATGGTCGATGGTCAACGGTCAACGATCAAGTGGTCGAGTGGTCATATTTTTATATCCCGTTCGTCGGGATGAATTCGGAATGATTAAAACTGGATTGTAAATAGTATCTTGTTTATTTCTTCGTCTATACATATCGTCGATTTCATTGGACCACTGTTTTCTGTCCAAGCGCGTACAAAGTGGGAAATCATATGGCAAATGGGGATCTCCTTTGAAATGAAAACAGAGCTGCCTCACGTTGGCTAGAACGTCAGGATGGGGCCTTCTCGATGATCAAGAATATCTGCAAGCAAACAACAATCTTCTTGTACCATTAAACAATTTATTTCGAACACGAAACAAAATTAGGACCATTTAGTCTGCATGTAGTCAATTTTGATTTTTCCTTCCTTTATGCACAAGTGATCCAAGACCGGCTGAACAAGGTTAATTAATTTTCCCCAGAATTATTCTTATATTTCGATAAATCGTGGTATGAAAAAATTTAGAACCAACAATTTCGACCGATCGCTTCTAACATCGCGCATGCCCGAAATCATTTACCTTTGGCAATGCTCCACCAAGGTAGCGTGATGTAGGTGAGAAACGCGTTCAGAGGAACGGACTGGGCTCGTCTGGTCTCTTTCCAGAAGTGAAATGTCTGGGTGAATCCTCTCATGGTCCAGAGCGGGTTGTAAGCGCCGTCGTCCAGCTCTGTCAACAGATAAACACACGCACACCGATCATCATCGACAGTCACCGATCCTCGACAACACGTCTGTGTACAGTACAGCTATGATCCTGGAAATGACTCGTAGTAGGAAAGTTAATCTCGCCGGACATCGAGGTGCAACGGATCGGATCCAGTATCTCGATCGATGATCCACGCCGATTCTCGGCGAGGTACGAACACGGACAGACGTTCAAACGTGGTACAACAATACACAATCTCAGCTACCGGTGCGCAGAACAGAGGAGCACAGAGAAGGGTGCACTAAGCCTCGCTCGTTTCTCCGATCGCTATGATCGATTTTATGAAAAATCGTGCGGTGAAATCGAACGCTACATGGAGGGGGGGGGGGGGGGGGAATGAATCGTTACCGTTTACCGACGCGAACCGATCCCGACACCGTAGCTCCGGAACAGGCATGAGCAAAAATTGCCCCATGGGACATTGCAGTGGCCCCATCGGAGCCATGCCCAATCGAGGAATTGTATTACGAAATATTGAGATAGATCGTCGTAAATAATGGGAATCGTGGGACAATTTCTCTGGTTTGCCCTCACGCCATGGCGGGTTTAAATGGCTCCGAGGGCAATGGAATTGTCTATGCCTGCTCTTGGATGAATTGTGACTATTTTCCAAAATTATTTTCCAAAGTTGCCTCTGAAATTGTAGCTCGATAGCAGGCATGGGCAGAAGTTGCCCCGCGGAACATTGCATTGACTGTGCTTTGAGAGCGAAGAAGCCACGCCCATTCGAAGAGCTCCTCCAAGGACAAAAAGGTACCCGCCCTTTAATGAATATGTTCTTCGTTACTATTTTTTGTCATAATTAGACCGAAACCCTGTAGTGCAACTCTAAAGGAGGCATGGGTAGAATTCGCGCCATTCGGTACTGTGTTATTTCCATCAGAGCGTACAAGCCACGCCCACTTGTGGCGTTTTATATTAGAAAAATCAAGAGAGATAATCGTCGGTCAATGTTTCTTTGCTCATACTTGGCCATTATCTTTTGATACGATTTGCACGAATAACAAACGCGTGAGCAGGAATTGCCCCGAAGGGCATTGTATTAGCTCCTTTAAGAACGACGAGGTCACGCCCACCGGAGGCAGTCTAAAAACAAAAATTAATATAAATTGTCTTCCATCGGTGTTGAAGATTAATTTCCAGTTGTTTTGATTTGCCCCCAAGGCCAGCCGAAGGTGCTCCGAGGGCCAAGAGCTGCCCATGCCTGCTCTACGAGCTCCCGCCGCGCCGATCCGTATACAGCGCATCGCATCTCGCTATCGATGACTATGTTTATACCGGAGGTGAAACTCGCATAGTCGATTTTTTCCCGATAACAGTGCCAATATTTGCCCGATCGTAGTGTCGCGCTTCGATTAACTCTCGTTACGAACCACCACCAGCACGAGACACCGTTGCAACAATAATCAAAAACACAACGTGTTCAACGAACCGATACCGAATCGTATACCCGTCGCCATTTTAATTTCACCATCCTCATAAACACAGTCATAGGGTCGAGCGTGGTCGTACAAAACCGAGACACAAACTGTTAAAAGACACGGACCGAATACAATGGACAGAATGACTGCTGGCGGTCTGGTGTGATCCGCAGGCTGCTCGATAAACGATCGCTTTGCTCCCCGTGCTCTTCGAGATTGACTTCTTTTCAGAGCCTGTACAGGGTGTAGAATACTTATGCGCACGCAGTGTTAATCGTTCTTTAGCCTGCATTGTCAGTTTTAATTTAGGGTGCTGATAGAACCCTGTTTCTATGCTAGAGTCAGGTCGTATATGTTGGATTATGTTAGTTTGTGTTGGTTTATGTCGATTCTCGGTAGTTTATAGTGTAATTAGTGGTTTGCCTTAACGCTGTGGCTAATGATAATATTTCTAGAGCGTATAGTGTGTACAACTCTAAAGTATACAGTGTGTTTTCATCGTTCAATTTTCTACTGATACTCTGGGAAAATTCTACCAATGTTTATAACGTCGCTAATATAATTGTACCAATATATAAAAGAAAGAAAAGTTCATTGTATTCAGAGATGGCTACAATTTCTTCTATTCGATATGATTGGCACGTATGCCGAACGGAGACCATTTTTCTTTCTAAATTATGTAAAATCAATGTTTTGGAGCCCATCTCTGATTGTCCCCTTTAAACAGACATACTACTTTTTACGGTCATGATCCAGAATCATGTCAAAGAATCATGCATCTAATTAACGCTAAGTTTGTTAAAAATGAGTAGAAACAGGGTCGAATACATAGGAATGTCTCTTTCGCTCAATTGTTACTGGTTTCACTGAACTAGTAAAGAGTATAAGGTGCTACAACTATGATTATAATTTGCCTTTCATCCTCTGTAATGGATTTTCATTCGTCAACAATTTTCATTACGTACCGACAAGAGTTGACAATTGGCAAAAAAAAAAAAAAAATAAATACATCAATTCAATTAAATCGAATCACCCTGTATAACATCCTTCCACCCTGTATACCCTGTACAGAAGAAGTCCTGAACCCCGAAGAGCAACAAGAGGCTGACGATCGTCGAGGGAGTAGCCCGCGGCTGAAGTCGGTGAAGAAGGCGCGTGATATCGGTTATGGGGGTTTGTGGGGTTGGTGTGTCGAGCAGGGTGGAAGAAGAATTTACCCTGTGAGCCGGGGCGGCGCGGGAGCTCGCACCAATAGTAGATGGCTGTTCCATCTGGCGTGACTCTGTGCGGTGGTAGAGGGTTGCCAGCGAAGCTACCGGACAGTGCTCTTCGTCGTCTCCTCCTTGGCAAAGTAGCGCTCTGCCTGTGCGTGGTCAGGTTTCCTCGAGTGATACGGGCGTTCGCGTTTCTGTCTTTCAACTGCTCCTCGTTTTTGTTCCTGTTCCTCGTCGTGTAGTACTCTTCGTGGTCGGACCCGGCGGATCGTAGACGTCGACGTCCATCCGGTCGACGAGCCCTGAACACCTCGTCGTCGCTGAGACGTCGTTGCTCCTCGTCGTTCTCCATATTGTTGATCCTGTCGTGATTGATCTGGCCCGTGCTGTAAGGTCGACGCTTACGGTTATTGTCCTGCTCCTCTTCGTAACCCAACGGTAGTTCCTCCTTGCCGTGGACCATTATGGCACCGGCGTCTAACTTCTGTCTCACGTTGTCGTCCGTCAGGCAAGCCGCAGACGGCACCAGTATCTCGCTACCGACCTCGATATGGTTGTGCTGGTTGTGCTGGTGGTTCTGGAGGCCTGCCACCAAACAACTCGATCGAGTCTGCTCCTCAGTCATCGTTCTCTCGTCTCTTTGTCTCTCTCGCTTCTTTCTTTTTTCATCGAATATAGCGCAATCGCTGTATTCGCGAGTTGTTTAGTGTATGGGTACGTGCTAGAGTTTAGGCGATCCATCAGGGATCGTTTATGGACGTAACGGGCCTGGTTCGCCGAGCTGTTTGCATTTGGGGGGTATAATTCTTACAGAGAGTATTGGACATTATACAAGAAAAGATTTCACGCGAGAACCCTTCAGTAATATGAGCAAACAACTTAATCACACAAAAAAACACACAAATTCTCTAATTGAACGAAATGTACGATCCGCCATGTGCATATAGATTATGATAATCTTAAAATATAACTTAAAAGAAATTACTAACGAAAATAACAATATCCGATTCCAGACGAATTGGAGATCATCAAGGACGTTTAGGTTGAGACAATCTGCCCAAGGTCGCATCCGCTCACCATGTGATTTAAAGGAAGTTACATAGCAAAATAAACAATACAAAATTGTAAACAGGAACGAGCACACACGAGAACACTGTAAACGATCAACAAAGCAATTCAATCTCGAAAAATATGCATGAATCCTCTAAGCGAATGAATGATCATCGAGGACGTCTACATGTACAGATTGAAACTATCTATCCAAGGTCGTATATCCTCCCAAAACAAACTGTTCCACCGAAGATCCAGGCGAAGGACCATCGAGACAATAAATTTTACCGAGGAATCGCCTAATTTTGAATCGGTATCGCGCACCCATGGACAGTATCTGTATAATTCGTTTCCTAGGTTCAAGAGACAAAGAACGACCATCTCGACGACACACAGGTGCACGCTCACCGTGTGTTTCGTGATAGGCCTCCTTGCGGCTCGGCGAGTTCTCGTTGTTGCCGGCGCGCTGTTCCCACGAGTTACGTTGCTTTTGCTTTGGACGATGCGGTTGTTGTTGTTGTTGTTGTTGTTGTTGTTGTTGATGTTGTTGTTGTTGTTTGCCGGGCAGATGAGGGGATCTTCGTCGTCTGGCGCGAGGACTCCTGCGATTTCCTGGTGAGCCCCCGCCGCCCCAGCTGCTATCCTGTGGCTCGGCTACAAAGGAAAGAGCCGGAATGGCACGTGCCACTGATTAGAGACAAATGGATAATTCTTTTCTTCTCGTATTCTCTTTTCTATATCTTTATATTTCTCTCGCGAACATTCCCGATCTCTCTCACATTCTCGAATCCACGGGTTTCTCTTTTCGATGACGAATGCAATAGATATACGCGTGTGGTGGTGTTGGTGGTGGCATAGAACTGTCTTTTCTTTTGTTTCTCCCCATCTCGACTTGTTGAACCGAAAACGAGGATTTATTATTCGATCGGTATGTATGTATGTTGCTTTTTTTGTTTTTTTTTGTTGGTTTTCTGTATCCATTCGGCGAAACCGGTCCCAATAAGGATCTCGCATGATCTCGCGACGAGCATCGATCTTCACGAGAGACTGAATCGATTTTGCCGAACTATTATTATCGTGTCTCTCGAATGCGAACGTTCGTGAACTGAAAGTAGAAACACGATGCGAATCCGGGGACGGATCGCAGTGGAGAAGAACTGTCTAGATTATATGTGTTTTTAGTCTCGGAAGCATGCAAATATTATGTGGAGCTCTTGTTTTGTGGATCAGAGTCGCCGAGCACTCGAGGACTCGCGAGAACGATCGTCGTCTTTGGGCTCGTCCGAGGAATAAATATTAGTTCGGTGTTATTTCAGATTGTTTTCTCCGGACTATATATTGTACGTGGTACACGGCTACGATCTATCGAAGAGAAAGAAATATGTGCAGTAGACACAAATATACGTAACACAACCGCATGCACGATCGATCCTGAAGGGCGCAGGCAGAGATCTTTGTGGGATGGGACGAGCGAATGTACCTTTGCGAGTCGGTGGCAACTGCCAATTCACCTTTTTCCGGATGTAATATAAGATTTGTGGTTTGCGTAGATATCCAAAGTTACCTTGGTATATTCGCACATTTTGTATACGAAGAAAGAAACGAATTTCGTATTCACCCCCAGATTGTGTAAACGTGTTCGACCCTAGATCGTTTAACGGTGTTCATCCCTAGATTGTTCAAAAGTGGTCACATCCCTGGATCGATAAAAGTGTAAATCCTTTTGTTAGATTGTTAACGATTTTGAACAATTGCTACCGACTCGGTGCTCCACAGTGTAGAGTGTCGAAGACTCCGGTCCAATTTCTCGACTGATCGAGGATCTTCCCCGTCGGACAGGTGTACAGGTGCTCTAGTTACCGTCTCGAACATCCCCAGCCTCGATCTCGCTCAATCCATTGGCCATCGAGTCCAACCCTTCGTTCTCGGACCTAGCTTTCGTCGCGGCGCTGTCGGGTTTCGTCCTCCAACCACCGCGAACGAAATTGTTCAGGTTCGCGCTCGGATCGGACAGTCTTCGTTGGTGTCGATACATGAAGAGTTCCTCGGCGTCGTCCCATTCAGCGTCCCAGAGCGAATCTGTGGCGCAGTAGCCTGGTTCCGAGGTGGGAGTCTCGGCGCCGGAGCCTTTCGGCTTCGTCACAGCCATCTCCGCGTGTCCTTTGCCTAAAAAATTCACGATCATCTTGATAGACGCATCATTGTATTCGGACACGATTAAATGGGTCTCTGAATACTGAGAAATTCCAGAAAGTAACTTTCCGATGATTATAATTTGGGACAATTAGAATACATATCGAGGGAATATACGGTAGCTCCTAGACGATTGCATAAATACATACTAGAAAAAATAGACCGGCTCTCAATTGTTTAAGTAGAGACACTTGGATTCTTAAGGAAATGTAGAGTGCAGTTCTCAGATGTTTAAACAGAGACAATTAGATTCAGAAATATGTATACATAGAGAGAAGCTCTCAAATAGCTGTTTAAATAGAGACAACTAGATTATCCAGGATATCCAGGAACTATAGAGTCACTCGAATAGATTAAAAATCTCAAAGTGTTTACCAAGTGGACCCCGAGCGTATACAACCGGATGTATATTATAAATAAAATCATGAGTCGAAGAGTCGATACAGTGGAGCATAATTTTGTACGCCGAGAAGCAGTAAGCCCAGAAGCAGGTGCACAGATTATTTGATTATATGTATTATTCACAGACTCGAGATCGAATAATCTATATTTATAAGCAAGATCGAGGTAAAGAGGATCGAAAGATCGAAGTAAAGAAATCGGTAATCGTACCACGAGGTCCTTTCATCCGAACAAACTCTATTCTCTGCGAAGCCGCGCCGGAAAACAGGCCGAAGGTCATGCGCTGCGCCATCTTGGTACTCAAGCTGGACTGCAAAACGAAGCGACAGCATTACGTTATTCACCGAAAAGGCGTTGTTTAAGCGAAGACGTTAAGTGAAGATGTAGACACGGTTGTGAACGGACGGTTCGATGGACGTACCCTCGCGTCGTAGACTTTCTTGAGGGCGTCGTATCTGATAGAACCGAGGAAAATCACACCCTGAATTGCGCCCTCTCTGTCGGACGCGACCAGCTCTACGCACACCATCTCACCGTCCCTGACTAGAATATCACAGAAAACTTCGTCGAAATTGTCCACCATGAAGCAGATGTGCGGGTAGGTCATCTCTTCGAGGTCCCCCTTCGCGTCCATGCGACGACGACTCGGGCTGGCGTACACCTTCTGCGAGTGTCTTCGCAAAACCTACGAAAAACGAGCATTTCTTAATTTTCGAAAATCTGTGATCCACAGCCAACGTGTTCACGAAGAAGATTCTTTAACCGCGTTGGAATCTTCAACCAGCAATTTCAACCAATCTATCGGCAGAACAGTGATTCAGAAGCCTATTAATAGATCCTCATTAGGTAGAGTGTTAAAATGCATGCGCTCGATAGTCGGTATATTCGTTCCATACATACACAGTGATCATCGTTAAACGAATATAGATGGAGATTTATAAAGAATGATTTATCCAAAGAGAAATTATCTGATCATGAAACAAGTATGTACCTAATTATATTCTGTGCAGACTCGTTCTACATATACGATGCGCTACTACCTAAAGTAAACTACACGTGTCCAATAAAAACGAAGAACTGTCCGAAGAAATGAGAATTCAATAAATCAATAAATCAAATTTATCGAGTGACGATCTCTGGTCTACTATCGATCCCCGAGGAGTAGAATTGATTTGATTGGTAAATTTCATTCGAGGAGAGATTGGCAGAGGTCCGTTGACAGTGTGTTCCTCACTTGCAATTCCTTGGGGCTCGTTCTTGTGCAGATCGCCAGCGTGAGCGTGTAGTCGAACTGATGTACGACCAGGTTCAGGTACACGGTTTCCTCCCAATCGATGTCGGGATCGCCGATCGGCAGTTTCTTGCTGTCCTTGCGGAACACGTCCACCTCGGTCTCGAACTTCGGCAAGTATCTCGACGAGGTTTTCACGTGTTTCTTTCGTACGAAGAAGAGCAGATCATCGCCGTCGATCGTGTGCTCCGCTTGGAAAAGGAAGTGCCGCACGAACAGGTCCGTCCAGTACGTTGTACCTTGCAGTACCACGAACCCAGAGTCTGAAACAACATCCGCGAACCGTCAACAACGTGTCCACGATCTCGTATCGTTCGCACAAACCAACTAGTCGAGAATATTAGATTAAATAAAATTCCTTTCTCCTTCGCTTTCAGAAAAATGTCTCGTCTATTTTCGGAACAGTGACATTATAGACGTCCCTAAGGGAATCCGCCGATTCCATTAAACCAGCAGCGAGGCAATTAACCCTTACCTTAAATAAAATAGCTGCTCGCCCTTTCCCCTTATAAAATGGCAAAGGTCATCGATCCGAGACAAACGAGATATAAAATTGTATAAACAATCTCGATCGAAAGCCATCATTGGAATCGTCAAAAGTTTCCCAACAGAATGCAACGCACAGATTGCAGACAAGCAACCGGCTTCTCTTCCTTTTTTATTAAAAGCGAACGAGAAAAATAGAGAATCGCGTCACAGGTCCGAAGGTCGCCGATAAAAATACAAATTCCCGGTTCGTCTCTGCATTTCGGAGGATCGCCGTGCGTTCGTGTGGATGTTATCCCGTGTTCGAAGAAGAAAACAGGATGCTTAAGGGAGAGAGACGACGGAATCTTCTCTCAGGGTGGGGTTGAGATAATCGATAGCAATATTCGGGGACGACGCGACGTTCCTCTGCACTCTGCGACTTAATTGCTGTCTCTGATAACGACCAGCTGGAGCTTTATTAAAAATAAAACTTTCCGGCCTATCGATCCTTTTGCGGAGAGAACAATGGACTCCGGGAGATTAATTAATTAGTGCCGTGGTCTTTGGCGACCGACGACGCTAAATTGGTGGAAATAATAATCCTGTCGAGGTAAGGCGTCTGTGAATTTTGTGCGATTATTTATGCGTTCGTAGTTGAAAGAATTAGAACTTGTCCGTTCTTAATCATTTTCAAGGAGAAACAAACGGACACTTTTAGAAAAAACTTTCTAATAAAATTCATGGTACATAAAAAAATTGACAAAAATGAAATTTTTAAAATAGTTGCGAAATGTATATATGTACAAGAATAAATTTTTTTTAGGAATGCAAGGGGAGCAGCCACGTTCGAACGAGCATAGCGTGTGAAAATGGAGTAATTCGAAGATATTAGTCATCGGTACGGAAACCTTGCTGCGTATCAGTGTGGAAGACAATTGCGGACACACGCGACGACACACGGTACTGGTATATTGAAACGTGGCTCGCCTAATTGTGCAGCGACACGAGGTTACGTCACGTTGCGTTTATAGAACGAGCGTGTTTACAGTGATTCGTCGTCGCATTTATCAACGCTTTTCGTTTGCATAGGTGCAATCACAAACGTTCCGCAAAGCGATAGATAACGAGAACCGCACGATATAGGGTTCAATAATAAACAGAAATCTGCGGTTAAGAACACGAACAACAAGAGTCGCGTGCTTACGAGTCTAATTTTAAGACGCTGGGATAACAAATTTTATTTCGCAGATCAAACGCAAAATAAAAACAAAATTTATAGAATTTAAAGATACCGCAGTATTATTTTCCACTTAAGAGAGATGGCTGATAGAGAACATTTTTGAAATAAATTTAAAGGTTTGGGAGCTCCAGCCGGAGAATCAGCCTAAAAATTCCATTTGAAAACAGAATCATTTCTGAAATCGCGACTCGGTTTGTATCAGCTCGCAGCCACAGAAATATCACTTTCGATTTCAAGATAGAGATAGAGAAAGAGCAAAAGACCGGAAATTTCATGCTCGATGGAGTAGCAGGCATCCGCGATCCGCGATGCTCGAAGGCGAAGTGTTGACCTGGAAAATCACTGCAAACAGAAAACAAAAGGATTATAATTGAAAGGAGCACAAGGCATCGCCTCGCTGTGTTGGGCGGATCGACATTCGCAGTCATTAAGACGATTCGAATGTGTATTCGAACTGGCGACGCGGCTAATTAAATACGCAAATCGATGGAAATTTATTCCCGCTAATCACTGCGGGCACGGGCGAGGAACCGTCTATTTCTGTGTTGGTAAACACAGTTTCGAATCAGCTGACGAGGATAAGTCAGGAATGCGTCACGGTGCTTGTAGCCCTAGGCACTCTTCTCATCATCCTATCCACTATCCACCAACCCTTGTTCCTTTGTTTTTTTCTCTGTCACTTATCGATTATGATTTATATTCCGAGGATGTTGACGATCATCGTGAAGGGCGTAGATTATCGTGGCGCGAAAGATAGTGGGGAATTTTTTTTGCGTAGTTTTCGCGGAAAGTGAAAAGGAACGCACACGTGTAGAACGACGTATGCACAAACCAATCGTCGTTCGTTTCACCCTCGACTCATCGATCGCGAAATCACCCTCGCAGCTCACCCTCGCGTCTCCAAAACAAAAGGCCCAAAGCCCCAGGAACACGCCCTCTCGCACTCGCAGCTCACCCTCGACTCACCCCCGAAAGCGGGAAGCGAACTTAACCGCGCTTAAATCCTTCTGCGAGAAGCACGTACTGTTTTCGGGCTAAGTAGACTTAATGCCTCGCTCTTCAGGAATTCGACGACGAGTCGTGGTTTAAACGGGTTTTTTTTCTGAACATCCTCACCACCAAAATTAACCATTAACCCGTTAAGTACCAGATTTCTATTTTTTAATTTTTCCTCTAAACAGTTGGTACGGTTATTAGGATTTCTGCCAATAGTTAAATTAAAGAAGACATCGAAGATCATTTTTCAATTAAATATTAATCGGTACAGCTTTAATACTTTCTGTGTACGAGCAATCGAGTTTATAGCCGATCGATGTTCCACCTCAGGCTTCTCGCCTATATTCCTTCCAGCCCCATTCGGAAATGAAAAGAATGCAAACCAATATCGGGGATGCCGATCGGTATAGATCGCACCATCATCTTCTAATCGAATCTCGCGGTAAAAGCATTCGACGACGACCTCATTCTATACTTTCGGTATGTCTAATAAGAATGTTTGTTCCGGAGTACTTAATTAGAAAATCTATTAGGGGGACCAATACTCTAAACTCAAACCTTTCTGGTGTTACAAAACCACTAATCTCTTCCGAGCTTCCCCTGGATGAAAGTCTCGTTAAAAATTACGAGAGACTCGCATACCCTTGATGCTACTCTAACTACGTACCCCAACTTTCTGGGTGTACTACCGCTATGTAACTTTGTAAAATAAATTTTTCCTAGGACTACAACCTTCGAGGACTAAATATTCACCCTACAGGTTCTCCACCATGGTGAAACGTAACCCATACAAACGAGGAGAAGATTCGCATACCCCTAACGCTACACCTTAATAGCGTACCCTAGCTTTATTGGTGTACCATCGCCCTGCCCACCAGCTTTGTAGAATATATTTCTCCAAGGGTTGAAAGTTAAAACCTTGTACCATTAAATATGCATCCTTTCCAAGCTACCGTTTAGTTGGACGGCATAAAACGAAGTTCATTAAGAAAGTAACTCTCCGCTACTACTATCCCAACCCTATCGGTAAAAAACCATCCTGCGAACTCTTCCAGGATTAAAACCTGTCAGCATTCGCTACCGAAGCTGTTTTCTGGAATAAAATCGAACTAATGAAAAAATGAAGAGTTATCAATCAACAGAAACCTCCACCCTATAACCTCCCAAATCAAAATCCTCTAAGAATCAAATCTCCCAACACTAAATAAGGGGTCTCATCCCCTAAACTCTACACCCCAACCTTATCAACACACATCCACCCCACTCGTTCCTCCAGGATGAAATCTCTCCATCGAACTTAAAGAGCAGACAGCGGATTTTTATGCAAAATAAAAATTGTACCCAGCAATCGCAATGGAGTCGAATAAAAATTCGTTCTTTCCTTTTAACGCGTTCACTGTTAAATTACAACCCCAGGAAATTCAGCAAAATCAAAAAAGTAATACTGTTCGAAATCTCTCCCACTCGTTTCCCTCGTTTCACATCGACACAATCGAGATTTCTCGTAAAATCCGCGGTCCGCCTATGCGATTCGTAGACACCCAGAAAGGGAGTTCCGAGCGCGTGCAACGATACTCACCATCCTTGAGCATTTGTCTGAGCTCTTTGGTCCTCTGGAAGTTGATCTCTTCGAGGAGCTGTTCGAGCATGGTCGGTGGCCTGGCGAGGCCCGAGGTCGAGCTGCCCGCGAGCGTAGCCATGCCCAGTAGGCTGGCCCAGGATGACGACGACGATATCGTTGTTTCTCTTTTAGGCAGCGATCCTGAATGGGTCGCGGACCCACCTGTCGCCGCGCAACGACGCACCCGATCGGCGAGCGTCGTCGCGTCTGTCAAAATCACGCTCGACCGACGAATACGACGAACGAGTCGACGATGACGATCACGATCGCGAAACCGAGGTGACCCGGGGTCATCGCGGACCGTCCGCCGGCATTCTTCTTCTCTCGAACGATTCGTCGGTCCGCGCGACAACGTCGATGACAAGTGCTGGTTTATCGCAGGGATACCGTGGCGGCCATAACGACGCGGACGCGGTCGCACTCGCTACCTTCACTGGCAAGTTAACGTTTCCACGACGAACAAAGTCTCACCGGAGAGCCGATGCGATCGCTCGACTCGACTCGACTCGGCGCGGCGACTGCCTCGCTCATGCTACGCCGCTCGATAAAGCCGCGCATGCGGTCTCGAGCTTCGCGTCTGCTCGCGCCACACGCGCAGTTTTCGAATAGGCTTGTCACAACAATGGAGAGAATGGAAGGATCCTGTCGATTCCGGGACTCGGATCGACGGAGTTGTTTTTGTGGATATCTTTATTCGAGGAACCAGGCTGGTTTCGGAAAGCTTGTTCGAGTTGAAGACGTTGGATTCTGGTCTACGATGAAATACTTTCGTCAAACATCCACCGTGATACCATACATGCTTACGTTTACTATACATATACTAGAAACAATCTTCTATAAACCCTCATTAGGATTTTCTAGATTTTTATGGAAGCGTACAGGCATTTCGCGGTTGGAGTCTACGATGGAATCCTTCGAGAAGGTATCCTCCTTGTTGTAAAACATCCACAGAAATTTACGACGATCCCATTTCCTTTCATCTTAAACCCTGTTTAATTTACGAACGCTCGATGCGGATCTGTAGGAACATGTTTTAGGAAATTAGGGTGTACGGTCCTTAAAGATTTATGGGAACATTATTGCTCCTTTCAGAATGTAGATTGCGTTTCTGAAGTTGAAGTTTTAGTTAACTGCCTCTCTGCGAAACGAGACCACGATTGGTAAGCGCGGACGTGGGTGTTTATTATCGTGTCCGCGTTATCTTGGAAGACAGAACTGCTTCCAGGGAGATAGGATGACCTGAAACTGACCTCGTGACACTAGATAATCATCCGGGAGTGCGGCTGGCCGACTTGACAGCGGACTGCATGCGCGCCTGTTCGCTGCCAAACAAAATCCACAGCCTTGCTCTCTGAACTCGAAATGTCTTTAATTAAACTTCACGTTGAACTGCAGCTCCCCAATCAATTCAATCCTATCCGATTCGATTCAATCTTTTACCGCAATTTTATATCCTCTATTCTTCGTTTTCGCAAGAGCATAAAACAGTAGATAGACATCTTTGAAAAGAAATCGATTCTCGAATATATCTTGTCATAATTTTTCTAGAAAAATACTATCAATGATACTAGAATATTTTTCTAATTTTATAATGTGTAAATTTGTAAAAGTGATATTGTATTTCCAATTTCCTTTTGAATGATCCGCATACTATTGGAGACCGTTTGACGATGTAAAGATTAATAAAGAAAAGAGCGAAACGAGTGCAGTGAATTTTCCAAAAAATCTCTGAGCCGATCATCCGAATGAAATGAGAGAAAAAGCGGCATTACAACAAACTCTATGTATCCAAGCGATCGTATTAAAACGAACAATTATAATTATAATGGGAGATTGTGCCAACGATTGATACAGCAAGATAGATTATTCGCTCGGGACGAGTGTTACACGCTCCCCCGGAAGAACGATGCGCGGGAAAGTCTCCTTGTCGGTAACTTTTGAACCGCCTCGGCAGCAGCCAGTGCCGATAGTCCGAGTCCGGTTCGTCATCTCGTTTAGTCGCGGACGATCGTTCTCTCGTCTTGCTCAACATCCCAGTTGGTCTAGCTCACTGCCATTCCGTTGGCAGTGTTCGCGAAGGAAATCGGCGGGATCGCGAGTCTCGGTGAAGTAAGTGTCAGTGCAGTTTCCAATCCGACCGATTAATCAAGAAATCGCCAGACGACTACCGAACAGCAGATTGAATCGTCCACCCGGACGGGTTTACCAGTTTCGAACAGGTTTTGCACGATTTTTCAACAGAGTTTCAAACACTCGTGTCGCTTTACTCTAATATTCTGTACATGCATGCATGCATGTATGTATGCGTGTGTACGCGTAACATGGTCAACCGATTTCCACGATTTCCGTCGTCGGCCGAGGGTGAAAGAGTCTCGAGAGCGAGATTGCGAAAGTTTGCGATTTCTATGACGATTTTTACAGCGTTCACCGCCGCCGCGCGTCTTGCGTCGCGCCGCGCCGCGCCGCGCCGTTAAGTAATCGGCTCGCAAATGTAAACCGCTTCGAATTTGGCCGCGAGCGATATACACCCTGAAGCGGTCGAATCAAGAGCTTGTGAAAGGGCGATCTTTCTCATAAAAGAAGCCGCGTGCAACGATGCACCAGCAGTACGCGCGAATTTATGCACCTCCGTTGTGTACCGTGTAGCCCTCTTGATCCAAAGCACGACGCTCGGTTGTCGGAATCGATTATGTAAAATTTATTATGAAATTGTAATTGTCAACCCCTTAAATACCGAATATTTAAAAAATATATTAATCGTAATGCTTTAAATTCTAATTATCGAAAAAATTGCTATTTCAATTCTTTAGATTCGTGCCCTTCATCGTCGCGTCTGATTATATTAACGAGGGAATTTCAATAAAATGTTTTGCCAGTAGATTAACAAGAAACTAGAAAGGTGGTTGATCGGTTTAGTTGCCCGTGAATGGTTCGTTTGTGGGACAGAACGATAGAAGTGGGAACAGTGTGTGTGCAAATAAAAGAAAGTGCAATTGTTAGGACCATTTGTGAGAAGTCTTTGGGAAGCTGAATCGTTCTCCGACGCTCGGGAAGACGGTAATTGAGACGTTCGTTGCGGTTGTTGGACTGCGGAGGATTCTTTTGGCGAATTGGATGGTTCTCTGGATGTTGCGAACAACATTATATGTACATAGTTCAATTACAGTTGGAACAATGTGAATTATCGCATCGATCCTTGAACGCTGCAACTTATATTTTTAGAAGAATTCTTTTCTTTGGTTCAATAGCGAAACATATCTAGAGCTTTCGACTTTGGACCGTGATCTCTCAAAATAGAAATATGCATACGAATTGCTTCGAACTCGCTACTATATGTATTTTACGAGTATTTAAAAATATGCTACACCTTCTGGCTTCCGAGAATGGACTTAATTAAAAACAACTTCTCATCGGGAAGATCTGCTTTCGCGTTACAGTTTCACTCGCACTGAATATTCAGCGAGGAACCCAACACCCGTATCTTCTTGATTCTCATCTCGAAGAAAAAAATGAATCGCGGAAAAAGAAACCAGCAGCCTTGTCCCATTTTAATTACCAACTAAATTAGCCGATGCCATTGACTCCGTGATCGTTCGCAGAATAGTTTCCCCGTTCCCTATACATATACCGAACTCTCCGTCGCGTCGATGCGACAATAGTCGTTCAAACTTTGTTTCATGAATATTCCTCGGCAAGTCAGTCGTTACTTTTAATTGCTTGCAATCAGCGAGCGTTGTGAGTCACGAGGAAACGGTCGGGGGCGTGATGATACCATGATGGTGAACGCGAGTTTAAGTTCCAGACTAGGTCTAGGTTAGGCTCGAAAAGCCAGAATCGATTAATTTTCGCGTATCGTGTAAGTGTCTCGTCGTTCTCTGCTAAATTTCTAATCATTAACTAATTGCTAACAGTGCGAACGGTAACTTGTTATTTAGTTTGAATCCAAAGGTACTTTGATAGTTGCGAATATTCAGCATACAATGGCAATGACCGCATCGTGCATGCAACGTGTATAAGTTTTGTGAAAATCGTTGTTTGCATAAAGATCCATCGGTAAACTTTTGAAACGCTGTTCTCAATTCTGCATTTCGCTCTTTGAGACGCGTCCGATGGAACTTCTCGGTGGTTACGGCACCGGGGCCAAAGGTGTACGAAAATTGATTCGAATCCGTGCAATTTCCGGTCTCCGATGTATGTATGTATGTATATATATATATGTCTCCCGTTGCGGTGCTCTCCGTGTCCCTGATTCTGACGATCTCCGCCGAGACACCAGCCGTTCTAGAAACCTACACCTACATGCCGAGAGCGGCGATTCTCGAGAGCCGGTTCATGCTCCCGACCCACTTGCTGGATAGTTGGATACGCGTGTATAATCCGATGCATCTCCAGTTACCCTCGATTATTAGCCACTTCACCACGTTTATTATTCCGCGATTTTCCGGAGAGACGCGAGATCAATTTCTCTTGTTGATGCGAGCCCGTTGACGGGAGGGCGATCACCGTGATGCGAGCACCGTTGGATCAACCCATTCTGCGATCCCCATTTTATTTGCTTTATTTCGTTCTTCTCGATCTCTATTTCATTTACTCGAATTTGTCCTTTTTAATTTCTATTTTATTTCCTCCATTTTCTCTACTTTATCAGGGGTCTATATTTTTATATTTTTACGTATACATACGTACAGCCGAAGTATTTTCATTTTCTTTTCTTTGTCTATTCGTATTACTCGCGAATGAACTGGTATAACGTGTAAAATATATATTTATCAGTGTTAATTACAATGCACTGACTCGTGACCATTCTGTAATGCATTAACATAATTTTATTGGATAGTTTTCTTAATGAGAATCGATCGAATCAGCAGGTTAATATATGTACGGTACACAGATTGCGACAACCTCCTTTCAAGTTCGATTAATACTTTCAACCTTGTTCGTCACAAAGCTATCTTGTATCTTTAATGGAAGATAATGATTCTTAAAGAGCTGTAACATAAGACAATCTTCGAGCAAATTACCTTCTTGATATTATCAGCGGATATAAAACGTCCCGATTCAACCTGCATCCACGACTCTTGACCAACAGGGAACCTTGAATTCTTAATCAGTGGTATGAAAGGTATATCTCTCCGATCCTCGATCCGAAACGAAGATCAACGATTCCAAACAACGATCAACCGTCGCGGACATCGATTACGGAACTTAGGGTCGAAACACCATTCCCATCGTCGCGTCGCGTCGCGTCGCCGCGTAATCGGATTAGAGTTTGCCAGCTGGTCAGAGAGTGCGTCGACAAGTTTCTCTGCTCGATAAATCGGGATCAGAGAGTAGCCGGGGCCATTTATCAATGGCCACGCTTACGCGCGAGGCGAGCGTTGAAGTTTCTCAGCGCTCTCGTCACGGACAGTTACATTGCCTCGTAACTTCGTCCGTGTTACATCACGTTCCGTGGAAAGACGATGCTCGTGTCGCAACGAGAGGCTCTCTTTGATCGATGGAGATCATCAGAGAAACTTCGAACGGCCGCGAACGCCTCGGGATCCTTCGAAACTGGACCATCGCGTCGGAAGCTCTCGATCAGGACGCTCGCGATCCTGATCTTCTCGCTCGTTTCCACCATTAATCAACCTCGCGATCGACCAATTGCAAGATCCTGCCTCCGAGATTCCTCTTGCCTGCAAACTTGTGTTGCAATTGACACTGATTTTGTAGCGAGAGACTAATTTGGGAGAAAACTATATGACCAAATTAAACGGCCTTAGAAACCATTCGATAGGGCATCGAGAAAAAACATGTATACATTTTTAACCCTATGTTTCGACAATTCTGAAAATATCGAGATTGGCGAAGGGAATTTTTTGAGAGGGTAAATGGACTCCCGATTGCAGCACAGGCAATTAACACGAATTTTTTGCCAGCAAATGACGCGTAAACCCAAGGACCCTCGACGATCATGGCATTCCGGCGGTGCGGTGCGGTGCGGTGCGGTGCGGTGCGGTGCGGTGCGGTGCGGCGGTTCCATTGAGTGTTTCCCCGCTTTACGTATCGCGTTTCAGCCGAGAAAAGCGCGGAAACTTGTTCCTGGCACTCCCTTTTCGGAGCGTAACTCCGAGCAAACTTATCCTGGAAGTTCCAACGCTACTTCTCAGCCATCCTTGGCCCCAGGAAGTCTTTCAATTTATAAAACTTGCGAATGTTGGCTTTCCGTCTTGGTGCGTAATTTGTTGAGCTCGGAAGAGTCTTTTCACTGTGCCAATTCGAAGTGTGGTTACGTTCAAAAGAATCACTCTATATCGAAAAATAATCCACTAGTGTATTTTACAGAGAATTTTGCTACAGTTAAATCGAGAGTCTGCGAGACGAAAATTCTTTATCTCCGCTTCATCGGAAGACTTTGTCTCTTACCGAATTCTTCGAAACCATAATACAATAGAAGTATATACGTAGTTAGTCGGATAAGTTCATTATTCTTTTTATCTAATCCGTTAGATAAGGAAAATGTTCGAGTCTCGTTCGCTTTGGCAACTTGTTAGAGAATTCCGGGAGTTATCCGCTTTACTACGCTTCGACTAATTTTGGAAGGGTAGTCGGCAGCTGCTCCCATAGTTAGAACTTAGGACAATTTCGTTAAGCTGTTAAGGCTGATAAGACTTTTGGAGTATCCAGAGAGACGAGCAAATTTCTAGAAAATTTCTGATTGCACTTTCAAAATGATTCTTATTGTTAGATGTATTCTTTATTCGGGAGATCTCTCAACGTCGCGTCGCGTCGCGTCGCGTCGTACATTCGCTAAAATTCCCCATAATCCACATCGTACGATAATCGAAGCTTTGCAAAGCGTTTTCACCAACGATAACCAAGCGAAACGAACCAGTGATCGTGTCAACGATAGACAATTGATTAATCGATCGTTTCAGGCAATCATATCAGGATGTTGTTGTTCCTGACCGTGGCAGCATGTTTATGCATCACGGTGCAGGCCGGATGTCCCATGAGGCCCACCTCGGAACAAACTACAGCCTCCAGAACCACCGGCGACGGCGGCTACAGGATTCTCGTTAGCGGAGAAGGGGAGAAGTACATACCGAACGCAATCTACACAATCAGTTTGCAAGGTAACCTACTATATTTCCTGTTTACGCCAATACAATTACTCCCTTCGCAAACGATCCCTTTCGTGGATCACTGGATAATTCAGGGAAAACGTTTTCAACTGTACCATCGGAAACTGGCCATGAATTTTGATGAGACTTCCGCTGCCGTACCCACTGATGCAATATGCACGAATTAATCCCCCTGATTTCAGGCTCGAGAACGCACGAAAGGCTGCAACAATTTACGCGATTCACGCTGTCCGTTCACTCCCAGCATGCACCGAACAATCCCGCTGCACGGGTCGGCTATTTTCAATTATTCCCGGACTCGTTGACTACCTTCAACGAGGACTGCGTTAACACCATCTCCGAAGCTTCGGACTTCCCGAAAACCGAGGTAGAAAATCGCGAAATTATTTCGTGGGTTGGCAATTTCATGGGGAACATTTCCGACAGTTTATTTTCTCCATGGATCTCCGGATGCATCGGACGCGCGTCGTGTACAATAAAAGTCGACAGAATCTCGATCGCGGGATAGATCCCCAGGTTCTGGCCAATGTCCAAGCGTCGATGGTGTTCGATGCCTCGGGATTATTTGTGGCCAGGGCTCGCGGGGTTTCCGCAAAACGAGACACTAAAATCTTTCTTACCGTTGCGTTGGCGTAGATCCAAGCGATGTGGAGGGCACCGCCGACCGGATCAGGATGCGTTATCTTCACGGCCATGGTTCTGGAGAATAACGTGCGATGGTATGCCGAAGACGGTGCTTTGACCAAAACCTTCTGCGAGGTTGGCCCTAAGGAGGTCGAGGTACTCGAGGTTGACAGGTGCTGTGCCTGCGACGAGGCTAAATACTCGGTAAGCTTCGTCGTTGTTCCGCATCTTAACAAAATTGGGTAGTCAATGGATTCTGTAAACAAATCGGTTGGACACGTTGGGCCATTTTAAAAAAATTTTTCAAGACCATTCTGATTGATGTTTATCATTTTTTCGGCTTGTCTCGTTGATCCTGATCGATTTATAAGTTCTTAAATTTTAGTTTACACATTTAGTTCAGATGCTACCGAATCGTCCTCGAAAATAGAATTCGGTGCAACACAGTCGCAAAGGCACAATCTGCGCTATTCAAACATCGTGGCCGATTTAATCTAATACGGAAAGTTACCAGAATTTGAATGATTCGAATGCTCGACTGTCGCAGCTAACTATGGAGGGAATCTGGTCGAACGTGACCCACCCGAAGGACTTCCCGTTCTCGGTGTGGTTGACCCACTTCAGCGACGTGATCGGCGCGTCCCACGTTCCCGGGTTCTCCTTCTGGGGCAAAGACCACGTTGCGACCGATGGGTTCCGTCAACTGGCCGAATGGGGCTCGGCATCGGGGGTCGAAACCGAGCTCAGGGCTAATTCGAATAAACTGAGGACTCTGATCAAGTCCGCTGGCCTGTGGTACCCTAACGTAAATAGCAACACCACTACCAGCTTCAGGTAATTATTTCACCTTCGTGATTTATTTTAGAGAGATTCTATTGGTCCGTAGAAATTTTTTGAAATAGTAAATGTTTCTGAAACATTGAACCGTTTCTTCGTACTGAGCGAGATCGATTCTGTCTTCTTCAGAGTAGACAGAAACCACCCCCTGCTCTCGGTGGCCTCGATGCTAGGTCCATCGCCAGACTGGGTAGTTGGTGTTAGCAAGTTGAACCTCTGCAGAAAAGATTGCACCTGGACAAAAAGTGAGATAATCGATCTCTACCCTTGGGATGCCGGTACCGACAACGGGATCTCCTATATGTCGTCCAACTCTGAAACGAAACCGCGAGAGAAGATGAAGCCGATAACTACTTTGTACCCTGAAGATCCTAGATCGCCGTTCTACGATCCGACCGGTAGGCCTATGCTACCTTTAGCTAGGTTATATTTGAACAGAGAGAAGCTGGTTCCTAGGAGCTGCAACGAGGAGATTCTTCAGCAGCAAGTGGCTCAGTTGGAGGTTGCTGAGAATACCGAGGACACTTCTAGGCGTAAGAATTATCAGCATTTTTAGTAAAGTAATGAATTTCTAGCGGATGAGCAAAACAGCGAAGCTTCCATATTATTTTTTAATTAAGCTGAATGCCAGACCACGGAGTACTCAGCTTGGTCAACCTGCTCGGTGAGTTGTGGTAAAGGATTGAGGATGCGAACCAGGTCCTATCAGATGCCCGAGAAGGCTGCCATGTTCCAGTGCAATAGACAGCTGGTCTCGAAGGAGATGTGCGTCGCATCGATCCCAGAATGCCCGTGAGTGGACCAAAAACAATCTATTTTACACTCTGAAAATCAACCGATCTCTGAGATCACCAACTGTGATTTTGAAAACTGTAATCAGAGGGGAAGAGGAAACGGAAGAAGATGGCCTGCCGGTGCTCAACAATCCATTCTGCGAGACGACCGAATGGGGCGAATGGTCCGAGTGTTCCTCGTCCTGCGGTATCGGGATGAAATTGCGAACGAGGAGGTTCAAGGACCGTATGGGTCGCAAACGATGTCCTCACGTCTCCCTCGTTGAGAAAGACAAATGCATGGAGCCACCCTGTCAGGGTGACGTTGAGGAACAAATTGATCCTACGTGCAAGGTATCTTACTACGTAAACGATCCTGTGCGGATGTGCCGTATCTTCCACTCTTCCGACACATCCATCAGCTCCCAGCTCGATTTGATAGTCGCAACATTTTCTTTTTTTTTAGGTGACAGAGTGGTCCGATTGGTCGCCTTGCAGCGCGTCTTGCGGAAAGGGGGTGAAGTTGAGGACCAGGTTGCTGATGGTAGAACCTTCCGAACAGCACAACTGCTTCTCCAAGATGGAGATGCTTCAGCAACGACCTTGCTTGGAGCAGGCTGACTGCACCTTCGACATGGCTACTGCGAAAGGTAATCTTCCAGCATTACTTATCAAGTTCTGCTTCTTCAAGATACTCCTTTGTCAAGGTTCCCCTTTCCAAGGTCCTTCTTCTCCGACACTCTTTTTCTTCTTCGAGGTCTCAAAGAAATCTTCCTTCGACGCTTTATTTTTCCAGTGGTCTGCATGGAAGAAGCAGACCCCGGACCTTGCAGAGGCTACTTCCAAAGATGGGCCTTCGTTCCCCAGAAGCTGATGTGCGTGCCATTCGGCTATGGCGGTTGTCGCGGTAACAGGAACAACTTCTTGACTGCCGAGGAGTGCACCAACACCTGTAGCATCGTTAGTATAGTTCGACAATTATTTATTATTATTATTATTATTATTATTATTATTATGCATTTATAGTAATTGCCACGAGCCAGGGTTTAACTAGGAAATTTTCATCAGGTGAGAGCGATCCTCGGTGGCCAGCCAGTGAATGCGACCACTCCCCAGCAATCGCCTCGGATTGCTCCTCCAGTTGACTGTCTTGTCTCCACCTGGTCACCTTGGACCTCCTGCAGTGTCTCTTGTGGCACCGGCCGTGTCACCAGCTTCAGGACCGTTAGGGTAAGAAAATCGAGCAACCTCTTCAAGGTAGTTTTTGGAACGAGGAAATGGATTTACGTAGCCCTTCGGGAATTTCCAATTGCTTTCCACTGATTCTAAAATAAACAAGACCTGCATTGTACATGTACATACAAGGATCGAAAGAGGTCACCAAGTAGATCGCAAAATACGCGAGCGCGTTTGTAGATGTAGACGCGATTCCCACGATCTGTCGGCGGGTCATTAATAAGTCACAGCACCAGCTAACGATTCTCCCTGTAATATGCATCAAAGTCTGGGAATTTTCAGCAAGAGCCGCAGAACGGCGGGCGTCCTTGTCCCAAGAAGATGCAACGTCGTTCAAGATGCCAGCTCGCACCGTGCGAGTAACGCTTCAAAGTAAACTTGATCCGAGACCGGCGCGGCGGAGCTAAAACAACAAACAGAGAAGACAGGGAATACGTTCGTTTTTCGATGGGTGTCGTGCGATCAACTACTTGCGGCTCGAAAACCTTTCTCAAATTACCCGAATACCGGGAACTTTGTCGCATTAATTAATTTTGTACTTACGGGAACAGTTGCTCGATTCAAAGATAGAATTTGACTTGAAATTTTATGAAACGGAAATGTTGAATCTTGCAAGTATGTACCATAATTTCCAGCAGTGTTACCACGTTCCCTTGGAAGGAATATCAAAGTTGCCGACTAGATTTTCGAGTGCAAAGGGTTGACGCTTCCTTTCAAAGAGAATCTGTAAGCTTCTCTACAAAGAAACACAAATATGATGGGTACGAAATAAACCGATGTATCAGAATAAATGGTATTTTATTAATGGTCAATCGTGATCTTCCTACTCCCGGTCGAATTATCGAAAACACGTGGCAAACGAACATAACCGAGCTGTTCTGCCTTATTGCGTTCGAATCTCGCGTCGTAACATAGAGTTCGCCATTACGCTGCTATGCAGATGCATGTATATAAGGTAAATCGTTTGTTAAACAATCGTAGTAGCTGATAACGTTACCCTGATCACTGTACGAAAATCGTAGAACTTGCTGTTTGCTAATTGCGTTCATTATCGGTTCGACACTAGATGTATCCGATGCTTCCAGTGCCAAACGATATACAAAACCGATGATTCCAACGGAGTGAAGCGTCAACAGAACAGTTCACTATGATCTCAACTATAATAATCTCTCTCGACACAACCGGATCCTGTCCCAGACAGGCGTGATCCATTTCCGCAGGACGTCGGTGCTTCGATGAAGTATGCAGTCAGAAACGATATTAAATTTTCGAGTCTCGTGAAAAAATTCCGCTACGTTCGTACAACTATAATTCACCTTTCGAACGGTAGGTATATACGATTCTATAATTAATTATGTTCGCCGGCTTATTTCGTTAATAAAACAGTTGGTTCCGTGGTTTTGTATTCTTGTTCCGTTATTTCTTATTTTTTTTCTCTTTTTTTTTTTTCGTTTTTTTTGGTATCATTGTATCATCGTTGATCCTCCCACTTTCGTCCCTCGCATCGTCCACAATATTTCCTTAGTTTTACAATTAATGACCGCTCACAATGTAACATTCACTACGACGTTTGCCAAGTGGACAGCTAACTTTACATTTACAATAATAATCTCATAAATAATACACGTAGGCGGTACGCTGTGACTATTACGATCTGCCGAACTCGCGATCGACGATTAGAAGAACTATAAAATATAATTAACAACCAGAAGAAGACTCGAATGTTAATATTTGAAAAAATAGGAGATCAAAGAGAGAAAGACTCGAGTTTTAATATTCGCGGTTTAATTTTGATTGTTCCTCTGATGGTTTCGCGAGTTCGACGATGTATTAACATTAATGGTACTTGTTATTATCATACGTACACGTAATATCTAGGAAGTAGTACGGATCTTTGTCTCTTTTAGGCCTCTACTCTAAGCTACTCGGCTCGTTCTTTTGGTCGTGACACCTGCGCTTCCATTTTTCCTTCAGAGAACAGTCTCGGAAATCTAACGAAACGGAACCAAAGAAACCTTCTGGAAGTCTTCGCTGAACCTCCTCGAAAATTAAGGGGGATTCTCCTCGATCCTTTGTCTCCCTCCTCAGTCAGCAAATTCGAGCCGACAATTTTCCACGACTATCGAATAATGCGCCGCGCCGCGCCGCGCCGCGCCGTCGCGTCGTGCCGCCCCCATTCCCAACCATGAGAACCACCTTTCTGCTTCTTTCAGTCCACGAGTACACCTCGAACTAATTGGGACGTCAATTTGCTCAGAAGCATCAACAATAATTCGTATTTTTGTTAAATATACGCTACTCGTTACAGACAGTCTTTGGGAACTCCTGATCTTTAGAATTTGATTTTGCTGTTGCATTCTTGTTACGATAAGAAAACCGATCTTTACGGAGATTGTTTCAATGTGGAAGCACTATCAAAAAAGATAGTAATTAATGGGTAAATTGATCATTTTATTGGTTAGGGGTCCCTACTAATTGATCGAGGTCCAGTGGCAGGCTGAAAGAAGAGATCCGCAGGAAAAAAAATAGAGTCGATTAGAGTGATTTGACTAGACTTTGTTCAACGGGCAAATAAAAAAGTATGAAACGCCTTGTTGAGCCCGGCTGGCGATAGAAATGCTCCGATCTTCAGTAGACCAGCTTCCTGAAGCGGCTAGGATAATTTCGACGTGTACCCGACTCCGCTAAAACGACGATAACAATCCTTTCTTTTGTTATTTATAGTAGTCACCGACTCTCACGAGTTAACGCGGGGAGAATGTTACGGTCGGATCGAACTTGGATGGATCATTGAAATCATCTGAAGGATCTGAACGATCATCCGAAAAATAAAATGATAGAATGTAGCTGCTCTTTTCAAAGCTTCGAACGATAGCTTTGGCTGCTATCTGCAAAGCCAGCCAAGTCCAAACCAACCACAACCATTCCCGTTTTCATTGGTACGAGATCGTCCGGCTAGTGCTGACTAGGCTTTGCGATTGTCGACCCACTCGCCCCTTCCGTTCTGGCAGTAGTAGCAGTAGTAGATCGTAGGATGTCACGGAATAGATAAAAATCATTTCTAACCACGATCGCCGTCCCTCGATCACCTGGCCGAGTGACCGAGAACGTTTCGACCCTGTTCCGATCCTTAACGCGACTCCCCTATCAAACATGAATGCTCCACAACTAGGTATAACCCTTATGTCAATACCAACAATTTTCTACGTCGCTGAATAACATTGCAGTCAAACTTTTATTATCTGAGATTTATTTCGGATTATCTAGGAAAGTAGGAGTCTTGGGCAATAATGATATTTATTGCGAAGAACATGCATCAAATTTTGAAAATAAATTGAAAGAAGAATCTAAGGGATGATTTATTTATTTGCAATTTTGCTATTTGCCAACGAGAAGATATATCAAATTTTGGGGATGAATGGAAAGTAGATATCTAGATAGTATTGACATGAGGGTTAACAGGAGATCCCGAAAGAGCAGCGACCTGTCGACGAGAAAACGAACGCTGTCCGCGACAAAGGAAATCGATGATTCTGCCGGAAGTTCGGTCGTCACAGAATCTCGACACGCTTTCCTCGGAACTCACCCTCTCTCTATTTCTCTCTCCCTCCCTCAAGAAGAAGAAGAAGAAGAAGAAGAAGAATCAGTGTCGTAAAGCGCCCTTAAGAAACTCCCTGGTCGTTACGTGGGAACGCCTTCGTGAACGAAAGTTGATCTCCGTTGAAGAGAGGTAGGGAATTTGCGTGTGATGGAGGAACGTCGATCGTGTCACAGTCGCAAGGGTTTCATGACCGTCATTCGCAAAAAGGCGTGGAAAAATAAAATAATCACATAAGGGAATACTTATCTTCTATTTCTCATAGTCATTGCAGACAATTCGTTTCTTCTGCGTGAAGATCCTCGATCTATTGATTTAAAATCGTTCTGTAAAAATGAGTTAGAACCACAGTCTACAAACTAAAAGTGGGATGAAAAGCAGTCCAACAAAAATATTAAAAATCTCTTAACGACCATATCGGTGTAAAGTTCAAGTGACGCAATGACAACCGTCATGAAACCATCGCGAATCCCGGGTATGAAAGGAAGAAGGCCCGTTAACGTGAGTCGACTCGCGAATTCGTGTTCGACGGTCGCATTTTACATACGCGGTATAATATAATATAATATATATGTAATATATATATATGTAATATATATATATATATATATATGTATATATATAACATATATATAACTATATATAATATAATATAGTTTCTTTCTGTGTTTAGTCTCGGCGAGGCGCGTCGTCGCGAGAAAGGCATCGTTGTGCGTGTGCCGACGACGACCACGACTCACGATCGTCGGCGATCGATCGATCATGATCACCATATTCACCGATCGATGTCGTCGTCTCCAATACTTCGGAGGCTGTTATTCGGTGGTCTATCGAGCGAAACTCGTCGACGTTCTTCACTCCCGAGTTTGCCCAGGTCTGTGCGCTAGCTGAGACGTCGCCTAACTGCGACTAGGGGATCGTCTCAGAGCCAGCCACCGGTAACATCGTGACCGGATATTGGTTCGATCCCTGGAAGCCGTTGAAGCTGCGTCGCAGAGCCGTTTCTCTTCAAAGTGACTGACAGAGAACCACTGGCTACCACGCTCTCCTCGGTGGTAGACGGTGTCAGCGGGATTGCCGTGACCACTGCTAACAGAAACCAAGCGCAAATCTATTTTCAGTCGTCCCCCCGTCGTTCTATCATTGGTGATGTTTCTGGGGATTTCTGATTATTTTAATTAATCTGGTAAAATTAATATTTCTAATATTTAATTCTAATGCAGAATTCAAGTTCTAATAATTAATGAGATATCAACGAAAGTTTGATCCATACAAGATCGTCTTGAAAGATCGACCTAAGCGAAGTAACTCACCAGGTTGTTCGGTGACGCTGGCGCCATCAGGATTGTCTAAACTAGGTTGTTGACTCTGCGTGCCATCGTGTCTCCTCGGCATGATGACTTGCTGATTTAATTCCGGGCCCCTGGTGGGCATGCTGCTAGCTCTGCATAGTTGTTGCCTCTTCGCGACCTTGGACGCGAACGAAGAAGCTAGTATATGCACTGGTTTCTTCCTGAGTGTGTTCAGGGCGCCTAAACCGTGGGCTAGCATGTTACGAGCATCGTGAGGATGATGGGACCTGTGTGGATGGGGCTGAACCTCTGGTACACCAGTCTCCAAGGATGATTTTGAGTCTGTCGATCCTTCAGACCTTGAACCACCATCTTCGGAGCCTGGGGAGTACACTGAATCGTCCGAACGAGATCTGTCTAGAGAAATTAGGCTTGTTAGCTAGAGTAGCAACAACAAAAAATTGCTCCTTGTTGCTTTAACGAGGATGGTAGGTGGTTCTAATAGAGTTTGTTGGATTACGATTTTTTTTGAGTCATTAAACAGAGACATTAAGTGTTCGTAACTTACTGTTCAATCTGGACATCTTGCTGCTCCTAGCAGACTCGATGTTGTCGCCCCATCCCTTTTTCCTGGAGCCATTCCTCATCCTAGCCCGAGGACAAGATAATCCAGGTACACTGTTAGTGCTGGTGCTATGGGAACTCTTTTTGGGAGTGGTGCCAGGCCCGATCAGTCCACTCAAGGTAGACCCAAAGTCCTGGGAGTTCTGGTGCTCCACCTGCTGCTGTAACGCAACGAATTCGTCTACCGGTGGCAAACTCCCGCTTCCACCAGGTTGAGGACCGATGTTGAAGCCCTTCATCAACCGTCGTTCCTTCTGACGGTTCTTCTTGCCGCCCGCACCTATGGACAGCTCTTTAAGGCTACCGTCTGCGTGGGACAGACAGAAAAACCAAGGACTATGCTCAAGCTACTACAAAAAAAAAAAGAATTGCCTGGGAATTGGATACGTCATCTACCGGAATGCTAGGATTTTCAATGGTGCTTTATCAAATGGAAGCTTAACCCATTGCAGATAATATGGTATCTTGTGTCACTAACAACAACAGAGATGTTTTAGGGGAAGATCTCGGATGATTGCCTGAAGGGACGTTTTAAAAAATACATTTGTATGCGTACTATGATGCTGTGCCGTGACAACTATTGTTAATTGTGCCAGACCTAACCAACAGGTGAAATTAGACCACCCTCTGTAACCCGATCACGCGGGGGTGGTTGGCTTTCGGGGGCAAGAACTTGCGCGGACTTCTTAATTCCAAGTTGAACCCGTTAACGACTACGTAATATCCAGGGCAGACGATCCCTAATTGCATTAATTAGCCCCCCGTAGCTCGCCGGATGATTAATAGCGCGGCCGGGGTATGGAACTTCGGAACTTTCATTTACGGAGATCGAGCCCGCATAGATCCACCCCCGAAGATTTCGTATTTGTGTCGGGTGGTCGTTCGGATTCGGGGGATGTTCACGCTCGATGTGTGTGAACGATAAATACAGGGTCCATTCGATAGTATAGCAGATAGCACGTTCGCCCAATCATGTTTCTGTCAAAGATTTCTGCTTCATTTAATGCCTGCGTTAAATTAGATAGACAATCTAACAATCTATCTATTTCGGAAAGTAAAAATAGAAACTATTAAAACATTCTTTCTATTAAAAATTAAATTGATATATATCCTTTGACGGCGTTGAAAGAATTATGTAGGTAGATTTAGGGATATAATGGACCCTGCATTTGCCAGGCAAGGCCAAAAGGATCAATAGCACAACTATTGCATATCTAAGAAGCGTATCTAACGAAGAACACTACCCAGAAATTAAGGATAATTGTGCTGTAATAATATAATTATTTTTCTGTGGACAATCAAGCTCACCAGTCCCTGCTCCGCTTGCTGTAGACGTATTCATCCCCGAGTTCTTCAGGATCTCGATCAGCTCGTAACGAAACGCACTAATGTCCTGTTTGATCTCGTTCACGTCATCTTCCGTTACTCCTTCGCTCTCTGCTTTTCTTTGCTCGACGGTGACGTACCTTCTCACTAGGTTCCTCATGATGCTTTGGTAACGCTGGTCCCTCTCCGACGCTTTCACCTTCCTCTGCAAGCAGGGATCATAAAGGCGTGTCTGATGTTATTATCGGGGTCGGCAGTTAGTATAGATCGCCAACTGCAGGAGTCTGACTTGTAAACTTTGCTTTTGCGTATTCTTTCATTCGATTCTGGGACGGTAAAGCTGAATTATTGTCATTAGCTAAACGAACAGCAGCAAGTTGGAAGATAGAAGTCTAGAATTCTGAAAAAGTATCTTCTATTTTCTAAGATTTCTGAGATTAGCTAGACAATAATATCTAGTTCCTGTTAAGGGTAGCTACAATTTCTTGTACCCACTAACGGTAGTTAGAGTTCCTTGTTCCTAGAAGAAGAAGAAAGAAAAGATTCTAGTTCCTAGAAGGCTAGCTGTTAAGGGTAGTCAGGAGAACCATTTCAAGTTTCTGGAAGGGTAGCTAGGAAGATAATTTCCAGTTTCTAGAAGGGTAGCTAGGAGGATAATTTCCAGTTCTCAAATTAAGGGTGGCAGACCATTTAATTCCTAAAAGAGGTAATTAGGACCAAAATATCTAATCCCCAGGAAAATATCTAGAAAAAGAGTGTCCATTTTCTACAATAAATTTTAGGTAGCTGAAAGTCTGTAGCCCTATTTTAAGGTTAGTTAAATAGCCTAGTATCTAAAAGGCTAAACTGCAGAGTCTAGTAGTTAATAGGCCAGCTGTACGAAAATTTCCTAGTCCCTAGAAGGATAGCTAAGCTTGGAGCTTCCTAAAACTTATATCTAAAACTTTACCTAAAAAACAGCCTTAATCGTTAGGGTAGCAACAACGGTAGCCAGAAAGCCATTTCTATCATCTACAAGGGACATCTAAAATTCCTAGATCCTATAATTAACAGCTAAGATGTTCTAATTCCTATGATCAAAAAAGCAAAGAAACTGTCTAATCTCTAAGGGGGTTAGCTAGAGGAGTGTCTAATGGGGTAATCTAGAAGATAGTAGCTAATACCTACCGAGTTCTTAATAATCGTCTGGTATTCGAGAAAGGAGAAAGAGATCTATTCAAGAGAATTCAATAACTTCGCGCGAAGAGACAGTAGACGTTCAATTAGAAGTAATCTCACCCTGATGGTCCGCATGTGCTCTTTCTTGGCAGCCCGTTTGTGGCCGCAAAGCTTCCGGTACATCCATTGGCCCATGTACCAGACGCTTTTCGGCGTCGGTATTATGTTGAACGGCGGCGGCACCGTTCCACCTTCCTCGAAATAGCTGATCCACAATTTGCTCCTGGCGAACTTCCATTCGACGTCCGCGCGTTCCTGATGCGGATCAGAAAGCGATCGTTACAGGACAACCCGAATCCCTTTAGCAACCTCCACGATTTTCACGGAGAAGGACCTAATTCAGCCCGACAATCATCACTCACGGAGATCAATTGGTAGGAGTGGTTCATCATGGCGATTAACAGGTTCAGCAGCACCACAATGTTGATCACAGAGTACGTCCCGAACATCAGCATGCCCCAGAACCTGGTGAACGGCTTGATCCCATCCAGCTCGAAGCTTTCAAGGTCTACCAGGCCAAACACTGCCCAGAAGAGGGTCTGCGCGGTCTCGAACAGGCTGGAGCGCGAAATTATGGTGTCTTAACAGATCGGGGGACTGGGATTCTTTTACGAGCTTTCTTTTATCATGAAAATTAAATGAACTCCGTTTGAAAATGTTTAATCCAAGAGGAACGTGATCTGTAAGATGCCAAAATGCTAACGAAGCAAATTAGTTAAATAAACCATGGCATGTACAATGAAAATTTCATCTAAGAACAAAGGAGGCAATGCTAATTAACTAAATTTTATTGAACGAAGCACGCGACGTTCGCTGAAAATTTGTTTGGCAGAATTCGAGAGCAAGCGTGTCCCTCCAGCAACAGTGGAGACTCGCCCGTAAAGGATTAAGTGTCTCCGCATAGTATAGTATGTAATTGTCACGTACTTGGCAAAACGTCGCCAGACGATGCAGGCATTGGAATCGGGCGCTACACTACTAGCATTAGGAGCATAAGACATGGCAGACGGGCACCGTTTCTTCTCCATGTCAGCGTAATACCAGAGCAGTTGGTTCAGACCTGTCAAGAAAACATCGTCAAGTCCTCACCAAATGGAGTTTCCTCCTTCCGAAATTATTCCACGCGCGAGTGAAGTAGTATTATAATCAGTTTACCGCAGGAGAATGCGAACAGCACCAACACGTAAAGGAAGAAGAATTTCATAATGTCCATCACCATCCTGGATAGAGAGACTTGAAGAGGGCCGAGGTGTGGATTCACCGAGAAAATGTAGACGAGTTTCAATGAGCTGCAAAAGAAAATGAGACTTTACAGTGTCTCTGTTAAATTACGCTTAAACAACGTCTGTGTTTGTCTACGTGTGCGAGATACGCGTTGGTGGTGGTCCGCGTTTTAAGCAGGCCGAAATTAACGCTGAAAGGGAAACCGTTAATTATCCGCGAGAGTAGTTCACGCGGCGCTAACTGTGTTTCAGAATAGAGAAATTCGTAATTACTCGCCTAATTAAAACCGAAACGAGCGCAGCTTGAACGGAAAACATGCAGGAATGTGTCTTTGACCGAGAACCTTTGAGAAATGATCGCGAATTACCAGAGCACGCGAATGAGTCATGCATTATAAATATTATTTAACGCAACACATAATTTCCAAAATCCAATTTGTTCTTTGGCGTTAAATTCACAATGCGGTGAAAAATCACCAATGGGAAATGGATTAAAGGCAATAATTTTTTGTGGTGGAGAAAATTTTATCTTGAATTTTTCAATTCCTAAATCGCCGAAGGTGCTAATTTTCTAAAGAACAACCTCAACAACTGGAGAAGTGAAAAAGAACAACCTGAAAATATTGGCAGCAGAGAAGAGTCCCTCAGAGATCAGCATAGGATCCCAAGTGTCCCATTGCTCCCTCTGCAACTCGGCTTCTTGTCCTTCGATCTCCTTCTGCACCCTATAGTATGCCACGACCCTAAGCGCGACGGTCGCGACGTACAACGAGTTCGTGACGAAGTCGATCACGTTCCACATGTCGTTCGCGTATTCTTCAAGTCCCACGTCCCACAACTGCTTCACCTCGGACCAAATCAAACCCGACACCCAGGCCAGTATGAACCTGCGATACAGAAAGAGAGAGGAAAACGAAAGAGAACACTCTTTGGACGCTGTCCTCGTGATCGTAGTCTGTTTGGTTGGCTTAATCTGACTCGACGTCGCGTCGCGTCGCTCCCATCACCGTGAAATCGCGTCCCATGACGTCGAGGTCCTCGAGAAATGCAATTTCGAACCGAGAACGTTCCCTGGCCGTCTTCGATTCGAGTGGAAGCGATCTCGAGCGTATCACGAGGAATGGAAACATCGCGGAATTGGATGGAGTTTTCACTTTTCAGAAGACGGATCACTCTATTTGACTGGAACCGGGCTTTACAAATCGTAGCTCGGGGTGCTTTGGGTCTCTTAGGCGATGACGATTACCTACGCTGCTTACTTTCGATTAATAATCATTCCGGAGTACTGTCAGAGTGTCTTTGGTACCTATATGTACGTATAATGCATTTTTTTGAACCTGTAGTTACATGTTTACACCGTAGATGTTTTAAGTAAATGTAATTATTTGCGACTCAATGTTCTGAAAAATAATTCCGCATATATTCGACGAAGGTATAAAAATGCCAATTGCGTGTAAAATCGTTAAAAATGTCCGGCTTCCGAGACTCGGTCGATCAGAAATCAATTTTTAATAGTATTACGATGCCTGTTAAAAAATTATTTTATAAAATCGTTCGATGATGGGAACAATTTGCAACTCGTTACATCGGGATCGTCATTGTCACTTGACAGTAAGTCCCTTCAACATCCACTCGAATCTACAGTTGGAAAGTTAGGGACCCTCGAACCGACGCGACGGTAAACGGACCTCCCCGACAAATCGAACCAAACAATCTCAACCAACAAACCAATATAGTCACTAAAAATTCCCAAGTGCATAGTACCAGCAGAATCGTTCTAAAAATATTAATGGTTGTTCACAATAGTTTACGAATGGTTCTTATCTAATCAAGCAGAAATTCGTAGAGCCCATTAAAAGTTCTATCAGCGGCAAAAACAAGATAAACTCTCTATTATAAACTACATCGTCGAACTAGGTACTAGTTCTCTGCACAATGTAAATGGGAAAAATCGTGGACGCCAAAATTGTTCCACGCCATACGGTTCGTGTTTATTTTTATTTATCACCGGGAGAATCTCTCTTTCCGCGGTGAGTACAATAGGGATAGAAAGATTTATATCAACTTGGAGGAAGTTTCGGGGACACACTAGTTTTCAATCGTCTTCCGCCGTTTCTCGGCAAAACATGTTTACTGTCGTTCTATCGGCCTTTCGGGATCGTTGAACGAAGCGATCTTGTCGCGTTGCTTTTGCGGGGACCTTGGCAAAAATTTCGGAGACAGTATATCTACATATAGTAGAACATGGTCGTTCCAAATGAATGGCTGTTATTAAAATAACATTTTTTAAAGAAAGTTTTTAAAGCTCTTTTCTCGTAAAAATTGTGCGATGTCAGGCTATGCAAGGCTGAGATCTGTGATCTCGTTCAGGTTTTTCTTCCGTGGGGTAGGAAAGGGGTTGAAAATATTGTCTTACCACTCGACGATCGTGGGCGCTGCACCCCTTTTCGTCGGCGCCGGCTCGCTCTCCACGACATCGTGTCCCATCCAGTTGCCAATCACGCTCTCTATCCTTTGACTAGCTAGAATCAACATGACTGTGGACAGAACGCGTCACCGTTAGCTCTCGTCGACAGCCACTGCTATATCTTGCTCATTACCGAGCTGTCTTAATAGCTATTAATATTTACTCTTTTCGAGTTCGTTTCCGAACTGATTAACCCTCCTCTCGACGCCATATCCTGATAAACGAGCGATTAAGCTCGTTAGCAAACTAACCGCTAGTTAAGCGAATAGAATTTTCATTTGTTTCGAAAGCGGATTAACTAAAAATTTAATTCTATGCTTAATAGATCTAGTCTTAATAAATTTAAAATAATACCATGTTCTTAAATTTATTCGATTCTGTTACGAATCTACTAGCTTTTGTCATAAATAATGTCCAATTCGAGAAGGGTCTCAACAAACGAAAAACAAATGGAGTGACAGCAGACTGAAACGAAGAAGGACGAAACTTTTCAAGCTCACAGAAAGTGACCAAATTTAAGTTCACCAAAGTGCATCAGCAAGAATGCGCCCCGTACTGCATGTTGATACACGTTGGCTCGTTTCAGTGACCTCGAAGGGTAGTTTTCCCAGATGCACCGGAGTGTACAACGTCTCGCGAGACACAGGTCTTTCGTACAACTTCGTTACTATTTTTCTCGCGTGAGATTCAGCATCTGTCACCGCCCCGCGTTGCCTTTGAAAGTACCAATGGAATACTAATAAATCTAATTAAGCTTTGCTGTGGCCTGTGGCTGTCAAAAAGTTGCGACCACTTCCAAACCTGCTGCCTCCAGAGACAATAATTCTCTGTGGCATTGTTTTCTTCTCGTTCTTTTTCGATTCTGCACAGTGTTCAAACGTTGTCGCCAAGTTCTGTGTTTTTAACAAATGTATCTTGAACTGTTAAAAATTGTTCACCTGTTTTTCATTAACATTTTAATATTCTTGGATTTAATGGAATTAATTCGTTTCACGGTTCAAGGTACGAAGTACAATTTTCTTTTAATTCATCTCCGTCTTCTACGTTCTTGCAAAAACCCAAAATAAAAAAATCGGAAATGTCGACAGAGCAATTCTGGTGTACCCTAACAGATGAATGATACGAAAAGAAAATCCGCGTTTACATTCCACCCGCATTTCGCCGGCAAGTTTATCGAATTCGTCCGGCCTCGTTTCCTGCGACGTATTTTACCTTTCGGCACGTCGCGTCGGTGAGTCAAACATCGCGGGTCTCGTGCTCTAAACAGTTTACAAATACCTCTCAGTGGTGGCGGGGTTTACGAATACCTTTCTCTTGCTACCAATAATAGCCAGAGTCCGCGGCAGCGCTCTAAATTTGAGTCATCAGCCACCATTACCGGCACGGCACGGCGCGGCGCGGCGCGGCGCGGCGCGGCGCGGCGCGGCGCGGCGCGGCTCGGCGAAACGATAAACATGTCAGATGCGGGTGCGAGTAGAAACGTCCTCGAACAACCGGTTCCCTTTTATCGGATCCGTCGATGGAATCCTATGGACGGAATTCCCTGGCTTCCTGGATGCGTCCCGCGTTTCCTATTACGAGCGATAGTTGCAGTTTTGCAGTTTTTATCGCGGTTCGATTGGTCGATTTTACGGAAACGCTGCGGGACCGTCCCCGGGGGAACGACTATGCAACTGTGGAGAATTGTTCTCGGATGGAGAGTTTGACAAATTTTTGGAAAGCGACTTCTTTATCAAGTAATGTATTCTGAGAGTTTAACGTTCATTCGGCTAATTTTTATAAAGCTACAATAATCTCAAATATGAGGCATACAATTATACGTAAAGAACAAACATCTATGTACCGAAATCAACAGCCCACGTTAAAATAATCCACCGAAACGGCCGAAATTCACGGACTTGTAGCATAAAATCGCAATTACTTGATCGCGAGTCGTACGTAATGATAAATGGCTCGAGGGGATCGCGGAGCGAAGAATAACGAATGAGAGAGCAGGTCCAGGCTCGATTTCTGAAAATCTCGAAATCCCCTGAAACGGAGTCTGGGTCCCGCGGTCCGACACAATGGTTGCGAGCAATTTCCGGGCAGATTAGCGGTGTCAAATCAAGGCAACGTCAACGATCTCTGGCGTAAAACGTGGTTCCCGACGTCTACACGAGCACGGTCGCGTTCCAGAGCCTTCGGGATTAACCGGGCTTGTTCCCGAATAATCTCCAGAAATTCTGCGCGTCCTCGAGGAGCGCATTACCTTCGCCAGCCGCGTAACTCGCTGCCTCAAAATAACGTTAGTCTAACTTCCGGGTCAATTACGCTCTTCGAGGATGTCGTGAGCCGCGGGGGGTTCGCTAGCAACTCCTTTCAGTGATGTTCAAGATGCCGTACGCGAGAGAAGTCCAACACAAGGCCGAGTTTCCAGCCGGCGCGGCGCGGCGCGGCGCGGCGCGGCGCGGCGCAAGAAATGTTATTGGTCGAGAGGAGCGCTGGATGTCGTCTTCGTGAATTTTTTTTCCCGAAAACTAGCGAATCTTTCGGGATAAATCCTTCTGTGTCGGGAAGAGCGTTTTCTTAAGTAGTACTCATAATTTTTTCATTGAAAAATATTGCTCGTTGTCAAAGATACATTGTTTTTGCCGAAGGTTCTTTTTGTCAGAACCGCACCGTTCATAAATACAGTAATTCCGCGATTTAAGCCAATTCTCGGTTTTGAGCGGGCGCTTAGATCGTGATGGGATAAATACTATTTTTTTGTGCCTGTGTCGACCGCGCCGAACGTAGAAAAAGGACAGCATGTAAACATGGACCGCGCGGCGGAGGACGCAACAATAACTGGGGTATCGATGAAACAGTAAGTACATACTACTCGATGAAACCACTAAATTCAGTTGAAATTATATCGAGTTTAGCGTCATTTTAATCAGAAAAATGCCAGAAATTAGTTGGTGAAAGTGCCATAAAAAAATAATGAAAAATTAAAGAAGTTTTGTAATTGGATTAGTAGTGGTTCACTCCGATATACCCTACCCGGTATCGGATTACGCGGCATGTTTACATTTTGCACTGCTTGGCGAGACCGAGGCAGCTCGAGCTTCTTGGCCCCTCGCGGGGTATGCCCCCAGTGGAAGGGGTAGGCGAACTGGCTTATTGTTAGATCAGTATCCTCCGTAGCGCGCTTAAATCGCAGCATTACTGTAGGGGTTGTTTGAGTACAGAGACTCGAAAGGATGTAGTTTGTATGTTAAATCGTCTAATCTTTGAAGGCAGCTCTTTACGAACCATCTAATTATTTTAAAGTCGTTAACGTTTAAAATTGACGCATCATGCGAGCAGGGAAAAGATCAAAGTAAAGGGATTAAATAAACTAGCGGAAAATCGATTCTGAAACGAGAGAACGAGAGAAAGAGAGAACGAGAGAGCAAGAGAGAGAGGGAGGGAGAGAGAGGAAGAGAGAGAGGGAGGGAGGGAGAGGAAGAGAGAGAGATGGGGTGGGGGTGGATTGCGTGGGTAGATTCGATACTCACAGAGAAAAGTGAAGTAGGATGCCGAGTGACAGATGAACTTGATGAACGGTTTCCTCATGGTCTGCCCGATGACGGTGTGGGGCGCGATGATGTACGCCACGCTGTAGAACGGGAAAAGGACACCGATCCTGACGATATCCACCGCCTGCAGGACCATGTTTTTCCGACGGAAACCCGGCAGGCCCTCGTACCAAATCGATGCGAGGAGCTGCTGCACGTTAGGATGCGCCACGAACTGGAAATTCCAAAGATAATCTAATAGCGGCCGACAGTTTCCGGTCATGTCGCCGGCAAATTCAACTTATTACGGTTTAATCCAGGAGTTACGAGAAGTCGCGAGACTACCCGATACCTTCAAGATTCGCGCTAACGCGATTACGCCTATACACTCTCGCTCGATGTATGTCTTCGACCACCGAGCTATTCAATTCCCTAAGGAACGATTCGATTGAACTTACGAATGCGAGATTCCTTCCGACGACCAGGAAATCAAATATTTACGGTGGTTTGGAACGGAAACGAACATTATACTGGCGTGGAGATTGACGACCATCGTTTGGAGACGTTCTGACAGGTTTCTGACGTGTTTGGAACGCGTTTGTGACGTGTTTGGAAAACGCGAATGTAGGTGTTGCGATATTCTCTGCGAGGTAGGATGATCGTCTTTTTTGAGGATTTTCTGGGCGATTATTTTTGGAAGTATTTTGTGGAGATCGTTGTTTTTGAACTGTTCCGTGTTTTTTAGATGGTGATTTTTGTCGGTGATACTTTGAGAATTGAAAAGCACTGTAACATCGTGCAGGAATAAATCAAACGCGCCGAAAAATTGTGCAACAATAAATCTAACGTGACCGGAAAATCGTACAAAAAGAAATAAAATGGTGTAAAAAAAATCGTGTGACAGAGAGTTCATCGTGTTAAAAAATTGCGTAACAATAAATAGAAGGTGTGTAAAACAATCGTGCGAGTCTAACGTGTCCAAAAATGTATAATTTTCACTGACCTTCTTCTGTCTGAATTTGATAGCGAGCTTGAGACGGTTCAGATGCATCCTTTCTCCGTGTTCGAACGCGGGTCCCGTAGGATCATGATTCAGGAGGATCTCCAGCTCCTTGGAGCTCCTCGTATGATCCAGCAAGGCAGTGGCAAAGTCCTGGCACTGTCTCCTAAGCTCCTGCAAGCGCAATATCATCGTGGTATCGAATTAGATGCTCGTAAATAACATCTCATCGTTCCACAACAATGCAACGTCACGGAAACTACTATCGTTGTTTAAAATCTCGAACTTGAAACTTTCACCGATAGCGGTTCTCTGCTCGAAAGCAGGTGTAACGGCGTAAGTTGAAGGTGTCGTACCCTAGGGATCGATCGAAGTTTTTGCTCGAAAACTTCTTTTCTCTTAGATCCCAGAGAACCGCGTTTATTGCTCGACGGGTCTCGAAAAGTTTCCTTTGATCGATCGGGGATAAAAACGACGAAACAAAACAGAAAAAAATGTAATCCAGGAGAAAATTTGATCTTGGATGCAAAGCGCCTGGAAGATTGCACTATTATTTATTCCCCTCCGATGCTCGCCGATCACCTGGAAGGTTTACGATCCCGGCAATTTGCTGCGCCTCGGGATTTATTGCCTTCGAAGGGAATCGAAGGGCTCCCAGGGTCGCGACCCGTCCAACCTTTTGCAAACTACTCGCATCGTATTCCGTGACTTTTTAAAAAAATTTTAGGACTTTTACGATTCAAAGAAGAAACGTATTAAAAAAGGCTATAATATTTCAGAGAACTTGTGGTCGAGGGACAGGCGGTTCCATAAAGATGCCAAGATGCTGAAATGGACCATCATTCTGTAAAAACAGGACCACTTTTTTCTCCGTTAAAAGTAGAAGACGGACGACGCGACGCGACGCGACGACGCGCGACGCTCGGCCTGCTGTAATCTATTCTCGTTAATCGTTTACCGATCCCTCGACAGGCTTAATCAATTTCCTATCAGGGATGATTTATTTTACCGACATCGTGTTTAACCGGTTTGATCTTCGACGTCAAAGTTGCCTCCCTGATGGACGATGGAATCTTTAAGCTCTCTATCTCCGGCCTTGTTGATCAATTCGTGTACAGAACGGAGGATAAAGTGGGACGATATTTCTGAAAGAGTCGCTCTGAATGAGAAATCCAAGGGTCGAGGGGATCATCCTTTTCCGTCGTCGGGGGTTTACGATGACGAGTGGAATTTTAAAGATCCTCGATTAATCTCTTTTAATTTCTGTACAGAACGATCGACGATTTTCTGCTCGGAGAATTATTCTGAAAGGATTGTCCGTGGTCCAGGGACCGAGAATGGGCTGAATCCTTGCCTATTGTTTATCTGCGAGGGTTGTGGAGCCGGGTAATCGACCGCACAATTTATTTCCGATTTTCTGGGAGAATTCGTTGCAAAAGAGCGGTGGGGAGATGCTTTATGTTCTAAGTGGTTTTCTTTGTAGAAGAGGCGATAAATTGAGAGACTCTAGAGGTAAACTTCAAGTACAGTAGATCATAGTATATAATGCGAATAAAACACTATCCAAAAAGACTGCGTATCTCCGTGAAACTTCGAGGTCACTCACTCTAAGACATGCACTATAAGACGTACGATCCTTCTATTCTTCTTCGATTAAAGAAACATCCGAGGATAGGACGAACAAAAATTTACTAAAAATTGAAATGTCAGCGTGCAAGAATCACCAAATAAAAAATCATCGTGTAGCGAACGATTTCAGCAAGATGTCGATTTTACCCGTGGCTCAGCTTATTTCTCACGGTCGACTTTGTTGATTCAACGCGTCGCGCGAACGCGCTCGTTGTTAATCCCGCGTAAACACAAGGCACACGTGGATCCCGCTCGAAAAACGTTTTCTCGAAATACGACGATTGTTTTTGGTTGCGGGGCGGCGACGACGGAGGGGCGGGGCGGGGCTGGGCCCATCGAACGTGGCACAGAGAGACACTGTCCGACGGTTTCACGGTCATACGACGATATTTAACGTCTCGTTAAACTTCGGTGGTCGCGAGAAGTACGCGCGGCCACTCTGTGATATCAGCAAAACATCGCGGGTCGTTTCATGTATCGCTTCGATGTAAATATTTGAGTTGGCACCGGCCGTGGTTTCGTTCTGATGTTCCACACGACCGTTTCTCCCCCGTCTCACCTGTAAATCGCTCGGTTTATTCAGAATTGGTAGAAAAATCCAAGAGTTTCCCTTTCACGGGAAATTAAATAGACTATAGACTGGGCGAGGTTCAAATAGACTATAAAAATTAATTTCGTTAGAAGAAGAGATTTCATAAAATTTCAGAAATGTGTCGGTGCAAGCAGTCAAGGCACAACACGGTCGATCGCAGAAATCATAAATCTAGACAGTCGAACGCAGAAGCCTGAGTCGATGGTGCTTTAAATAACGAATAAAAGGAGCTCCCGATTTTCAAAGCTCAGCGAGTTCCCTGCAGGATGTTTGGGAAGTATCCGGACGGCAAGAATACATCTTTCTCCGGCAAAAGCAAAAAATAAATGACCAGTATATTTGGAAAGACGGAGGAAAGGCCTCGCTTTCATTCTTTTTTAATATCTTTGGGGGAAACCGTAGCGTCTCGGGAAATGCTTTTTCTCCGATGAATCGGCACGATTCGTTTTCAATGCGGTCCAGAGACAACTGAATTCTTTTCTTACCGAAGCGGAAATGTGTCTCTAATTTTTCGTAACACAAATAATTTTAACAAAATTACAAGGTGTTCTTCTTCGTCTGACAATCGAGTATAAAGCGAAACAAAATTATTTATCAAATTTGGAACTTTAGCGAACGAACAGAAACAAGAATCACTCTCCAGGTGGATGAATAAATGAAAATATCGTTACCACAACCCCTCCGAACGTCCCAAGTCTTTGCTCGAGATTCTCCGCCATTTTCGTTTCGTTTCGAGGATCTACACTGGATCCGGGATCCAGAAAAAAGCAATCGGACCGAGAAAGAAAGGAAAGTAGGACGCGCACCGAAGGATCGGGAAGTTCAGGGGTTATTTTATATATTTTCCTCCGATGGGTTAGCAGACACTTTTTCGAACCGGGATCACGTTCCTCCGAGCAAATTGAATTTCGCGGTATGTTTTCCGGCGTCACCGGGATTACTTCCGGCGGAGTTATCGTTACCAACCACGAAACGTGTGCTGTATGGACTGAAATCCTTCGTAGTCCCCTAATTGGCCAAAGATGTCCTCCGAAAAGAGGTCGGACCACCTCAAAACCTCTAAAAACTTTTGTTGGTTATTAAGCTGACTATTTTTATTTGAACCACCTTGTACAGACACCATACATTTATATGTATGTTAGCGAGCTCGTTGTTTGCATGCAAACAGCGATCACGGAGGGTAAATCAATAATTTTTTTGGATTTTTGCCAGACAGTGGAACCCGAGATGGCTCGGAAAAGAGGCAGCAGAAAGAAGCATCGGCCAGCGTGTCGCGAATGGACCGTACGATGATTTATTCTTGTATAAATCAGAAGTTACTGCAGCCCACCAGGTGAACGGTTAGAAGGCTTCTCTGTAGTCTGAGGGTGAAACTTAATATTCGAGGCGGTTCCTCGGCTTGGTCTTCGACCCCTCTCCGTTCCCAACAAAATGAACTTTTCAACTGGAATAACGGAAGAGTTGTGTCTCTCGAAATATTTATGGAGCCAAGTCGCGTCGCATCGCGTCGCGTCGCGCGCTGCGGCCAACAAGTTTTCTTTTGTTCAAGCGGTACTAAAGAGAAGCACCTCGTTTAATTGAACCCCACCAACGGATTTGTTTATGTAGTCAATGAATTTTCATCATACTTCCATATATGTACGTACTTACATATTTATAATGCGGATTTGTAAAAGAAAAAATCCGAAATCCACCATTTTTTAACGGGCTCGGTTGGTTTTTGTGTCAATAAACGGTTATTTATTCCACCACTCACCTGGTACTCGCATTTGAACTCGTGCTCGAGGAACGAAAGTCTCCGAAGTTCCCAGGACAGTTCGAACGCGGTCAGAATCGGGTCCTTTGAGGATAGAGCGATCAAGGACGGCGAAGCCAGGGCCCTATAGGCGTTGATTCGGCTTCTGGAATGCTTCAGGGAATCGTCCTTTCTGGACGTCACGCATTCGTCGCACCTGTCAATGACAGAAACAAACAAAAAAAAAAACTTGGAGATACTCGCCACTTCCCCACCAACAACTGCACGTCGCGTCGGTTATCGAACCTCCCTCCTCTCCACCGGCAGCTCAATTTTAACTCTCCTACCTCCGTGCTATTCCATATTTCATATTTTATGTTTTACATTTTATTTCGTGTTTTATACTTCACATTTCAGTTGCTTATTTTATTTTATATTTTAGAGTTATAGTTCACATTCTTCTTAGCAATTTTGTACTTCGTACTCCATATTTTTCGTCTATTCTGCAAGTTTGTAAATGCCATAAATGCCAGGTTTGGCAGTCTACTAGCCATATGTTCCACCTGCCAGACTAATTTGAATACATTTTCTTATACAACACAATCTACATCAAAAAGTCTTTAATAAAAACGTTTTTTTAAAAAGTCTTTACCAAAGACTCTCTTCGAAAAGATTTTAGTAAATATTTCCTGTAAAAAGTCTTTAATACAGATTTCATTTAAGAGTCTTTCACGAACACTCTTTTAGTTTCCACGCGATGCGTTTAATTAATTTTTGCTGCTTTAAGCGAAGACCGCGACTAATTATAATAATAATGAGCAATCTAGTTGAGGGTATAGGTTTATCGTATGCGACAAATCCTATAATTTAATTCGCGGGGTGAAATTTCAGCGTGATAGGGTAGCTCTCTCGCAGTGCATCTACCCTAACTTAATTAGTTTACGCGGGGGCTGCTCCGAAGATTGCAAGGGCAAGGTGCTAAACCAGGTCGGAGAATTAATCGGACTGAAATGGTATATGTATCTATAACGAGCGATTGTAGCCCTCCGCGCCACGCTTCCCTTGCTTTATTTATGGGTATAATCTCACCGTTCGTAAAATACGTAGTTATAGTCCAAAATTTATCTTGCCGTTTGTGTCGCGGCGTTCAACAGCAACGGAACACATTTTCCAACGATACAACAACACCATTTTTAATGAACTTTTGCAATTGAGAATTGAATTAGAAAAGATCCAACTTAAGTAGTTCGAATTTAGTAGATTAAGTTTAACAATTTTACATATTATAATTTTTAATGCTGCGGATTATTATATGTTGGGTTTTACGTTTGTAGGTACGTATCAACATTTTGTTTTTTTATCATCGCAACTTATATTTCATTATTGTGGAGAAAACGAGGCGAGGCGTTATAAATGTCAATAGATGAAGATCACTCACCCACAACGGACATCGTGAGGCATAGGCAGAATGGATCCGCGATCCAGGAGGATCTTAATAATCTCGTAATTGTCCCTGTGAGCGGACAAAATAAGGGGCGTGATGTCAGGCGTGAAGGTGGCTGTGTCTGGCGGCACGGCTTCCCAACTCTGAATGGGCCAAGCATAATTTCCTTTTACGTACATATATATGTATATACACTGCGAGCGATATTGTCAGCCGTTCACAGGTCAAAGCGATTAACCAGCTTCATAGTTGGTCGATAGTATACTTCTAGATACATAGATCAATCCCTAACTTTAACCATTTAAAACAAAGTTCTAAATGAATTTGAAAGGTAAAGCAGCGAACCGAAGAAATTGACAAGAAAAAGACAATTTGAGCTAAACAATTGAATAAAAGAAATCAAGAATACTCAATGAATATTCGATTGGACGAGCGAATTAATGAACGAAAGTGCAAGGTACTACCATTATGAAACCGAGTTTCCTTTCACAACTAGGAAGGTGTACAGTTTTATCAAAGCTCGATACTTTTGTATGTTGTGCGATTAATCGATTTGCCAAATGAGCGGCTCGCATTGCCTCAAACAATTTCCTCTCCAGCTTCCCGACTAGCCACGCTTTTCGCTCTGAGACGGACGAACAATTGTTAGACGATGCGACGCGACGCGACGCGACGCGACGCGACGTATTAAAATACAAAACAGCACGGTCTCGTTGTCGGTGCCAATTGAATTGGCATGCGAAGCGGAACGCTACCATTCGGGGTCAACCAGGTTGGCGCTCCGAGCACAAAGGATTAAAATTTATCCGTTGCGAGCACTCGACGCGACTCTCGATAATTATTTTGAATCGAAATACCATCGGCTGAGCTGCTAACACGATGGCCATTAAGTCTGCAAAAAACTAATCCTGCGTTTACCTTGACAAATTGCCGGGACAAATTTTTTGCTTTCGCTACGTTGAAAGCTGCATTTGTATTTTTTTAGTGTTCCATAAATACTAACTGCGAGCGTACAAAAATTCAGAGCCTAGTAATTATCGAAAAATTCTGTGCACCGTACCCCGTTAATATAAAAGTAGAGCACAGCATCCGTTTAAAACGAATAGTGGAAAAAATTGTCGGAACAAGTATAGACGAATGAAATGTTCAAGACAACTTTAAAACTGGGAACGTCGTTAACGAGAGGCTTTATATCTCGCGAGGCCAATGCAACAAACATCTCGTAGGGCCGGAGGTCGGTCCCAACAATTATTCTCGAAGTTCCGCGTAAGCTGATTCCCAGCAAAAGCCGATTAAATTAAACCCATCAAATCCCGCATCGCTTTGCGCCTTGGATCTTTACTTTTTTTCTTCATTTCCCCACGTCCACTCTGAATGCCAACGCACGTACACGTTTCCAAGCTTTGCCCCGAAGATGAGACCGGCTCGCTATTCCACCGGATTCGGTCCACTTTCCTCGGAACCTCCAACTTTTTTCTCGATTAAGAAGTTACGAGCTAAAAAGACCGAACAGAAACCGTATCTTCTGCAATTATTTCTTCGGTGACCCGTGAACCTTTCAGCAAAATTCTTCTCGTTCTCGAAAGAGTGTATTTTTAAGTAATTCTCGTTACATTTTTGTTTGGAAATATTTAGAATCGTGAATGCTACGATAATTTTATCGGAGGTCTTTTTACGGGGCTCCATTCCGATCCTGTGAAGCAAATTTTTTTGGTGAAAGAAAAATTGCATAATTATGCACCCGAGTATATTCTATACGTCCCAAAAGTTTCATAATTTTCTGCCTATCCACATCATAGATCTTCCCGTGTTAGCAGCCGGGTTTTCAGAGAAGCAGAAATTTCGATAAGTAAAAAGAGATTGGGACGGACGCAATCGCGTCGTACTTACGAGTCGCGTCGTTCGCTAAATCTGACTGAATCGGTACTCCGATAAAGGGAAACGCTGAAGGGAGATGCTGAAGAGATAGTAGCAACGCGGACAAGGGTAATCGCTTAACATCTGTGCAATTTGCGAAGGCGACTAACGTGACATTCCCCGTTCCTGTGAAGGGACTCTTCGTGTTCCAAAAGAACCTCCACCGCCTCGACGAACTGCTCGGAAATGGCATGAAGAAGCGCGTCCTTGGTGTCGACTTTGTGCTCCAGCAACAGCTCCAGCATCTCCAGGTTTTCGTTATCGATCGCCATCAGAAGGGCCGACCGTCCTAGTGGATCCACGCAATTGATGTTCCTCAAGGACTCCTGCGTGCCCTGCAGCATTCTGAAACAACCAGGTTATGGTCATTGGCAATCATCGTTTCGTTAGCACCCGATAATCTAACCTCGGAGGCCTCTGGACACTATGAACCATCAAACGAACCGCTGCTGATCTATTCACCAAACGAGAACAATTTAGCTTCGGTGGACGAAGAATCTTTCTATCGCGGAAAATATTATATTTTTCTTGAATTGAATTTTTCTATCAAACGATTGCATCCCTTCATTTATTATAATATTTTTTATACGCTTTATTCGTAGGAGGAATTATTGTATAATCGAAAACTCGATTAGATATCGAACATTTATGCAACTACGCGTTGACACAGGCTTATCGAAATTGGAATCGAGAAAAAATTTCTTCACCCTATTACCGAAGGTTCTATACTACGTTGCAACGAAGATAAAAATCTCATTAAACTTTGTAAATCCTGACATTGTACCGCGTTTTACATCAAGAGAGTGTCATAAATGCGCAAAATCCTCGGACTGTGAATAACTCGCGAGACGCACACTCTCTAAATAATTAGCGACTATAATTTCAGTAATCACCTCAGAGATTAAATTTTACTGGTTTCTGTATACACGGTTTTCAGGATTACGAAGAACATGCAACACCATAAAAAATGAGCATATGAAATTATATGGGCTGTTCAGTAATTAGTAGCGCAACCAAGGGAGACACGATTCCACGAACAAAACCAAATGGAAATGTGGGACACTGTTTTTGTACTGGCTAGTTAATTTGTCCGACCAATACCGATTAATTATACTTGCGGATACTGTTGTTCTTGTAGCGGTGCAATAAAGAATAAATCGTACATTAAAAAGTCACATCGAAAAAGTTGAAAATGTACAAGATTTCCCAAACACTAAATCTATCATTTAAAAAATTACAGGCTGTTCTCAGCAATCTTACAAAACTTCCTGTCGAGTTCAAATCGAAAAGAGTGAATCGGAATGAAAGTCCAGCAGCGAAATTTATTTTGGCAAGCAAAATTCGAGCTCGATGTTCGGGGCGGAGTAGTGTTCAGAGGCTTCCTAATCTCAAAGAATATGGCACACGGCTGCAAATCTCGGAGCTTATTGCATCGGGGATCGGTCCGCGCGGATTTTGTCGGGAGCGACACTCGTTCCAGTATTATTCCCCGGTACGAGGCCGACAAATCGGCTTGGCAAACGTATTTCGGCCCGCGAGAGACCCAAGCCCGAGTCCGAGCCAAATGAGAATTCCACAGCCGCTGAAAGTTTCCCGTGCATCGCAATCGGTATTAATTGCGTTAGGAGCACCTAGCCGGTAAGAATTCCTGGAAGTTTCGGGACCGCTCGGATCGCTCGTTGGATAATTAGATCCTTTGTCGACGCGCTACTGGGACACTCGCCGCGCCTTTGACCTTCTCCCGCGGGATTTCTCGTCCTCTTTAACCCGTACCAGATCTACACCGCCGTGCAAAAGTTGCCAAACAGCTCCAATTACGATATATCCACCATCCCATCCTCTAACAAATACATATCTACCATAGAAACATTACGTTTGATAAATTCACAGTGGATCAAGCGTATTTACCACTATACATACATATAGCGGTAAATGTATTGAATAAAATTTTGCAAGGAACTTCGCCAATGATTTTGTAATTATTTTACGAGAGTTGTAATTAAGAAAGTGTGCGAATATTTTCGAACAGCGGTGCATATGCTACGAGCTGATGCACCCGGCGCGGCGTGCTCGTTTGCATAGAAACAACGATACCGCGTGCTCTCTCGCCTGCTCTTTGTCCCCGGGCTCGATCAATGCGCTTGAAAGCAATGAAAACGGTACTCTAATTTTCGGTACTTTTCGCCGGATGGAAATTTACACTCTACGGGACCCGCGGTACAGTGAAAGCCCATTTACAAGGCCCTGTAACATGGACGACCTCGGATAAGCGACATACTTCGGCGACGTTTTATCATTTCGCTAAACTTTCGTTGCTTCCTGCGCGGCGCGGCGCGGCGCGGCGCGGCGCGGCGCGGCGCGACTATAAATCGTATGAAATTTAAGTTTGAGTTCGTAGGGAAACTGGGAGTCTTTGAATCTCTCTTGTAAACAATTTTCAGAAATTTAATAGTGTTCCTCTGAAATGTACAAATTAAATCGTGGCACAGAAATTAAATAATTTTGTTAATAATAGTTGGGCGAAATAGAATGACGAAAAATTTGTCACGTAACAAGGCTTGGTTCTCGAGGATACGCGTGCTTACAAGAAACAGAAGGATTGGGTTAAAAGCTTTTAGCTGTACCGGCAAGATAAAGAAAATTTTCTGTTGACATTCATTTTTAAGAGGCCATTTTATGTGACACGTCGCGTCTGGTATATTCGGCGGTCACGTGCTCTGTCTACAAATGGCAGTAACGAGGGTGTTACGTCGCGACCGCGTTGGTGTCGCGAGCGTTCGGATCGTTGCCCGCCAAATTAATATTGAGCAACTAGTTCAAAACGTACGAATTATTCTAAGACAATTATTTGTTAACAGTAGTAATAAAACACGTTAAAAAGAGCGTTTCGTCCCGGACCTGCTAAGGGACTCGTCAGTAAGGCTAATCTAGCAGGTCCTGCCTTATACGCTAGCGCACGCGAGAGATTATAAAGAATAATACGATTGCGATTTCTTCGGTTGTCTTGATCGCTGGACAATGAAAATACGCGATTGTAAATATGACAACTAGTATGAATGCTATCCGAGGACTGGAGAGTGTCACGACGTTCGAGCGTAGAATTCAACTGAGTGAACTTGACTTCCAGTCCTAACGCGACGAAGAAGAAAATGCACTGATTGGTTCCTGCCGAAAGTTGCATTTACCAATCAGCGCGCTTTAGGCTGTTTATGTCCCGTTCCCGTAGCCTTTAATGAGGCCTTTGTAACGAAGACCTTTGACGAAGTCGACGACGGGTCTCGGTAATTTGACCCTTCTTTATGACCGCGGCGATCCTTCGGAGGTACAATATTTATGACACTCGAAATCGTGGAAAACTAAACATCTAGCAGATGTCTCGACTCGTCGCCGAGTGCCGATAGTTCAATTGTTTTCAGTCACGAACTTGTCATAAATAATCTCCGAAAGAAACACACGTGCACGGTTCTTGCGCGACGGAACAGAGGGAATCAGACGGCGCGGCGCGGCGCGGCGCGGCGTATAGACGCACGTGCGGCTCGTTCGCGAACGATTAAACGCAAGCCTGATCTTATCAGTCCGGGGGCATAGTATAACGAGCAATCAGGAGTGTTTCTTCTGCGGAGAAAACTTTAGAAATACTGTCCTGTTCTTATAGTAGTTTTGTCGAGTAGATATAGTAATATAAATTAGCACAGCATTGAAATTAATGCAAATGGTCTTTGTTAAGTTGCTTTTTGTAACTGTCTGTCTCCGACAATTGAAGATGGTATTTATCGTTGAAATGTTAAAATTAGAAGGCTTACCGTCTGACAGAGGCCACATCGCCGCGTTCCACCGCAAGAAGATACTTCTTCTCATCGCAGGACAGGCTGGCCATCTCCTGGTGTGGCCTCACAACGTTCTCCTCCCCGTTTATCCCATGGATACTGTGCCTCTGAAATCATAGTATGTAATACCTCGTCACGCGTTGGGTCATAGTTACCTACTTCTAATTTCCTGAATGAGAAATTGAGAATCATCGTTGCCAGCATTGAATCAAAATAGTGGGTTTCAAAAATATGTTGAACAGAATCCGAGGATTTCTTGTATTTGTACTGTAAAAGTAAATCTATTCAGGGAACTCTGCTAACCTCCAAGACCAACCCAACTTCTCCAAGTGGCTTTTCGCTATCTCTATAGGTATTTTCAAACATCCTAGCCCCATTGATCTGGATTCGGCCGAACGAAAGGTGCAACCCTCGAACCCCAAGGCCATCTTTGATCACCTCTGCTCCTTCTTTGACTTATCGCCGTACTTCTAGCCTTCTTGCCATCTGCACACCCTCCTCGAATCCCTTAAACCTTTTTGATGGGCTGGAAGATCACCAGACAAGACCAAGAACCATTCAAGGATACCCTAGATCGTTCCCGACGATCCCCAGAACAAAATAACATCGAATCGGTGGATCAAAAAAAATTTAAATAATACTGAAATACAACAAATGGCATGATAATGATTTAGATGAATTTTAGAGACTCCTCCAAGTTACGAATCATTGATTAAAAAAGATTCAAAATTCAAATAATACTGAAAGACAGCGAAGAGACTGTAGGATCATTCGGATGGATTTCAGAGCCTCCTGGAAACAAGGAAGTCGATCGTACGCCAGTAGAAGCGTATACCTAATCCCCAATTGTCAATTGAAGGCACAGAGAGTGAGAAGATGGCTCTAGAACGGTTTCGCCAGCTATTGGGGATCGCTAAAACGAAGAAAAGAGAGTAGCCAAGTTTGTAAAGGGTCCAGGACGGTGTCTAAAGCAGCAGAGGGTCGGAAGATAGGTTTATAATGACTTGGGTAGTACTTGGAATTCGCTCGAAGGAAATAAAGGGGAATAATTGATTTCGGGAGATCCCGGGCTAGCCCCTAGAGACCGTTCAAAGGGTCCGATCGACAATGGACAGTTATAGAATGGTGTACGCCGCAGTCCATAGTGGCTATCGAATATGTCCCGGTGGTCTCCGAAGGACACAATGTCGCTATCGAGCCCCGACAACTGGATTAATACGAGGACATTGTTGCGAGAGGTTTCGCAACGTTTCGCAACGTTTCGCAACGTTTCGCAAGTGGATCTTCGATTTTTCAAAAACAACCCTTTTGTCGGGGATGGTTCTATCGATCGGGAGGTGAAACTTCGGTGAAAGATGGCTGAAATTAGGATGATAAATGTACCAGAGAGACCACTTCAGCCGCATAAGCACGCGGCTTTCACCATGTCTGGCGAGAGCTCTCGCAACATGGTTGAAAAAGGGGTTGTCAGGGGACCGTCGCGTCGCGTCGCGTCGCGTCGCGTCGGGGCTCGACGTCGCCTGTGATGTCGAAATTCTGGATGTTGCTTCGATACCGATGAGAGGGAGATAAGCTTGTTGTATGTATCATCGAGGATGTCAGGAATTTTTTTAAGAATTTCGATCTCCCGAGACCTCCAGAGACGTAGCTATGTCTACGGTTCGCGAATGATTACAATTTCGCCAGACAGTCCGCATTCCACGGTGCTCTCTCTCTCTCTCTTCGAGAGAAAACGAACAGCGAAGAACGAAGTATCGATCGAGGCGGTCCGTGAAGTTCGATCGATCACGCACGGTCCCTTCCAGCGGCCGGAACGAGGAACCAATAACAAGCTTTAACGGCCCCGTTCTCGGAATCGCCCATCGTTCTCGCTCCCATCGGCGTTATTCAAATAACTTTAAGGCAATTACGCCCGGCCGATAAACAACGCCGGTTATTTCGACGCGGGAAATTCGAGCAACACCCAGCTTAGATCGTTGTTAGACGGTGCCGGATCAACCGCCGCGCCGCGTTCTCGATCCCGTTCGACGTCGAACAAAATCGATCAACGATCAAAAGAGACCCGTTACCTTGCCCCAATTGCGAGCGCAGGCTTCATTAGGTCAAATTCTGTTTAATCGTATTCCACGCGCGAAGTTCACAAACTAGCTCAAACTGTTCTCTTCAAATGAGAAATCGATGATGAGGTATAACTTATCGTTCGTTACACGTCGAATTTTTTTATAACATGTTAAAGTGGAGATTTCAATCTTGAAGCTCGCATATTCATCCGAGTTATCAAAAAAAAAAAAAACTTTTAAGCTCTGCAGGGTTGTTTGAAAATAAAGCAATTCAAGAATGTGAAAATAGAGGCTTTACCCTGCAAAATGAGCCTAATTTGCCCATCGTCCGATTTTTTTTGAGAAAGTTACGACTAATTCGAGCAGCACCGCTTCCTCCGCTAACAATTTATCGACGAGGCAGTTACCAATTAAAGCAAGAGGAGACATCGTAAAAGCATCGATCAGCAGAAAACGTAACGAAGTACTCGAAGGACTTCGCCCCTAACGGCTCCTCATTTTGCAATGCAACAATTCTCCAAACAAAAGAATCCTCGAGCCTCGTCTCTCGGAAAGTTTCGCCGGCACGTTTTAGCCAATCGCGTAGAACCATCGCAAAAAAGGACGGGATTTCTTTGGAGAGGCGTGGGCGTGGGCGGTTGGATCGAATGTTGAAATTGGGACGATCGTGGGATGGAACGAGGCGAGCAATTAACGATTCGGATAGCCAGTCCATTGTTCGGCCGTGGAAAGCACTCGTTGCGAAAAGTTCTCGTTACGCTTGCTATTACGGCCAGGGAGAAAGAGAATCATCCTCGCGAGCGCAACACGTAAAGATCAAGCTCGAAGGAGGAACAATGAACGGTAGAATCGATCCCAAGGTATTCCTGCGCGGCATTAATCTTTATATACTCGCATACTTTTCTCCGCTAAAAGGACATACCTTCGGACCATTCCTCGAACAAGAGATAACGTTGGATGCGCGTCGTAGTCATCGTCGTCATCGTCGTCATCTATTCAATTATACTGTTCGAGTCGCGAGACCACGATCGAACGGTTCGCTGGGTAATTTGCCGTTTGACTTGGTGCCGACTCTGGTTACCAGTGCAAATACGATATACTTACATTGGCACGGGAGCCCGGATGGTTGCTTTCAGAACGCGTTTAGTTATTGGCCCTACGAATTAAACCCTTCGCGACGATATCGCACGAGACACGAGACACGATGTTATCGCTCGGATATTGGCTACCGCAGCCAGATTCTGAGGCTGGTGTAAAGGAGCTTCGAGGTATTTCCGAATTAGACGCATGAACAATCGGTTTATGCAGCTGGAGGCAGAATTCTATATTCTTGACGACGCGACGCGACGATCGGTGGGCTTGGAATGATCGTAGCTCTTTAGATTGGATAGATTAGGAGGCTGGGGAGCTAATTTGAGAATGCACGAGGAGGATCTTGCAGCAATTTCGAGATTGCATATCTAAATAATTAGACTTTGAAGATGAAGACAATATTGTACGTTTTTGATAGCGTCTAATAAGCCTGGAAAGATAGTATCTCTTGAGATTCTAGGAGGCTGCGGAACTAGTTTGATCCTCATCCGCAATACGTCGAAAACCGCCCCGAACCTTGTATCGTAAGAAAACTGTAGAGATCGTAAAACCATGACAGCGGACATCGCGGAAGAAAACTAAAATCCCCGAAGACTCTGAAAATAATAAGACCAGGAGGGGGTGTAGACAGCTGTAGAAGTGTCTGGGCTAGGTCTGTAGTCGAAGTGTCGTCGACAACGCGAGGCGAGGCGAGGCGAGGCGACACGACGCGAGGCGAGGCGACGCGACGGTGCTCAAGAGCTCGAGGAACACTCGCGAGCCCGTGGAATACGTGCGAGCCCGCGATTAGCCCTCTCGGCGTTCGAGAAGATGACATACTGTGCCAAGGGCCGGCACTGACAGCGAACGAGTGTTTGCCTGGGCGCACCCTAATTGTCGAGCCGCCACACCCTCCGCAAACACTGTCCATCATACACCGCTTGCCTATACGTATCTCTATTCTCTATCTTTCTCTTTCTGTTAGTCCCTCCTCTCCCCGCAGTTTCTATTGCCCCCGCGAACCACCCTTTTCCACCGGGACCAGATATACATACATACGTATATGTACGTACGCGACGTCCTTGCGCCGAAAGGACGCGAACAATTCTATGATTAGAGTCGGAGCGTCGCTTAATTGCTGCGGACAGAGCTCACGGTGTCTATCGGCTCACCTTCCCGCGAAAATTTTGTTTCTGGATCAATTCTGTTTAGGGATTGCTGCTGAAACAGGAGAGGTACGTTAAAAACGTAGGAGCGCAATTTTAGAATATTGTCTTCGGATACCAAGTCCGAATAGTACAATGATATATATTTAGAATATTTTGACATTTAAAAATTTTTCACGATGTTTCAGAGGCTTGGAAGAATTCTACCGACCGAAGGTTTGGAGATTGGAATGTGCCCTTAAGCTCGATTCGTATCGATGCGTTCAAGAGGCAGGCACGACGCAACAACACCTGTATACATATAGGTTGGCACGCTCAATTGGTGATGAGATTGCATTCCGGTTTCGTCGTGACTTGATCAACGACCCGCGCGCGTGATTGATTCATCGATCATCGGGAGAAAGTTATGACAGGAAAATGATCGCGATAAACGCCCCCAGCCGGCTAATGCACATTGGATCGCGCGCGGAAACTGGCTAACTGCTTTTTGGGACGTTTAAAGCCAACCTTGAAAAGGTATTGAATGGAAAATTGAAAATTTTCAAAGATTTAACAAAAATCGAAAAGAATAATGCACATATGTCTTAACGTAATACGCAGACCAAGAACGAACTAAACAACTGAATTTTCCAAAAGATTTGACTTATCGCTGGATCGACGGCAGAAAACCCCAAACGATTGTGCAGAAGCGTGAGATTAAGCTACATCGGCGCGGCGCGGCGCGGCGCGGCGCGGCGCGGCGGTATCGCATTCATTGGGACGAGACCGCGTATGCATCCATAGGCGGCCAGGAGATTTTGATGCGTCCCGTGAATCAAACTGTCCCGCGAAACAAAAGGAAACGCGCGGAACGCAGACGCGCGCGACGCAGGCAGAAAGATTGAATCGGACTGAATGAAACGCGGTGTCGCGGCTGCAGTTGACAGCCGGGTGCAGCGCCGCGCCGCGCCATTTCGTCGAGGACGTTTACGACGCAATAAAGGGGGCGGGCCCCGCAGCTTTTCATCCGCCAACGAATTAAACGCTGATTTTAGCTCGCGCGGATTCGCGATTCGCGATTGGGCCAGCCTGTGATCGGACAGAATGCTTCCTCCAACTTTTATGGTTCGACGCATACCCTCTTGTTTAGGTACAGCATTAATGGGGACAAGATTTGCTAATTGTTTATAAGAGGAGGAATAATTGTAGCCAAAGAATCTCTACTTCGGCTTCGGTTCGTCCAACCGAGAAAGTTCTCTCGTTCCACGTGCCGAGAGATCGATCCAGCTGGCTTTTACGGTGCACTAAAAATGGAAGCTTCGCTGGGAGCTCATAAAAAAGCGTTCTCTTCACCTTGATACCACGGTCCACCATAACCGACAAGCAAATCGAAGAAAACAATTTCCTACGCCTATCTGCAAAGACAGTTATTTCGATACAGAGATCCATCCAAAGAGATGCAAAACGTGATCTCTGGGAATTTTTCCTGGGTACGTCGGTGGACTTTCTTCTTAAACAAGCATCCTACTCAAAAGTACATACATTGGACTGCTCACAGCAAATTTTTGTTCGTAGCAATATCTTACAAAACGCCCGAGTAACAGGCTTTCTCCCAGAAACTCGTAAAGAAGTCTTCCAAGGGCGTCGCACGATTAGTATATCTGCAATTTCTCAGAGCTGGGTCATCTTAGATAAAAAAAAACTCATGAATAATCTGTTGATATATGTATACTTTTATGTAGTGGACGAAAAGAGGATTTTATTTTTTCAAGTAAACTCTGTTCTTTATTAAAAACAAAAAAATGAGAAATCCAAAAGATCACGTTTCGCTACAGTTCCTTCAATATTCGTTCGCTTAAATTGATGATCGACCGGTCGAAGCGGATTACCGCGATTATCGAAATATCGTTAAGCCATTCCCACGGGACGGGCGTCGTCTCCAGACAGTTTGCTTCATCTTCCAGGATCCCATGGATCGCAGGATAATCGTCGATGGAAAAAAGAGAGAGAGAGAGAAAGAAGTTTCGAGAAAGCAATAAAAGGGACGAACGTCGAGGAAAAAGTTCTAGCTACGGCAACTTCCGCAAATTGGATCGACGTCGTAACGCGGTTATCGTTCGATCGCCTCTTCGGCATTCTTCTTGCGAAATTTTTCACGTATCGTGGCTTATTACAGCACGGATTCGATTCGCGAATCGTTCGTAACGAGCCTAGGAAATCTCACGGAAGTTCGAAGTCCTTGGGATTTAAGGTACTTATAGTTCTGGGGAGTTAATTTCCAAAACTAATGTTGGGGAGGATGTTGGATTTGCAAGGGAGATGCTTCGCGCGAATACTCTCGAGGTCTGCTCCTTATTATCCCGTTTCCCTTTGTTGGCTATCGACGGGAACCTCCCTCTATAACGGCACGCTTAGTTTACTTCGATGCGCGCCCTTATCTTCGAGTGCGCGTCGTTTGCGGAGACTGGGTCTTCGGGGGAATACAGATGCAGAGGAATACTCCCAAGATATACTCTGTATACTTCCAAAATAATAATCTAGTAACCCTTTCAATTCAGAAACACTATAATGTACGCATGCAATAATAAATTCATTTAGCAACACGCTGAACAAAGCGTTAATGTTGCAGCAGTTATGGTTGTAGTACAGAAGAGCGTGACCTTACCTTGACCTTATAGTCTTCCTTGGGTTTCTCGAGAAGGTTCATGGTTTGCTGGTGGGCCGTATCGGGCGGCGGCGGCGGCGGCGCCTCGGGGTCGAATGTGACCCGGTGTCCGGCACCGCGCAGAAAGCCGTCGCCGAGCCTCGGGTTCCAGGCCCTCGTCGCGTTGGTGCCCATGCTCACGGTGTGCAAGCGCAAGTTCTTGTGACCCGGTCCGTGAGCACCAGCAATTTCGTCGTCGGCTCCGGCTGTTTCACCGGGGGATCTCGCGCCCCTGGCGAATTGCTCCTCATCTTCGTACGCGCTTTCTGAGAACAGAACAACCGGTAACTTTGATTAGGATTCGACAGACCCTCGGACCAAGCTAGTTTCTTCACTCACGAGGGTAAACATCGTCGAGTTTGATGCGATGGAAAGTCAATGCGAAACTTGTATCGAGACCTGCTCGCGACGCGACGTTTCGCGTTCGACGATATATTATTTCGATTAGTCGCGCTAAATGCAATTCGTTCAGAAAAAATGCTCGCATTCTGTGTGTACAGTATACGCTTTTCATATTCTTACGGCTATTCATTTCACCATCGAATAGTATTTTTATCAAACTCTATTTTATCGAACGTATTAAAGTTTCCAAGTCTTATATTGGTTCATTTGCTCCGAGCAAGTGGAACGACGAAGACGTAGATCGAAACTGGATACACCCTACCGCTGGTCGAAAGGGATGATGGATCGCGGGATACACTCTCCCTTATTGGTAATGCGCAAACATAAACTCGAAGGAAAGTTCCAGCGACGTCTTGCGACGTAATTTTTGGAGTTTTCCTTGCTCGCGAATAGAGAGCGTGGAATACTTCCTCGAAGCAAAATTATAAGAAAATATTAAAATGTTCTCTGCTTGCAAGTTGATACAAAAGAATTTTCATAGCGATCCCATCGAACTAATTGCAACTATTATAAACCGTGCAACGATTTATTTTATTCAGCACCGGCTATTCGGCATTTACGTAATTTCCCATTCTACTTCCACGACTACGTTGTTCGCGGGAATTACGTTGTTTGGTGCCGCGGCGAAAATCGATCGTCCCGAGCCACGGGAATACATACTATATACATACATACATTCTGCTTTTATATAGTACCTCCGCCGAACGATCGCTAACAACCGATCCTCTAATTCTTCCGATCCATCTGCCATGCCGTCGGAGAGCCACCGTCGTGGTTCGAGGTTCGATTGTCCGCTTTTAAAAAGCGGAAGCAAATAATCTTTCTTCCGTCTCGATCGCTCTCCCTCCCGTCGAGCTGTCCTCTTTCCGATACTTCGATGGCTTTCCATTCGAAGAAAGTTGAAATCGTTATAAGATAAAAAGAAACGGTTGATGGGGCGGCAATCGAACTCTGAACCTTTCGATTCCTGGATGAAACTGCCCAGCAAATTCTTTTCACTGTTTCGTGGAATCTCGACACGCCACGCGCCGCGCCGCGCCGCGCCGCGCCGCCATATGTACGAGAACGAGAACGCCAAATTTTGGCAACTTTTAACGTGTAGCACTCGACTAACCGCATCTATGCTTCATCTCATTACTAATGGGCCAAAACCAGCACCGTTTAACGGAAGGAACTTTCTCGTGCCTCAAAACTGGAGCCCTATGTTGTTACATTCTGCCACAAAAGCGCAGTCTCCTTTCTTTCTTTTCATACTTTCTCCCCTTACCTTGCTTCCGTTCTTCCCTTTTACATTTTACTGTTCCCACTTCCCTCCAGCGTTCTCCACTGTTCTTGCCTTATACTCTGTGTCTCGCTGTTCTTATTCCCTCCCGCACCGTTCTTATTTTCCTTGGTACCTTATTGAACCGACTTTCTTTTGTACCACGTCGAATCACCCTAGTTTTCTTCCGGCAGCGTTTCGTACGATCGATTTTTCAACGAGGAAAAAAATGCGTTCCTCCTCCCAGCCAAGCCGAGAAGATCAAACGGGGGGTGGGGGCGGAGGGGGGTTTAGAGGCCATTAATCTCAAGGGTAAGTGTGTACATATCGCGAGAGCGGCAACGCTCCATCATTAGTTTATCGAGCGTCGCGCCATTGTGGCAGGGTTACGTAACGAGATCGTTAGACCACGATGATTTACATAAGGTGTTGTGCACGCGTACCATATTTCATGCGGATCCGATTCACTGCCGGAGATGGAAGTTTTCTTGGAATAGAAGATGATCATGATAGTATTCGCGACCCGGAGGCTGACGATGCCAAACCTTCGGAACATCGAATCTGCGAAAATAGTTTAAACCCGTTCGAAAAATACCAAAATAGGAAAAAATGATCGCCCGTCTGTCCAGAAGCTGACAGCTTTTTTCATGGAGGAGCACACTTCCCGTACACCGGATTGCACAACAATGGCATCGAACAGTTTCGAGGGTATTTAGAAATTTCTTGCTGCCGAGGAAAAGTTGCTCTGGTCCGCTGCCGAATGGTAGAAGCACCTCGAGTGCACAGTTGGCTGGCCTGCACTTTGTTCGAGGGCATTAAGACCTAACCCCGGCGAACTTTTTCTAGATACTTAAGGAGTCTCTGTCTTCTCTCGCAAAAAGTACACAGACCAACGGACGACTTCCGGCGAACGGCGATTATGTTTTCCGCATGGTATACTGGCAAACCGTAATTTTCAGAGGCTGACTGGGCTTCCGGAAAAAAGTTGTAAGAATTCTGAGCAGTGTACTTCGCTTCGATCGTACTGCAACACATTCTCACAAAACTTCTTATACATCTCCTCTTATTATTGATCACGAGTCTGACCAAATATTGTAGGCCAAGGGGTTAAAGATAAATCGAAAATCGTATCAGGACTTCAGGACTTTTGACCCAATAAATTATTTAAATAAAAATAAATTTTTTAAAAAATACCACGTTTTTAAAACGGACTAAAAAGTATAAAATAATTTAAATAATTTTCATTGTTTCATTTCAGAAAGTGACAGATACGAGTGCCGCCATGTTAGCGTATACCAATATTATTCAACGGAGTTCGACGGAGAATCTCGGTGTAACTGTTCTTTCGCTTGGTAAACAAATAATACGTAGTAACTTTGTAAACACCGCACGGAGCTCGAACGCACATTGGGTTCCTTCGGTGCGAAACGGGTCAGTGGAGTGGGGATGAGTCAGAGTGGGAACACGTAGTAGAGTGGGGACGTACAGGTAGTGCGATGGGGTATAACGGTTAGATTTTATTAATAATAATTAATATATCCTAAACGCATAGGCTTTTTTAAAAAAATTTTTTTAAATATTTCATTGTCATCCAGTTCTGAGCTATGTTTAAAATTTCAAGACTCTAGCTCATCGGGAAGTTAGTTTAAAATAAATTGCAAAATTTGTACCGAACAGACAGACAGACAGACAAGAAAGCGAGCTAATAAAAACGTGGTAATAAAATAAGTAAGTTTCAGTGGTCCGTGAACCTGGTGTGAATTCGAACGCGCAACGCATCGGGGGAAGATCGCGAAAGACAACAGGGTGTGCGAAACGTTTGCGAAAATGTTGAAGGGTCCTATTCGTTGGACGGTTATCTTCGCGGTTACCTGGGCATCGGAACTTCGACCCGGCATGCCACGGGTCGTTGAGCTTGCCGCGAATCGCGTGTTTCGAGCTGGAGCTTAGATCGATAAAGTCGCGTGTGAATGAGCACACACCGACGCGACGCACCGAATAGACGAGTTTCGTGAACCCGGCAGCGTGCATCGGGTCTACCGGTGCAAAAATAATCGCGGATGGTCTTTATTGCTTCGCGCGCTACTGTCGACGACCCCGCCGCGCCGCGTCGCGCCGCGCCGCGCCGCCACCTCCCCCGAATAATAAGAATCTCTCGCTAGGAATTCGACTTCGGCTTCCCCGGGATCGATATTACAACGATCCGTTTTTGTTCTCTGAAATCCACGAATCCACATCCAACGAATTTCGAAACAATAATTTCAATCCGCATACAAATTTAATTACAATTAATTGCTTGTATTGTAACACGAACATTGCTACGGTCCGATCGTAAATAAAGATTACCACACCCGAACTTTCGTGTCAGAAATGTCTAGAAAATTTTCATTGAGTTTGAATTTATACCAGCAATAAATTGTCATGAAGTATGCTTGTACATTTAGCAGAGAAAAACGATATCTTTCCGTCACGGTGGATACGGTAATATTATCAACGGGTACATCGACTGTAAAATTTCCGTCGAGGGGCGGAAATCCCATAAGTCTTTCAATTTCGTGGTTACGTAAGGGCTGGGGCGACTATAATCTTCGGGAATGGGGTGCGGTATCAGCGAACGATCTTCTTCGATAATGCACTGGGAATAACTTACGAAATTCTCGTCCGGGATATTTCAAGTAAACAGACAACTCGCTTTAATATCATGGTTATCGTTGTCATAGTTGTTAATGTTATATCGTTATTGTACATGTGAACTTTATTCTGAGATGGTTCTGGGGTGAGTGCCCTGGGGTCTGACACAGTCCTCTCAGACGCCAGATCCTTCAGAACCACATGTTCTTATCATTTACAACTCATAAACATGACCTTTCCGAACGATAGCTGAATAGCCCAAAGTGGCCCACCTGCCATCGCCCGACGACGCGACGGTTCTGTTTATTTCATGCATCCCTATTCAAGACGCCACGTACGACCAGGTACCATAAACTTAACAATCTTAGGGTCGTCTTTGCAACAACCTTTGACTCGGCTTAAACACGTGGACGCTAACATACACGATGATCAAATGTTCCGGTTACCCGTAGAAATCGCTCTGCTTTAAAGTATGAACGTTCTCGATTTAATTATCGCGTGTGCGCACCGTGTAATTGCGATACCGATGCAGCGAATTGTGTAAATTCAGAGAAAAATTCCTCTACAATAATTTAACACTGCCGCGATGTTTGTAATGCGTATGAATATTCAGAAAATTGCTTTTCTTTTTGTGAAGGGTCGCAGTTTTATTGAACGTTGATATGCATGGAATAATTTACAAAATTAAATGTTTCTGCTCCTTTCTAGTTCGTTTATAGTTGCAGCGACTGGGTGTGCAACGAGGATATAATTTTCACGTTGTTATTAAATGTCGAAGTATTCGAGACGCGAAGAAAGGCAAATTTAATTAAAAGCACGTACACAGACGGACGTAGCGGTGTCTGGGTCGCTTTTAACCCAGCGTATAAAACTCGTCATTTAATTACTCAGTTTCTGACTTTCTGGCGATTAATTGAAATGGAGATTAGAAAAAAGACTAACAAGAAGTCTACAAGAAGTACCTCTAAGAATCTGTTAAAACAACAAAATGATAAATAAAGCAGTAAATAATCCTGAATCAATTATATAATTGTACGAATGGTCCGCCGTCCGAGGATTAAATTGTATAAAGGTAAGAAGAGTATAGAATGTGTATAGAAGGAGAACCAAAATTCAAGAGCAGAGGGAACATTAAACCGTCAATATTATGTTCTAAGCATCGTTCTCGATCGAGCAGCACGATACATAATGGTTTACCCAAAGCTAACAAACTGAAAACTACAATAACAATTACGAAGTATATGGATATCACGATTACAAAGCTGCCGATCGTTTCGAAGAGTATAACAATCGCCGCGGAAACGTTCGCGCCGCTGTAGGTCATTTTAATAACCTCCTTTACGTCTCCATTAAATCTCGGTTACGATCCTGCTGGCAAGTGGAAGACGTTACTGCCGGCAATTTCACCGCGAGGGATCGATAGATCGACCGATTTCGAGCGTTCGAGTGTTCGAGTGGGTAACGGAGCCCCGGGACCAACGAAATCTGTCGGCTAATCGGCAGATCGCGAGCGAGCCAGGACGGAACTGCAGGTCGGCTTATGCGGCAGTCGAGCCTACGTTGCACCTGTTGCATTTGTTGCATCGCGCCGCCATGCCATGCCATGCCATGGCCGTACCTGTGCGGCGCGACGCGACGCGACGCGACGTGGCGAATCGTTTCCCAACAGCTTGCCTATTGTCTATGCACCTGTAACGTGCCTCCTTCGAATACTTGCGAGGAACAGGCTTCCAGATTAAGGGTATATTCATGCTAGTTTTTGGTGTCTTTGGCGTCTTTAGACGGTTCGGAAGAAAGGCACAGCGTGACGTCTGATACCCTAACCGCGGGGGTTCCCAGAACCCCATTAACACAATTTTTCAAGGGTTTCCAATAATCTGAGGAAAAAATGTTTCGAACGAAAGTTGAACAGTATTTAAAAAAATTCTTTTCAATGAACAATAAAAATTATTTTGATTTTTTAAATGTTAAAATGTATTTTTTACTTCATAATATTCTAACTGGTATCAAGACTAATCTAACGACCTACAATAATATTACATTAAACTTTGAAATAACGCTACAATAGTTTTGGCCATGAAAATAGCTCCTGGACCATTGTAGAGAAGATAAACCGATAGTTTACCTAAGGAGCTGTGGAGCCCCTAGCCCTAAAACCTTTTTTTTTTTTGCCATGCACAATTGCACAGCAGGGAGCTGTCGACGCGCTTTCGAAAGGTTCAAGATATACGGCCCGAAATACACGAAACGAAATATGCCAAGGAACCAAAAGACATAAGACGCACCATGAATGTAAGATACAAAACCAGCGTAACCCGAATTTTGTCTGACAGACAAAACTGTAGCATGAATATACCTTTAAACGGTCGAATCGCCGATTTTATATTGCACAATTATTGCAATTATAAAAATTCATTTATGGCATGCATCCATTATATTGAAAATTGCGGGCAATCTCAATAAAATTTTGTTACTGTTACTTAATTTCGGGGAAAGTCTAAAATGTTTTCCCATCTTCTTTTGAAAGATCTTCAGGAAGAATCGGTCTGGCATCGGTTCGCGTAGCAAATCGTCGAAAAAATGATCGAAATTATCGCAATTAAGCCGGTGTGCGGTCACGGTCGCGGGCGCGGGTGCGATTACGCTAGTTTCGTGCCCAGCATTATGGCATTGGTTCGCGTGCCCGCGGCGCGGCGCGGCGCGGCGCGGCGCGGCGGCCCTCATTTTCCGCATGCGGCCGCGGCCGGCTGGTTCTCGCGCACACGATCGCATAATTACAGGGCGAATTCAGTCCGGGGGAATCGCGCACGAACGAATATGCTCGGCGTGCCAATTTTCTCGCATGCAATACTGGAAACCCCCGCCGTTGTACGTGTCCGCGTCCACGAATTTCCAGCTATGTGAAGATGATGGAAACCGAATCGACCGCCCTCTTCCTCTTCCTCTTCCTCTTCCTTTTCCTCTCTTTCAGGCGTCCCGTATTCTCGACACCATTCCCGACGACGCGACGATTCAATCAAAACTATTATGTACAATCAAACTATTCGTCGATCAAAGATTCCGCGGAGAACTTTATTGTAGACGCTGCAAGACGACGACGCAGGCTCATTTGCAAGTTCGTAACTCGAGCCTGTGTTCGCGGAATAATAATTTCCACTTCGACGAAACGCGGACACAAAAGTTTCCCTGACACGCGTACGGACGAATAAATTATGGCATTTCGAGGGAGTCGCCCCTGTATACCGTGTACTTTCGTCGAGCATTGTTGGAATTAAATAAAAGAATTTCTTGAAAGGCCATTTGCGGTGAGATTGGTTCGTGTCTGCTTTGATGGTTCTTGATCTGTGAATCTTTTGTATGTACATACGCGAGGAACATTTTCTAGAGCAATTATTAAAGGTAAAACATAATGGACATACACTATTGTGCGTGAACATTGAAATACAAGGCAGAAAAGTGGATCGGACAGAAGAATTCTTAAATGTTTGATGAACATAATGCGAAAATATTAAAAACAAATTCAGCTTTTCTAGAGTGATCTGTAAAAGTCTGTGCAAACCACTTAGAAGGCAGAAAATTAAGTCCAACAGAGGCATTCTCGAAACCTTTCATCAACACGACGCGAACATTTGAAATGGAGACGAATACGACAAAAGAGGAGCCCCTTTTCCCGGCATATGAATACATCCAACAATACACACAGCAAAATAGACGACGCTCTCGTTGAATTCCAGGCGAGCCACTCTCTGGGAGACTGATTTTGGTATTCCAAGGATCCGAGAAGCACAGAGTCGTCGGTCGTCCAAAGCCGAACAAAGGAATCGTGCTCTTTTTATTTCGGCCTCGGGAAATTTTGACCTCGTTTGCTCGTAAATGTCTAGCACCACGAAGAGCAGATCCTACCACCATGAACCACGCGAACGAACGAACGAACGAATGAACGCACGAACGAACGAACGAACGAACGAACGAACGAACGAACGAACGAGCGTACGAACGAACAACGAAACAATTTGATTTCCAAAGGCAGCGCGAAAGGAGCAGACTGTGGCGCAGTTAACCACGTTGGTTTCGTTTTATGGGCCCCTTGCAAACGGAACACTCGTACTGCGAACGACGCCAATAAACCAAAAGATATTCGCGTAAATCAACGCACGCTTGTCATACCAACTTGAAATTACTTCTACTCACGTATTAAGAAATTTGTAGATTTGTAGCGAAAGTTAAAATATTTGAAAATATTTAGAAGATCGAATATTTTAGTAAAAATTCGTATCCTCCATCCCGAAAAGTCCGGAACTTTAAACCTTCAGAACCCTGAAGAAACTATCAAAAGCCTCCAAAGTTCGCAAGCCCAGAGTTTAAGTCGTAAAATTCGAACGTTCGCATACAATTTGAAAAATATAAAATCTGGATATCTGTTAGATTTGAAAGTTCGAAGCGGCGAACATAAAAAATGTCCATACTGCAGATCGAAATAAACGCAGAGTTACCCTTCAAAGCTCTCGCATAGAATTCGCCGGTGAGTCTCATTGGTAGGAGAGCGGCGCGGCGCGGCGCGGCGCGGCGCTCCCAAAAGAAGTTGACCTGAAGTAGTCTTCAGTCGTTGGCCACTTCTCGGTACGACGCGACGCGACGCTCCCGTCCGAGTAATTTCGTTTAGCGTACCAACACGAGGATGGTTCTGCTTCTTCTCCATCCGCGCAGACCTTTCCACGTTTTTCTGTACTCGGTTCGCTCGACGTTTAAGCAGAACAGGCCACAGGAACTTTTTCGGTAAATAGAAAGAACCTGAACCCCATAAATCTTCCCGTTTCCGCTTCTTCTTCCGACAGACCCGTTAACGCCAACGTATTTTTGGCAAAGTCAAAGGAAAATTATCCAAAACGCCATTCTCAACCCTTCGCATCACAGGTTAACTTCAAAAGATTTTCCAATTTCTTTCTTTCAATTCACTGTCGGACTGGAGGATGAATCTTTTCGAAACCACAGGGTGATTTTAAAAGTAGAAACTAGTCGACGAAAGGAGGACGATACCTTTAAAACGAGGATTTATAAACCATTTTATTTTCCGAAACAGATTCCCGCGGCGCAGTGGGACATGGCGCCGCAAAAAAAGAAACAAAATTAGCCTGAAAGCGTTAGGTAAGTGAATTCGTTCTTGGGGATTTTCGAAAAGGACTCTGGCGCAAGGAAATTAGGTGGTGCGAGGCAGATGGCATCGAGAAACGAGGACACCGAAAAAAGAGGAATATCCTAGTTCCCAGAGGTCAGTGCCTGGCAGAATTTCAATCCCCAGCGGACATTTATTGACTACTGACCATCGGAGGTAGCATAGTCGACACGCGAATCCTCGCGATGATCGTGTCACCGTATCTAAAGTGAAACGTATCGAGCGATCCTCTCTATCGGCGTATTCATTGACTAAATGACTTGGCCGTCCATCTGTTAGCTCTCTCGGCCATAAAATGGACGAATCAGGTAAAAACTTTCGCGTCCAACGTCTCCGACTATCTTTAACATAGAAATACGTTCGGCTCGAGGTGCGCCCTAATCAGTTTTACGACTCGGTTTACTTAGCCGCACCGGGGATGATTGGGAATTTACATTTTTCAAAAGGCTTCCTATCCGGAATCTCTGATCCAGCCAGCAGAAGCCAAAGGATACCGGGTAATCACTTTTGACTTATTAAATGATTAATATTTCAGACGATCCACTGGTACGAATGCACAGGCGAACGATGAATACTTAATACTTTCTCTACCGGGGATCAAACGCTTAGCGTACCTGCCGGAGTCGCGCCCTTCTTTTAAGGAAATGAAACTTTTCTGGTTCGGTGGCTGTTGCAGGTCACGTTTCCACTGTATTTTTCACTCTTTGTTCGACCGACTTTAATGCTCTTTTTGCAATTTTGATTTTTGCTTCGTCAAAAAATTTCTACACCGTGCTGAAACATTAAGAAAAAAAACTCGCGGAGGTTCGATACAAGAATATTTCGTAGGTTTCTAGTAAAAAAAATCGCAAAGTTAGCCTGATTGCCCAAAAAAATGTTTTCTACTCTGCAAGTGCTACAGGGCAAAACCTACGATATCCCCGTATGTTTAAAAAATCGACCAGCATAAATTTCGATTTTCCAATTTTTGCTCTATGAAAAGAGCACTCTTTCGTTATCGCAGACATTTTTTGTCCGCCTCCAACGTGCCGAAGAAACGCCGAAACGTTGCCATTTCTCAAGACTTCCTCGCATCGGGAGGCAGAAATCTATCATAAAGGGACAATGGATCGAAAAAAGGGGATCAAAAAACTATAATAAAAAGTGAACAAACACGTCCCGATCTTTTTGGTGGCCTGGCATCGAAAGAGAATAAGAATAAGCAGCGAAGGGAGAACCGGAGATTCGAATCGTTTGGTAAGGGACGATTCTTTTGTTCGGAGTTCGCGTGTAATTTCCGTCGTTTGCTTTTCTAGATTCCACGGCGATATGTCATCGTAAGAAACGACGGAAATTGCATTCCGTTGACACACGAGAACGGTAATCCGTCAACGGTGATTCGCATTCTAATATTTTTCTGATTCGTCTTCGAGAACCATAGAACTACTCTCGTTAATTGTTAACCCGGTTAAAGGTCGCTTTATTTTCCAAGGGTGTAAAAATATTCAAAGTATTCGAACGCTTGGGCGGCTTCCGACTTCTGAGAAATTTCATTTGCATGCAGATTGGAGCCGTATTAAGTATTCCACTTTACCGTGGCAATGAAGCGCGAGCGCTGTCTGCGATGGGCTTACCCTGTTTCTGACTGTTACGAGAGTTATGTGTGTTCTTACAACATGGTTTAGCTGCTGCGATCATCGAGTGAGCTACCGTGATGCTAAATCTTGCCGCCGCGCCGCGCCGCGCCGCGCCGCGCCTGTGACTTTGTATTGACGAATATGTCCCGCGTTAGTTATGCGAAAGTACCTGAATTTGGAACAGTGGAACAATTAAATTGGATCTGTTCATGTAAAAAAAATCTATGTTACGAGAAAATGCTATAATCTAACAAAAGAATCGACCGAATACATCGACTATCTCTAACTAACATTTCCAATGCAATTTATCTCTCCTGACTCCAGTAGCGGTTTATCCAACTACTGAATGTTATGTACTGTATCATGACCATGGCTGCGCCATCATAACAAAGATTGTACCAACAAAACTGCATCACAGAGTTTACAGCAGCGTTTTTGATTGCGCCGAGCCCGAGCGAAAAGCGCTATAAAAGCCGAGGCATCGGCCATCCCGGGTTAAAGGCTCTAGGCACGAGGAACCCATAAAATTTCAGTTTCCATGGGGTCGATAACAATTTATCGAGCCGGTGACTTTATGAGCCCTCCAGCCCCCGAAGCGTTTTTTAACGTGCTCCATATATATATATATATATATATATATATATATATATATATATATATATATGTGTATATCGTAGATGTACGAGGTCGTAAAATCCGCAAATCAGATTCATTCCGGTCACAATTATCGGCCGACATTCGTCAGAGTTAACGAACCCACTTAATCGGTAACGACGGACTTAATGGGGTATTATTCCTCCATTGGTTGAAGAAGAACAGGACTATTCGGCTTGTAAGAAGAAACGACGGGAAAGAAAACCGTGAAACACAGATCGCGTCGACGCGACGCGACGCGACGTGACGGGAGGCGACGTGACGGGAGGCGTGGCTCATTTGCCCCGCAAACGAATCACCAATATCCCGCGGATAAATCATATTTAACAGCGGGAAAATGTCACTGAACGAACGATTTCATTCCACGCGGGAATAAAAACGCGGGATTATGATTTTGTTGTGTCTGCTTTCGCTGATGCTGCCGGAAAAAGGAGATGCAAGGTCCGTAGAATGTTTCGGCTTTTATGCGAAACTGTACCAGAACGGTGCAGTAATTTTGCAGACATTTTTGTCACTCAAAGGAACTCGCCGTTATGGAGGACTGGGCGTGTGTGCATGTGAATCTGTTTGTACAGACAGTTTCGGTGTTGTAGAATGAACATGTTTGTTATCCGGCTGTCTTAGTAATTACGTTTTGCCAAATGCAGTTGGTTCTGATCGAGAATGGTGCAATGAAATAGAGAAAATTACATGCACCATTAATTTAGTGTTTCTGTAATAGGAAGTTCATTTTGAGTTTGCACTGTTTTTGTAGTGGGATAGTTATATTATGTTTGATTATAATATTGCTGTCGTAGTAGGAAGCTTAATCGAGTCTGATTATATTGTTAACTGCTTGCGGAAGAGGATTGTGTGTGTATATTGAAAATAATAACTTGAAATATGGGAATGAATATATTACAAGGCATTTGTTGCTTTAACCTGTATCGTTAAAACAGACAAATTATAATAACTTCATGCGATGTTCTAGATAGAACGTGTGTCGAAATCAATGATCACAGCCAGAAGCAAAAAAATTTATTGGATCGTATGCGATGCCAAAACCGCATGCACTTGACCGAAAAATTCGAGTTCCCAAAAAAAAAGTCTCAAACAAAACCAAAGCGAGCTGTAAATAAAAATGTTTGTTCCAGATTTTGACCATTTAATTTTTCTAGAGTAAAACTGTAGAAAAGTCTCCTGGTAATCATGTACAGGCAAGCAAAAATTTAAACTGTTTGGTCAATGACGCTTGCTATAAGCACTTGGAAATGCTCGAAGAAATTCAAAGTTCCCCCGTCGCCTCGGATTGTTCGTGCCGCAATTTAGAGCAAGCACCGAAGTTCTCCAGGAAAGCTCCATCGCTCACGTTCCACGTTGCGCGTCAATCAACCGGAAGGGGTCGTTACGGCGCCCCATCGAGGAGCATTTATCTTACGTGCCGTCGATCCAGCCCCCTTCGGCTCGCAGCCCAAAGAATGTTCCATCCTCGTGGAAAATCACCGCGTCGAAATTTCCGCGTTGGAAGTCACGCGAGCGTGAAAGTTCGAGAGGCGTTCGTTAACCGAAATGTCCTCGGTCCATTGTGGCGGACCTTATCGCGGGATAGAGGTATCCGAAAACTCGGAACGGCCAGAGAGATTCCCCGTGATTCATGTCTCTTTTATCTTAAACAGCTTTTTCGCGCGCCCCTCGAACACCGCAAACCGCCGAGAACCCTCGAAAAAGATAAACTCGCTTCTTTCGGGGACGCCGCGCCGCATCACGCCGCGCTGCAAAAACCTGCGGGATTGCGTGAATTTATTCTGCAATCCTTTTTGCACCATTTCTGCACACTTTCACGGTATTTGTCTTTCCGCTAGCTCCCGATGCAAACTATTATAAGTGAACGGTTCAAACAAATGTCTATTAAATTGTTGAATCCATGAAGTATGTCGTCTCTTGTCGCTATGGTTATTTTATACATTAAAATGATTAAATAACACCAATTATTTTCAATTTGTTAAAATTATTTAAGTAAGATTCGAATATCTATCTAGCTCCTACATTTCGCGATAGAAGAAGACGTTTCTATTATTTTATATAAAGATCCGCAGTCTAGGAATAATATAATTGGAAAATTGAAATTGAAAGATTGCAAACGAGGGTCGTCATTGTCGGTGGCGGCGTGGCGGTCCTTACGCTCGGCCAAGCATTCGCGAATGCAGTGTCGGGAAACTGCACGCAACAGGATGCGACGCGATGCAGCGGGATTTCCAGTGGCCGGACACCGTTTTAATCCGATCGGCCGGTGATCGGCAATTGAAAACCATTTCTGTATTTTTATTACGAGCCGCGGTTCGCGCAACCGTGGACGGGGTTAATTCGATTTTGCTGGTTTTTCGCGATCCTGTAGAAGTGGGTCAACGGGGAACAGGGCTCGATCGAGCGGAACGAAGAACGAACGAACAGGCGTAGCTTTCGATCGGATAGAAAATCATAGCAAAGTCGATCATGCATCGAAACGTCATCAACCATGTGCATTTAATTTTTGTCGGTTTCCCGGTGATCCTCTCGTTACAGTTTGTTCTATTAGCCAATTTTTTAAAATTGAAAAAAAATGGATCTCCTCGGCTCCCACATCTGGATGTAGTTAATTTTTATTTCGCACAAAAATGCGCCATCCTATCGTATCGTTAAAAAATTCTCGAAGCCTTTTATCTTCTCGAAAACATCTTGCACCGATCCCAAATAAATTCGATGAAATAAACAGCCCTCGTTTAACTGAACTTTTACGATCTCCGAATCAGCAATCGGATTAAACGACCCCACAGGAGCGCAACACGCTGCTCTATGACGCGCCGCGCCGTTATGTTTACTTTGCCAGGGAATTTTTCTCTCGCATTATGATTAAAGTGTCAGGGGCAAAGCGATCTTGCACGAAACTCTCTCCATCACGGATAAAAATTCCGTGCGATGTCTCTCTACCAAGGATACCGGGGTTGTCTTCTTCATCTTCATCTTCATCTTCATCTTCATCTTCATCTGTTTTCCAGTGTCAGGTCGCTAATCTTTCAAGCCACGGACATGCTTGCGAATCTATTACGCAACGAGAGCAAGCATTATTCCCATGGCGGACTTCGATTTATGGCCGAAGAACCCGCTCGAGGGCTGTCGTATATTTCCTTGCCGAAGCGAATTCTCGATTCCACAACGAGAGCAGGCTCGGCTCGACGTCCACGGTGTACGATGGAAAAACAAATAATGCTGAATGTCGAGCCGAGGGAAAATACCAGCGCTCCGATCCGCTCCGATGGACAGTTTCGTTTGCTTGTTTGCTTGTTTGGTCCGCGAGGATCTGCTCTGGATAGCTCGCACCTTTCGACCTTGTCCCCAAGGATTCGAGAAGCACGCACTTATTTTGCCGACAAGCTTTATAACCTTTCTGATACATTTTCGATTTTTCAGTTAACTTGGTGTATTGATTTTTTAGTTTTTGTGAAACTTCCTTCGGAAAAATTTGGATGTTTTTGCATACTGTTTAAGAAATCATAAATAATTTTGCAAACGAAATGTGTCTAGAGCAAACTTCGCCAAATTTGTATGAGAAAAATCGGAACTAGTTGGGACACACGGTCTCTCGTTGCAAACGTAAATCCACGTAGTAACAAATTTCGGTGTATTCAGCGAGTGTAACTACGTGTGCATCTTCGCTCGGTAAATGCAAATGCGTGTACACGCGCAACTTTCCGCGGCAACTTGTTCCGGTAACTTGCTATACCGCATGTCGTTAACGTAACTCGTCGCTGCAAACTGCAACTTACAATTTTGTAGACCTCGTGCGAGCACTATTCCGACAATTATGTGCGGAGCTGACGAATCCGGTGACAGTGAATCCGGTACGATGAATCGCTAAATCGCATACTGGAAGACAGAAGAACATAACAACGTTTATGCATCATTATTGATTGTTGAACCTGCATGGCAATTCTCATCGTTATAAATTAATTTATAGATGTCGGAATAGGAGAGAAATTTCATTGAAATCGATAAAATTTTGAACGAATTTTTTCAGATCTAGGAAATGATTTCGGACAGATTAATTAACAAATCCACGAAGCTTCTCGCAAACGTTCTTCCCAGCCATAATCTGTTCCTCAACGAAACGTAAAAAAGAATTCTAAACGGACAAAAGATAATACGAGTAGTCCTCGCGTAATAATCCTTCCTCGGCCAGTTTAATACCACCGGGCCTTTGGGAAAGGCACTCGAAAGCATTTCCGCGAGGTGTGTCCCGATGACTGCACACTGTAACTGTACGCGCTCCGCGAAACTGCATTTCCGTAATGCACCTATACGTCGCTGGGCTCTCCTTTGCGAAGCAGCCGTGGCGTCGCGGCGCGGCGCGGCGCGGCGCAGCGCGGCGCAGCGCGGCGAGCCCATTAGATCCCATTTGCATGAAAATTTGTCCCGATAGCTGTGGAAATTTTAACATCCCTCTGTTCGACCCTTGGATAGATTTGAACGCGATTCTAACGCCACGCGAAGCCTCAAGACTTTAATTTATTGTAATTCATCGCTGGTAAAAAGAAAGTCGGACTCGCCCAAAAAATTCCATAGCTAATCACGAAGCTGGATAATAGAATAAAGAACGACCGTGCCAAGTTTCATTGAAACTCGCCCGCCAGTGTTTGACCGAGAACGAACCGTTCTTGGAATAGAATAGCAGCGAAATTTTCTCGACTGTGAAAAGCCAGCAGAAATAAAATGTACGGTTCAGGAATCGATTTCCTTTATCTGTGCAGGTGAAGGTAGTAGGATTGGAAGAACGTCCTCGAAATAAAGGAGACTGGTTACGGTGCGCGCGGTAAGCCGTGGGAACGAGAATTTAATGTCTCGAGTTTCGTGAAAGAAAGGAGAGAGCGGGGGAGTAGCACACGCTGTCTGGCAAAAAGAAGAGCAGATATACGGCACCGGGAGCTTAATCTCGGTCGTTAAGGGCTGTCTCGTGGTTTCGTGGGTCTGTTGGACCCTGTGTCATCCATCTTCCGTGGCTCCCGGACGTTTCGAGATCATCCTAATGCCGATAGACACCCTTTCCCTTTCGGAAAGCTTTCGCCGAATGGCCGGGCCGATCCGGAAGCGGATCAATCATCGTCGACTCCGAACACTATACTCGTAACACGACCGTCATTAATCATGGAATAGCTGCTGTATTTCCATGGCGTTCGTCACAATTCCACGTTAATTAGGCATTCCTTTGAGACGTTCGCAGACGTGTTATCCTACTATGCGCAAGCGTGGCTGATCCTCGCTACGCTTCGAGGACAATGCCCTTTGTGCCGGTTGCGCTGCGAAATGCAAGCGATGCACCCCGCGGAGTTCAAAGCAAATTTTTTCTCATGAAGAAATTACGGCAATTATCCCAGTACGGCTCGAATTCTTGTGGCGCATATGGGAATATTATTATGGGTCTTTGAAACGACGCGACGCGTATCGTCTGCATTTGGTGCAAGTACATTTAAACCCTCGGACTGCTTTCCTGTGTTGTTTCTGTTTCATTTATCAATGTTTTGCTTCATTTTCGCTGGAATCAAGAAAGATTGCGCTCTTTGCGCCAGAGCTCTTTCGGTAACAAATGAACGGGGAAAAAATGGGAAAAGAAGGGAAAGGGAACGTCTCGTTCCTAGCTCGCTACAGGACTCATCGCCAAGGCGAATAAAAGTCTCTGCTTTCGGGGGATCGTCTGGATTTTTTCCCGCATCTATCACCCCGTCGTGTCGCGTCGCGTCGCGTCGTTCGTTAATCACCGAAACGTTTAGCCATCGTGATTCACCGTGGTTCCCGCAGCATTTACAGGTGAAAATGATCGATCGTTTTTCGCTGGGAGCTGCTTGTTAACCCGGCTAATAAACGGAAGAGCGGAGCGCGTTCGAAAGTGGGTTCGAATGCGATTCGATAGTTTCGACAAGTTTGCGAACGCTTTGACAGAGAAATGCAGTGGGTTGACGGGCACTACAGTCCGATGTGGGTTCGATCTGCTCGAAACTGTTCTGAGAACTGGTTGAAACCTGTTCTGTACTAGTCTTTGTTTTAGACTGCGTGGGAAGCAATTGAAATGTAACGAGTCCAATAAGAAAATGTCAGAGGGAAGTTTGGTTAAAGTTTCTTTAATTAGAATCGCGTCTTATTGGCTGTATCTACTTACAGACGAAAATTTTTCAATTGTGTATGTTGTCGCCTTTCGTAAAAATAGCGTAAAGTCTTCGAAAAATGTCATTATTTCTCTAAATTTTCAATTTAAATCATCATAGCGAAATTAAATTAATTTTTGCACCTCGGCAGAATAAAAGGACAATTTGCAACAATAACGCCACTCGATGAAAGTTAAAAAATCGCTGAAACATTTTCTTCGACTAACAAATGGTCGATCGTTCCGGTAAACGTTCTCCATCGGACAGACACCTCTCATCGTTATCTAAAATCGGCATCATTTTCTCTCGCACCAGCAGATCTAAGACGATAAATCCGCTCGTACGGTAACACTCGAGCCTAAGTGCCACCTAAACTACGCAAACAGTCAGAATTCGTTACAATTTGCCAGCGGCATCTGTGATCCAGCATCCGAGCCCGGTGGAATGAAGATGCATCGCCAGTCGCTCGATTATCGCTCCGAAAGATCGGCAGAGAATTCACCTAGCTACCGTGTCGCGTTGAACCTTGGAGTAGAACTATAAATTCATCTTTAAGACTCCATTGCGCTGTCTGACGGTCTCCAGGTTTATATGCAACCGTGGAACCGGTAACAATTCATAGAACACGACAATGAAGATAGAGGGACCTGTGGTTCTTGGGAAAAACTGTTTTCGGAGACACTTTGGAAACGAGATCATCCCCACCTTCCTCTCTCTCTCTCTCTCTCTCTCTCTCTCTCTCTCTCTCTCTCTCTCTCTCTCTCACTCTCTCCCCTGTCATCGATCATTTATCAGCCACGATGTCGGAAAGCCCATTACCACCGGACGCGCCACGGCGCAGAAATGCGAGCGTAGTATAGTGAGTCAGAATCGCAAAAGGATGCGCAAGAAAACTAGACCTTCTTCGATGAAACTTTGGTTACAAGTTCTCAAAACTTGAGATGTTTCTCGGAAATAGTAAGAACTCATCCATTTAATTATGGCTTGACACTTTGAAACAACAAGCTGTGTTTCATTTATAATTTCTAGATTGCGGATTTTACGTCAGAGAGATTGTACCGCTTCAGGGATAATTAAAATTGTTCTGTTTGTAGTTAATAGTGTATGTATAGACCGAGATGCAAATTTAGGATTTTTGCGATTCAAGCTCATTGTGCAGCGTCTCGGTGGTTGCTCCGCACCGATGGCATCGATCGGACCACGGAACATTGCGTTTCATTGTGATCGCCTCGACGAGGCCTCGTTATTACTTCAAGGACCATTTCGTTTCGCCTCTCCAAACAACGGGAGAGCTTCTCTCACTCCTCTCTCGTCCTCGAAAACCGTTCGACGGGAACGGCCGTCCGCAATGGGCCGGGGATTTTTCGAATCGCGTCAATGCATCTGTCGCGACGCGATCCCGTTAATTAATTAAGGGCATCCCGCCTGCGGACAACGCCACCACCGCGTAATTCTAGTTAGAACAATTGCTATTTGCTGTTGCCAAACACGCGTTGGCGGACTCGTTGACGCGACCGTCACCGGTGCGGTGACCAGCGCGGCGCTGCGGGGAGCTGATCGTTCACACCACTGCACAACCCAAGAAAATTCTGTACAGTCTCAAATCTATAAGTTGAAATCTAGGAAAATTTATAATCAAAATAAACAGGTCTGAATCTGTAAACCAACCCAAATCGGATATCGTAAATAAACCAGTTGCACTCTCAATTACCAGACAATCCACATATGTATATTCATACATATACACCATGTCGGCGGAACGAAAAACCAGTGACTGCGCGCGAAAAGCTGAATTGCAAATGAAAATAGGAACGTGTGCATCAGATACTGTTTCGTCCTCGTGTTTCTTCCAAATGGAGGTTTCTCGTAAAAAATAAAAATGTTACCCTAGATTTTTTGTCTGCTTGCAGCTCGGTTCGCTGACATTTTCGTCCGACCTTTCTTGATTTTTATTAACAAATTGTTTGTAAATCTTCCGACGCTTCCTTCGTTGAACGATATCAAGATTGTTTACGATTGTTTAATCTCGTAGCTCGAGCAACAAAGAGATTTACGTTATCGAACGTAATATTGAGATAATAATAAGATAGGAGGACATCCGAACGGATATGTAGAATAGGAGTAGTTGGTAAGACGAAAGGAGTGGAGATCACCCGTGGTCAGAGAGAATCTATAGTCAGACTGGAGGAATACCACCGACCAAGTATGGTTAGATAAGTAGAATAGGGTTGTGGCCTGTGGTGCGATAAGTAGAATAGGATTGGCCCGTAGCCAGATAAATAGAATAAGGCGGATATGTGCCCAGACAAGCGAAATGGGAGACAAACTATGGCCAGACGAGAGAAATGAGACCGAACTATGGTTAGATCGGTGGAATAGGGGTGGCCGGTGGTCAGAGAAGTAGAACGGGGATGATCTCTATCCGAACTAGTGGAAAGGGGTTGGAAATAATTCATGAAAGAGAAATGAAATTCTATGATTATAATGCTCGGACAAATCGAATTCGGGATGATACAAAATTAGATAAACAGAATTTGGATTAACCGTGATTGCACAGATAGAGATAAAGACATTCTGATGTCGGACAAGTGAAATAGGAACGATATATGACGAGATCGGTAGAAGACAATGATACAATTATAGTATCAGACAAGTGGAAGAGTAGAATGTGTAGAATGTGGAGCGACAAGTGGAATAAGGTCAACGTGACATTGAATAACTCGAACAGAGGGGACCTAAAATCAGATAAGTAGAAATAGGAACGTTCTCTAATCGGACAAGTGAAATAGGCGTGGCTGTAGACCAGCAAGTAAAATAGGGACGATTTATGATCAGAAACGATTGAAATAAGAATTACCTAACGTCGCACAAGTGGAATAGTTACTGTCTACGATCGTACAAGCGATATATGTAGGTGCTACTTTGTAGTCGGACGAGTGGAGTAAAAATGATCTGTGATCGAACAAGTAAAATATGAATTAGATATAATCGGACCAGTGGAACAGAGGATATTTAACAGTCAGACAAGCAGAATCTACTACTCCAATGGTCAGAGCCAACTGGAATAGGTATTGCCGATCGGACAAATGAGGTAGAAGTTATCTATTGTCAGGAGCAAATAGAACACCAGAGATATATATATATATATATATATATATATATATATATATATTCAACCAAGTGGAGCAGAGGATGTTTACAGTCAGAAATGTAAAATTATGTTTACAGTGGGAATCTTATGGCCAGTTAAAGAATCCTATGGCCAGCCAAGCATCCACTGTCCATTTTCCCAACAAAAAATCCATTTCCACAGAAAATCGTGATGAAAATGAAAAAACAGGGAACCACCGTGGGAACGACGGAGGACAGAAGCAACGCGTTTCCTCGCCCTAATCCTCGCAAACACCTAACTGCCGGGTTACAAAGGGCGTTTTCACGTCGTTGGCTTGTCGTTGGCTTGTCGCCAGCACGCGATTCCGCTTTCCTGCACACGGGCTGGTCACGCGGACGTTGCCAAGAAGTCGAAGACGCGTGAATACACACATACACACCCACGCACAGAGAGAGAGAGAGAGAGAGAGAGAGAGAGAGAGAGATAACGCGAATACACGTTCACGTAGGAAGGACGTCTCCAGCCTCCCCGTTCAGGAACTCTGTGGTCCTGCGGCTCGGTGAATCCGCATAACAGGACAGTCGGAAGGAAGGGAGTTTGCGGTGTCTGACAGGATGCGAGCGACTAATCGATGGCGGGGACATATTTCCTGGCCGGCGATAACGCGCCGATCAACGGTTCCCATGAGAGAGAACGGTACAGGTGTGCGCAGCGTGTATCCTCGCATCAATCCTCTCGATGATAAGCGGCTGCGGAATTCCCCCCGACCATTCACGCCTAATGCCCGACACGGTGATTGCTCCACGGACCGGTTGGCAGCATCGCTTCGAGACGGATCGCTTTCCACCAAGGATACAGAGAGACGTCGCAGAGTCGCATGGATCTGGGATCCTATATCGCAAGGTTCGTACCCATTCCTGCGCCTTGCTGCATTCAGAACGCATTTGAAATTTCAAGTGGTCGCCGGCGGCGCGTGTCGAGGCGCGACGCGGCGCGCCGCGAAACGCGCACCGGATTTTCTGTTTATTTGTTCTCTCCTCGCTCTCCCCTGGTTTCGTATGCATTTGCACCGTAGGTATAAAAGTGAAATGAAAGCCACGTTGCCATTAATCGTGTAAAAAACGTATTCGCCGGGTCGCGGATATAAGAACGCATACTCCGCAAAAAGGACTGACGCGTGATATATTATACGTTTTGCGGCATTTTTACAAGCGCGTAACGAAAGATTTAGTGACCGAGAAATGTGGGTTAGGATATAGAAAGAGTATCGAATTTTTCCCTCTGCTGGGAAACAGGAATTTCATATTATCCTTGCGGTAATAAGTATTAATTATTATTAGAGTAGTTAGCTGGTTGGATCTTTGACACGGAACATCTGTAATTGACGTATTTACTTTTACTAAAGTTATTTACCTTGGCAGATAGTTATTCGCACGATGCGCCAGAAAAGCGAAGCGATTCGAAGCCAAGTGTAATAATTAGACTGCGGATGTTTATGCGGGACCAGTAGTTTTAGCTAATTTACATCGGCGAGAATTATGCTAAATGTTTCCTTCATCCCTCTGCTAAAAGGTAACGCATTATGTATGCTTGTGTTCGTCGTAATGAGATTGGGGATCTTTATGCAAAATAAAGCCCAAGGTAAGAACTGTTAAATGGCAATTTTAAGAGCGTAATCCGACACTCAAAGAATTGATATTCAAAATTAATTAGTTGCGGGGGAGATGAATCATGATAGTCCTAGGAAGATAAAAGAATACCGTCTGCTTGAAAAATTGGGGAAAGAATGCCAGATGGAAACGGGGATTGAGGGTCCAGTTTCGCCCGTTGGACAGGATCGAGGTGCACGCGACGGGGTTCAGCGGGTTCGGTTGAACCGTGCCGGATTCATTTTGTAAATTACTAGACTCCCGGATGCGCTGCTCAAAGGGATGCTGTCTGCCGCGTTTCCGTTTCACGCGCATCCCCTAGAATTTCCTGTTGCAAGACGCGAGACTCTCCGGGAAACCCTTATCGCGTCGGCTGACGTGGCTCTGCCAGCACGTGACCCAAAGCTCGCCGCGGGACGATAAAAGATGGAGATTACGGCCTACGTTAATTGGGGCGAAATCCGGTCGCGTTTTTTATGCGGACGAACCGCGGACGAAACGGACGGACTCGAGAAACTAAACGTCTTGAGCATACTCGGCCGCGCCGCGCCGCGCCGCGCCGCCAGGAAGATCTCTCAAGTAGCCATTTAACTTTCTTTCTTCGTCTTGCAACAGCTTGTTTGCTCTTTGTCACCGGGACTGTCTATTAACCTGATCTTCTACAGATTTTTCATCGTGCAATACCGTTTTAATCGTATCCTACCATTAAACTGCGGATCTTTATGCAAAATAAAAATTGTTTGCATCAATTACGAGACGTGGGAAAGATTTTTCTGATTTCGATAATTGTGAGAGGAGGAATGACGGACAAGTCATTTGGAGAGTTCAGGTGGTTCGCTTGTTAATGACTATGCGCGACTGATGTCTGCTGTCTAGTCGAAAGGATTGACAGACCGTCACTTTCCCAAACAACCAGCGCACCGAGGAACGAAGGCTTTAGACCTCACCAAAGAGGCCGGGTATGGTAATGGCTCGGTGAATCTGGGTCAATCAGTTGATCGTCTTTAGTTAAGGGGATACGAAGTAGTGCAATTAGGCTTACCTCCCCTGCAATTAGGCTTACGTCACGCGGGTGTCAGATCACGTTGTCCAACATGATCTTCCGTGATCCTGCCACCCGACTACCACCAACAAAAATTGCTTCGTTACGAGCGTCGCCGTCGTCGTCGTCGTCGACGTCGTCGTCGTCGTCGTCGCCGTCGCCGTCGCCGTCGCCGTCGCCGTGAAACTCTATATCACCCTGGATCGAAATTAGAGTCGAAAGCTAAAGGCAAACAAATACCAGGAAGATGAGATGGTGGAGCAACAGTATTACAATTGTCTGCTCCTCGATTCTACTCAAAAGATGAACCAAAACATGTACCGGGAAACTGAGAGAGAGAGAAGTTACGAGTTGTACTACGATTCTCTTTTCTCTTTGAAATTCTTCTGACACAATAAATGGAAATAAATAAATTGGAGCTCGATGAAAACAGGGAGGTAAAACGGGGAATTATAATTTTCGGCTTGGAATTTCACTGTGAAAGTACAGGAACAGAGAGAAAGCATGAGGATCCGCCGTGGAATTCTCTTGAGACCGTCTACTCGAAATTCTTCCGATAAAATAAAGAAAAACAAACAAATTAAAGCCAGACGAGAACAGAGAGGTAGAACAAGGAATTCTACCATAATTTTCCCACTCGAAATTAGACTTTAGAATTGCAGAAACCCAAACAAAAATAAACTAAAAGAGAGCGTGTCGGTAGAACGAGGAATTTTAGGATAATCGTTCGCTCGAAATTCGACACAAGAAGAACCTGAAGCACAAAGGAAAAACAATATGAAGAATTCTCTTGCAAATGTCTTCTGGAAATTCGACTCAAAAGCTGAGCAACCCAAAAATAGAAAGAAATAAAACGGAAATAAGAAAGAGCCTAAAAGACAGCAGGAAGATAAGACAGAAACTTCTATCAGGATTGTCAGCTTGAAATCCGACTGAAAGGCTGGAACGCTGAAACGATCACAATGAAAATAAACTGAGAGTCAAGAACGTGGAATTCTTTTGCGAACGTCATCTCGAAATTCGACTCAAAAGCTAAAGGAGAACAAAAATACAAATAACACGGGGAAAAAACCAAAAGAGTACATAAAAGCAAAAGAGACGTTCCCCGGTTAAAAATTCGTCTGAAAGCCAAAGAGAGCCCAGCAAAAAGCCTGATAAAACCTAAGTGACGAAAGGAAGGTCTAAGGAAGCATTCTGTAACAATCGTGCCGTAAACGCGCGCGAGTTAATTCAGTTAGACGCGGTTACAGAGCGTCGCGTCGCGTCGGTAGCTTGTAAACGCCTGTCGGCGACGCGAAAACAGCTCTGGGAGAGTGTAGAAAGCGTAAATAAGCGTGTTCGCAGGTTGTTTTTTCCGAGGTTCTTCCGTTGCTGGAGAGCTTCGATGTCGCAGGCAATCGGCCGGCGAACGTCTCGGAAAACAGAAATTTCTGGTCTACGCTATTGCGATTTTCACCGCTTCCAAAACGTTCGAAAGAGACCGAGTGGAAATTCTACGCGTTACGGGGCTACTTACATTTTGGAAAGAAGGTGGACACGATTTCTGCGACCATGAGGCTCGAGAAACGAATTCAAATCGCGCCGAGCCGACCACGAAATTTATACCTCCGGACGTGAATCATCGCTGGCACGCGAAACGTGCCGCGAAACGTTTACATCGCCGCCGTTCGCATACCTCCGATACACTGGATTCTCATCCGAGGTGGTCATTGTATGTATCGTGTATAGTCCTGACCCATAGCGATGGGACCCCGATGCTTTGAATCGCTTCGGACCTATCCGATGAAACAAACGAAATGTTTGTCACTCGTGTAAAATTGCCGGCTGTGCCTTCTCAGGACCTTCAGACCCTTCCAAATTGCCGTATTCGTCGATACTATAAAATCTCCTTAAAATTCTACGATCCTCAAGAATTTTCGACTGCGAATAATTTCCAAAATAATTTGAAACTCGAGTACGATCGAATTTCCCCCGAAACTCGTCGTATACATAGAGTATCGAATACCCGTCACTGAGCCACCGGAAGCTCGGTTTATCTCCCCGTGATTGGTAATCCAAGTAATCGCAATCCCCCAAACATTATAAAAATTGTCATAGTATCCCCATTTTCTCTGGCGAATATTTTTTTAAACCAAATGCAGAATTTCCGGAGAAATTGTTCGGTTAACCGCGAGCCGCAGCCAGCCACAAGCTCTTTACATTCAGATTTCGCATCAAGTCCTAGGGGAATATTCGTGCTAATTTTGCGGCGGAGTCGCGGGAACACTAAATTTATTGCTTGGATAAGAACGGAATGGCTTAAGGAAACTACCTAGTGGCAACTTCGTTTTGATGGCTGAAAGAACTCGCGCTGAAAACCTGGACGAGGAAAACGATAAAACTGGAAAATGGAAACCAAAAGCCTTATTACTACCTAGACTGCGAATTGTTTCATGACACATTTAAAGAAATCAAAAATCTTACCATCTTACTTTCTGCTGATTAAAATCTGGGATCGCCCCTTGTGACGAAAACTGCGCGCTCGCAACGGTTTCGACCCTCGAGAAAATCTCTCTCTCTCTCTCTCTCTCTCTCTCTCTCTCGGGTCACGATAAATGCGGAAGTATTGCTTTACATGAATCCCGAAGTCCCGGTAGAGGACAACGCATTAAAGCACCGTGTCCTCGGAGAATAAAGACTCGCGAGACTCGTCGGAGATAATGGAGCCGGCTGTCTTCGCTCGTAACTCAACGGCGTTATCGGAGCAGTCGTCTGAAAATTTCTCGCTGGGAAATAATAAATTCTATCGCGCGGGCAGACCGAGCGGGCGTAGAACGAAAGAGAAAATGTAACGGAATAAAGAAGGAGCGGTGTCCGAAGTCGGGACGAGCTTCCGTCATAAAGCTCGGTCGCGCGATCGAGCCAATAAAATTTAACGGTCCGGCCGGTGTCCTTAGCGCCTCCTCTTCCTCGACGATCCTTGCTGACCCTCTCGCGGAACGGGATTCTACGGCATTTCATCCGGTCGTTTCTTTTTGCTGTGGTCATGCTGCCTCGGGGACATTTCGATCGCCATCCAATCGAGTTTGAACGCACCGATGCGCTTGGGAACTTTCGAATCGTACGTTTATTATTTGCATATCTTCAATTTCTTCAACTTTTCGTTTCTCACATTTCATGCAGAATATTTTATTTTCCATAATGATTCGCAGTCTACGAACAACGTAACAATAAATAAATAAATTTTGAAAAAACGCTCTCTGTTCCCCTATTCGCGAATCATTAATAGTCTATAGTCTATGTCGTGTTGTTCGCTGCTACCACAGTTAATTCTGGCAATCGCCATTTGATTCGGACAATCAGAGACAGACAGTGAAATGTCCGAAGCTCGTCGCAGTAGCATTCGTTATCCCAGCATCGAATGCTCCGGAGTGAAATAAGAGCTTGTCGAACGAGCCTCCCGAGCAGAATATTTTCCGTGTTCTCACGGCCGCGCGTCGCGTCGGCCGGAACATTTTTAATTGGACACCTGTGTGGGTTACAAATTCGCCGAACCCGCCCAGTATACACACTACGGGGCTGTGATGCCCCAAAAATGTGTGTTCGGGTGTTAAACGCGCAATTTGTCCGGGCGCTAACGAAGTCCCTCCATTCATTTGCACGCGGCCGGATGACAGCGAGGTCGTCGCGCCGCGCCGCGCCGCGTCGCGTCGCGCCGTTAAACGAGACACCACCGTGCCGTTGAAAGATTTAATCAGTCCGAAAATTAATTACACCGCGAGGACCCCGCGGGTAACGCGATTCTGTTGTGAAAGCACACTGCCACGCTACCGTTATAATTATTATAGCGGCATAAACGTCGATGTTGCGACCGGTTGAAGAGAACGATGCGATTAGGCGAGCCGATACGATGACCGGAAGCCTCGCCTCTACGGCCGTAAACACCACTAGTGGCTGTTGCATTCACTGACACGTATGTTTCTGATTGTAACCAACATAAAATTGAAATTTATAGTGGCAAATATTCGAAAGTCAATGTTTTGCGTTCGTTTAATAGTAATTTTGAATCCCTTGTCTGCTAAATATTTTTATGAACGTTTTAAAAGTCCTTTAATATTTTTCCTCTTTTAAATCGAACCAATTTGCTTCTATCGTAAACGCGTGAAATTCGCAGTCGTCGCGCTCTTGTCGGCCAGCGCGATAGGAATAATTCCACTGTGTTTTAGATAATAATTTCACGTCGACGTTAAACATCCTTCGAGCTCGTAGTTTCCGTTGTTTCATCGCGGGAATTCCGTGCGCCGCGCCGCGCCGCGCCGCGCAGCGACGTTTCATAGCTCGCCGAAATACCCTGTCGTTTCGCACAGAATGGAAATTGTAAAGTTGCGCAGAATTGGGTAATAATATTAAAACGGAGATGTAAGCGTCCGCTGGAAATTCTACGTGAAAAAATCTGTCATAAAACTGGTTTTGATAATTGCAATCGGTAGTTCCATCTGATGCGCGTTAGTATTTACAGCAAGTGGAAACGGTGGGTCGCGGTCAGACCTGGGCGCTCGCGTTCATTTGGCTGCGCTGCCGACGAACTTTCAAATTCGGTTATCGTGGAAACGAAGCATTGCGCGAAAAAAATTTATTCAAAGTTTTTTGGTAGTTTTTCACGTAGATTCGTCTGATTTTTTTTTAACCTCTGCGTTGCCTGCACGTTGAATAATACGCTTTTTAGAGTTTATATGTACATACATACGTATTTACGTGAATTATTCGACACGATTAACAGAATATATGTATATTAATGGAGAATGTAAAAGTATGTACAAAATTCACTGTTTAATTGACGTCTAAATCAATAAAATGAGAATGATTGATTCAGTTTTGAACATATTACATTCTTTGTCAGGATTAAAAATTATTTTTGTACGAAACACAACAGCGATGAAAGAGTGTTTGCTATGAGAAACGTGAACTCTGATTTCCCCAATACCGAGAGTATCGAACGATCAAAGCGACTGCATTTGATTTTATTATATTATATAAATTGCGGAGGTGCGTTTATTGAGATTTCAATTGACATTTGATGTAGTGGGTATGCGAATGAGTCGATCTATTAAATAAATGCGTATAGAAGGATCTTCGTGTTTTTAATAATTGTTAAACCAGAAAGTTGGAATGTGCCGTATCGATAACTCTCGTAGTTCTAGTGTTAAATAAACTGGTTCAATTTTTTAAAATGCCGAATCTTTAATGTTTCGTATTAGTTTCAATTTATTAAGATTATGAAAGGAAGAATGAGAAAAAAATCAGGAGATGAAATATGAAAGTTTATATGGAAGTTTAATTTCGTACAAAGATCCGCAGACTAATCACCTGTATAATTAGCAAAGCTGCCTCGCGATCGTTAACGAGAACGTTTACAACCTTTCCGTATTTCAAAAAAGGAATGAACGTAGCACTCGACGAGAAATTGAATAAAACGTCGATGCGCGAAACGAGCAAAGAACAGTGTTGCGAAATCAGGTTGAGCACGCTGCTAAAAGGTGTCGGGAAATTCTGTCGAACTTTTCTAATTAAATGCGAGAGCACGGCCCGGCCAATAAGCCGGCCAATTATCAACGTGTTCCGCCGGATTCACCTCATTTTGCGTTTAATTTCAGGCTCGCCTCTATCACGCGGCCCATCGATTGTCCTTCGGAAACGTATTCCAAAGATGAGAAACACTCTCATTCTACGCGTTCTCGTATCTTTGATATCCTGTATCCTTTTCTCCCGATCGAATCGATCGTCGCGCCGCGCCGCGCCGTACAGTTTTACGAGCCGTCCATTTGTTTACACGTCGTAACGCCGCGCCGCGCCGCGCCGCGCCGTGGGAAAAAATATAACTACGATACATCCAACATTCAAAACCCATGAGCCCTATTTATGGAATATCGTCTCGCGGAGCGGCGAGGGAAATGCGATCCTGTAAATCAATCTAAAAAAATCAGAAATCGAGATTGGCTGAAAGGGATGATCTTTAAAAGTCTTTCTTCTTCGTCGTCTCTATTCTTCCTGAATCGATCAGCTTTCTTTTTAATGGAATTTTATGAAGTTAAACAAGCTTTCTGTGTGCATGATCGTAAAAATAACAATGCTTGTGTATGTGGATCCTCGTATTAGATTAGAAATTTTTATAGAGAAACTTAAAGCGTCAAATATTGCAGTAAAATTTCATTGCCAAGCGAAACTCGAATAAATTTCAATAAACTGCGTAGTTAGAATGACGTTTTCAAAGGTGTTTGTGTATAAAACCTATAAAAAATATCCACACTTTGCGGTGCAATCTTTCCAAGAATAAGTCGGTAAATCTTGTTTGATGTTTCGGTAAAAATTGTTTCAGCGTCCACAAGAATTTGACAAAAGGAGTACACTCCTTTGGCAACATTGCATAGTTGGGTATTTTCCTACGACTTATTTGTATAGCTTCAGTGTAACGTTCGCAAGCAAAGCATTAAGCGAGACGCAAACAGAAGGCACAGCTTACAAGACTGGTTGTTCATCGAGCGAAAGAAACGCGGGATAAAAGCCTGGAAGCCGATTGCGACGCGACGGCATGCGGCAGGGCAGTCCTTTTAAACGCTCTTTGTCCCGTGGAAATCGACGCGAAATTCGATCCTGCCTCGACGCCAGCGTAAACCAAGAAAAGAATAACATGCTTCGCACGACTAACTAATTGTAAGATCATCCTTTTTTAACAAACCGACTAAAAGCGACCGATCGATTAAGTAAAATTGGAAAAAATACGAGAATACCATCTTGCATAGAAAAAGCAGATTGCCACGAGTTAATTTGGAATCTGTTCTGCACAATAAAATCTGATAGTTGAATTCGAAACAATGCTGAAACTGTAAGAATAATAATTTTTATGAAAATCCTGGGCAATTACGTATTTCGAGAAGCGTTTCGCGAAACAGCGACGATGTCTCGCGGTGAGAACTGTGATTGCAGATGTTCCTGAAGCATAATTCCCGGGAGCCGACAGTATTTCCGAGATAGTCCGAACCTGAGCCGGGTCTCGGGCTTGTTCCGGACCTGTTCCAGCTAATCATTATTATTTCCTGCTCGCCGTGCGCGCGGACTCGCCTCTGTCGCGCGTTTATTAGTTCGCGGATTTATCACAGCGCATAATGTCGTCCGAAATTACGCGCGTCGCTTCGGATTTGCGACTAGCTGCGACGCAGTCTTGTAAATTGGTCAGTGGGGACCAACTGTGGTCGGTTTTGTGCGAATGAGCGCGGGCGCGGGCGCGGACGCGGGCGTTTTGAGAGAGTGACACACAAGAGAACTGTCGCCTCTGAAACCGATGCGAGGAGAAAAAACGAGGTCGCGAGAGGATGCCGGGTAGGCTGGACGATGAAAATACCTTGAAACCCGAGCTCCGAATCGCTGGGCTAATGGGAAAGTCGCGTAGTTTGCCGAAGACACCGATGGGCTGCGATCATCTCGCGAAATGATGCGGTTCGAGTGCAGAAAGAGGTACGTATTCGTTGATCCTCGTAGGCTGGGGATCGTGTGACATTTTTGTGGACGTTGTGGGTTTTCGAGAGCTTCCTTTATCGTACTGAAATCGAGAATGTGTGGTGGGGAATCAAGCCTGTAAATGTATTGAGAATACAATCGATTTCAGATTTTTTTTGTATTACAATTCGTGAAGTTATAGAAATATTTTCTTGAGAAATTTTTTAGAATACTTTTTTATCCGAGTACGCGTTACCATAAAAATCCTATGAAATGTTCCGTCTCCCATAAAATACAAGAACATCCATTCCAACACCTTTCAACAAACACCAAAAAGAAACTCTAATCTCTCTGGTCAACGATCTAATACAATACCCATTCTCTTTCGCGCGGATACAGCAATCCACTTTGCACTTTTCAATCCACTTACAAGTCTGAACTTCTTCTTCCGCTCTAAAAAAAAAAAAGAAGTAGAAAAGTTAGCTGCGTCCAACGGGAAAGGGCGTGGCGTAGAAAACAAAGAGAATAGCTACCCTCCCTGGGTGGAGAGTTCAAATTAAAATACTCGATAACCACCGAAAGCAAAGTTACCACCTGGACACAAGTCAAAGAAGCGACGTCGGTAACGCAGGACTTCTTGCTCAGGGAGGCAAGGTATTAATTAGTTTCGCGCGTCCCTGTCTCGTTATCGCCTTCGACGGAGAAACTTCCGGTTGGCAGTGTATTTTCGCGTGGATGTCGATTCGGCCGAGGGCAACTCATTAACAATTGGCGCGACTCGGTGTCGATGGCACGCGAACCTCCAAGTTCTGGTCAGGATGGATGAAAGTTTAATTACTGAGACGTGTTCCGGTGAACGGTGAACGGTGAATGGTGACCGAATTTTGGTGGTGGGGAGAGCTTCGATGGTTGTCCTATGCTGATCAGATCAGCGCAATTGAAATCAATCAAGGGAATCAAGAGAAAGGGTACTAGATAAACAAAATGAAAAATCAAATCCGCAATCGAGTTATAATTGTAGACGCGATACTAACTTTCGTTGAAATTGAAAGATGCCGGATCTGAAATGATTCTTGTAAATGTCTCCAAGATTTCCTGCAGCCTATTCGAAGAGTTACGCTTGGTGGAATTTCAAAGGAACGATAAGTTAATTAGGCAGTCGAGGAAAAGTGCTGGAAAACAGGTTGGAACTCTTGTAATTAAAATTCCCGAAATATTTCAAGGGAATCGTAGGAATACGTGTCCAACGCAAGCTGTTACCCTTAAGCAGGATTAATCGAGCGCAAGCGCCATTACGCGGCGCAGCTCGCTAGGCGATAATAATCACTTGGCAATTAACTAATAAGCCTATGGGCAGGTTCGCAGCTGTCGTGCGACTTACGATTGTTCAGCTTAGCCGCACGGTATAGCGGATTATTAGGCATCCATTATCGATGGAACGACACCATACTCGTGGACGCCTCTTATTTTTCTGTCATATAGCTAATTTTTATTTTTCATCAAGATCCGCGATCTAATCGTAAATTTAGTCAAGTAGCAAATACAATACAAAATCTAAAAACTCTGTTGTATCAAATATGTATTAACAAAATTGAGCATATCTCATTTAAACAGAATCTCAATTATCTTCGAATTGACAGAATTAACTTCTGCCACCCTCTTCCGAATTTTTCCAATTTTCTCAAGCAAATAGAAGCTTCGAGGAAGCGAATCGAAGACACAAGGGAGTCGAAGAAAATCCAAAGAATCGTGCTGTGGATCGTTAGGGGATGTCTGAAAGCCGCGACGGGTAAATATTTAGGGGTGTTGGTAAATCGGGGGTGGGTCGGAGACAAGGAAGCGGCGCGGCGCGGCGCGTCGTCCGTCAGCGAAACTTTCAGCGCTTATTTAATTTGCCCGCCGGCCGAGAACGGCGGAAACCGAATCGCGGGGGCGAGAAAGAAGGGAGGGTGAAACGTTGGGGGTGGAACGGCATAATCTAGTTGGTTCCCTGGGAATTTCGTTCGTCTCTTAGTGGCCAATATCGAGGCACTTTCTTACGGACTTCAATCCAAAAGTTGATTAACTCCAGAAACCTCTTTGGTCTCGAAATTATGTACAATTGATGGTAATATTAAATACTCGTGATTTTCTCACAATTTTCAATTGTATCTACCCATTTCTGTCATAAATGCATAAAATCTGCAATCCAATGATAAGTATAAGAGGTAGAGATAGGGGTATAATTTTTTGGTGCACACAAGATGGTTCATGGGTGTAGACGTTGCCATACTCGATAAACTATACGAGAATCGAAAGACGTGGTAGCTGGGGCTCGCACAATAAGGGTGAAGAAGAATTCTGGGATCCTTCTTCGACCGGGGAAATGCATTTTCATTGAAACAGATTGTGCGAGTCTGTATCGAGCAGGTGCTTGTTTTCGAGGGAGCAAATTTCTCTCTCTCTCTCTCTCTCTCTCTCTCTCTCTCCCTCCGACTCTTTCTTCGCCAGAATAGGTTGGCAGGCTTTCGAACAACCCCTCTTCGTCATTTAATCAAACGTCCTTGTTGATTACGCGCGGGACGATCGAGGAAACGAATTTAGAAATTTATTGGATCCATTTGTTGCCCGAGGGATGGAATTCTCTGCTTCCAACCGGATTTATGTTGGAACTAATTTTTATAAATTAATTTAGTGCTCGGATCAAGTTAATTTTTGGAGATTGGGTGGTCCGTACGTATATACTCCTGTTGGTCATTGTGTTAGTTAAAGAAATTTTGTTGGAATTTTTTAGGTAATTTCTAGACAAGTTTCAATGTTACAATTGCTTACATTATTTTGGTATATTGTGGAACAAATTTATCAATATGAATCGATATAAATAAATACAGAAATTTATTGGATCCATTTGTTGTCCAAAATACGAGGCACCTTCTGGTTATATTTTTGTGCAGACTGTTTGCATATATTAATTTATTGTAAGCTGCATTTAAAACATTGTAGGTGGACTGCAATTTATATCTTTTATTGTGCATTTCATTACCATGTTACTATTATCCTCTTTTCTCTTTTTATTATTGTAAATCTACAGTGGAAAATTTAAACTGATTTTTGTCGGGAATTTCAGCAAATGTGCAAATGAAAATATTGTTAATTGATAGACTCATAGAGCAATATATTTAATAAAATAAGAGCAATCTTATGTTACAATTAGACTTGTAATTGCATCTTGTAGATCAGTCAGATTTACAAAAAAAAATATAAGTAGATATCGACCTAAAAATCAGATCGAAGCACTATCACGATTTAAACGCGAAAGCTCGCGTCTCGGTAAGTTGAAAAAATGAGAAACTCAAATAAGAGCGAAGTCCAAATGAACGAATGTATCGAGTGAACTCCCATGTTCTTTGCAGCGTGTAAAAATCACGTTTAACAACTCGATCTTCCTTTTGACGAACAGTATCGCTCTGAATTATAGTCGTTAACAAAAAAGGGGAAATCACAATGCGGTCGATTTCGAAGCGACGCGACGCGACGCGACGCGACGCGACGGGTTCAAGGGAATCGATAACGTTCGTTAGCCCCGAATGATTAGGTCGCCCGACAGCCAGAGTCGTGTTCCTAAGCAGTACGCATCTGTATGCACGGATGTACCGTATGTAGCTGTGTGTGGGCTCGCGTGTATCGCGGAACAGTGATTTACTAAATGAACCACCAAGTGTACAAACTGACGGTCTACGCAAGATTGGATAAACAGACTCCGGCGTCCATTCGTGCGTTATCTTTCGGTTTGTTGATCCAAAATCTGAGCCCTGTTGCCAAAGCCAGATTGAAACGTAGCCTTTGGGAACCCAGTGCACATAGATCGCGACGGGATCTCCGTGCTCCGCGTAGAAATTGATGCGGGGCTACGCGCTGCTTTGTGATTCGCAACGGGCTATGGCTTGGAATCATCTTCGCGAAAAGAACAAGGCAAACAAGGTTATCGGCCCATGGAAAAATACGATTCGATATACGACTGTAACCTCTTCGGGTTAATATTTCAACTAATAATTCAGGGACAAATTGTTTTAAACATGTTTATCATTAAGCTTCTATTCTGTACACATTCGTCATTGAGTAAAGGCTCTAACGAAACGATTTCTAAAAGAACCTAGTATATGTATTGCAAAAATATGTGTTTCTATACACGTCTATCATTAAGCAAAGTTCCCATTAAAACGATTCCTACAACAACTTGTAAGAGAATAAGGCACACTCGAACGAACAGCACATACATACCACTACAAGAAGGTCTACAGTCTACGCACACCAATGCATCACTAAATTTCTCCGATTTCCAATTCCTCTAAAAAAAACACTCTCCAAATCTTCTCCAACATCAGCATGAAAACATTTCTACACCAACACACAGTATCGAAACAATTTTTTCCGGGCCCCTGACAGTAGACAGGTGCGTGTAAACTTCTCTAACTGAAAGTAAACATGAAATTGAAACGAAGTTCGTCATTTATCGACGAATATTTTTCACGAGTTCCAGAGTATCGTTCCATCAAGTTGTTTAAGTTTTAGTTCGGTCTTTCCACAACAGAAAATCGAGCGAACAGTTCGTATGGGAATGTTCGTCCGATTGTTTTGATAAACGGAGCTGCCGAGGGTTGGAAAATCGTGCGATATTTCTGAGCCATGTATTCTTCGATGCCCTTGTCGTAAATATTATCCGCAAGGCGGCCGTTTACCTTCGCGAAACCGATCGTTCATTGTGGTCAACGGCGTGTGCCAAACGCGTCTATATCTATACTATACTTATACTATACTATACTAATAGTTGTACAGTCGGCGAGGATGTTACGTGTCCTCTTGAAAACGCGCTTTTATCGATCGCGCCCCTCTCGAATCGAATATGCAACGTTTTTCGCCGCTGGAAATTCATACGACGACGCGACGCGCGGCGAGCGAATTTCTCGCGAAACCTTTCAAATATTCATGCCGCTCGTCACCTTCCTTCCGATGAAACTTTTTCGACCAGCCGATACGAAATCGGAGAGATCAACCATCCCCGTGTTAGACCCTCCAGTGCAGGTATAATGCATCCTGCACAGAACATTCGCTTCAGGTGCAGTTCACCTTTTAATCGAGCGATTTTTTAATTATCAACGGTTACGAAGACATAGCGAAGCTCGAGTCAAATTAAGATCACGAAAATTGAATCGCGCAGAATATTATCTATACGATAGTGCAATAATAAACGCATGAAAATTCCAAAAACTCTGGATGCTCTTATTAGATACAATAAATACGCCAGAAATCATTTACTTGAACTCAACTTTAAAAAGTTGAATGTCTTCGGGATATTGCACATAAAATGTTCTTACCAACTTTGCCTGCATAACGTTCTGCTGTAGCTGCGGTTATTATTAGATGCGCTACAGACAATTTTGCCCAAGTTTAAAGTGGTTTTCACATTACTCTTGGATTACAGGAAGTCATAATACCAAAAAGAAATAACTGCACGACTACGCAGTTTTTATAAATTAGATCACAAAACTTTATCCTCTCGGAAAACTACGTAGTTCGGTTGGTATTATGATTAACAAACACTCTATTAAATCATCCTCAATTTGTTCTTGCGAGTGCACGTTATTGTGCATTCCCGGAACCTGCAGTCGCCATAAATACGCAAAGGTCCGCAGTCTAATTACCCATCGCATCGCCTCGGCGAGTCTCTGCGAAAACGTACGCGCCTCCATTCAATTAAAACTTCCGGAAAACACCGTCGGTGTATATCTTGCGACGTCTTTTTTAAGGCCTGCCCGGTGTTCGCTAATTAAAAGGGCCAGGTTCGAGCAGCAATAAGAAGATAAAAGTTTCTGGAACGCGCAAACATGGCGCCGTGCCATCAGGACTAATCGGGATCGCTCCAGCAACAGCAAGCAGCAGCACACTGGAAACAAGAAATTCGCGGGGGAGAGAGAGAGAGAGAGAGAGAGAGAGAGAGAGAGCGAGAATATTTCGGAACGTTATCCAGCTGCCGGTTCGTGTCAGCGAGTAATTTGCGAGCCGTTCAGAGCCGTGTGTGAATTTCCATCGATAATTTGTGCGAGCGGGCCACGCGAATCGGCGCCCCTGCAAATATAATATAAGGGCATATTACACTCGGCAGTAATTTTGTCACTGTGTACATTGATTTTTCTTTCCTGATGCGTCATGCGAATTTCCAAAACTTTTTTTAAATTGTAGAATTCATTGTGTGTGAGTCTCTCGCGAGTATTTTAAAGGCAACAGAACAAGATGGAGAAAGACTTAGGAGGACTGGGTTTTCGCGAGTACTCTAGGCTCGCGTGCCGTTCGCATAGATTTTTTCCTCGGCCATAGACCCCTGGCAGGCGATTCTAATAAATTTGCAGGATGCACTGGGTACGCCCACTCGCAAAGTCGTCGGACCCTTTATCGCCGAAGGAGCCTTTTCGAATATTACTTGGTTGTTCGTGTCATTCAATCTCCATAAATTTGGCCGCGGCTAAGGCCGAGCCTCCGGCGAAAATTTCACGCCTCCGTGACTATCGTTATCTACACAGGCCATAATATAAAAATTAGAGTACCTTTTTCTCTCTCTGGCCAGACGTAAACATTCAACTGCCGGATTGTATAATCCTAAAAGATCTTTCAGAAAATCAAAAGGATTTAATTAACGAAACCAAAACCGGACAGACGACAATTTCACTCGACAAATTTTCTCGGACATTGTTCAATTTAAGTTGAGTAATTTGTTAACGTGCAGAAACTTATTCTCAGCGGAGAAGCGAAATGGATTTTTCGTTTTAGTAGTATACAATGATCATTTTTATATTCTTTACGGTATACATCTCGAACAGTTATTTATAGCGAAAGATTCCGCGAACAAATTTCCCGTCGCTCCCCAAACGGTCTCCTGAAAGCGTCCAAATAAACACGTCGTGCACAGAAACGTTCCCGATCGGTGCAACGTTAACTGGGTCGTGAGAAAAATGAAAAGCGTTCGAGTCTCTACCTGTACTCACCGATCTTCGGTATGTTCCTGTCATGATTTCCCTCGGTGGAAAACTGAAACACAAAAAGAACCATAATCACCTTAACGATCGCAAGTATCACCCTACAATCGAAACATAATAGTTTGAATATTCGCACAATCACAATTTTCCTACAATCGGAAATTTAACATTCAAACACCTTTTGGACTTTTCCTATCTGTATAAATATATATTCTTCCTCTGTTAATGGCCAGTATTCGATGTACTGTATCGCAAAGGAGCCAAATGGATTGGGCCGAAAGCTTTTAGCATGGGATACGATTCTGCCGGAAAGGAGAGTATTTATCGGTTTCTCGACGGCGCGGCGAGAGTGATTCCCCGTAATAAAGTATTGTCGTCGTGGTGTTTCACGCGAACCAACAAACCCTTGCACAACGATTCAACTCTGCACGGGTAGATTTTAACGCGTCGCGACAGCAACTCTCCGATTTTTCGCAGAGAGTATTCGATTTTCGCTTTATCCAATAAATTGTTCCGTGGAATTTTCATTGGCGCCAGTCCGACAATTGTCGGGTTAACCGATACATCCTAAAAAACCCACCGATTGGAAACCTTGTCTAAAAAATCTGGCAACTGTATTGTTTGTTAAAATTGAACTCATTTAACTTGGTCTTCTTTTCCTGTTTATTATTTTCAAAATACATTCAGCAAACGTGTATAATACAGTTTACACAAATATATCGAGTAATTGAAGACTTTAATAGAAAAACCAGATAGGTGAAGATTTTTGAACGAACGTTTGTTTATTTAATTTAAGTCTTCAATTACTCGATATATTTGTGTAAACTGTATTATACACGTTTGCTGAATGCATTTTAAAATAATAAACAGGAAAAGAAGACCAAGTTGGCAATATCTTGGCAATATCAATAGTAATGGATTGAAAAATTCGGGACCGGTGACTTCGACACAGTTCAAGTGCTAATCGGCCCAGTTGGCAAACTCGCGGAAACATCTCGCCTCCTTCAACGAAATGCTTCGTTATGCACGAGAATCATTATTTCTCTTTATACCTCGTTAACACGGCACCATCCACGGGGAACGTTTCCTCGAGATCTTTCTGGGATCCTTTCTCGTACCATTCCGAGGAAGCTAACGTTTCTCTGAAAGGATCTCTCCGTTTTTCCGAAAGTAAACCAAGTTTATTCGGGCGACTTCGCCCGGGAAATAGCAAACAGTAAAAAAAAAAAGAAGGAAAGAGAAAGAGAATTCGACACTCGTTCCTCTTGGCACGAAATTCCTCGTAACGAGAGCTGTCTCGAGATAGAAGAGGAACAAGAAGGATCGACGGATCCTTGGGAAGGTAGCCCGCTCGTCGTTCGATCGACGAAGTCTGATTAAATCACCTGTGTAACCTGTTTCGGAAGTCTTCGGGTTTGTTCGAGTTTATGGTTCGTTCGTCGGTAAAAACAAATGGATGAAAGATCGCATCCTTCGGCTAAGGATATCTGTGGGGTAGTGTGAGTGCACCGATTGAATGGGAAAAATCGTTACATTAAACAGGTTACGAGGCCAGTTTGTGGAACACGGTGAAATAACAAAAATCTGGAAGGAACAAATGTCTACTAAAGACAGTTCGGTCACATAATTATTAGTCATCGCGTATGAACGATTGGAAAAGACATTAAAATCTCTGATAGGAATTTGTTCATCAAAACTGGTAGTGACAAAGGGCGAAGACAGGTGTTCGAATTTGAACGCGACGTCAAGCAATCGCGGTTCCGATTATTTCGCACCGGCGCGCGCGAATACAATTTTCGCGCGTGCAAAAACTCTATTGTGGTGTGCATTTTCACATAGGTTCGACGAGCAGTGTCCTGAATTTTCCCTGCTCCGAAGCAAGTTCCTTCACGCCGAGAACGTGTCCCGGGAACGTGCCGAACTCTCTCTCTCTCTCTCTCTCTCTCTCTCTCTCTCTACGTCTCGTCTCCCTCTGAGAGAGTTTCCCACGAAAACGATACATCAAAACTAGTCGCGAGAGCTTGATAAGATATCGAGTACGTGGAAAAAATCCCAGATGCGGCGTAGATGTAGTTAGTAGCCCGGCGTTTCCATGCAAAATAAATTACCCGTGTAAATAGCGAGGCTTGCCTCGTTACTTGCATCGACGTAGGAAGAATGTTAAAATATGTATGATGAAACTTGAGAAAGTTGCTATCTATTTAGTGGAATGAAAAGTTTTTTTTATGAAAGTGCCGCACGATGGCTTGTAGGAGTGGATGATGGTGAGCGGAGAGACATTTATTTATTGCGATTAATTTATGGTAATGAAGTATAGTTGCTGTGATTTTGAGATTGTTAGCGGCTTGGATGGGAGTTTAAACTGACTATCTATCGTTCGCCGCAACAGATGTTCAAAATCGATACTGGCAACTTTGACAGATGCGTGTTCAATTATCTTGCGGAGGAAATGGGTTGCAGATAGCTTGTAGCAGACAGATTAATTGTGCAAGCTACTTTTTATACGATTCTTATCCTTCGCTACATTCTTAACCTTCTCTGGGGCCCTTCTAAAGTCCCTCAGCCTGGTAACTTTTCCACATGTCCCATTATTAATTCCGATAAAAATCTTAACACCACGACGACGACGCTAGAATTCCCATAATAAAATACTGGCGATCCAGAATCCCAGTAACCCCGCTGTCGAGGATTCCCGAGTGTTCCAGTTTACAAGGACATTACGTGGAAGCGATTCCGTGTGATTTTTCCTACTGTATGCCGAGCTCTCTCTCCCTCGGCAGCAGGGGGAAGAGAACCTCGTTTTCTATGCCCGTTAACCGTAGCGTCTCGTCTCGTCTCGTCGCGTCGCTTCGTGCCGTTTCCGCAGGATTAGGAACTGATCCCTTTACGCCGCGCCATCGTTCTCCCCGGAGGACCTTCGATAGGAAACGACAAGAGCGAGAAGCCAATTCAGCCAGGACGCTTCGAATTCCGCGCTGTTTGCCGGCTCATTGTATTTGTCCGGGGTCCACAGTCGCGGGAAATACGTCCTCGAAGACGAGACTCCCTTTGTATGTACCATTTCACTGTGTCTCTGTCCCTTTTTCCTGATCCGGATCAACCCGGAAAGAGACTGCGCGATGCTGGAATCCAAAATTCACAATTATCCAGTCTGCTGAAATGTTTCGCGAAACACGGCACCACTTTGTGTACATCGTCAATGTTGTGCGCAAACGTTTAAATTTCCTCTGAACCTCTGAAGAAGCAAGGTTTAAATGATCGTGCTGAAATGTTTCAAGCACGAAAAAGTCCATACGCATATATGTATGTGCACAACAAGTATTTTTAGAGTGTTAACAAATCTTTGCAGAAGGATTTCTTTAACTTTTTCTCTGATAAGACACTAAATAGCCGAACTAATTGTAAGTACCACATGATCGAGCGTGTAAAAAATTCGAGAAATTTTCGACGAACAGCTCGCCGAGTATTCAATGTTCCCCGCATAATCGGTTTTCATTAGGTCCCAGCGAGTTTATTATTTCTCCCCTCGTTAGCGGGGTCGATAAGCTTGAAAAATAGCCAGGCTGATAGGGAAACACCGGGAAACTATTAAACGGGGATATAAACCGAGCAGCCGATTAAGGACTCATCGTTGTTTTAATTGACGATGGTTTGCAGCACGGGTGCACGGATTCCCGACCGGGGCAGGGCGTTTCCTTTTCCACCGGTGCGGTGCGGTGCGGTGCGGTGCGGTGCGGTGCGGTGCAGTGCAGTACGGTGGTATTACCGAATCGATGATTAATTAAATACGCGTTTTAATAAAGCCTCGGAGACTCGGCTCCCGAATCATCGACACGCGAAATTTGTACAAGCGTGTGTGGACCCGGAAACCGGTTCGACGCTCAATTATCCTTGATTGCGAAAAGGAAGCGAGCACAATTGCGAATTGTAATGGAACACCGCAAGCGTCGGAGACTGATAATGGCTCACTCGTTTTCTTGTTTCAGGATTGTCGGGGGAAACTAGACGACGATCTCTTCCCAAGCCGATGGACACGTCCGTCGACAAAGAGACGATTCTCGTTCTTTCCGGACAGTTATCGGAACGAACCGATAAGAGGATTTTAACTTTGTGGCTGAAACAGTGTGTCCGATTCGCTCATCGATTTTGTGGACGATTTTTGGAATTCGGAAGTCTCGAGGATTCGTATAAATATTGTTAACGCGTCTTGAATAACTTTGGAATAATAATATCGGCGCTACGGTTCGATCAAATTCTACCCTTATCGAAGATCGAACCGTAGCGCCGATATTATTATTCCAAAGTTATTCAAAACACTTTACGATCGACAAAAATTTCTCATTTAACGCGTCTGTTGTTATACGTATAATTTGAAAATACGTTTTAAAAAATGTACAAACTATCCACGTGTAGCTAAAAATTTCCGTATGCGCAATCAGTGAAATCGTGTCCAGCTTCCGTGTGTTAGAACTTATTGAATTACGAACTTCATATACATTGTGAATTTATGTCTATTGTACTTTACTTCTACCGCGGAATTTTTTATCCCCAAGATAAATCTGTCTGCCGTTCCGATTGTCGCAGAAAAATCTAACGAATTTGCATACGGATTCACATTCTACCGATAAGGATATCGCGAGGACGACAAAGGAAGGATACGGACGGCACCGGGAACGTTTTAAAGAATTTATAGCGTTCGATCGTCCCCCAGCTTGTAACTCGAAGTGTCGAGCTATCGAGATTTGTGCGCGACTCTTCCCTTTAGGAACGAATAAATTCCATTCTCGACGACACCTAGTTCGAATTTTAACATTCTCCAATGGGGAAACTCTTTTAGTTTGTCGCGTTACCGTTAAAGAAACGTTCTCGAAGTCACTCGTGTACGTATAAAAGCGAAAGCTTCGTATACTATTTCTGTATCGACGATTTGCACAATACAATGTATGTACAATTTGTGAAATTTATAGAATGTGCACATATGTAAAATATGAATGACTATGAACGAATGATTTTTAATATTCAATCGAAAATACGTCTGCAGAAATCCCAAGCACATAAAAATTTTCACCGAATTACATAAATAAACGAAGGAATCATTTACCAGGTTCACAGATCTAGAACCAAATCAGCTTTGCGCGATCGAGAGCAAACAAATTGAGACGCACGATCAATACGAAACGCGGAAAAAGTCCGGAGAGAAGTTATACGGACGCGTTCCTTGAAATAATGGCGAATCTGCAGTCGCGCTCCATATACTTTGAAAAATACGCGGGTAAATTCGCGAGTCGACCCGTTCTCGCGAAATCGCTCCAGTTATTTGTCCGTCTCCGCGTCTCCGTTTTTGTTCGCTGTCCAACGACTCATAAATTTTTCATCGTTAATTGGAACACGGAGCGTATCGGCGAAACAACCGCCGCGCCGCGCGCCACGAGAAAGGATACCGTTGTCCTTCGGTCCGCTCGTCTCATTGTTTCTTCGTTCCTGGTGCCGTTGTTATCGGACAGGTTTTCATAAAAGCGAACGGTGTCGATAGATCGAAAGATATCGGACGGGACACGCAAAAACGCGGCCGAAAGCGTAATTTACGCGCGTTGCCGGACCGTGTACCATTTTCGATGGTCGTTTCTCGTTTGCCGAAATCTACTGTGCACGGGAAAAATATTTGTGTCGGTCGGTGGAATAAAAAAGGGACTGTCTTTATTACTGTTTCTGGTTTCATGATCTGCTCTGGCGATTTTTTGGCGATTATTTAATAGTTCACAGAATAAAATCCAGACGATTAAGATCATCGATTTTCTATCACCACAAACTGTTACCTCCTGTATATCGTTTGACAAACGGAGCAAGCGCAATTACGCACGATAATTAGCAATCCTACCGATGATGTCGACGACGACGACGACGACGTTGACGCCAGCGTAATTATTAGTTCCAGTAAATGCGAGCTCGGACGTATTTCAGGTTCGTTTCACAGCGGCTTCGGTTTCAACTCCAATAAATGTCCGTACCAGTGGATGTTGGAAACTAAAGAATCACCACGGAGAAAGGAGACATTGTTTCCCACAGACTAGAGTAATGATTTCGCCTCGTTTACGAACTTTGTACGAGCAATTGTGAAATATCAGCTTGGATAGACTACTAACCAGTACGCATTTATGGTGTGTTACAACTTTGGAGAATGCAAGAGAATATTTAACAACAAAACCACGGACCCTGTCGAAAATAAGGATTGCAAATATTTTCTTGTACAATTCGTGAAACTGTAGAAATATTTTTTCGACAAATTTGTTAGTATATACTTTATTCGAATATTTGTTCCGTAATTTTCCTAACCGTTTCGACGTCGCATACATTTTACCTAGACTAAAAAATAATTTTAGAGAGAGCAAATTTTCCGGGGAGCCATGAAAGTTCAAGGAAACCAATTTCCCAGGAAACAATTCCCTCCTCGGTGACATCGAACAGATTGCGGGAGCGTTATTACATCCCGCGAGATTCAAAAATATGATAATTCGAAACGGTGTCTAGATTTTCCGGGTAGCTGATCCTCCGGCTGCAGTTGACAAAATGGTATTTTTCGTTTCGTTTCGTTTCGTTCCGCGCTGACACATGAAATATGCTTGACCTCCGGGAAATACGGGCCGAAAATGGACACGGGACGGAAACATTTCGCGGGAACTACCGTTGTTTCGTACTGGTTTCGCGGCCGTTACCGCTGAACAAACTACAGAAACAGGCGGTAATCGTAATGTTAAAAACCGCGGATTTTACTTTACGATAGCGAGCGAGGCCATGCTCTTTTGTGGTCGCGAAATAAACGGAGCTTTCGTTTCTGCGATCAGAATTGTTCCCGGACACCAGAGCGAATATAGTATATCACGGATAATAAACGTTTGGCTCGCGAACAGCCATTTACAGTCGTATATCTTTTTTATTTATCAATCCTTTCGCACCGTTCGCGAATTGCATTTTATCGGGACGATGAGAGACTTCTTCTCTCTTCGACGAACCGTTTCGTCGCATTTTTTCGCAGCATGTCTTTTGGTGCTCATCCTTATTATTACCTTCATTATATTATATTATTTTGAACTTTTCCAAGTTATTCAAGATGGAAAGAACTTGAGATTTTACAGAGACATTCTTAAAGAGTCGACGAACGATCGACCGAAAAGAAAAATTGATTTACTTCACCGAGGAAAAAGAAACTTCCCTTTTAAGGGTCGCTTCATCCGAGACTTTATTCGCTGCATTATTTTCTACTTTGAATAAACTTCTACGATAAAACCAGCAAATCTTCGTTAAACGTTTCAAAGAAGAAACCAAGGAGTCTACAATTTGAGGAGTTATTATCTGCAGCTGAATATTATACCGTATCGTTTGAAGAAGCAGCATCCGACAGAAGAACGGTTGCAGTACCGGTTCGCGGATTAGGCTCGAGATTGAGGATCGCCTGAACGAGATGCACGTAACTCCTTCGTGGCCAGCTTATTTGGCCAAGGCGTCGTAAACCCTATCCTAAACATTCAGCGTTCTCGGCGGAAGTTACTTCGACGACGAGCAAAATGTTTATCGCTCTACGGAGGGAACCAACTGCAACATCGCTGCAACCAGGACGGGATGGATGCACCCCGTTGCATCGGAATAACGGCGCGGCGCATCTTCTCGTGAAATTTATGCGTCCGTTTGCGACCTTTTCCGACGCCGCGACTTGCGAGCTTATCGATCACAAGAATAAACAAGTGTCGGTGCAGTGTCTCAACCATACAAACAGTTGGTTCCATTTTGCTGCTTTTGATGCACCTGCTCTCGAACGAAGTGAAAGAAAGTCGAATATGACATAACATTTCTTAAATGTTGTTTCTGACATTGTATCGCACATTGCATTTCTCACACTCGTTGTTGAATTTTGTATTTTTCACAACGATAAACAATTAATAGAATTGAATGCGTGCTTAGGAACGCCAACGCACGCTAACACACGAGGAGTAGAATTCGAGATGCGAGGAGAACTTTCTCGGATAGAACGCATAAACGACGGGGGCGGCGGAATCGAATCGCGAGAATTAATAACACTGGCGAGAGTTCCGAGTGCGCCTTTCAAACGCATTTAAATGCATTTCAGGCGACGCGGCGCGGCGCGACAGCGCGACGAGTTAAGCGGTTAGAACCGTGGTCCAGCCGACCTCGGTTTGAATATTAATTTGACAGAGATCGTTTTGGATGGCGGTGCGGTGTGGTGTGGTGTGCTTGCACAGACCGTCGTCGTGCCATCAGGAAAAATCGCGACAAACGGTCGGAATCTGGAAGCAGTCGTAAACTTTGATTTACCATTCCGGTTGGGGATGAAATATAGGTATGTATAATCGTTGCTGGTCTGGGTTTCAAACGAGAGGAGGTATTAAATACACTAGCGAAACGTCGTAAAGTATGAAACCGGGTCTTTTTCCGAAAGGGCAGATAGTCACGAGTTGACTATAATTAAACATACTGCGGCGCGGTTGCGGGTGGCACGTGCATGTAATTCGGATTAAACCGTTCCGACGGATAAAAGAGTGAGCTTCGGCAACGGGCCAGCAATTTTTCGCCGATTCCGGGGTTGTTTCTTCGCGAGGCTATCGTATAAACCTGCCTGGGCCACGCCGCGCCGCGCCTCGTCGCGTCGCGTCGCGCCGCTCCGGGACACTAAGAAACAGAAACTGATCTTTCTTGTTGTAAAGTTTTTTTCGTTCTTATTTTCTGTTAGGTTACTTTGTCCTGCTGTCTTCTCATTTTGTTGGAGGAAAGATTTTTGAATTGCGAAATAGGCGAGTACAAATTCAATATAGTGAAGATGTTCGAAGAATCTCAAATACTTGTATTTTTTTTTGGCTTATTAAAATGATTAAAAAAATGAAATAAACGTACAGTTACGTTCGTCCACGCTCGAAGCCTTCTGGATATTAAAAGAACGCCTCAGAAGTCCTCGGACAGCTTCAAAATTCAGACAGATCGATCAATCCATCAACAACACAGTCAAGTTTGGAAAGTTCGGAGCTCCTCGCGTTTTATTTCAAGAAGAAAGAGCTCGGAATCTTTACAAACTGCGTTCTCAAAAGAAAAGGAGACGCTTAAAGGAATGATGAAAATGATAGCGATCCTTCCAGCCATAGAGCATCACAGCTGTTCTCGCAGAAGCATTCGTCTCCCCCTCAAAAGGATTACAAGATCGTAAACCGTCGCAGTTTCGCGTCTCTCTCGATTAAAATCTACGGTACCACCTACAAGAGTTACTTAAAAAAATAATTTACGATCGACAGAAGAACACGCAGACCTATTTTCCCCCAGAGAGCATCCCCCGGAACCACAATGGAACCGATATCTGCAATCTTCCCGATATTTTTGCAGGGATCGACGCTTTTCCTTGTTCCCCGGTGCTCGTTTCTCTACGCGGAGCACGTAAAGATAACATTTTTGCGCAGAAAACAAGTTTACTGCGTTGGGGGTTGGTTTTAAGGGCATAGAATTTACGGTAAAGGATCTTTTCGTAGGATCCCTACGCGTTTTCTTCTCTAGAAGAATCTTTTCCGACGCCGCGCGCCGCGCGCCGCGCCGTTGCTGGGGAAGAAAGAAAAGCGACTAGAAACTCTTTGCGGCGCACCTCCAACAAATTTAAGGGGCCCTTACCGTCTGCACGCGTTTTGGAGTGCAGCTGCACTCGTTTATCATCGTCCCGCATCCCTGGGCAACCCTCCCAGGGACTCTTCAGCAGGGTTAGTAGTTTTTGAATTGTTTCATTTTAGTCGACGAGTGGTTTTATGTAATGAAGCATAAAACGCGAGGCACCGAGGCATCGTGCATTTTGATATATTTATTTCATTTCATATTCACAAAAGAGTAGTTCCCTGCTCCAGCCGAAGACGTGCGAATGATATAAAATGAATGATAAATTTTCTTCTCCTTCTTCTTTATTTTGAAAAATTTTGTTCAATATTTTCACTCTAATCGCACCCGAAAATCACGCAGCAAGTAAGCGAACTAGTTTTGCCAGTCCGTCAACTATTTTCCATTACCGCGTGACAGTGGAATTGAATCGAACGGAACCGTTACATTTTCGATTCGCTTGATTGCGACCGATAATTCGCGAGGGAAGAGATAATTCCGCGCCGACAACAGAAATTTCGGCTGGAAATCCTCGGTTGTAGGGTGACGCAAAATCCGTCGTTGCGTAACAACGAGGACGTCCCGAAGGAACATCCTGCAGGATGTGTTACGGTTGCATCCTGTGTTCCGAACGTCTCGTCGCCGCATCTGGCTGAGAGTTGAACGTCTTGTATCGGATCGATAGTTACGTTTGCGGATGACAGTTCCGGCGATAATTTCCAAAGTAGGCGTTCCCGGGGCCGGATTAATTACAGAACGCCACGCCGCGCCACGCCGCGCCGCGCCGCGCCGGTGCGGAGAGGATCGCATCGATCGCGCGATCGAATGCAATCTGCTGCGGATGGATTAGGTCTGGCTCTGAATGATAGCTGTCGTCTACCGAAATCTAATGCACACTGTTGCGAAAAACATTCTTCGACGGGGTTCCAGGTCGATCCACTTGGTAATCGACGGTGATTCTCTTTTTAATCGTTTGCAATTCAGTGCTCTGGAATATCAACGCTTTTCAGACTTTTTACCGATTAATTTCTCTGGCTTCGCGGCAATAAAATTACCTGGTCGAAATAAAATTCTATTGGGTTGTCGGGAAAGTCATTACGCATTTTTGCAAGAGATGGATACGAAAAATGCGTCATGACTTTCCCGACAACCCAATATTTAGCTCTCACGACCTGAAAATAACCCTCGCATATGCCACAGGATAAAAGGTCTCTCGTTTTATTTTTTTATAATTGAAACTACTTCGAAATCACTTCCCTGAATCGTCCAGCCCTCTGACCGCAATTCCCGCGGATCGACAGTGTACTAGCAAAAAGTTCGCGAAACACATGTTTACGTTCGAGACACGGCGCGGCGGCCAACCCGGAAGGCAAAAGAACTAAGCCAATAACAGTTTCTGTTTCCGTTTCCGTTTCCGTTTCCGTTTCCGTCGATACGCTTGACGAGAAGTCGCGCGAAGAATTCGAAATGAAATTGCTCGTTCCCGTGTTGGGTCAACAGCCGCGAGGCGAAAGGGTGGCGGCCGGATATGGATAAAGGAGGGTTAGGCGAGTGGTGGAAATCGCGGAAAATCTTACGCGAAAGTTGTGCGGCTGCAGCTGCTGGCAGACGCGTGTGCAAGTTTTGCGGCCGCGCGTACAACTTTCCGCAGCGGAGAATTCGCGACGAAGAGACCCGGAAAGTTAACATCGCGGAAATCTCCGGGGTGGTTTAATAAATCGCGCGCCGCGGCCACACCCCTCGGTTTTGACCGCGATACAACTGCCAAACCAACTCCGCGATACGATAACCGCACTACTTATTTATTTTGCAGGACTCGAAACGGAATCCGCTGCACCGAGAAAATGCGAAGCCGTTTTAGAGAGGATTAATTCCGTCGCAACATGTGTTAACGAGGGATGAAATTTCCTTATCGAGCGATTGATAATAGACTCCCGGTTTTATCTTGTTCGACTAACCTAAATCTGGAACACTTGTGGCCCCGTGATTACAGTTTCGCGATTATGCACTGCGAAGTCTGCTGAAATACAGTTTTCTGGGAAAGTATTCGATAAATTCATTCGTAGATCTCTCTGCGTGAATTTGTTGGGCGTTTATAAACATCGAAATGCGCGTCGCTGTCGAAAATAATCTCTGTGGAAAAGTTTTCGAACCATGGAAGAAAGTTTACGTGTCAGCGCGCCTAAGGTTTCAAAGCCCCCAGTTTACGGAGGAACAAATTGTTGATAACATTCTAATCCCCCTCGGGGGTGTCATCGAATAAGTTCCTCCTGTATGTCGCATATTGGTCCCTTTCTAGCCGAGCGAAGGTCTTTTATGAGTCGACGAAGGCCCATCAGCAGCTTTTCTAAAGCCTTCGCGAGGGAAAGGTTAACGAGGAAGTCCGGCGCAGTCAAAGATGTCTGCGGGATGACTCTGGTCGAAGCCAGGCCACGAGATTGCTGGTATGAAAGGCGTCTAAAAGAGAAAGAGCCCGGGCTACTAAAAAAGAATAGATTACTTTAGAATAAAAAGGGAGAAACATCAAGGGCAACGCGGAAGCAACGCGGAAGGAACGCGGAACCAACGCGAACGCTCGTTAGACTTTATCTAGGGAACTTTTCTGCGTAATTGGCGCACTTTGAACCCTCAAATATTCCTAAGAATCTCCATAGAAAAGATAAGTTCGTCGTTAACACGCTGATTCGTGAATTTCTTCGCGAAAGTTACAGTTGGTGTCAGCTTTACAGAATCTATCTACAGGGTGTGATTCGAAATTCCTTCACCACCCTGAAATGGGCGGTTCCTGAGGTGATTTGAAGCGACATTTTCCTTTTCGAAAATGGATGATCTTTGAATGGGCCAATACATTTACTTCTAAAAAATCAAATAATTCAGATTTCTCGGTACTTCTCAAAATTGTTCGATGAAAGTTATCCAGGAGATGCATTCGTGGGAAAGGGGAGGTTCGTTAGCGGAATATAAATGGTTGCTGGTGCTCTTTCGACCGATTTCGACCGATCTCGATCGATTTTGACCGATTTCGATTGTTTCTGTTGGATTCGCAAAATGACGAAGACTAGGAGGAGCCCGAAATTCATTCGTCAAGCGATTGCGAATCGCGACAGCCGATTCTCGGGGCAAATCTGGACCTGGTCCCTGGCTGATTGCAGGCATTGTGCATCCCTCGATTGCGTCCTTCCGTCTTGTTGAGCTCTATTTAAGCGAAAAGCAGCCCGTGGTGTTCCCCGGGAAATCGAATCGGAAACTGGCGGCTCGGAGGATGTTTGCCTTCGCGCCGGAAAAACTGACATGGTGTGCTTAAATTTAAAATTTGCTGGAATGGTTGATGTGCATCTGTAGCAAACGTTTCCTGGCCTTCGAAAAGTAAGCGAACGTTTTTCCGATTTTCGAAAAATATTCAAATTATTACAACTCCCTAAAAATAAATCGTACAGCAACGAATCTGTACTGATTTTGAATCTCGAAGTCTCTACTTTCGCGCGCCATCGTTCATTTTTGTTGAAACAAATTTTCCATTGTTTGGCGAGTGAAAAACTGAAGCCATGATTTTTGCCGAAAATGCTGCATATCGAACAACCTCTGCGAAGTAGAGACTTCAAGCTCCAAAATGAATCCAGGTTTATCCCTGTACGATTCTTTTTTACAAAATGATAACAATTTGAATATCTCCGAATTCTCGAAGATCGCTATCAAAAGCTTTTTATGAATTTGATATTTTATAAAATTTCGTTTGGAATCGCACAGTGTTGCACCGGAAGCACTTACCGTGAGTCGTAGATCTCTCGATAGAACAATCCTCCGGAAAAATACCGAAAGTCCCCGGGATATATTTCGCCGGCTCACGGACCTTTTAAAATATTAAACGTCCCGCGCACCGAGCGGTTACGCGTTACAAGCGCGATAAATTTTTCGAGCGTTACATCACGCTTAGCCGGCGCGGCGCATTAATCATTCCGGCCGCTTGATATGAAAATTCTCTCGTCATCTATTTCGAACGCGTCGAAGCCTGGCTGGCCCGCGAGAGAACGGCCATTTTTACGGCCGCTGTTAAAGTAGATTAAAAGGAACAATCATACCGAATCCGCTTAGCGCGGGATCACGCGGAGAAATCGAACAACCCCGATGATGAAACGAAACCGTTCCGCTGAAAATTACAGAGCGCTGTAAAACCGCGGAAAATTATTTAACCTTCGGATCCATGTTGCAGCGTGGCTACAACCTTTTTAACGCTTTCTAACGCTTTTGGTAACCCGCCGCGCCGCGCCGGTCAGAGTACATTTTTTTATTGAACAGTGTTTTTTATTCTCGCAAACTTGCTTGATAGAATACCTTATTTTAATTGCGTGCTCCATCTGTTTCACTCGATCAGCCGATTGAATCTCGTCCCGAGAGCGGGAACAGCATCCTGGAAATAATTCCCGGAACTTTGTCGTAAATTAGCGTTCCCTTCCCCATTAACAATTCTAAAAGCGAACAAATGAACGGATGCCACCTTGTAACTGTCAGAAATGGTCCCTGCTCGGCGCAGTCACTGTGAAAACAATTTATGACTCTCCCTACCGTCCATCCTTTTCTTTTCAACGTCTCACTGTGACGAAAGCTTTTGCCGTCAGCAAACTTTCCGGACAAATGTCCAAAGTTTCGCGTTCTGTAACATCAGTTTCCCAATTTCGGGATCCATCGACATGAATCACGCGGAAAACGGGGATCAAGAGAACCGTGAAAAAACGTTTGCAATGGTCGAAAAAGAGATTTCAATAAAAATATAGAATATAGAACAATCGCCACGGGTAAGGTTTAATTCTTCGCACCCCATAGGAAATGACCCTCGGAAAATAAAAAATGGTGCTTTGCACTAGAGAATCGAGCAAACATAAATCTTTCAAGAGGAGAGCTTCCCAATCTGTAAGATCGCTCGTTACGAGTGGCCCCGCGTATTCGATCAGGTCGTGCGCATTCAGAGCCAATTAGGTTCGCATTCATCGTTGTTTCCGATCGCGACTACCGGAAGTCGTGTTGGCAATAGCTCGAACATGGTAGCGGCACTCAACTGTGTCTATCGGCGCGTGGGAAAAGGCTTCGGAAAAAAAAGAAGAAGAAGAAGAGGAAGAAGAAGAGGAAGCGCTTTGAGCTGGTCGACTTCGAGATAAGCCACGCTGGTTGTCCTCTGTTCCTTTCCAACGTTCGCTTTCCGGAACCTTTTCTAGAATTCGTTGGGAACCTTCCTGCTATTTGCTGGACTTCCAGCAGAAGCCGTCAACGCTTTTTTCATTTTCTTCGATAAAGAAGTGCCCTAGGAAGAAAAACATCGCGGGTCGTGACGTAAAGAGCCTCTTTCTTCGTGCCCCTTTAATTTTCCAACAGAATCGGAGAGGTGCAGAATGGGGGATGGAGGATTGGAAACGGTCGAGATGCGACGCACTGCTCTTCGCTCTGCGAGACGTTCCTGTGCTCCCGCGAATGTAAATGCCGCGCCGCGCCGTCGCGATAGAAAACCGACTGTTGACAGTTCTTCTATCGCCGCGCCGCGCCGCGCCGCGCCGCGCCGCGCCGATAGAAGAAAGCTTTCCGCTCTCTCTCTCTCTTTCTGTCTCTCTCTAATTCTTCGTGGATGCTCGAGCCCCCAGGGCGATGCTCTGCTTGCTTTTATACCGAGTTCGAGAGAACGTTCTTCACGAATCGGGGACATTGTGATTCTTCTTTCATAATTTATTTTGAACCTACTCCTTTGGAATCAAGGTTGTGTTTCTTGTTGGACCTAATAAAAATAGTTAACGATTGGCGATGGTTACTAAAAAATAACAATTAAAATGGTCGATCTCGTAATTTTCTAAAGGCCTTCCCAAGCCACAAATACACAAAATATTGCAAACCAATAAAATACAGAAACATCAATATTCTACAAAAGCTTCCACTTCATCATTTTCTAAAGATCGTCTCGCAAAAGTATGAATGAAAAATACTTGCAAAGAAGTTTCAAAACGAGCAGAGTATTTCTGTGGGGATGCCAGCAGTCTTTGAGAGAAGTATCGCAACCACTCGGTCATTCGCAAGGAAAAAGTCGATCGGGTGTATCGCGAATTAGGTTCGAGTTGCGCACCTTCTCCGGTATTTCGCGAAGCTTTTTCCACGGTGATTTAGTATCGAGTATCGAGTTCTCGGGCTTCTTGCCCGGTCTGCAGCAGTTCGATAAAGGCGACAGAACGTTTTTGTTACAGTCTATTTGTTTTCCTCGCGAGGAAATTGGATTAATGAAATGGAGAATTCTTTGCGATCAAATAGGACAAGCAATGCGTACGGGCAATGCATCGTATGTCGCAGAATCTTCTACATTCTATTCGAGGAACAGAGAAAGTTGGAAGAATCGACTCTCTTCGAGATCGATGGGAAATGTAATCGGAAAGGCCGTCGGGAGATATATGTATTTGAATCGAATTTGATTACCTACTTTCGCGTCGGATATCCTATTCCGGTGTTCTTCTAACCTTTGTTTCCCTGTCGACTGCAGTTGTATCTGATTCATAAATAGACACTGGAATTTTATGCATTTATAGTGCACCGCCCAGGAGTAAAATAAAATATCCTCGAAACTATTTTATTCGCGCGAGAATTCAATGGCATTCTTGATAAACAGAATTTCTGTACGGCTGCTGATGCTATGAATTATTCCGGCAGAATTTATATTTCTGTGGCTGCCGGAGCTAGTATTAATCGTGTCTGTTGTTCTAGATTATTTATGCAGGGGTCCCATTGTTGGTTAACCGCAGACCTTTTCGCAAAATGAAGATTTCTCTATTGTGAATCAAAACGTCTGAATCTGTTGGTGATTTGTACTACTTGCGAAGGAACTGGTCAGAAATGAGATTAAAAATTGTTAAACATTGTTCAAATTTTTGTAGACTCTCTGATATTATTTGAAAGGAAATCGGTGTGACTATTCCAAGAATATTACTTGAAAGGAAATCAGTGTGTTTCTTTCTGATACGTCAATCATCGTAGCGAACGCTATTAATAGGCTTCCGGTAGAGTGTTAGGAAATCTAGGATGTGTCGCACAGAGTGTTCCCTCTGGAAAGACGTATTTTCCTCGAGCCCAGGTAAGAGTTATTTATGACTCGACCTAACACCTACGGGAAAAATCCTAGCTGACGCTTGTAGTTCATCCGAACGTCAGCCTACCAAGACACGCTCTGTCAAAATTGATCTAGATCAATGAGTTCATCGGATTCCGGGCGATCAAGAATTCCTGCATCTTCCGGAGGAATCTTATTAAAGGATAGATCCTTTTAAGATCGCTTTAACTTTAACTCAATGGCGCTTGGAACCGGCCACGAAATTGTCGAGACTCGAGGAAATCGATTCTGTCGAAGTTCTTTCTATTTCGATTAACCCTCGTACTTTGGATTCTAATACTAGACACCGTAAAATATTTAATTTCTTCTTGTTAATCAAACACAACTCGTTACTTTTTTGTTGACGAATAGCAAGATTTTTGGAGTGTAAAATAAAAAAACAGATATGTCTAAAATATCATCCAAGAAATTTTGAACTAATTATTATCACGGACTGTACGAAGATTGTAAAGACTAGTCCAGCAATAAATTAATTTTTCTCAGGCCCTAATCGATCGAACAGCAAATTTCTCGCGTCTGAGGATTCGCATGATCGACAGAGAGTAGCCCGAAGAAGAGAACAAGCTAACCGTCCTCGAATCGATTATCAAGAGTGGTTGGAATCGTATAGTCGGATTGGGTTTTGTTAACCGGCCTTTACGAAATTATTTCTAGACAATACCTGTGCCAGAGCTGAGCCCCATTCATCGGATCAGCCCTCACGTCCGCGCCTCGCCTAGAACAGAGAACGGCGTTTCTGTTAATTAGTACACCGTCCGCGCGAGTAATTAAGGGAATGCAGTCGAGGCGATAGAAAGCGGCGCGGGAGAGGGCGTCGTGTGCGTTCCAGCATATCCAATTTCAAAGTCGACATTATCTCCGGCTCTCTTTATCCACGGGGCCCACCCCCGTATCCGAACGAATTAAAGTAACCGAGCACAATACGGACTGCGGGATTCGCACTACGACGCGACGCTTCGCGCCGCTCCGCGCCGAGCCGCTTTTCCTAACACCGCGGTGGAAGCTGTGGGAACTAATATCGGGTAACTGGACACCCAATGGACCGGTAACTAGCTAATTAAAAGCTCTAATCGGCGGGCCGTTTCTTACAGTGATAAGAATTTAATGGATAAACGGAGAAATGCTTTAATTTAAAAATAATATTCTTCAAGGGATGAGCATTAAGAAAACTCACCGGATAAAAATAATGATTACGTATATAATGTCCAAATCCTGGCAGTAATAGTTACTAGATACTAGCAAAACGAAAGAGTGGAAATATGCATCCACTACCAGGTGGACCACGCCAAAAATAAACCCATTATTGAACATCTACTTGAACACGTCAAACGTTCTAACGAAGGTCTCGTCAAGATTTCACAACAACTAAAACGTTCATCGAAAAACATTCCATCAAAAATATTAATGTTAACATATTATAATAATACCGAAACCGTACTCAATTATGATCGTAACTTTGAAGCTGGGGATAATCATTAAGGCACAGATACAAAACAAAAATTGATGATCTTATCTAACCATTTTATTAAGTTGGAAATATTAGATGGACTCTCTTTTCTTTAACCATCCTAAATCGTATTGAGATGTTTTTCCAAGGAATAAACAAACTGAGTGAAACTTCAATGTCTTCGGCCCTTTTTATAGAAACGTTCGCCTAGAAGAAACCTTTTTCTATTTATACGCCGGGCAGAGTGTACTCTAAAAATGCTCTTAATGACAGAGAGACGGCTCCGACATTGGACCTCTCCGACGCAAAGCTAAATAGTAAAAGAAACGTGTATTCGCCTAAAATTCTCCAAACAAACGTTTTTTTACCGCTAGTTTCTTTAAGCTCATCCGCGATCGATAAACTCGATTCGATCGTGGTCGTAATTCTCGAAGGGTCGAAGTGCATGTAAACTCGCGCGTTGTACAGCTGTCTTCGATTCCCCTCTGTCGGATGTGCCATAATCGCGAGTATACATATGTATGCATACATATGTATGTATCGCATAGTAGATGTCACCTCGCTGCTCGTCCCTTCGAAGCTGCTCGTACTTTCGAGTTCAGGAACAATGAGGAAACTTCGGGGAGAACTTGCGATCTAGTAAACTGGAGGAATCTGCCTTTGAAACTGTGTCGACCTGTGCCAGCACCGATAATCTCGACTAGCCCGAGTCCAGTTATGTTCTGACCCTAAAGAGTCAAATTCATTCTTTCTCTTTAGGTGTGTAATAATTGTTAGGTCGATAATGGACAATATGCGCCGAGTCGTATCTTGGTTTCACTGCGTCCTATACATATGTATACTATATGTATATATAGATATCCTAAACCTATTCCGGGTTTGTAAGTGTGGTATACGATCTAAGGATTAAAGCGTTGTAAAAGGGAATAGTGTGGCCACACGACGACAGGAAGTTTCTATAGTGCGACCGCTAGAGCACCCTTTTTCCGGTGATGATTCCGAGTTGAACGATTCGAGGCAGGCCTCGGGACGGCCGTACTACACGTTCTTGGATGGTCCGCAGCTGTTGTCGGACACACGCGAAGCCACGTGAAAGCTCCGTGTTGCATTCAACGACTCCCCTTACGAGCTACGCGGCGCGGCGCGGCGCGCGGTGAAATCGGTCGTTACGTCCGCGTCCGTATTCCGGGCCGAACGGTTACCTTACCGTCTACCGAAATTCGCGGCCTCGTTCCACGCAGCGCGATTTCAAGTTCGCGAAATTGTGTCAATGAGACGCCCCGGTCGAATTGCCAATTGCACGACCAAAGGAAATTCCGGATTTTAGGGTTGCTTTATCCTGGAGACCGACATTCGGCTACGATACATACCATTTCCTCTGCAAATCACAATACATATATTTTCTATTCAACTATGTCTCGAGAAGAGAAGAAATTTTACACACATCGTGCATGTATAACGCGAAGAATAGCGAGATTGATTGGGCCCGATTTAACCCTGACGCAATCGACACGGGAGATCGAGCGTGCTGCAGTGATCGATTGTGTCCGAACAATCCGATGCATTTCGTCGCGTTACGCAATCCGAATCAATTAGCCGAATTCTCGACGATAAATCGTGGAACCGAAATGCAAGCAGAATTCGCAAAGTTCTGGTTGCAACAACTCCGTTACAAGAGCGGGTTTGTTTCTGCCGCAAATTGAAATTATGAAATTAGATTCGGCGACTGCGCGGACTGCTGCTGAAACTCTGCACTCGTTGCACCGACATGTTTCCCTCGTTGTTTCGTACGTCTACATTAGATTACGCAACCAAATTCATTGCTAAATTATCGCCTAGAAAGGTCAGAAATTGTGCTGTATATCTTCTCAAGAGTACAGCCTCGCGTTACAAGATAATAAAATTATAATATTCAAAGCGACAACAAAAAGGTGTTAACCGCGTTTTCCGAACCCATTGATTTTTCATATTGAGGTTTCCAGGTAACTTCGAAACATTCCCCTACGGCGGATATTGGTTTCGCTATCGAACTATCGATCTTTTGTGCGTTCATTTTTTGGTAGAGTAACACAACAGTGAATGTTATTTCGCTCGTATTAAGTTACGCGTATACGGAACTGGATTTTCTAGCTTCGTTGGTTGGCAAAAAATGTGCGAAACGATTTTTGGTTCGTTTTTGAGTTTACGCGTACACTTCGTCAACGTGGGAGTTTGTACAACCATGCAGTGCCAGATTACACTAAATTCGATAAAGGCGAATAAAAGCTGATCATTCGACTTTGAGACCTCCCCAGAAAAGCATTAGATCGCACAAAAATTGCACATTCGCTTTTAGAGTTTCGTAATTTTATTATTAAAAGTTCGCGTTCTGTGGAAAATATTACGAACCAGAATCGAGTGATTTGATCAACTTTCCAACTCTCGTATCAAGCGCCAGCTAAAGTCAACTGGAATGCCCGATTGGGATTCAAAGATCGACAAACGAAGTCGGGGAAATTCTATTACCGAATCGGAAATATTTGCGGAATGTCTGGTATCGAGGTATTTCTATTTTTAAAATACGTTTACCTGATTCTTTCCTCCACGGTCGATGGACAAACGTTTAACAACGAAACGCGCGACGGGCCCGCCGCGCTCCAATGAGTTAATTAAACGGCGTCGTGCAATTGCACAATTATCGGCAGCGTTTGAATCAGCCGACGCAAATGAATCGACAGCGTTGAAGGGCTGCGGATGGAATTTACTTTGAACCTTGACGCGATTAGGCCAATCAAATCGCCGCACCGTAACATATCTTCCTCGCATATGAAACTTTAAGCCTTCGGTGGTATCGTACCAGGACGTTTTCAAAAGAATATTTTCGAGAACAATATCTGGAGCATTCGGTAACGTAACGAGAGATGGCCGTTTTAATTCCCGAAGAATTTTAGCGGTGTTGCGGAGAAGATATTTTTCTGGGTTTTTCGAGGGTAAGAAGTAAGAAGTCATCGAACGCGAGTTCTTTTACGATCGTCACCTGTGACCCGCCGAGTCAGGGGTATTAGGACGTTTCACTCGGTTTTATCACGTCCCTCGGGACACTTGGCAAACAGTAATAGTAATACACGCTCGTCCGTCTGTTTCCTTGTGCAAGGTACACATAAAAGGTGAACGGACTCGTTTCGAACACGTGTCGCACGCAGTCGCGTCGACTTCGAATATTTAGCGCCGCGTCTACAATCGACCCTTGCGGAGCCGTACGAGTCGAGTCCAACTGCTTAAAAATTCTCCCTCGCATACTTGTGATCCTCCTCTGTAACTATCGGCTGGCTACTCGAGTAAAAAACTTCATTAATTTTTGACACGATCCGTGCCATTTTAAACTATTGCTTATCCATATATGGGTTCTCTAAACAGCTAGTGCACGATCCAGTAAATTCCCGGAAACCGTAAATGGGAAAATTAGATTTTCCGAGCTCGAGAGGAAGGATTTTTAGTAGTTGGACGGTTTCGTCGGCAAACTTGTTTTACAGGCAACATATCGATGATTCCACGAAAGTATATTGGCCAGCTGCGTACGAAAGGAGGTTCTCGGTTCGGCAAACATCTTCGCTCGACAATAAAGCTCGTTGGAGCCGCGAGTGTTAGTGGATGAGTGTAAACCTCGTCGTTGCCTTGTACAGCGAGACTCGACATCTTCGTCCGCTCTCGTCTTTATTATTCACTCCTCTTTACGACTCGAGAATAAAATAAATGGCAAACGAAATCGAGCCGACAACGACGCTTTGCACGAGATACGCCTTTTTTTATTTTTTATTCGATCCTGCGAATCGTTGATCACCAGATTGAAACGATCGAGAGCGCGCGATGATAAAGAGAGAGAAAAAAAAACGCTAAACTTCTTGCCGAGATAAACTGTTTACGCTTTTGCGATTCGTTTAGCGATTTCATTGACACCGCGCCAGCATCGATTAAACGACCGGTCTGAAATATTTTATTTTACAATTCTTGAAATTATATAAAGACGCTTTCATTGCGCTCGTGAGAATTGCCATGGCAATTTTAAGATAAATAGCTGGAACTTAAAACAATAGAAAGATTAAAAGAATGTACATAATAAACTTCACCCAAATGTCGCTACATGGATTCTTCGATCCAGACCTAACCGCAACGCGGTGAAATTGATTCTTTGAAGTGGATCGCGTTATCAGGTAGCAGAATCCTTGTAACAACGGGTCCTGGCTAGATCTTGGCTAATCGTTTTCGTCGATAAGTCTTGTCCCTCCATTGCAGGAGGAATGCAGGCGCGATCGGTGCAACGATACACGGCCGATCGAGCCGTTTGAATTCTCGATAGTACGTGCCCGAATGTCAGGACCGAATCAATTACTGCTACCTAATTTCGCTTAACCAGCGTAATCGTAATTTCCATCGGAAACGCTGTCGTTTGGCCGACAGGATTCCATGCGTTACGCTCGCTAATCCGAACGTAGCGTAGCGTAGGTTAACGGGCCGACCGTGAGATAAAGTCTGCTGCCGTTCCTGCTAACAGAATTAATTAATATACTGCCGACCCTCGAGTATTCCTGCAATCGTCGGTATTCGATTGATGCAAAATTCCACCAGGAGAAATCGTTTAACATATTTTTGTCCAAAATCCTGATCGGGAGAATTTCAATTTACATTGAAAGTATCGAAGGAGCACTGTTGGAATATTATATCCGAGTATCATTTTAATATTACGGTGGATGGAAAAAAATTTTAGGGCAGTTCGATAGTAGAAATCCAAACGCATGGACCACCGTTAACGAAGAAGCAGAGGTTTGTCGGGCAAATCCCAGAAAGTAATTAGTTTTGTTGGGGGGGGGGGGGGGGGATCGAGCATGGGGGGTTGAACGAGGCGCGAACTCGAGCCCAGGAACAATTCGGCTATTCTTCTTCTGCCGGTCGCTTTCCTTCAACGAGCTTAAATTACGAACGCCGCGACGAGACTCTGTTTTCACGGTGAGCACTTTTTCAAGTTCTCCGGGATTCTCACAGAGTCTTAACAATGCGTCTTCGGGCTTCGGGGCGCGGAATGACGACTGTTGTTCTTCGAGAGCTCCTACGAAACCTCGATTGTCCCCCGGCTACCTTCGCTAAACGAACATCCAGCCTTCTCTTCTTCCCCTCGAATGCATGCTCTTCGATTCTACCCTCGAGTGTAACTAGAAAAGAGTACACCCTCGCTTACAAAGCAGGAAATTGTAAATTAATCATTGTTGACTACAACGACCGTTACCGAGATAAATAGCGATAGTCCGATCAGTGTATCGGCCGAGGCAACGAGGAAACATTTTTTCCTGGCGGAATGAAAGCCGCGACGGGGGTCATTCGTCCGGCATCATTCGACGATCCTCGCCGCGCCACGCCGCGCCGCGCCGGGGTCTTTCATTCTGACTCCGAGAAATTAGGTTCCCCCCCGGTGGATATTAAATGAGCGATTACAGTGCCGTAGACAAGAAAATAGCCGACAGGGGGTCCCCTAGAAGGATTATTACCGAGCACGTTTCATACAGCGTCCCTATTTACACCGATATTGAATTCTGTTTCCACGAAGCAGCGAGAGATTCGACGATGGGTGGCATCTTGATTAAGCTGCAGCTTTTCCTTCGAGGATCGAGAGGACACAGACTTCCGGTCAACGAAATCCTCGGTGCTCAAGATTCCGGGCTAATTAATGGCCGAGATTAAATCGATCGATAACGAACCGGAAAAATAACGCGGGGAGCGTGTGCTTCCAGCTTACGCGGAAAAATAACAGAAAAACAACGCGAGAATCGTTGATCGAAAAGGTAGAGGATCCAAACTTTAAAATGAGACCGAGTTTAGAACTGTGCTTATTTTTTTAAACTGAATCATTGCTGTTTAAAGTCCTCAATTTTTCGAGGAAACAATTTGTCTCTTCATGCCAATTTATCTCGCCGCGATCTCAAGACAAATGGATTCACTTTCGGCGGATCCTTCGAAAGTAGCCTAAAGATCTCAAAGCTCGGAGGGTTATTGATAAAATTCGTTCTCCGCGGAGGCTTTTATATCGCATATGCATACATGTATATACCGTTCGTATAAATTGTCTTTTCGAAGCTCCTCGGCGTCGTCGGAGAAGTAATACGGGAATATTGCGACAGGCTTCCGTCGTAGCATAACTCGTAAAACGGAGCGCGGTGATAAATGTGTATCCAAGGGACGCGTGAACGATGAACCAGTTTACTATCATCGATCGAAGAGAACGAACGAACGAACGAACGAACAGTTTCGACGTTCACACTTCCCGCTTTTCGACATTCGTTTTCCGAACACCACTCCCAAACCGTTTGCTTGTCGAGTTCTCTCCTTTCTCTGCGTCGCGTCGCGCCGCGCCGCGCCGTCGATGTCGATTAAAACGGTGCGATTCTGCATTCATTAAACTTTAATCCCGACCTTTTCATTATCCGACTAAAGACCGACGTTGGAAAGCCCTGACTCGCGACGAATTTTCGCGGAGTATCAATTGTTCCAACGATTCACTCTGATCGTGGATACAGAGGTATTCGTCGTGTACAGTTATCGGTCAGAAAGATTTGGTGTACCCCAGAAATTCGCAGAAAGCTATAACACAGAAGAAGAAGAAGAAGAAAGTCAGAGAAACACAACACGCCTCCGATTTTCATTTCCCAGCGACTGACAGGGTCTCTCAAGGATATAAGAAAACTTCGATGAAGACGGGACGAAGGGATTCCCCCGTGAGTATTGTTTTTCCTCGAGATGAAGGAGAGACCTGATCATACCACAACAAATAAGACTTTTTCGAAGTTTTCGTGTTAGCCGAAGGAACATGGTACGTGTCGTTCACGAACGTTTGGCATCTGGAGCTTTGAAACTGTCTCTGCTTTGTTCTTTGGGGACCTGACATGGCGCGGCGCGGCGGTGCGGTTCACACCGCAATGCAGCGGTTAGATTTGCCCAGGTTTACGAAAACCAAACTTGAACATTCGAGATTTATATTGAATTTATTTGATTGCTGCCTTCCTCGTCTTTGTTCTAATCTTTGCATTGCAATCGCGATTTAATTACGAGATTTATTCGATGCGCAATTGAGTCAGAATACGATTCCGAAAAATACTGCTGCTCTATTTTGAGAGCAAACACTCGTTACGAAGTGTTCTAAATAAACAATTCGATGCTCGTAGCGTATTGTTGATTCCAGAATGTTTGGATACTCCACTGGCTTTCGTATTATGAATAATATTCTGTTCTGTCTGGAAAATGTATCACCGAAAAAAAGTTTTGCAATATTTCTACGGTGACGGATTCATCGTGTTGATGGAGAGGACTGGAAATTTCCTCGAGACCCTCGATTTCGTGAAATCCGTACCTTCATTTATTTTTCAACCCTCCGTGACACGTTGTCGTTTCTCAAAAATCATTCGTAACGCGGTCATTTTAATTTGCAAACCTGTACAAATATTGTATTTCACAATTCTATAAGATAATATCGAAGATTTCCTAAAATTTCTTCCCTAAAACATCTCCCTAAAAATGTCGGTCAGCATACGTTAGACGTTAGACTATAAAATCGAAATCGCAGGATAATCGTGCGAAAGTATTGTCCCGCGATTTATCTTGCGATCAAGGTCGGTTTATAGGTTTCGTATCGAAGACGCAGCTGATCGATGGTAATCGGAACATTTGCAACGGATTCGCGAGCAAACACCGAAAAATGCTCTAATCTCGCGGAAAATATCATATTTCACGGGGGAATCCGACGTTGTCCCGTGGCACCAATTTCCCCGGGAATTTTCAATGTCCATCCGCGTGTCGGATTAAATGTACAAACTTCTAAATCGCTTTGGATTTGCCGGGCTTCTCGCAAAATTACGGCAAACTATGGCGCTGACAGAACAAACAAACTACGAACTGTAGGACGTACCCACAAATGGAAGGAAACAGATGATTTCTTTTATGGTATAATTAGACTGCAGATTTTATGCATTTATCACAAAAATGGGTAGGTACAATTTAAAGCAGTGAACGTATTAAAAAGATTTAAGGACATCGGTATATTAATTTCAGCTTAATAAGATAATTCAAAGAAGCAAGAAATTTCTACGTGTAGGGTTCCTGTGTCTTGCTGTCTGGAGAAGTTGAAGATGGTGCGAACACATTGGTGAATCGCAACAGACCATGCGTTTAGGTTCGCATAATCGCGCGATGCGTGTACCGATACTTGTAGAATCGATATCGCAGTTAATGCCCCCGGACGGCCATTTATCTCCGATTATTAGATGAGCTTGATAGACGTCGCTCGCCATTTGCAACCTGTGACGATTAAACTTCATTGGAACCGAATTGCGTTTAATCCGACCATTGTGCGTGCCTTTTTCGACGCTGCATGCTTCGATACTGGCCCTATTACATGGATCGAATGTATTAGAATATAAATGTCACTGTGATCGGATGTCGATTATCCGCGATAATCACATTGACGGTTCAATTTGGCCAAATATCGAACACAAAATTCATATCTTTGCTGGTTGCGTATTGTTCGTTATAAATGAACCAGCCTTGGGGGTTTCATGATCCATAGAAGCTGATTCTGGCACTGTTTTATAGCTAGGATAGAAAAGTAGCCTAATAAAACTAGATTTATAGTAGGTATTTTTGAGCATGAATCAACGAAACTTTGCTAGTATCGTCACAATATCATAACATTCCAATTTTTATTTCATTCAATAAATTATTGCTGGGAGGTGACTCGCAGTGTTAAAATTGGCAAATACTGTTTCTAACTTTTTCTACGTGCCCGATACAATTAAAATTGTATAGCTTTGGTACCGTGGGATTAAAGCAAGGGAGAATCTCAAGAACGCAACGAAGCAGTTCAATTTTTTGAAAATGACGCCGTTGAAACCAAAATAGCAGAGTCGCTCTTCTCCATTTCCGTAATGCGACTGTGTTTTCTTTGGTCCTGCACCGGGAAAAAATTAAGTGGCACGAATAATCTGCAAGCCACGTCGACTTTATCTCACCGTTGTATCCGCGATATCGCGCGCGTGCCACGTAATCCGGAATAATTGGAACAACTGTACCGCCACCATTAAGCGGAAACAACGCGCAACGGTAACAGTGGCCAACGAGATGAGAGCTGCACCAGAAACTGCACCGGGAAACTGCATCCGACGAAATCCGAGTGCACGATAACAGGGAACAATCGAAGAACAAGCCTTGAATTGCTTTTGCGACGGTTGTCCAGCGAACCGAGGAGAAAAGAGCGTAATTACGGGATTTATGGTTTAATTAGGGTACCCGCGAGAAGAATTAAAGAACGCGAACTCCGTAAGCGCCCATGCTTCTTTAATTACTAACGAAAAGGATTGAAATATAACCAGTAATCTCACTCACCCACTCACTCACTCACTCACTCACTCACTCACTCACTCACTCACTCACTCACTCACTCACTCTCTCTCTCTCTCTATTTAAAAATATTCTGCTCAAAATTGTGTGTTTTGAAATTATATAAATTAGTCGTCGCTAACAGCTAAAATTCTGAAGTTTGAAGCTGTTTCTGCGAATGAATGGATCACTGATTAACAATTAATGAGATAAAGGATTAAGGTCCGACCGACGGGAAATACTTTGCTAGCTTGGACCGAGACATTTTTCGCATAACTTTCAGGTTACGGTCCTTCTCTCGGCAATGCAAATTATTTCGGGTCGAATAGCTGTGGCGCGGCGCGGCGGGAATGGCCCCGGATAAAATTCGCAGCTATACAGGCCTACGTCCCTGGCCGCGAAATTTCACGACGACGACGCCGCAAATGTGCGCGGCTCGTTTCGACCATTCCAGCTACCATTCGAGAATTTCGGATATTTTCATTGGTTGCGTGACGCAATTAGTTCTGTTCTCAAAGCGAGTCCACCCTAATATTGAAATGCTAATCGCGATTTTAATTCAAGAATCCCCTCTCTCTCGTAGAACTCGCTCCCCACGTTTATTATTCATACCCGAGAAATTCGGAAAGCCCTCGCGGCAAGATGGCGTCGTCGATGAAAATTTTCTCGTCGGTATTTCGCCTGGACATGGCTACGCGTGACTGGAATTAAACCGATGGAACTATACGACGCAGAATGATTTTCCCCGTATGTGCGGGGGTGGAAAGAGATGAACTACACGTGGGTTGAAATACTCAACTATCGTTTTTAAATATATTCCGTTGAAACTCGCATCGTATCATGATACATCATTCGTCTAACGAATTTTCATGGAAAACAGGTTACCCCTAGATACGTTTTTAAAGGTAATTGTTAAAATAGAACTGAAGAAACACGAACTTGCATATGCGAGAATTTGAACGCTCACCGGAATTTACAATTAGTTTCTAAAAAAATGTTTGCGGTTTTAAACATAGTCTATCAAAAAGTACTCTAACTCTTGCTCGTCTCAGGAATTAGCAGAAAATTGTGTCGCCGATAGTTCTCCAGTTTTCGTAAAATATCCCCGAACGCTCTAATTATAATAGTTGTCCCCGATACTTGAAATTCCCGCGTAATCGGGAAATTACGGAGTCGATGGCTTCTTGCCCCGGGCTCCTTAAGTTTCTTTCGTACCGATCACGAACTTGTTGTCAAAGTTGCCGAACTGTTTACCGTGTCGAACAACGTTGCGCGATACCACTGCGTAATCCGAGAAAGCGAGAACTGTTCGGTTCCGGGTCTTCTGACTTTCGAAGATGTTCACAAGGACACTAGTTAGGGATGCAACTTCGTTTGGTTACAGAGAACTGTCTAGGGAAGATCCCCAACAACTTGGAGACTCGTTCTAATTAACACAGAGACCCGCTAATCATTGGCAACGTTCAGAACGTTCTTGCATCGTTTCATTCGGCTTCGAAGAGAAAATTGACGAGATTTATCATGCCGAACGCGATGCGTATGATTTAATATCGTGTGTAGATATTCTTCTACATGCAGTTGTTGTGTTGCTTTTCGATCTCCAGTTCGTTTTATTCCAGATGAACGGAGATCGTGCGGGTACGGTGCACGAAAGTTCGCTGATTCAATTGCGAGCATTTCGCGAAGCTTCTCTGGTTCCGTATCGGCAAAGCCAATCGAACACGCTTCTCCGCGATCTAACGAAAGCAGACAACGCGGATTATGACCGGGATAAATAGTTTTTCGATTAGGACTCGGCAGTTAGCCCGGAAGAGTTAATCCCGGCCGCGCCGCGGCCCCCTGCGCTGCTCGTTCGCTCGAAGCGATACGAAGTCAGGAGGCGCGGGATATCATGAAAATTGGGAAAGTTCCGTCGGAATCCGGAAAACTTTCTACACCCTGGTGTTCCATTCGAAACGCGTTAGAACTTTCGGTACGGGATTCCCGCGTCTGTCGATGCGGAAAGTCGCTGTCGCTGGGGACAACGACAGTTAAGGAGACGTTCCTGGTTCTCGACACGTTCCAGCGGACATTTAGATATTTTTATCTAATAAACCGAATTGCATATTCTTGCGAAACTTTCCGCACTTATTGACAATAATGAAAGGAATGTACATCGTACAGATGCAAACTGTTTCCTCGCTTATCCACAGAAATTTCGATGAACCCATTCGCGAAACTCCGGCAAATTCTGAGCGCGGCGCGGCGCCGCGCCGCGCCTCGACTAAGTAAGTCAGACTGTACGTATTCAATCGTTTCGACTGAAAACGAGCTGTCAAACATGTTACGGAAGTTCATCGGCTTGATCCCCGAGCACTGTGCACGTTTAGGGCTGTAACTCCGGCGGAAACTCGGTTCTTAAACGCTTTATATTTCAGACATTTCTGCCTGGGGCAAAACACGGCTCGCTGAAAGTTCGAGCTCGACGTTTCCCGTAAACTTCGCGGACTCTTCGGAAGCTTTTTCCTGGGAACGACATCGTAAAGTCTGCGAACGGGTACAGAAGAGTAGAACGATCGAGTTGGGGTAGAATCGCGAGGAATGTCCCTTGTGATCTGAAAATGGCTTATTGTTAGTTGTCGGCGAACGAAATCGCAGGTTCCGCAGTGCTGCGACGTAATTCGATTATTGTGCATCCGTTCGATAGAATTACACAGTGTAAAAATTCACGGACGTTTAGCTTACAATTAGATGCGTCTAAACAAGCGTGCAATGTTTCGTAAAAATGTGTCTATGGTCTTAATAGAAAAAAATTGTGACCATAGACGCAAAAATTCATGAACATACTTCGGACATGCGTTAATAAGTATGCAAAGTTTCATTAAATTATACGATTCAGTTTGTCAGGAAAAAATTGCTGAAGCGTCCCCTTCGTTCAATCGATGCAGAATAGTTTCGCGTTTAGTTGCAGTCCCGGAGATGCCTGTTAATCGAGTTAACACCTGTCCGAGAGCTAGAACCGAGACCGAGTGGCTCGATCGAGGTAATCGAGCCGAGTTTTGTTTACTTTCTCTCGTTTGTCCATTGTTTGAAGAGCCTCACCGAATCTCGCGAGTAGTCGGGCGTCGCGACGCGTATACGCGCGAGCGTCGACGCCCCAGACCGTCGCGACGCGACGCCGCGCCGCGCCGTGCCAGTCTCATTGATTCTGCTACGAGCGTTCAAAGCTCTTTTATACTCGTGCTCGAGTGCCGGTCCTACTTTGTCCACTCCAAAAAATCGATTTCTCAATCCTCCATTCATCTACACGCATAAAATCTTAAAGATGTTCTAATCAAAAATCTTAATCTTACAGTTAGCTAAAAATCGCTGCTTTCTCGTTGAAATGACTGCGTAAATTCGTGAACTCGCATACACATCGTGGGTTTAAACGAAAGTTATGGTTGCGAACGAAGTTGGGGACGCTTGACGCGGGAAAGGGGATGGAATTGATGTCCTCGGTGGCGCAGGACAAATCGGATTCGAGGGGAAGCAACCGCAGGACGAATCGCGGGAAGAAAGTGTTCGTTTCTGAACAGATAGAAAGAGATAGATAAATGACGGAGGAAGAGAAGCGTTCGAAGAATTGTGTATTTGGCGACGACAAGCGGTCCCTTTAAATATGGATTACGGGAAACGAGTTCACGTGGGTCGAATACAAGTGCAACAGCGCTAATGGAATCAGCTCGGCGCGGTCGCTGTTGCTTTTAGGGGCGCAGCGCGCAAACGTAATTGCATCTTCCGCTCGAAGCTGCTTAATAGATTTCACGGAAAGTTTTCGAAGCGCAGATCCAAGGGTAGAAGCCTCGGGATCGGTAATTTTCGCGATCGGAACGTGATCGTCTGAAATCTACTTTTTGCTTATCAATCGTAGAGACATCGACGAATTTCTCTTCTCTTTTTCACCGCTGTCGAAGTTCGATTAATTCTGAAAGACAAGAGTGTAATGGAGGATATATACCATATGGTAGGTACAGAAAGAAAATCGCAATTTTCTCGACTATGATTTATATATGTATAATTTTTCAAGCTCCGTGGCTCGGTTCGCGATACCTATAGCGATTACGTGTACACCGGTCCGATGAAACGAAATTTATTCGATAGACCGTTTCCACGCGATCCCGAGAAATCAACGAAATTAATTCGTGCACTGCGATTCGTACGCCGCGCCGCGCCGTCGCAGGATTCTTTATCGTTGAACGTTCTCGTCGATTACCATATGCTAGTTGCGGTCCCGCTACATTTTGCGGTTGATCGGCCGTTGTTGCCGTTCGCATACGCGTCGCAATTAATTATATATTAAACTTATGGCCGCTGCGTCTATCTGCAGCTTCTGTTCTATCAATTTGAATAATATTGTTGTTCGAACGGCCGACCGAGGGAATTTCAGCGAATTTGTATATCGACGAAGGAGCTGAAACTGCACATAATTGCATTCAATTTGCAAACTGGGTCTCTTGGAAATTTAATATAAAGTGCAGCTCGATTTTAACCCTCGGATTCTAGGTCTCTTCAAAGTCGAAAATAAGTTCAGAAATTCTTTCGATGGACTCACAGTTCTGTATGTCACTAATTCGTTTTTGTGCTGTTTGCGCTGAAGCTGTTCATTTAATTTAATCGGCAGAAATTTAGAAATTTAGAAATTAAACGACAATTTTGTCAAAGTTTTAATTGAATTTTGTGTCTTAACGATATACATAGTTGTCGATAGCGTGTAGCATCCATTAATGAAGGGCTTATGCTATCAGAATATTACGGAATTGATTGTTATCAAACAGTCAAGTCAACTCAGCTGCGGATGCAACTACGCAAACAGTAATTAATAAGATTACTCGAATGAAGGAAGAGAGTTTGAGATGTCATTTATGAATACAAATATATTTTTGTTCGTTGTTATATTATTATGTATGAGACTGTATTTAAGAAAAGACGATTTCTGAACATACAGCTACGTAATTAACCAGGCAGCTGAGTAATCATGAATATCGACGCAGCATCGACTGATCGACGGTCCAGCACCTCCTACAAAGCACCTAATACTTTGCAACCCGCAAATTACCCTAAGCTCCCTCTAGGAGCCATCGCGCGGTGAACCTCGCTATACCCACAGATTCTTAATCGCCTGGGGTCGCCTAATTGGATCAAGTCGTATCTCGCTTTCGATTGAAGCTAAAAGAAGTCGTGAAAACAAAATTCGGTGCACCGATGCACCTGGAAAATGCAGATGCACCTTCCACAAGATGAAACTGTATCTATTTGTTTAGAAATATTGTGCTTTAAAAATTATTTAAAAAATGTCTAATGATTATGATTCTTCTCTCTCTCTCTCTCTCTCTCTCTCTCTCTCTCTCATAATGTTGTAAAATGTCATCTAATGTGGCTAGAGAGATAGAGGCTGCTGCCTAGGCTCAATCCATGTACTTAATATAATTAATATAATTGTTTTCATGGAGTTCGAGGATTAACTAGAATTTCAGCGAAAGATCTGCGTGCATTCGGCATTCGGGACAATGATTTTTATCCGTTTTCAAACCACTATGACAGCTGACGACGGAACGACCGCGACCGGAAGTAGACGGTCGCGGGGAGTTTTATTCATGTATAGTATTTCTCGTGGAGCAAGCCGCGCGCGCCGATCTGCATACTGGTCGGCTCGTGCATACAAATTGCACGCATGCAAATTGCGCCGCGATATGCGCACGTGTGAGACGACGCGCGGCGCGACGCGACGCGACGCGACGCGACGGTGTGACATTGAACGCGCGCGTTGCTATACAACGCCGCACAAAAGTATGCGAACAATTGCCATTCTTCGTAAACCGACTGTATAAGCCAAACTAAATAATATTTATTGACACATGAAAAATTAATAACAATGCATACAGTTTACAGTGAAAATCGGTAATCATCTCGTAAATACGTCTAGGTAATTGCGATGAAATGATTTCATACTTTTGAGCGTCAGTGTACACACAGCGTGTCAACAACCGTGCTACATGGATCACGGATGCAACGAGCAAGCCAGTCGCAATTACATTCACCCTCCTTGTTGTCATAATCGGCGTTCACGGATCCTCGATTGCCGCGACGCGCGACACCCCGCGCCGCTAATTTCGCGGAAATACTGCAAAGTCGCGGAGCCGTCACGGAGCCGTCATCGCGGAGCCGTCGCGGAGCCGCCGACTCGGAACACGCGATATTTAATTTCCGGGACTGGCTTCCGGCTCTGCGACCGACTACGTACTCCCTTTCACCTGGATTTGAAGGATTGCTTAAACGGAACTCGATCGAACGCTCCCGACTCCCTTAAATTTCATTCTGCTCGGAAGGACGCCGATAAGACCTTCTAAGGAATATCGACACGGTTCAAGCTTGGGCGTGTCTGCGATCTACAGTCGGTCGCAAAAGTCGGAAAGTTCCTATTGTTGGCTGATTTGCCTTTTGCGACGACAGATAGTTCTCCGACTTTTCAACCAAAAACCTGTAATTAATTGTTTTGTTTTTTATTTACACATTATTGCCATAAATGTATAAAGTACGCAGTTTATTGCAAAATTATTGCAACGAAAGTAAAGCGAAAGTCACAATGTATTTGGTTGTGCAATTTGTGATTTGGATTGTTGTTGGAGCGTTATTAATTTTCTTGGTGACCAGCCTTATTCGAACGCATTTTTATTTTTCATTTCCGAATCAAATTCCACAACAATATTCTACTAATTTCGTTGGCAACCAATTTCACCCGAAATACATTTTTATTGATTATCATTTCCAAATAAAATTCCCTAAAAGACCAAACTGTAGTACCTCACGCTTGAATTTACATTTTTGTAGGAAAATTTGGAATCTCTGCAATTAAACAGAATGTTATTTCTCGCATGCGTGGCTGCGGTAAATTGAAAACTTCGTGAAATTTCACACCGAATAAATTTGTCAAGACTTTTTATACCTTGTAATTCCAACGTTAAGTTCAGTAGTTTAATAGAAATAAAGGAGACTGTATTGTCATTGCGTGCACGTATGAATATTTATATATTCTGTATCATGATGCCGAATATTCAAATATTCATGTGAATATTAACAATTTAACCACCGGAATCCTGTTAATAGTATTCTCGGTGGCTGTGCTGCATAAAGAAAGAGCGTAAAACGCTTCTTTCGAAAAACAATCGTCACGCTGCGCGCTGTACGATTCCTCTTTCGAAAATTATAACAACTTAAACATCGCCAACTTTTGAACAATCAGAAATTGTTTTCACACTTTCTTTGAATCCGCCATATTCGAAGCAAAAAATATTAATAATTTGCAAAAAATGCGCAGGATGTGTCGCGGATAATTAACAAGTGGCCTGCCTGGGAAGCCGTCGATTTCTTCATCTCTCCGCAGAGTCTGTTCCATGGGGAATACAAGGACGGCCATGAAATTATATCCCGCAGGTTTTAACCGGGCGGCCGGTAATAAACGGCACGGTGTTCCGTGCTCGAACTTTGTGCTTGGTAAAATACAGTTATTTCCTGCGGCTAATCAATTACCGGGTTTCAAGCTCTCGCGATAGTATCCGAGCAGCCACGGTGATCATTCCGTCACAGGGTTGTACAGACTGGAATTTTCCGGCAGTTTCGGAACGCTGTTGTTTCACGAGGCAGCGCGTATTTCATTTAGGAAAAGGGACCGACGCGACGCGACGCGACGCGACGCGACGCGACGTTATCGGCCATGTTCGAGAATGTCTTCCTGTACAACCGGATTTTTATTCGATGTCTGCACACTGGCACGACAAATTGCTATTGTTGATACTCCATTACCATTTTATTTTATAGCAGGAAGAACAGAAATCGTGGCAACAGTGAATACACGCGTGTTTCTTCGGAAAAAAATTGCTAAAAATTGAGAAAATGGCTTCGAAGACCAGAATACAAAAATGAAAAGATTTTATTTATTTCGATTGTGACAATTTTTATTATTATGCAGGCAGTGGTAACTTCAATGTCAATAATTTTATTACGAACAATCAAAACTTGAGATGTCATTTTGTAGCAGGATTGCATTATTGCCAATGAAAAAGTTATCAGGAAATTTTGAGGTAGATTGTCAAACGACCGAGCAAAGTGTCAAGTTCTCGATGGACCGAAGTTTTTCCATCCGCAAACCCATCCAACCGAGCCGTGGCGAACTTTCCGCCATTCCGTGCGAGCAGTTTCGCTTAATAATAAAATTGCACTGTATGTATTTGCCGCGTGGAAAAGTCCGCGAAGGCATCGCGTTTCCGGTTCATTTCACAGCGTTGCCGAACTTTCGATATTTTCCTCGATTTGTACACAGATCTCGATTCCGACACACGCGGAAAGCTCTGATCGACTGTGACATGTTTACGCCCGCGACTCGCCGACATTTCCGAAGAATGTCGGGTCCGTTTGCAAAAGTATCCTCGTTTCGACGCGACCTTTCGCCTTCTAATCCTCCCGTTTAATCCTGGACACAAACGCGTTCCACTAGAATCTCCTGATCGGATCGATATTTTTGGCAACTAATTCGATCATAAAATTTCATAAAATGACACGAATACGACTGGTAAAAGTTGCATAATAAAATAACCTTTCTACCGTTTTAGATTTTATCTAATTATTTTTATTACGAGCGTATAAAATCCGCAGTGGAGTTATCAGGATGGTAAGATCAAACTTTCGCAGTGGGGGTGTTTATCCGCGATTATTTGGCACGGTTTCCGCGCCGATATTTTCTGTTTTCTTCCCCAGCCTTCTTGCAGTCTTCCCTTTGAATGACTGCATAAGAATTCTCGTTAAAATGCCATGCTTCAAGGAGGACGCAATGATGGGGTTGGAGAGGAGGGTTGGTTCAGGGAGAGGCTTTACTGTAACGGGGTTCTTCGTCTTCGTCTTCATCTTCGTCTTCATCTTCGTCTTCGTCTTCTCCTCCCTTATCCGCACGGACTCTTTGTAGTCTCCTATTTTCATGCTTCTTCATCGGCCGAATCGAGGTTATCGGAGCACTCAATTATTTGGGTCATCGGGTGGCTAACGTTTTGTGTCTGCGTCGAACACACACTCGACTAGCGGCGAATATTTTGATGGCTGTGCATGCTGCCGCAATAAAACAATGTGAGAGCACTCTTAAAAACCAGCTGCGTCTTGCCTGGTCAAAGATTAACTCGAGCAATCGTACTGTAGTTCAATAATATCGTATTTGAGGCAAGGTTGCGAGAAACTACCCCTTGAGACAATAATAGTATTGAAATTTATGCTAGTGTTTTTTGTTTGCTTAGACGCCGAGATCTTTTCTCTCGCTGTGACACTGAATTTAGGCGATCTCTTTCTTCTACATAAAATTTAATTCCAATGTTAATTTTCAATGACTCTTGTATTAAATTATAAACAAAATGTCACCGCTTGAAAAATGTTAGAACATAGCAGAACAGAATGTACGATATACATGGTCCACTATAATTTAACTCGACAAAGTGAAACTCGCTTTTTCAATATTCCTTAAAAGATTATGGGAACCTCGGTCAAAGGCCGGCGAACTTAATCTTACCCACTCGCTTTGTGGCGAAAATACGTTTAATAGACTGCGGAACTTTATGCATTTTTATTTTTATGCATATTTTCACCGTAGGAGATACCCAAAAAAAAGAAAAGAAAAAATCATCAGCCACTTCTACTATTATTGCTTCAAATTCAAATAATAATATGGTTAATATTTTCTGCTCCATTCTAGCCACTTCAAGACTAACAATTTAAATTAAACAATGAATTAAATTTCCTGAAAATCCGTATACACCTGGTTCGAAGCAGCATTTTACCAAAAAACGGTACTTCAGAGTGCCTTCAGGCTACAAAGCATGAAACAAAAGGGTTAAATAAAACACGTTATATCTTCCCCGGCAGCAACTAATCATTTTCAGAACCCGTCGAATGTTCTGAAACGTCTTACATACATAATAAAAGCGATAACACGAGCCATCGACGTTACGAAAACGGAAAATCACGGGCGCGGCGCTTGTAGCGAGGCACTCAACGTTTTAATAACCTTCCGGTTGGTAAAATGTTCAGTATCTCTCTGGGTAAAGGACAGCCGGGGAGGAATACCTGAAAATTCACTCTGCTCTTCGCGAGAGGAGGGAAAAAGAGAAGAAAGACGAAAGAAATAAAAATACATCTGAACCACGACGCAATGGTGACATAAAGCCGTCCACTCTCTCTCTCTCTCTCCCTCCCTCCCTCTCTCTTTCTCTCTTCCCTGTACACCGGGTTTAAATGTAAATGGCCACTTTTCCCGAAGATGGATCCCAAAAGTACATCCCATTTCGATTGAAGGGGTTGTCGTTCCTTGTCGTACCCCACGGCAATCCTCCATTTTCGAAATTCTCCTCGCTACTTTCGACGCTTTTGCAAGAGCCTCGCAACTTTCGCAGACTTTGGTAAACTCGCTCGAAACTGTTCTTGGAACTGGACCAATTAATCGCTATACGATAGTACAGTCACGTTGATTGCAAAGAGTATTCGATCATCAGAATTTTAGAGTTTTCGAAAAATATTTGTCGATGTTTAAATGAAATTGAACAGATGTTGAATGTTTTGGATGGATTCTCGATGTTCGGGCGAGGAGGATCTTTCCCAGCAAATCGACGTTCGGAAAGATCCGCAGACGATTAATTAGGTCACCGCGTGACACAGGGGTGGAGGCCTCGTCCGATTTGTTTGCGGCTAGCTGGAGGAACAATGGCCGCGATTACCGCGATTACCCCGATTACCGCGATGAATTTATTCATTGCGTGCCGTCTTCGGGGCCCTTTATCAGACAATGAACGCGCTAGGTCCGCCACGCCGCGCCGCGCCGCGCCGGGTCAGGACGACCAGGAGGAGATCCAGGCGAGAGATTAGGATTGCACACGCGAAAGTACACGGAAATCAGATCTCCATTTTCGAAGCCTGCGCGCTCGAGATTATTGCGAAACCGCCGACGATGCACCTGTTTCGGTATCTACTCGGCTTATCTACATTCTACCTTTTGCACTGGACCCCGGGGACCTGCAGATATTCAACTAGGATTAATATATTCTACGCTAAATTATAAATTTTACCCTTATCCCATTTTCACGAAACTCTCTGATTATTATTATTTTCTCTCTCTCTCTCTCTCTCTCTCTCTCTCTCTCTCTCTCTCTCTCTCTCTCTCTCTCTCTCTCCCTCTCCCTCTCTTTGTCTGCCGTTTAAAAGTCGATGATTCGTTCGAACATAAATCCCTCTCTTTGTCAAAGATAATTAATGACCCGTTTGATGGATGACACGGTATCAATAAATGCGATTTCAAACTCGCGTAACACGAAATATTAAAAGTTTGAAATGTACCACTCACGATGCTGGGATTTTGAAATATTAGCTCGCAGTCACGTCATTTCATTAGTACGCTCTATGTATGTACAACTCTCTCGTTCACAAACGAGGGAAGAGCAAAGCACAAAATGCTTCCGATTGGATGATATTATTAGAAAAAGTTGAACAGAAAGTTCGACTCGTATCTCTGATCAATCTTCCTCGGGAAACAGGAACAATAAAAAAATTATGCTTTCGCTTTTCTGGCTTGCGAAGTTTCCTTAGAGAAATCGTTCGCTGCTAATGCGTTTGGGATGATTGGCACACGTTCACCGTATCGACTGAACTTGAGCTAAGGGAAACAATGACTTAACACTGTTTTTACACTCTGAACTTGTCGGACTGACCAACAATACCTACTTTTGGATTTTTATTCCGCTGTTATATACGAACAACATATTGGATCGTTCAGCAAGTTCTGCGGATTTTTCGTTCGATGAATGTACGAAACGTAAGAACTTCTCCTGGAACAGCCCAATACATTTTTGTGCCCATTCGTTCTACCGACTTGGCTCAAAGAAACCCGCAGATAAAGCAGTGACCATAAATCTCGATGTTCGAGGAGCCACTTCCGGAGGGAATTATGCACAAGTTCCACGGACTCGATCGTCGACGATCTTCCGGTAAGCCAATGGAGAGGCTATGCATAAACCGGTGATGGCAGTCGATACAGCTGATTATTCATGAAATCAGCGAGGCCGGTGCTCTTTTAGGGTATCGGGCAGAGCGTCTCGGAACTCGTTTCCCTCCACTTACTCTTCTCTCGGCGGCCACTTACCGACTAAGAAAGCACTTTGCATCTGCTCGGAGGGATACCTTTGTGACGATTTTTTCTCCGAGCGCTGATTAACGGACTCCGGTAACGAACAAACCATTATCGGAGCCACGTTCGGCGACTAGGCGTGATGGTAATGCCGTTAACGCGTCGCAATAAAAATCCAATTTCCCCTAATCGATGGATATTCCCCGGAATCCGCGCAGGAAACCAGAAACCAGCCTGAACGGCTCGGCCATTCAAGTATTATGGATGATCAGCGAATTGCGAAATTGCGAAATTGCGAAATTGCGAAATTACGAACAGTGTGACCGAAACTAACTTAGGGTCACGCTGCTATTCAAGATTTTAACGCTAATTGTAAGCCTACGACAAAATGAAATGGCCAGTTCCAGATTTTTTATCTTTCGTGGGAAACGATTAAGCCTAATCCACACCCACAACTATCGAGCTAACGAGTATAATTATTAGATTGCGAATTTGTGTACAAAATAAATTGAATCGCTATAATCATTTTTTAAATAAATTTTAGCTAGTGTAAATTCTATTAGCTACTGTAATATTCTATTTCCGTTTTATTAAACAAATTTCTCTGATTTTCAGTGACTTTTATATAGGCACTGCCATGGTAGTGAACGTGTTAATAGTCGCAACGGACTGTTTTTATCGCGAGAACGTGCATAAACGTTGGCCTTGCGTTAAATCGCGACCGGCCCGGCCCGGCCCGGCCCGGCCCGGGAGATTCGCAAATAACGTTTTTAATCGACCGAGGTGCCACTGCGAGCATGGGCTCCCGCTCTCGTGCCTAATCGAACCGCGCGCCCCGCCGCGCCGCGCCGCCCCGCGCCGCCCCGCGCCAGCATCATCATCGAAATCGCGCGATTCCGTCGTCGATCCACTGCAACGCGACTTCCTTCTTATCGCTGCATGCAGCCCGGTGCATTACGGGAACGCTCGATAAGAATAATCGAACACACCCTCCGCTGTTCTTCGGGAATCTCGGGGAAAATTGCTACATACATCGACGTTGTATTCTTTCGTGTTCGATAGATTTTTGGTGAAAGAGAAAACTTTGTCCGTTTGCTAGACTGCGAATCTTTGTGTAAAATAAGAATAGCGTATGTACAATCACGCTTTTAACGAGGTATGAAAAAATTGCTTAAAAGTTTGTTGAAATTTTTGCTTCTTAGAATCATCGTCGACACAATTTTCTGGCAAATTCTATCTAGCAGTTACTTTCTTGCAGTTTAAAAGTCTTCGAACGTCGCGAATCGCACAAAAATCGCAAGGAACTATTCTGGTCGCGTGTGTTTCCTGTTTTTAAACGGCATGCGGTAGAAGTAGAAATAGCGATCAACAATGTGGTCTGCGAATCGTTCACGAGCGACTACGGCTAATAGAAATAGTTCTACTTCAACGTTTACTCCAACACGGTTCAAGGAACGTGAGGCGAATGCAACGTCCCTTTGGAAATTGTCTTCCCCGTCCTTACATCCCCGCAAAGCGCATCAGAGGACTCGGAGGATCTTTGTTGCGAAACTTACGAGACCGTGGATGCTTCGACGATGCTAAACGATGGTCCACGAGGGAGAAAACTTTTGCGAATGTTAGTTCGAAAACAATGCGAAATGCTTGTTCGAGGACCTAGAAGGTCCTCTTTATCCTTTTAGGAACTGTTCTCACCAACCGAACATTGTTCTAGACACATTTTCTCAATCTTCGAATTGAGCACACTAAATTTTATTGCGATTTGTAGCATGCACCTTAGGAGGATTATAGAAAAAGTAATTGCTCCGATCAATTTCACATATTCGCATTACCTCGTACTTACTTCCCCGCATCGCTTTGCAACAACGACAAATTGAACTTTGAACACTACAACGAAATCGCTAGAATCTCTAAAACCCAGCAGCGAGCATAAATATTCGACCAACGATCCTAGCACGGAGGAGAGCCGTATCTCGAGTAGCATCGGGTCTTCTCGCAGGTCCGGAAAATTTCGTTCTCGTGACGCAACGCGTGGGTGCTCGTAGACGGAGTAAATAAAACGACCTTGACTTTCCGGCATCTCCGGGCGGCGATGAATCTTGACTGTCTTCCGAAAGCCTCCAGAGGAACCGGACTTCCGCAGGATCCGTTCCGGCGGACTCCAGTTCCGCGGCACCACTTCTATCACTGACTCACGTGGCCGGGACTTTCACACCTGTGCTCTCAGAGGGGTCGGAGGTTCGAGTAACACAGCCGAAGGGCTTCGGGTGGCACAATAGGGGTAGGGGGGTGGGTGGGTGGAGGGGTACACGTTCTCGGAGCGTTCCTCTACGCCAGGTTAGCCCAAGAGATCGAGATCCGTTTTTCCGCGAGTACCGCGTACACACGTGCGCGGAAAATCCTTCACCAGGGGTCAGATTGATTAACAAGGGGTCGAGATTAGGGGGTTCACCAGGTGTTGAGACGCATCGTCGTCTAGGGGGAACCACCACGTTTAGCACATCGGACACAAGGACCAGCCGAAGGACGAGGCGACGGCCCCGGCGGAGGAATCGCTCTCTCGCGGCGCGGTCTGGGCGGTGACTGAGCGGACCGAGGCGTCGAGACGCTCGGCGTCCCTCCCACCCATTTGCTTGCTTTCTCTCGCGCCGGATCCTGCAAGCTTCACGAATACCAGTTTTCGGTTGCTCCCCGGCCCTTGCTCAACTTCTGGCTCGCAACGATCAGCGCTGCACAATCATTTTCAATTAATTGATACTATGTATTGGTTCACAGTATACATCTGTATGTATTATATTACGTATAACGTTTCGATAGCCTTTTCAGTAATTTTGGTTTAGTTTAAATTATACTTTCTTCCCGCTGGGAAGGAAAGAGATGATTATCTAAAATAGTTTAAGCAGAGGAGATATACATACATATAGAAATACGAAGACAAAAGCAGTGCAACCGAATTTTTTCGAGCCTCCTTACTTAATTCTGTTGTTATTTAGCCGTTGCCGTTGCCGTTGCCGTTGACATACGGTGCGTGCTCGAGGACAATTCGCGAAGGACTAGGCGGGTCCTCCTGATAACTAATGTCCAGGTGAATTAATTAGGCGTAGGTACCTAAACGACGTACGCGTGGGACTTGTTTTGACGAGCGAGTGTGTTCGGTATTGCCCGGGGAAGGATAATTATTGTGCTTTCGTGAAGCCAGTGTCGACCGTGATCAAAGTGCTAAGGACCTTGCTATCTTTGATGCATCCCGAATGTGGTGTAGTGGACAATGGTCGAGTTGATTTCGCTATGTTGTTCGGATGCGGTCAATGGTGAGATCTCGAACCTCGTTTGTTACTTGTGGATGCTTGACACTGGTTTGCCTACCATAACGTTACGGCAAACGTAACTTAATTGTTAATCTAATGAAATATGTTAATGCCTGAAAGAATCTCCTACACGAATGTATGGCACTACACGTTCGACTGTTTCAAACTAGCAGTATAACCTGTCTAGAAGAACTACTCTCAAATATGAATTACAAACACTTTCCATTAAAAGCAATATAAAAAAATAACCAGTCTAGAATCGATCATCCTAAGCACCATGGACCGTGTTATTGTCAAAGAAGCCTCGCAAACCGAGGGTTAATTATGTACAGCAACGGTGAATTATTGTAGAAGGGGATGAACTGATTTGCGGTGGAGCAAGATCCTCGAGTGTCTCGGCTAGAGTCTCTCGAGCAGGCAATTGTTTAGAAATTCGTCCGACTAGTTCACTGCATGATCCATCCGGCCCGCATGAGATAATAATTCATCCCCCGCAATCCTGCTGGTTAACAATTATAAATTCTCCAGCCGGGCGGGGCGCACCGAATCGCCCCGCGAATCAAGATATTGAAATTTCCCGTTCCCATCTCGAGCTCCTTCAATTCTCTCTCCGATAGACGGCGGGCCTCCTAATGAAGCTTATTCTTGCCCGTTGGTTCGTTAAGCCCTTTAGCGCCATCGGACCCGCGGGATAAAAATAGAGATCGCTCCGTGGAATGCAGTAACTTCGCGGGAAGATCGTGGAAATATTCAGAAAATTAATTGCGAATCGATGCAAACGTCGATTCTACGGTAAACTCTGATCAAGAGGCCAACGCCACGGTCCCCTGATAGGATCTGATAACAATGTACAGCTTTTTAACTTCTCCTTTGCGGTTCGACAACTGCTAAACTGTTCTTCACCTAACACACAGACCTTCTCCTAATAGCTATACCTATAGCTATATGGACGACTCCAACGTGGCTGGATTCTTCGGACTCTCCTAAGTACTTAAGTACAATGGTATATACATATATTTTAATAATATTTTGAATGTTTCAGTGAAATACACGCTGTCTATTGTTTTCTCGTCACATTGAAATTCTTTCGTAGAATAGACCTACGCCGAGATAGCTATTTTCGATGATAACGAGAACCCTCGACATCCTCGGCTTCTGTTCTACTTGTTTCTAACCACTTGACCTAAAATATTCGTTTATTTGTCTACGTGTCTACACAAACTTCGCGTAGAAGCGATTCCGAGTATTTGTCCCAACCGCTACTTCGTTTACTTAATGAAAATCTTTCACGGTGCCTGGAAGCCTGATGAATAAGATAAATATGCAAAAGTTGACGTTTTCTGAACGGACCGGGCTTTACGAAAAAACTAGGAAAAAGATGAACATACAAATGACCCAGTTCCCAGGTCGTTTAAGACTGGATTAAATCAGTCTAAGATAATTAAAAGAAATTTCTATTTGATTCCTGTTTCTTGCATTGGCGTCAACAATTTTTTTTTTATTTTACATAATGATCCGCAGTCTACTAATAATAATTTCTGTTGGGGTTGTTATTTCAAAGGAGATTTTCAAGCTGATTTTTGATAGAACACAATCACGGGAGCCCTGTTAATTAGCTCCCTCCAGGTAAATTGTTCTGCGGTGGTGCAGATTCTAGAAGCAAGCTCCCCGAAAGGGTTTTCGTGTTTCCCAAAGTCGTCGAAACGCAACCGAATTTCCTCGGCGCGTTCCAATTGGGTATCAGATCGACTCCCGAGGAATCGCGGTCAAAATGCACGGAGCTTCGATTTTAATTTAGCCCGATATCATCCCGACCGACCAGATTATGCGCATGCATATTAATCGGCGGATTTTTAAGGCCGTCCTTTATCCTTTGCGTCGCGACTAATTGTTCTTGCAAAAATGGTAATCCGCCGGTACAGTTCCCCGGCGAAGTGCACGCTCGTTCACCGTGCAGATCATCGGGATGCGGTCGCCAAGTTTCCTTGTTGAAGCTGAACTTTCCTCCTCGAGACAGGATCGGTTGGGAACGCGGACTCGCTCGTCGAGAGCGAGAATTTAATCGTTTCTCGTTGCTTTTGGCTCCACCTTTCACGCAGCCCGTGCACTCGAATGCTAGACTAGTTCTTTAGGACTGCTGCAAAAACCGGAACCCTTCTTATCTCCAAGATGATTTTTATTTCTTGAGAAGAACGTAGGTAAAGTAGTAATTTTGCAGCAGCGTATTGCTTCCTGTTTCTATTTGCTGTCTCGCGCCTAGTATTATAAAAAGAATTGTTTGCAACCCAAGTTGTAGCAATACAAGAAGCATCTCTCTCAAATGAACTCATCCGAGTATGCTAATTACGTTAGCTTGAGATGCTAATATTAAGTGGCGCGAAATCTATCTAGTTCCATCAAACGGTTTCAATTTGTTCGATTATTCTCCGTTCTATGCGATAAGGGAATATTCGAACAGAGAAATAAATTTCGCCATGGTCGCAGGTTAAAAATAGACGTAATGCATGAACTTTAGAGTAACAGTATTCCTTGCTACGTTAACTTATTACGTGGTACGTTAACGTTTTATGACGGTGAGTATCAAGTTTCTTCATTTTAGAAGAAACTCGGAATGTACAATATTACCTTCAAAGTATTCCGAAAAAGATACATAAATACCTGTGAATATTCAAGGGTTTTTTCTCTTATAAAAATGTTTTATGAAATGTACAAGGTACATATTGCAGTTAATAGAAAATAAATTGAGACTACATGTGCGCACTTGTGTGCATTTTATAATACTTGGCTACCAATAGCGATATTTAAAAAATGAGAGCAAGGGTGTAAATTAGATAATAACACCCGTGAGCAAGTGTCTAAACTGGATAATAACATATAGTTTAGATGATAAATAATAAAACGTGCATTTCGATGACTCACCGGGCGGTTAGCGATGATGTCGGCAGTGGACTTCGTTGACAGTGAATCTATTTGGTAGAGGAATTCGTTGGTAGTCAGCCTTAAAGATTTCTTGTAACACTATATCCATCCTTGGTAAATGACGCAAATGGACTTCTGAAAAGACATATTAATATAATAGACTCGATAATTAGTCTCATCTTATTAATTATGAATAATGTTTGAAATGAATTCTAGCAAACGAAGTATTGGAGAACATTGAAACTGCAAGCAGCAAAATTTCAAACTCACTCTTCTCTCGAATTAATAGGAGATTTCACGGAACAACCGATGCACTATGTTTCCCTTGCTTTAATTTCACTTTTGTTATGCGTTCAAACAATACACAATAATTTGATAGAACTAAAAATTAAACAATCTTAATGAGCTCGAGTAGCGTGATGTTTCAACCACGAACTTCGGATTGAAATGACAGTAGCGCCAACGTAATGGCCTGTGATTGGTCGAAATTCAAACTGACACTTTTAAGCACTTGAACGCGATTGGCTGAGAATATTGCGAAACTTTGCTACCCTTGGCATCGTTCAATTCGGAGTCCCATTCAATTATAGTTAGATAATCAAGATGTCGCAGTGGTAAATTTTTTTATTTTTATTATAGATCTTTAGATCTTTTCTGATTCATAAGCCTTATACATATAAACATGTAAATACATAATGACTCTTACGAAACTAACTTCCACTGCCAGCGCTACCTACCGGTACGTTTCGAAACTAATCGGGTAACAAAGTTTTTAGCGTTTTGCCGCTACGTCAGTTGATAAGACATATGCGAGCCGAGTTCGAGTCGAGTCGGGACATGCTTTTTTAATCGAGTCGAGTACCCGCACGAAGCGAGCAGAGAGGAATACAAATGATGTAGGTTCTGTTCCAGGCTAAAAGATGATGCAGGAAAAAATGGGGACACCAAAACCCCGGGCGTGAGCACTCTCGTATACTCTCTGTCATTATGTACTTTATACATCCAGCTTATGGGCCAAAATAGGCCTAAAGCTTTTATTAATAAAAAATAACCGAGCTTCCAAAACTCGCCACAAGAGTCGCTATTATCGTTGTCAAAATTCGCTCTGTCGGTAACATTTGGTTAACAGTTTAATATTCTCGTTATCATATTCTCCTAATATTTCTACTAGGAGAATATGACAGAGAAAGAGGTGGCAGGAAATTTCAGTAGTACAACTCAACGTCAAGCCAGACGACCGAAAATTTTCCTGCCACCTCTTTTACTATGATATTCTCCTAATACAATGCTTAATTTTTGCCTAATTTCAAAAGTTTTCCTCTGCCCCAAAATTTTGAAGATGTTACTCTAATTCTACTATTGAATATGTATGTACAGTGTGGGGAAAAAAGAAAACATCAACTGTTGTAACTAATATTCTTTATTTTTCAATCATAAAAATTACAATATTAAACGGTGAGTGGTGGTGTGATGAGAAGGTCAGGATTTTAGGTTAGAGGTGCAGATATAGACGGACCCAGTGACAGACTCCTCTTGCCCCTGTGCCGTCGCGGGGCTAATCTTCTCATCACCACAAAACATATACAATATAGAACAAAATAGAATCTTAGACAACATAGATAGAACAGAGAGTAATGAGAGTGCTCACGCCCGGGGTTTGGCCGTGCCCATTATAGTGCTGCCCCCTACTCTAGTGTTTAGCCTGGATCAGCTCCTATCTCCACACTCAGTCCGGACAAGAACCATTCTCCACACTCAGTTCGGACATTCTCCACGAGTGATGCCCGTTTGGACTCCGATCGATTGGACACGTCCCGATTGGACGCGTTCCTTTTCGACTCCGTGCCGATTGGACTCGTGCCGTTTGGACGCCGTGCCGATTGCACGCCGTGGCGGCTGAATTCATGACGATTGGACGCCGTAAATTTTATAATCATTAAATTTCGAAGTCTACATATGATGATATTGATATTGTATTCTGAAATATATGGTTAACAACGCCCGATTAACAACAACTTCAGTTATCTAGCCAAACCTAACCCAGACTAATGTTATTTCCACTCGCTCTTAAAATAAACTTTCCGGAGCAAGACTTCGGAATCACCCCCCTCCGAAGCTTTACATAATTATTTTTCATTAATAGATTTTTAATCATAATTTAATGGTTAACAACGCCCGATTAACAACAACTTCAGTTATCTAGCCAAACCTAACCCAGACTAATGTCATTTCCACTCGCTCTTAAAATAAACTTTCCGGAGTAAGACTTCGGAATCACCCCCCTCCGAAGCTTTACATAATTATTTTTCATTAATAGATTTTTAATCATAATTTAATGGTTAACAACGCCCGATTAACAACAACTTCAGTTATCTAGCCAAACCTAACCCAGAATAATGTCATTTCCGCTCGCTCTTAAAATAAACTTTCCGGAGTAAGACTTAGGAATCACTTCCCTCCGAAGCTGTACATCATTATTTTTCATTAATAGATTCTTAATCATAATTTAAAATTTAATAGATTCCAAATCATATTTAATCATATATTTCACAATACAATATCACCATATGTAGACTTCAAAAAGCAATGATTATAAAATTTACGGCGTCCAAACGTCATGAATCCAACCGCCACGGCGTCCAATCGGCACGGCGTCCAAATGGCACGAGTCTCAAGAAACACATAAAAATTAAAATTCAGATCCAAATTTAATAGGTTCCCATATATTTCACAATACAATATCACCGTATATAGACTTCGAAAAGCAATGATTATAAAATTTACGGCGTCCAAACGTCATTAATACAGCCGCCAGGGCGTCCAATCGGCACGGCGTCCAAACGGCACGAGTCCAATCGGCACGGAGTCGAAAAGGAACGCGTCCAATCGGGACGTGTCCAATCGGTTGGACCCCAAGTGGGACACCCCCGCCTAAAACAGAACCGGTTTCGCCTTCAGCCTGGGACTGAACCGGTATCGTCTTTGGCCTGGACACAGATTTCAGTTGAAGGTGGGCCAAGGGTAATCAACAAAAGCATTGTAAAACCCTGTGGTCACCCCATGGTCAAGTGGTCAAGTGGTCAAGTGGTCAAGTGGTCAAGTGGTCAGTGGTCAAGTGGTCAAGTGGTCAATGGTCAAGTGGTCAAGTGGTCAAGTGGTCAAGTGGTCAAGTGGTCAAGTGGTCAAGTGGTCAAGTGGTCAAGTGGTCAAGTGGTCAAGTGGTCAAGTGGTCAGTGGTCAGTGGTCAAGTGGTCAAGTGGTCAAGTGGTCAAGTGGTCAATGGTCAAGTGGTCGAGTGGTCGAGTGGTCGAGTGGTCAATGGTCAAGTGGTCAAGTGGTCAAGTGGTCAAGTGGTCAAGTGGTCAAGTGGTCAAGTGGTCAAGTGGTCAAGTGGTCAAGTGGTCAGTGGTCAAGTGGTCAAGTGGTCAAGTGGTCAAGTGGTCAATGGTCAAGTGGTCAAGTGGTCAAGTGGTCAAGTGGTCAAGTGGTCAAGTGGTCAAGTGGTCAAGTGGTCAGTGGTCAAGTGGTCAAGTGGTCAAGTGGTCAAGTGGTCAATTGGTCAATGGTCAAGTGGTCAAGTGGTCAATGGTCAAGTGGTCAAGTGGTCAAGTGGTCAAGTGGTCAGTGGTCAAGTGGTCAAGTGGTCAAGTGGTCAAGTGGTCAAGTGGTCAAGTGGTCAAGTGGTCAAGTGGTCAAGTGGTCAAGTGGTCAAGTGGTCAAGTGGTCAAGTGGTCAGTGGTCAAGTGGTCAAGTGGTCAAGTGGTCAAGTGGTCAAGTGGTCAATGGTAAAGTGGTCAAGTGGTCAAGTGGTCAAGTGGTCGAGTGGTCGAGTGGTCAAGTGGTCAAGTGGTCAAGTGGTCAAGTGGTCAAGTGGTCAGTGGTCAAGTGGTCAAGTGGTCAAGTGGTCAATTGGTCAATGGTCAAGTGGTCAAGTAGTCAAGTGGTCAAGTGGTCAAGTGGTCGAGTGGTCGAGTGGTCGAGTGGTCGAGTGGTCAAGTGGTCAAGTGGTCAAGTGGTCAAGTGGTCAAGTGGTCAAGTGGTCAAGTGGTCAAGTGGTCAAGTGGTCAAGTGGTCAAGTGGTCAAGTGGTCAATGGTCAAGTGGTCAAGTGGTCAAGTGGTCAAGTGGTCAAGTGGCCGAGTGGTCCAGTGGTCAAGTGGTCAAGTGGTCAAGTGGTCAAGTGGTCAGTGGTCAAGTGGTCAAGTGGTCAATTGGTCAATGGTCAAGTGGTCAAGTAGTCATGTGGTCAAGTGGTCAAGTGGTCAAGTGGTCAAGTGGTCAAGTGGTCAAGTGGTCAAGTGGTCAAGTGGTCAAGTGGTCAAGTGGTCAAGTGGTCAAGTGGTCAAGTGGTCAATGGTCAAGTGGTCAAGTGGTCAGTGGTCAAGTGGTCAAGTGGTCAAGTGGTCAAGTGGTCAGTGGTCAAGTGGTCAAGTGGTCAAGTGGTCAAGTGGTCAATTGGTCAATGGTCAAGTGGTCAAGTGGTCAAGTGGTCAAGTGGTCAAGTGGTCAAGTGGTCAAGTGGTCAAGTGGTCAAGTGGTCAAGTGGTCGAGTGGTCGAGTGGTCGAGTGGTCGAGTGGTCGAGTGGTCAAGTGGTCAAGTGGTCAAGTGGTCAAGTGGTCAAGTGGTCAAGTGGTCAAGTGGTCAAGTGGTCAAGTGGTCAAGTGGTCAGTGGTCAAGTGGTCAAGTGGTCAAGTGGTCAAGTGGTCAATTGGTCAATGGTCAAGTGGTCAAGTGGTCAATGGTCAAGTGGTCAAGTGGTCAAGTGGTCAAGTGGTCAGTGGTCAAGTGGTCAAGTGGTCAAGTAGTCATGTGGTCAAGTGGTCAAGTGGTCAAGTGGTCAAGTGGTCAAGTGGTCAAGTGGTCAAGTGGTCAAGTGGTCAAGTGGTCAAGTGGTCAGTGGTCAAGTGGTCCAGTGGTCAAGTGGTCAATGGTCAAGTGGTCAAGTGGTCAGTGGTCAAGTGGTCAAGTGGTCAAGTGGTCGAGTGGTCGAGTGGTCGAGTGGTCGAGTGGTCGAGTGGTCAAGTGGTCAAGTGGTCAAGTGGTCAAGTGGTCAAGTGGTCAAGTGGTCAAGTGGTCAAGTGGTCCAGTGGTCAAGTGGTCAAGTGGTCAAGTGGTCAATGGTCAAGTGGTCAATGGTCAAGTGGTCAAGTGGTCAAGTGGTCAAGTGGTCAAGTGGTCAATGGTCGAGTGGTCAAGTGGTCAAGTGGTCAAGTGGTCAAGTGGTCGAGTGGTCAAGTGGTCAAGTGGTCAAGTGGTCAAGTGGTCAAGTGGTCAAGTGGTCAAGGGGTCAAGTGGTCAAGTGGTCAAGTGGTCAAGTGGTCGAGTGGTCAAGTGGTCAAGTGGTCAAGTGGTCAAGTGGTCAAGTGGTCAAGGGGTCAAGTGGTCAAGTGGTCAAGTGGTCCAGTGGTCAAGTGGTCAAGTGGTCAATGGTCAAGTGGTCAAGTGGTCAATGGTCAAGTGGTCAAGTGGTCAATGGTCAAGTGGTCAATGGTCAAGTGGTCAAGTGGTCAAGTGGTCAATGGTCAAGTGGTCAAGTGGTCAAGTGGTCAAGTGGTCAAGTGGTCAAGTGGTCAAGTGGTGAGTGATCAAGTGGTCAGTGGTCAGTAGTGATGGCGGGGGTGTCCCACGTGGACTCCGACCGATTGGACACGTCCCGATTGAAGTCGAAACACTAAGTCGAAACCGGTTCTGTTACAGGCTAAGTTGAAATAGGTTCTGTTCTTGGCTAAGTCGAAACGAAACGAAAAGTGGCACGGCCAAAACCCGAGCGTGAGCACTCTCATCTACTCTCTGGATAGAATATTCAGTTCTTGCTGATACGCCTAAATCCGTGAACTATCGGTAAGATGGGGCGCGACACCGAAACGGTACGGGGGCTCTTAGAGGTAGATACGGTAGGATGTGAGACAGACATATAGATCGGAGAGCGAACCCAGTGAGAGCTCGGAGAGCGAAGCGAACCCCTAAATAATGAGAAGGTGTAAGGTTAATTACTATTAATATTATTAAGATACCGTTAGTAGTAAGTACACTGCCCATTATAACACGAACACGATAGCCATAAGAATCTCGTTACATTAAGATCCACACATCATCACTATTCTTTATCTCCATTTCGACTCTATTCACTATTCACATGGTTCCGTGATGATTCAGTAGTCTTCTACACCGACGAGATGCCGTCAGTGGCTTTCTGTTTCTTACTCCGATGACAATATATCCTAGAGGGCGTAAGAGAACGGCAAAATTTGTTTGGCGACGCTAGTATCTCGTCGGTGCCGAATCTATAATGGTTTCGCAAGATGGCACTGCTATGTAGTTTTCGCGTTTGATCCATTGATAGATCAAATATTAATTACTATATACATAGATCCTAGAAACAAAGAAGCAGAGTGCATGGATTTAAAATTAGGTATTGATTAAAGTTATTTTTAATTTCGATTGATCGATATTAGTATCAGAGCAAAATATATTTCACTTGGAGATTCACATACGATATGTTCTGTTCTATATATACGATGATACATGCATGAATGTGCGCCTTGAGCTTAGCTGGTGATAGAACAGTCAGCCATTACTACTTTATCCTAAAGACGCGTCGCGTGTGAGTAATCAAGTAAGCTTGGTTTTTTGATTAAAAAGATTGTTACTTTCCCTCTTATATATCTCGCAAAGTAGCTAATAATACAGTGTTCGCCATGAGTGATAGACCGAGTAATGGTGAATATAAATATCAGCGGGATGAAAAATCCGACAGTAAAACACGAGGTTCGTCGGACAATGAACGGGAGGAAAAGGAGCATCAAGTTGATAAAGTCGGGGAATATGTCCGTGAGCTTTTGCAAGAAAAAGTTGAATTGGATTCGCAAAAATGGCCAAACTCAACCAGATTAATCGATCAAGGTAAGATACTACTTTTATAGTTTTCATCGAATTTTTAGAATGCCTCGTCGTTTGGTATGTTTATGTTGACATTCTTCACGATTCCTTTGAGCTTATTTCTCGAATGTATCGGTAGCTTAATTTTTAACGAAACTTTGATTTCTTATAAGTAATTTACGTAAATTGATATATACTCTGCTTTTATATAAGATTACTATTTAAGGTTATAAAGCTGCGAGAAATAAAACGTATTTAGTAATAACACTAAATACTATATATTTTTTACGAACCTGTTTCATCGATTAGTTAAATATATAAATGAAAATCAGTAGGCTTGTCGTTTGAATACATTGTTGTGAATTTATAATTTTTTAAAGCACAATGAACAAACAGTGCTATTTAATCATTGCAATCTGCAATAATGATATTGGATTTTTTAAAATATACGGGCTATGTAATTAAAAATAATTATTTCGTACAACAGAGATTCAGAAGACCCAAGCTATGGGAAAACCTATAAGGGATCCAAAATACGTGGACATTTATCGTGAAAAACAAATTCGTGTTTCTGTGAAAGTATTAGTACCTGTTCGAGAACACCCTAAGGTAATTATGCTTTATAATAACCATTCTGTACATTACTTACACAGAAAAGAGAAGAAATACTTATACAGTGGTATTACTTACAGTTCAATTTTGTTGGAAAATTGTTGGGTCCTAAAGGCAATTCTATGAAACGTTTGCAAGAGGAGACTATGTGTAAAATGGCGGTACTAGGAAGAGGATCAATGAAGGATCGTCAAAAGGTATATTTTAATTATTTGCATTTAGCATAGTATAATCAGTAGTGAAATCATTTTTATATCAAATGAATTTCAATTTTTACATAATAGGAAGCCGAGTGCCGAATGTCTCTCGACCCAAAATATGCACATCTGTCGGACGATCTACACGTTGAAATAACGGCTCTCGCGCCACCAGCAGAGGCTTATGCTCGCATTGCGTTCGCATTAGCCGAGGTTCGGAAATATCTGATCCCCGACAACAATGACAACATACGTCAGGAGCAAATGCGGGAAATGGAAATGAACATGGCTGACGATCCTATAAACACCGATGACAGAAGACCGTCTGTGAGGGGAGTTCCAGCTGGAGGAGGTATATTAAGACCCACTGCTAGGCCCACATTACCACGATCATCGAGAAGTGAGTGGCAAAGAATGCATTTACCGCTAGAACCAACCCTTTGCGGTCTAGAAACATTTCAAAATCAATTTTTTTAGTGCAAAGGGTTGAAATATGATGAGAATACTATTAAAATTTTGTCGAAACGTTTAGCTGCAATACTTCCGCCGCCGTCGAGTCGAGGACCACTGTCTCGGCCAGTATCAGCAAAAAGTAAAGTGTTTTCTATTTTGGATCGCGCAAGAGTCGCTATGGATCAGAGTTACGGGTAAGTATGTCTACTCTTATAGTAGTACGAGTCATCGTTGGGTGAGTTCTCTTAAATATGTGCGAATTTCTATTCGCAGTTATGAGACCGCTACACCGCCACCGAGCAATCGGGTCGGGTCGCATCATGATTATGATTACCATGGTTCGACAAGCAGCAGTAGTCGATACGGAGACCGACATTATAGTTCAGGGACGTCAGGGTAAGCGTAACAAGCATTTTTACTTTAGTTTTTTTAAAGCCCGCATAGTTTACTTTATCAGCTGTAGTTTCGAGAAAACTATTTCTTAACATTTGCAATTTGCAAATATATTTTTATCTCCAACAAACCTTTGAATAGTTTTAGGAGTGCTAATTTTCAGAGGGTGATACGAATCCTTGACATTTTTTCTGCAAATATTTATTTAAGCAGTAGTGTGTTTTCGACATTCTATTTTTGTTTTAATGATTGCGTTACATTGCGAAAGGAAGTCTTGCAGTTTTAATATAACGTTCTACCGCGTCATGTATTTGTATAAACCATCTAGAGATGATATATGTATTCTTTCTTGAGGTACACAACATACGACTACGATGACGACTCCGCTCCGCACTCATCCCATGAGTACTACGAAACATCAGAGTATCCAGGTAATGTGTTCCTATTTATTCTTATTATAGTATATTCTCCCGAAAAACATTTCTAACTTAATAAGTAGAGTTCAACTGATCTGAATGCTTAGAATCGTGAATTTTTGAATAGAGATACACACAACGTACACGATTAACATAATACACGCGACACATTCCCAATTCTATCGACTTAAATCACTTAATAATTTCACACAGATCCATGGAATTGTTGTTCTATAAAAACTAATTAAACTCTTTGAAATACAATCATCTAATATACGTATAAACAAAAATTACTGGAGCACGAGCTATTTAACAACGTATTAATATTTAAAGTTCTAAAGTGAAAATTTAAATGCATCAGAATGTTTCATTGATAAAATGTTTTAATAAGACACAGCTCCAATAACTATCTCTTTAAAGTTTCCAAAATATTTCCAACGATTTGATATTCATGGTTAAATCTTGCCGAATTAAAATAAATAGTGGGACTGCTGATGATCTTTAAACATGCATAAATGTTTCACATCTCTCAAAATAACAGACACTTTAAAATGAATGACGAAATAGTTAGGAAACTTTGTATTGGCTACTTAAAACGATTAAAATGATTTCGTGAAGCGTACGGGTCCCAAAACTGTGTTGGAAAAAATAAATTTTAATCATTAAAAGTTTTCGTATTGTATTTGTAGATTTCTGTAACAATAATTAGTAACGTTGTGATTATTACAACTATCTATAATTTCTTTCGTTTCAATCTATTTAAGTGGTTTAAAATGTAATTGACTAGAAACTAAAATCATCTAGATTGTTAACAAATTAGAAGCTATTCTAATGTAAATCGTTTTTAAATCAGTTTGTAATCAACTTTACATTATGATTTATTTAATTTCAATCGGTTATAATATAATGGAATTGATGTAAGATCATCTATATCGTTAAAAATTTGATCTTTAGAATATGGAACAAATTAATGGCTGTTTTATGTTGTGAAGAATGTTAAAATTATCGTGTTTGGGCACCCGTACGCCACGATTTCGTTTTCTGCGTTGAATAGAGCATCTCGAGAAGCTTGTCCGTAATATCGAACGCTAAAATAGTCATGAATGGCTTCGCATAACAGTCCGAAGTGTTAACTCAGTAATCCATCAGCCGGTTTCTGTGGACATTCACTTAAATACGGTTAAAAAGAAACGGGGTCGGGGGGGGGGGGGGGGGGGAGAAAAACCGGAAACTCGATGTTAACACCTGCTTCGCGTAGTGTGTTATAAGATGGTTGTAAGTAATGCAAATAAATCACTGAATGACATTCGCAGAGGAATCATCGAGCCGCGCATGGAAATCGTACAAGACGACAACGACATCGGGCTCAAGCTCGCGCTACCGCAACGCTCCGTACACACGACCTTCCAAGTAAAAATCCACAAACAATCATCCTATAAATTTTCTCTTGATCTTTTCTTTCGATTAGTCTATCTCTCTATCGCTATCTCGCTCTCACTTTTTTTTCTCTTTGTCTCATTTGTGTTTTCTCTTCCCTGTTCTTTCTACGATAATTCGCGACGCCTAACGAGAGGAAATATCTCTTTTTTTTCTGACTTTATTATTTCATAGCCCTAAACCGTTGACGTGTAATCTTCCTAACGCACGACGACCTATGGTGCCTGCGATGCCAAAACCTTTAAACGACCGAGACCGTTTTTAAACGAACGGAGGCACGGAAGAGACTTACACACACGGTAAACGACACGCAGCCAATTATTACAACTTTTCATCGTATTGCGACCAGTCAAACGAGTAACCGTATCAAATTCGACTATTTTTCATTGCTAAATTTTATCGTTTTCTTAATGTTATTCGATTCCTTCATACGTTCTTTTCGGCAATTGCGGCGTCCAAAGATGATTCGGATGTTGCAGGGCTAACTAAATCGAATAGACAATGTTTGAGGTACAATGAAAGGATGATAGCGATGATGCGGAATGTTTATTTTACGGTGGTAACTACAGAAGTCTAATCAGACTATTAAGAATTCAGTGTTTTAGGCATATTGTGAAGAAATTATTTTCATAGATTTTATTAGTTGTACATTTCTATCCATTTCTTTCGGTATTTTGATTAGATTTCCAAAACAGTCTGAATTCTTTTGCATTTGACTGTATAAATGCAATTACATTTTTGTTGTTTTATGGTTTCACGTAGATTTCACATTTCTGAAAGTAATTTTTTATCAATTTTGTGAAGCTTCTCAAGGAAAGTGTTCCGTGTTACCAGCATTTGTTATGCTCTGCAATAGCCGCACGATCGTTTTTTTAACGCGCGATGCGTCCCGATTCGACAAAGATCTGTCTCGCATACTATATTTTATATTCTGTTCTTTCTGTTCTCTAAACTCCCAGTTGTGTGTAACGAAGCCGACATGCTTTTCAGATGAGTTTATTGTGGCCGTTGGATAAAGCCCCGGAACACACGTAATACAATGAAAACTGTAATGAAAAATGTCACGGCGCGTTTAGTGCCGTTTTTTCCCCGCGTACGATCACACGTGCTCATTCGACCCCAGACCAGAATCTGAATTTATGTCGTTGCGTTGATTGACCTCGTTCTTCTGATTCTCTGTGAGGAAAGAAAGAAAACGAACGAAACAAAAGCAAACACTGTGCAATGTATTCGAAGAAAGTGACCCGTTCCTTGAAATCCCGTCCTGAAAAATGTAACACGTCAAAAAGCGGAAGGATAGAAGACCAAGAGGATCAAAACGGAAAGAAAACAAGTAAAATTGTCGAATACACCTGTGTCGCAACGCAGCCTCCAAGCAAAAGAAAGTCAGAGCTGTGTCGGATTTATTTTCATTCGTTTCGCTTAACGAACACCATTTTTTAATTTTCTTGTAGTATACGTAATATGCTTATACATATACGTATTATACGTAATGATGCTTTCTTTATTCCGATTGGCAACATGTCCTGGGTCCCACGATCAAACTGACATCATTCGCAGAGTTTCTCTGTAAATATTTTGAAGATACGAATATTTTGGACAGGTGTTCTGTGAAATTTTACGTTTTGATTGATCAAACAGTGCGGACATTGATTTACAAACGAGGAGTACATAGCTCGGACAGTCGTTTGTGTTTTAATGATTTATGACGAGTCTAGCAATACGTGTCTAAAATGGAAGAAAGTAAACTATTGTAAATGATATCCAGTGGCAAGTGAACAGATAAATGAATATTAAAAACCATGTTGCATATCGCTATGCAAATTGTATCGTAACTCATATGATCTTAATGTATATTATGTTTACGTGGCAAACGAAAAACAAACGTAATTAAAGCGACTTAGAAACGTTTAAACAAAAAAACAAACATTAAATAAATGTTAACGAACACGTGCGTGCAATAACATGCGCAAAAATATGAAGCGACGATTTGTGTAGTTTGTCTCGAAGGTATAGTTCTTACGACACTATAAAACATGTAATCTTAACCTGTAACCATTCAATATGAGTATACAAAAAGATCGTAAAAATAATTTATGCGTAAATATTTTTCTCGATTTTAAAGGAACTATCTGTTTTTTTTTTCTTACACATGTAATTCTCGTAAATTGAAATAAATGAAAAGAATAATGGCTCTATTGTAAGCATCGTTCGAAAAAAATTTCAATTAATAATCCTGATTAATCAACACCATTATAATCTGGGAAAATATAAATAAATATACCTAGATACAACCAGCGACATTAATATTTTTCACGATTTTATGACTTCATCGTTTCGTCAACGATTTTTAAATTTATCAGCTTAATCGCGGCAGAACTAAATGTGTATAATTTTCATTTCTAATTCAAGCGTCAATTAATAGTGAGATAAAATGTAAGACGACAATTTTGATCGAGTTCGTTGAAAGACATAAACAATATGCCAGATTTGTATTGAAGCTGATATAAATTTATTGTTTCAATTCTCGACGACTTTAGCTTTTGGTTATATATTAACTTTGATTTTTATTGAAGTTTTACTGGACGCAACTAAGGCAGTTATTTCTAACATGTTTTTTCGTGTATCCTTCTTAGGTGTGTAAGAAGCTTAAGGAAAATCGCGTGGGAACGCATTTTCGTGGATTGAAATATTTTAATCTTCTATTTCTCTGCTCAGTGGAGATTGAAGCGCCTCAGGATCACGTGAGTATGTTATACTAATCAATTTTCACATTTACAACTAATTTTCTTCTATTTCCTTCCAACAATTTAATCCTCACGCACTGTTGGAAATTTTATTTAAACCATTTTTTTAGTTCTTAAAACTTTTTCCGTATATGTAGTTTAGTCATTATTTTACACTTGCATACTAAAATATTCTGTGAACTAATTTTAATGTTACTTTGCTATCATAAGACAGCCACAAAGTTACATTTAGAAATCTCTCTCATCTTACTGGCTATGATTATATAAATATTTTTATATAAAACTAGAAATTTTAAGTGACGTCATTGTTTATACTTGTACAATTATTTTAGATAGAATATAGTAAATTTCAGCCTTGTACATAGCCTTGGCTGTACCTAACAAGCTTGCAATCTTTGTCTATCGACAGAGTGCTTACGAACAATTTCAAGGTATAATTGACGCTATTAAAAATGGGGAATACTCGGAAGCTTTTTAAGGCTTGCTAAAAAAATGACTTTCCTGCATGCGTTAACACTTTTTCATTCTGCTTTCCTTGTTAGTCTCATGAAAAAATTTTAAAAGATAGCAAGATTTTAAAAGTTTTCCTGCTTTTAGGAAAATGTAGGTAAATTTGGGTTCGTTCAATATTTACACGATCAGAAATTGCAGGGTCTCTATATTGTTGTTGATAAGAAAAACAAGTTTCTAATGATATCCGGAGGTTCACTTGGGATCCTAATCAATTCGGATGATCTTTATTTGCCTCAGCACATTTTGACGTGGTTCAATTCGCTTCAACCCCCTTCGATTTGCTCTAACTCACTTTAATCCGTTCTGACTCGCTAAAAATTTCGTCAGTCCACCTCGATTTACTCCTATATGCTAAAAGCATTCCATTCCTATTGTAAACTAGTCTAACTAAGACCTCTGCTCCAGAAAAAGTATTGATTTTTTACATCCAGCACTTTTCATTAACAATATCATATAATCTCATCGAACGTGTACCTTTTGTTCTATACCTAGTGCGCGTGTATGAATATATGTACATGTGTATCAAGTTCTGTGGTTGAAGATGGAAAATAAATAAATGAAACATAATTTTTGACACTGACGTATTATTCTTTTGTTATATGTAGTATATGTATGTAACATATACACTGATCCTTATACCGATTCTTTAATATTTTACGCTTTAATTCTATTTTTAGAAAATTAAAATATATATTACGTCATCTAGTTATTAAAAATGTTATTTTATGTTAAAAAACAAATAAACTGCAATAAAAATTTTATTATAAATCAACTGAGTCAGTTGTTGCAATGTTTTCCTTATAGTTTATAGTTAGTTTAAGTTAATAATATGATTTTATGAAAAATGTCACTGATATTGTCTGTTCATAGACTGGTTATACTACTTCGTCGTACACCGCTCGCTCGAACACTATGTATTTAGTTTACGAATGTTTAGCTCGTTCTCTTAGAATATTAGAATATTGAGTAATCGATGGTCATATTATTTATTTCCTGTATTATTTTTAAAAATATCTTGATACAGTGAGATCGATAGGATGCTGGGTTGAATAGTGTTAGAGGATTCAACCTCGATGGCGTTCATCTTTGAGGTCGAGCTCCGAGCATAAGTATGTAAATTACTTAGAAACAATATTCTTATTTATTTATCACACACCAATATACAAAAATGAAATGTATAATCAATATCAGAATATAATATACTACGAAATTCAAATATATTTAATAAAGATATATCTGAGTATCTTACAAGATTAGAATGATGCTTCAACGTGGAACAAAACAAATTGTCTACAACATTCTTTGCAGTTGGCACAGAAATTCTGGTAGAAAACGTCTTTCTACGGCCGCTCTAAGGATTATAAATAAGTATTAATTTACGGAACCTTAGTCTAACGAGTTCGCCTAAGTAGTCGTGAGTGAAAGTAAAGTGTAATAAGAGTTTCTGTTCTTTCTCTCCTAACTAATCCGAAGAAAAACGTTGGTCTGAAACTTGTAATGTATTCCCTGTGTCTTTTAGATTTCGTATTTTTGTCTGGCTTTACACAATTTTTCTCGTTGATGATCATCGAACGACGCGCGATCGAATCGCGAGAACAAAAATCAGAGAGCAAGAATGAAACTGTCTATAATGTCGGTAAGTAAAATCTGTCGACGGAATGAAGGTCTGACTGGCGGCTTTGAACTTGTCGGAATGTACATTAATACGTCTAATTAAAACGGAGCGGTATCCGGCGCTCGTCACGACCACGCTAATACCTCACCTCTATGAAAAAACATGGAATGATAATAGTAATTTTTTTTTTTTTGCCTTGTTATCGGTTTTATACCTTAGTAATATGTACGATTATATCACAAGAAAGATTCAAATACTCTGTACATAATATCCCGGAACGCGAGACGTTTGATCAGGTTTCTTAATCTTACATTTACATACGCCTAAGATTTAATTACAAAGTTAGATATGTCTCAGGTTCACCTGGTATTGTACTTCGACGCAATTTTCTCATGTCTCCGCTCTACTTTCGCGTCCCTCCTCTCTCTCTCTCTCTCTCTCTCTCTCTCTCTCTCTCTCTCTCTCTCTCTCTCGTCGCGTCGTTCGTAGAGCGTTAACACGAGGCACGCGTATCTGCCCAGACGAATTCATAATTATTCTCGTCCGATCTCTTTGTCGAAACTCCGCTTCAAGGACACGCATTGAAGCGGCCCCCGAAGACCCCTAAACGAACGCATCGTTCGGTTCGGTTCGGTTCGGTTCAGTTCGGTTCGGTTCGGTTCTTCACCCACCATCGTTCGCTTCCGGTTCGCGCGCTCTTACGTTTCTAAACTCGATATCGTTTAATTGGCACATCTGAAATGGCAACTTTCGCATTGGCACGATGAGTGGTCTTCGGAATCGATATATTTTTGTTCGGGCCTCTGTCGAGACTCGCCGACACACCGCCGATCCTTAGAAACATGCTGGACCCTCGTTCCGCTTTTCGTTGACCGCCGAGGCCAACGAAAATCGCTTTTGGCAATTGCGAGAAGAAACACAGTCCGCGATCGATCGTTTGAATCGATCGTTCGTTATCACGGCGCTGGGCTGGTGTCTCGGTGATCGTCGCGTCGCTAAAAACGTACAACTGTGCTAAACAACAGTACCGATGCGTATCGTTTTTCGCACGCGTCTGCGCCTCGAGTTGGAAACAAACAGCCGATTCGGAACGCGTGCGCACCGCTCCACGATTCGATTCGACGTTTCTCTTGAACAGCGGAATAAATATTTACTTATAAGGGACAGACTACTCGAGCTGCTACTTGCTGATAATAGGAGATGGAACGTATAATAATGCATCGAGTAACTTCGGAAGACAATTCGAGTAGATAAAAGTGTGCCTTTAAAGGTTCGACGAACGTGCTGGCCGCGTAACAACAATACGTACAATTTGATCGAAGTTGTTCGATACGTTCCAATGAAACTTACAATTTCATTTCCGCGAAAATCGTTTTTCATGGAATGTATATTTCCGAGAACTAATTCGAAACAATTTTCAGACCAATATATCTAAAGCTTTCAACGTTTTCTTACTGACAGGTAAAAAAAAAAAGAAACGTTCTACGAAACAGTGCATTCCGCAATGGCAAGCATTTTAAAATAGCTCTTCTACAGAGAAATCGTGAATCAACTTTTCAACGAGAGAATATAATGCTTTATTATGTGGCTGCATCGTGAATATTAAATTTTTACTTAGACTGAAATGTTTCTTAATACGTATAGTAAGTAGAATGATGCAGTTCGCATGATTACTTCTAATCGACTGTACAAAATCATCGGAACTGAAAGCATTGTTCGTCAAGAAACTGTACGAATAATTCGGCTATTCGTGTCCACGTGTTTTGATTCGAATAGAACGTCGCCGTTAAAGCAATTAGGTAATTATCTAAAGTAATCATTGTTAGCCTCGGACGGCCGTTGTGCGTTGTCGCCGCATTAATGTCTAACTGTTTGTTCATCGTGACATTTGTTAGCCTCGAGTAGGACGACGAACTAGTCCATTTTTTTTTCGATTGAAAAATCTTGCGAATTACTTGCTGGAGAAAGTTGAGTGACGTGAAAGCACACGGTGGTAATAAAAAAATGTCACGACCGAGTCCACAATATTTAGTTAATAGAAATTTTATGTGCTAGCGTCGAAAGCAATTGGTCATTGACGATCATCGAAACGAAATTGTCCCCACTACATCGTGTTATTACTCCGCCTCTTTGTTTTCAGAGATTGGCGTAACAAATCTATAAGTGGGGGAAGCTATTTCGATTGACCATTTCATTTTAACTTAAATACATATATGTAGTTTCGTTCGAATCGCAGTGACGCCTACAAACAAAAAATAGAACATGCAAGCATAAGTCGAAGGTGTTCCAGAAAAATTAATTAGCTAAAGAGACAAAAATTGCTTTCCAATCTTTACATTATGTTCACGAGATTTTTAAAGAATTTATATCGCTCCATTCACTGTTTAACAATAAGGAAATTGCGGGTACCCATCTTCGTCATACCTAAACGCACACAATCCGCAATGTAACGATAAAAAACCTATTTAATTGTGACGAAGCAGATTTAAGAATGCGATTTAATAGACTGTAAAATAATGATAAATGGGCTACGAATTTTATGCATTTACCGTGAACTGTGAAGCCATTAAAAGAATACAAGAATGTTATTACGTTGTTGTCGACTTAATAACATTATCAGAAGGAGGAATACATTTTAATTTCACTTAAGTTCCCAACAATTTACTTGGAAAGTTTCTATTTTCTATAGTAAATTCAAAGTCTAGCGACAAAACACGATATTCGATAGAATGTAATTAAAGTTTTGATTTCTTGAAAGCATGCTAGTGCTCCGATTCTTTAAAGTTCGTCTGTGAAAGTGCAAATTTGCATATGCTCTAGCTCGACTTTAATCAGATTTCTCTAACATTTCTCTAGTTCGCACCTTAATGTATGATCGATCGATAAGTATATCTCCGAAAGCAAACTTTTGCAGTTCGAGAATTTCTGAATGACGAATGCTACTTCGAACGCGTTTTCGCATCGGGAATATCGAATTTCTAACGGGGTCTAAACGAGTTAATAAGAAAATCGATAAACGCACCGAAACGGTTGCGTCGAACGCGTGCTCGAGAGCGTGTTTACAAGGAAATCTGTAACTTCAAAGGCTGCGACCGCCATGAATATTCAGTAGTCGTTGCATACTGAACGTTTCCACGTAAATGAGGGCCGAGAGTGGTTCTACGCAGTGGACTCAGCCGGACGATAAAAATTGTTCGTTGAACGCTCGCGGGCGGTTTTAGATTTGTGGCCGCTAAATTATAAGTTGTACACCGTGTACAGAGAGCAATGTATCACCATGCTGACAATATTAATGGTTACGTAACGGCGTCATAATCACGATACCGCGCGCGTGTATGTCGGGCGCTCGTTAATGGGCAAAGAATAACGATGCTTGAGCAATATAAATAGTCGACCCAAAAATTATACCGTGGAACAAGGTTGTTGGAAATCGTTTCTTATTCGTCATACCGCGCTCCTGCGTGTGTATACATAGAAATATATACGTTCTCCAATTATCGATCGATTCGCAACAAGCAACAAGCAACAAGGACTCGGCAGTACATATCGCGGAACTACACAACGTGACTCGACGATCAAATCATTTTTCTTTTTCTTTTTTTTCTTTTTTCTTTTGTTGTTGTTGTTGTTTTCGATGCTCGTAACGAAGTTGAAGTTCGCCGACGAACCGATTCTAAGTGTGTCGCGTTTAGAGTTTAGGGTGTTCTACGGACGAGACTGCAGGGTCCTCGGAACACAGGGCGAGATGATAACGCGGCAAAGCGTTCACCGTAACAATTGCACAAATGTTTCGACTATCGCTAACTCCTATCGCAAACGATCCTAGAACCTCCGTTCGAGAGACTACGACGATTACGGTGTCTCGGATTGGTCGGAACGATCCCGAATCGATCGATATCGCCGGCCCTGTCGATCGGCAGGGTCTTCGCACGAACAGGCAGTGAAAAAACAAAGTTACCTCTATGGTCGATAGACGAGATGCACACCGGATCGTCGTTGTATCCGTGCACCTTCGACGCGGATCGGTAGCGTATTGGCTCGAGAGCTTGCTCGAAACCAATAAATTACATGTCCTGCTGACTCGCTTACGCTTTGTTAAACAAAAGGGGAATCGATTAAGCACCTCGTGCACCAACGGTCGTCGACGATTCGACTCGGCCCGAATTCGGACCGGGTCCGTCGCGAGGTCTCCCCGTGACCATCGTCCGATCGGAATCGACGACGACGACGACGACGACGACCGACATTTTCGGCGATTGCACATTTCTCGCGACCTCGTTGGATTGATTTTTACCTAGAACACTTTCGACCAGCCAACCTCGGCGTAACACGTCTGCCCGCGATAATCGTGATCGTCGCGCGGGCAAGTAAGTAAGTAAGTAAGTAAGTAAGTAAGTAAGTAAGTAATTAAGTAACTAAGTACTATGTATGAACCTTACCTACCCTTCGGACTTTGTGCGCGACCTAAACTCGGTTTCACTATAATACAAACGCTCGCAAGGTACATATATCGCGGACATACGTGGCGTTATCAGTGGTCCACCAGAAGCTGTTCTCGCGACGGGTCATGCTTGACCCGCGGAGGCTCAGTTGTACGGCCACGAGTGCCTGATTGAAGTGACCACGTTCGAGGTAGGCGGGTCCTCCGGGCGTCACTTCTTCATGTCGTTCATCAACGTGCCGTCCTTGCTCTTGTTCGTGTCGAGGCTCGACTGCTGACTACTTGTCACGCCGCTACCGTTGCCCGGGTACATCTTCTCCAGATGGTTCAGGGACTCGCTTAGGAACTTCTGCAATCGGACACGGCAAGGTTTAGCATCTTCGTGGACAGAGTGTTCTTTACGCGCGTTTTTTCCACTTCTTTTTTTTGTTCGAAAAAAACAGTTATAAGCGTAAAATTTTGGTTTTTCGCCTATTTCAATTATTTAGCGATACGCGAAAATTCTGAAAAAGATCTAACGGATGTCAAATACCCAGATACAGATAATACATACCATATATCGGTGGTAATCGATTAAAACTTAGCGAAACGATTGAAAAAGTTTCGGTAATTGTTGCAACTACGCGAAATCAACTAAAAGTTGTACCTGTATTGCCGTAAGAGCGGCTACGATTGCAGGACTTCCGAATCCATGTGATATGAGAGAGAAATGCGTTAGGTGTCTTTGTATGCTTGGGTCGAGTATATGCTGAGGCCGTGTGTTGCAAAGCGGTGATCTATCCTGGTTCAGAAGATCCATCAGCTCTTTGGTGATTTGTCTGAAATCGAACAACAAAGTCAATCACAATCTCCGAATAAAATTTTGTACTTCCAACCACACTCGTGGATATCTTTTAATTGGTTCGCTCCTCTCGGAAGCTATTGCATGTATAATTACATAAAACTCTGACCAACGAAAGAAGCCAAACGTTTTCATTTAACTGTCCAAACAAATATCGATGCCCCGATAAATTTTATGCGCCATTCTTAGTTGCGAGGATATAAATTCTTACTTGGTGGCATGAAGAAGTTCTTTTCTCCTGTAGGAATCTTGCGGTTCACAATGCTGCCGGCTGAGGTATTCGGCAACTTGTTTCGCAGGGAATTCGGTTTCGCAAACGTAGCCGAAGTCTCTGGCAAGGTGAATGGCTTCTCCTGAAAAAGAAATAAAACACCCCGCTATAGGAATGGAATTACGTAACCGGTCTATGGAAATGTATGAATTTTTTGCCAACTGTCTACCACTTAACGGAACGCGGCGAAACGTTCTAGCTTCGGGCCCGAAAAACTTCATTATGCGTGACCATCGGTACTTATTGTTCGAGCGAATCGGCGAGACAGGTGGTTCTTCGAGAAAACGATTAAAAGAAATCATACGCAAATATTGATTTCGATCTCGAGTCGACACACACGGTCCGTTCGATTTTATCATGTTCAGAGATATCGATCGACTATTTTCAACTTGCTAAAATTAACGAAGAAACAACTTTTTACTCGACTTCTGTTTCTCACAATTAATCCAGAAAACTTTTATTTTGCATAAATGATTTTGCGACGGCGAGCACCAGCATTGTTCGTCTAATGTAAACAATGTTCTACGGTAATCCAGAGACGACGACCAGCTGGGACAAACGCGTAGAGCGTTTCACACGCGCAAATTGAAAGATTGTTCGCGATCGTCGGAGAAGCGAGTCAATTTGCGATAATGAAACGACACCGCGTGTCTTCTCCGCAGCACATGGTCCGTTTTCACCGTTTCGGTATCATTTCCATCCCTCTAATCGTATTTCTCCTCTCTCTTTCTTTATTTCTCTCTCGCGCGCAGTCACTTCGGTAATTTTCTCTCGATGATAGTGGGTAATTAGGCAGCTACGAGCGAGGTTCCGCGCAAGATGGTGGCAGGCCTGCTGGGCGCTATTATGCCAACCGGGTAATACCACCCGCAGGCTTGCCCTGCCGGGTTTTACCTACGAGGCCGAGACCGAGAACACACAGACTCTCTCGTACCACCTGCAGACGAATTATCCAATTCCGTTGACACGTTCTACCGTTTCCAGTTTTGTCGCGACAAAAATACGCGAAATTTTTGCTAACGCGCTCGTTGCCCAACCATCATTCATGAAAGTTCCGCGAACTCGAATTTCTTTCATCGAATTCTCATGCTAAATATTCAGCCGAACCATAGATAATTTTCGATCCATAGTAGCAGTTTTATCTATCGATAAATAAACAGGTTATTTATACGTATACATCTCAATCGAGTATATTACTCGACACTATTTCAACGACTCGATTGCCATTTATCGAGCAGCTTGCGTGCGACGAGTCATATTAGAATCACATATACATGTACCTATATATGTATATGCATCGTTGCAATTCGTAACCCGGGAGGGAGAATTACTCTCGAACTAATAAAAAGTATCTGGCGAGAAATTGGAATAATCGTATCGTCTAGCAATCTTCATTCCTTATCGAACGTGTTCAAGCAGAGAGCTAGTTTAGATTGGTCGCGCCAAAGGATTCGTATCAACGATTACTATTTTTCCAGCAACGTAAAAAATTGAGATACGTTTGCTATGGAGGAACTAGTTGATTTTGTTTTGACGTTTTAGTACCTACTGGAAAATACGGAAAACCATTCCACACGGTTGGAGTCCATTACACGCGTACTCGCGTAGTTAAAAGTGTTAAGTAGTTTTTTCTCACTTGTCGCTGCTGTCTTGTTATGCGTAATTAATGATGAACGTTTTTATAACTGAACGCGTAATATCAGTTGTCTTTGCTGTTCGGAGTAAATCGCAAGTGAGACGCGTAATTATTCTTTAACGATCGCGTTGTTAGCACCGCCGTCGGCCATTAACATTTTCTAATTAATGTTTTCTAATTAATGTTTTCGTTACAGTTGTCCACTAAAAACGTTTCCACGAGCGTTCGATTCATTGTTCGGAAATAATCGATGCTTCCTGCTCGTCCACGTTTCGGAATTGCGAATCATTGGGAATACGAATTTTTCCAAAAAGTCTCGTCCTTCGTCCAGATTTAAACGATGCATGCCATTCCTTTTTATTAATTTCAGAGAACTTTTTTATTTATTTCTGCCCGACCTATATATATTTGCTCGAGACGCCTCATGATTTTATGACACACGCTGCGCGATGTTTATAAATGATGTCTAGAACAAACATGTGCCATTAAGAATAACGATCCACGATCGAATCATTAACAGAGAACGCGCAGGATTCTGCGACGCGCACGTACAAAGTGCAACGGGTCGTTTTAGCCAGGCTTTAATAGCGATCCTGAGCGTAGAACTCGGCTGCATCTTCTCCGTTGATTCGCATGTACCCCTTGCAAAGCGTATTTCTTAACTTCCTTTAATTTTCTCTAACTAAATCTGAATCTGAATCTAAATCTTCATCTTCGTCACGTTTCGCCTCGAAACGCAAAATATGCATCTGATCTGCACTCTGCTCGCGCGTACAATCAGCGCGTGGCTAACGCTACAGTACATTAAAACAATATACACACACACAGTCGTGTAGTTCAACTAAAAAGAATTATTATGTATGTCAAAGTGTCTTTCCTGAGCGTACGTATGACTGGCTGTTTAGCTCGCAAGCAATACTTGTATTATTGCAATCTTTAAGAGTAGAAAATGAATTTTAACTAAACGAAGACTATACCATACATACATATATGCTTACACCGTGCCCGATGCACCGATTCGTTCGAAAGGGAGACTGCCGATCAAAACGATAATTTATGATATACATACAGACGTGCACAGAGACAACTCTATGCAACGAGAACAGAAGACACTTTGCTCGATGCAGATCAGGACCATAGATTGGCCGAAGGTGATTACAGATGCGGTCTACAGATTGGCGCGGGGCAGCTATACGAGAACGAATCAGCAACGTGACTCGCGAATTAATGATCAGCTTTTTTACTTGATGACTTTACTACGGTCGTTGTTGGTCCTTTGACGTTCGATCGGAAATTTGATGAGTCCATTATAAAGCGGAGAGTAAATAAAAATGTTCCTGCACCGTTACTCCGAGTAACGAGAACATAAATTGAAAGCAAGTTTTGTCTGCACGCATTATTTTCTCAATAAACTAATCAACTATTGTTCGTACTCTACGCAATATTTTAGTTCCTTTAATCGAGCGACGTATAATATTGAAAAAAGACGATGATTATGAAATTCATGATGATTTTTATAAAAATATTCCTAGTCGTTCGCAAAACACTGTTCTATCGGATGAAATTGCTTCTTAAATTCTTCTACTCGATTCTTCTAATTTCGAAAGTATTTATTATTCTTTTAAAAGTCTTTACGATTATGCTGTCGTTTGCTCGGCCACGTAATTTTCGTTGCAACGCTGAAGGAATACGTGGCGAACGATAGTGCATTCGACTAGCGTTCGTGTATCTCTGGCAACAAGGTCGATCATTCTGATCGACCACAAATTGTGCACGGCTTCGATAATCGAGGTCCGAAGAAAGTTTTTGAAGCAACTCTCGAACAATCGTGAGCAGATTGTGCTTGCGGTTTCTGCCCTGTTGCAGCGACAAAATAGAGTAATATTGCTGAATGTGCATTGCTACCTTGCAAATGGTAGAGAGAATATTTTGCGTTCTGTGCTGATTGTGAGATAAATCATTGTCGCAACTGCGGATCTGTATCCAAAATTTTCACCACCGATTCCAAGAAATCGAAATCGAAATCGAAATCGAAATCGAAATCGAAGTTGTTTCATCACCGATTTTAATAAATTGCAAATAAAGCATCGATCTTCTGAAATTATTTTAGGCCCGCTCTTTTAAATTTCGTCTGGTCACGTTTCCGATAAATGCATGAAATCCGCTGATAGGTAATGATTTTTTTACGACCAGCCAGGCAATGGTAGGTAATGATTTTTTCGCGACAACCAGGCACGAATTTATGCACGAATCACGCATGGCTATAGATTATTCGCATGTGTCCGAAGTTGTATACACCTGGTGCGTTCGAGAGTAGATTCCCACACTTTCGCTGCACTCCACGCCACGAACTCTGTCAATTGCTCGCTAGGCGCAAGTGGATATTTCGAAATGGTTAGTTTGTTTTTTAGTTTTTGGGGGGTTAGGAATTTTAATGAGTTAAAATAAAAGAAACTTCTCGGTTCTAACTATTACCTAGCTAAGTTTCTGCAACTTTACGCAAAAATACATAAAAAGAAAAACAGTTGCGGTTTAAAGCCACTGGTACCGGTGTTATCTTTGCAGGATATCTTGGAAAGATATTATTTTCATTAGAATTAACGAATTGGCGCGAGAACGAGCGCCGCAGCTTTTCATTAGGGGAAGAGCAAGAGTGGCGCGAAAACGACAAGGAAATTGCAATTAAGAGATAAACGGTATATCTCGTCGAAACAAACTAACGAACCACGGAATTTATGTAGTGCAACATAATCGGATCGCATTCGGAGATATTGCATCCGCGCATTTATTCCGACACGACAATCATTAGAAAACTGTTCCGGACACGTGCACGCATGAAAAAGAAAATTGATGTGCGCTACGGCACAGTTGTTGCCGTTGAACATCCTCTGAATTAGCTTCCACTAAATGTCATCGAGAAATGGGGATTCTAAATAACGCACGAAACGAGTTTGAAAACCAGTATGTTGCGCGACAGTTAATTAGAACTCCGAACGGAGTGGCCTGTTGGTAGCAATAGAAGTTATGAGTAATTAATTACGCAGGACTTTTCTGTCCTCGGCATGGTGGCATTAGGTTGCAACACTAAATCAACAAGGAACCGATATTTCCACGAGCTAGAATTACGATGCTCCGTAGAACTAGATTACGTTGGAAAATTGCTAGCGCAAATCGTTTTCTTCCGGGAAATTCAATATTCCTGTTGCGCTTCTGCAAATTTCCTGTTATCTTGAATGGAATATGTGCGAAGCTTTCTTCAAATAAAAGAGCAATCGGACTTTCCTATCTTGAACTAGAGTGCTCGGATACAGCTGTATTTACCTGTTTACGAACAGTTATACATATGTAGATAGAACGTTTCCCATTCCTGCTACCTGTACTGGAATCTGTATGCAACTGCCTGTATACAGAAAGCATGCAACCTACAATTTAATCCAAGTTCACAGCTGATAATGCCAACCAGCGTTTGATACGTACAGTACCGGAACATGTCGATAATGGTAAAGTCGGGATGATCGTGAATAGTAACGATGCTGGTACGAGACTGCGAATCTACTTTTCGTACGTGATTTTCTACTTTACGAGCTAGAAAGCGAGCCGAAAAAATTAATTATATCTCGCTTGTTTTTTATTCTCCGATGTATGCTTATTTTAATTTTTACATCGTCGCTATAATAATATAATTGCTCCGAAGATTCATGCAAAAACGGTTGCATCGAAAAGCAGGATATAACGAAGGAATCAATTACCTTTTTCGTTCGATTAACGTGAAACAATTATGATCGAACGTTCGCAAGAAGGAGGTACGAATATTATGCATGTTTCGCGCGGATCTAATATGCAATGCATTGACGAGTCTGTTTTGCTTTTCACGCGATACCGTACGCTCGAGTATGTTCCTTAAAAAAAATTCTTACGTTTCTTTAACTCGAAATAAAAATTTCAACGGTAAGGTAAATATTAGACAGCGAACATTTATGCGCTTTCGGCTTATAAAAATCTGCCGGGTTTTATTAAAATTTTATTGAAATTCATTAAAAATCGTAATACTTTATTTTCATTCTATCGAAATCGTGAACGAAGGAAATAGAATTTTATTGAATCCCAGTTTCCCTGGATCCGCCGTCAAAAATGTAAGTTTATGCGAACATATCCGTGCGTATGTGTATGGGTGAAAAATGAATAGAAAATAGACATTGTTTGCTGTACAGCATACATATATAAAGCTCACCTTCCACTAGCGATGTCAAGAGCGTTACATTGGCGGCCTTCCTCCTTCCGGCTGGCAAGTTTAGTCCAATCTTTTCCAACTTTTCCCTAAGCAGACGCCCCCCATTTTTGGATTTCGCCCTGTAAAAAAAAGCACAATATAATGAGCAACAATTTAAGAAATTATTCGGTCCGATACGAAAACGATACATGGTATACATATGTACTTGTTCGAGACTCCTAAAAAAATTAAATCAGCGAGAAAGGCCTTGCGAAGCAAGGATTTCCAGAATGCGACGCAAGAATTATGCTAACGCAAGCTACACTGCTAGACTGCTAGACTGCTAGACGCCAAGTTCATTTTTCTTAAGACGAATGCGACTTTCCGACCACTCCTGACACATTGCTGTGATGCAAAGAGAGCCGAATGCATCCAGCCTGTACAAGTGCACAGTCTGCACCGAGTTATGCAATCGGACGATTCCCATTGAAATGGGTCTTTGTTTCTCCGTTGATCCGATTGTTCATCCCATTTGCGTACACACACCGTCTATACACCGATATTTCTCGGGTGCCGCGTCGAGCCATTGGCCCCGCGGGAATTTCGAAATGGGACTGCTTCATTAATCATTTTTGCCGCTATCTTTGAAGGAAGAAAAAAGAAATCGACGAGAGGCCGAGAAGAAAAGGAGGTGGCGGGACGGAGAAGCAACGACAGAGAAACTGGGGAATTAGCATAATCCGTGGCTACGCGTGTCATCCGTCCACCATTGAGCAACACGGCCGGTACCTAACAATAAGTCGATTGCCGAGACACTATCGGAGACATTGAACGCGTGCATATCTCTTAAGCTGGTTACACTCTCATTAATCGTGACGGAGATTAAAATAGTTATTTGACCCCGTTACCGCCACGTCAACATCGCGCAAACAAAATAGCGCAACAGCGTGTATGTACTGTACATACATATTACTCTGTCGTAGATGCTCTCACTGTCAGACATTTTTAAATCCCTTTGATAGAACCGTTGCATCAGGTATAAAAAAAAACTTAGCGATATACAATTGTGCATACGTATACCATAAAAACTGGAAGGTTAAACTTCACTTTGTCTCATGAAAAATATACATATGTCGCGGAGTAAAGGCACGAGACGGAAAAATGGAAAGTAGGAAGGTTCGATGAAAGATTGAAACGATTTTGAAAAAGAACGAGGCGACAGCAATATTCGGACAGAAAATCTATTAGAGAATACTTGAACGAACATTTCCGTGACGTGTAAGCGCAGATAATACTTCAACAAGTCAAGAATCCCGGTGACACGTGACGTTAACTGGTTCTGAGGTACGTCATTTTGCGGAACACCATCGAGAATTCGATAGTGTTCCTCCGCACGCCCTATTCATCCATCATTCAAGGACCAAGATAACGGTAACTCGTATCGCCCACCTTTGTTCGGCTCGGGCAGCCGGTCGATCCGGTAATCTTTCGGTTCGCTCGGTAATTAATACACTTTACCGCTATAACAATTTAATACGTCTGCCCTCGAATCTATGCTGTCGATGGATTTCGTGTTTCTACCGTGTAATCTCGCAACGCTAGAAATTAACGCCGACGAGCACCATTTTGTTTGCCCTTGTTATTTGTCGGATACAGCGAATAATATTTTCCGCAAGAATTTATTAATATCATGCGATCATCGTACGAACAAACACACCAAGCAAATACTAAAATCGCGTCAAACTTAAATCACGTATTCGTTCGGTAATCGCAGATATCCGTATGCATATGTATGCACATATATTCTTCTAATACATATTCACGTATTTTTCTATACATCGTTCCTTAACGGTCGCATTTAATATGCAATTATTCCGTAGCAATTATGTACTCGTTGTCGTCCCAGAGCATTTAAGGACATATTTTATGCAAACTTTTTCAACTCGTCGACAGTTGACTCATCTCCGATATCGACACATTGGATGTCACGGGAAAAAAAAGGCTAGATTATATTTATTTATTCATTTATTCCAGTGATCCTGAAAAAAGGAATAATTATCTAACGAAGTAGGCGTGCACTAATTTCACTAATTTCAGGAAGTGTTTTTGAAGCAAAGGGTTCTACAAATTTCTTAAAAATTCTGGACTACAAATTGTCATTTTATGCATTTCAAAATGGCTTCCTAGCGAATAGTCATCGCGTACAGCATACGCGTACAAACTCACGAGCACGCAACTTGTGTTTAATAAGTAGCGTTCCCATTTTTTTTGTCCAACCCCTACATTCATTTATTTATTATCGACGTTATCGCAGCGAGTCCTTTGAACGTGACGAGAGCAATTCTCTACTCGTTATAGAGTCTTGTCACGAGAAGGATTCTTGGCGAACAAGGTTCGTTCGTTCGCAGGATTTCTGCGATATTCTTCGCGCCCTTCGACTCGATCTCCGCTACCCCATCGTTCCCAAGCGAATCCTAGGGCAGCCCGCGCCCCTGATTACTCGAGACATCCTCGAATACTGGCATCGTTAATCGTCTGAGACCGTGGCGTTGTATTATCGAACCGAAGGACCTCGTTCTGATCGAACGTGTCCTTGCCACTAACGATCCTCGATGGAACCTCGAGGACGCGAGTGGGGGGCCAGAACGTAGGAAACCTATTAGGTCAATTTCTAAATCCAAAACTGTTGGAGTCGATCCGCGATTTTAGACAGTGTCCGCTTAATTCCCCGTCTGTAGATGCATAAATCCACAGTCTATTTATTATATTTATCGACGATAGGTAGACACATCGCAATGTTATTTTTTCTATAAACAATGAGTCCCATTGTAGCTCGTTATCGTTAGACGCCAATAAGCGTCAGACAAATTTTACAGCCGATCTGTGACACAAAAGATTAACTCGTACCGTTCGGGAACTACGCGCGGCGCGGCGCGGCGTTGCTGACTTTTTAACAGTCCTCGATAACGGCGACGCCGGTATTAACTTCTTACTCGGGTTTGAGTTACGGCCGATTACGTCTCTGAAAAGCTATTCAGATTCCACGGTGTATCGTATAATGCCCGTGTAAACGTGTGTTGTACCGTCGCGTCGTCGGTAAAAAAGAAGTTTACTCGCCGCGGCCGCGGCCGCGGCCATGGAAGCGTAAACGCGGTGTTTTTCACGTGGCAATCGTAAAAGGCAATTTGACCGTATGTTTTATTCATAATTCCATGTTTCATTTTCGTGAGCCGCGCGGCCGGTTCTTGCGATCGGTTAACGACTCCGAGGATTATCCCTGCGAACGAAACAATTCGCCATTGCAATTTTTCAGTGTTTATCGCGAAACACCTTCGATAATGCGACACGTTAATTCCTGTATCGATACGTATTCCGGTTCGGAGGTGGATAACTCCGCTCATTGCACAATAAATATTCACGAATTTCGCTTTTATGCCAAATAACCTGGTACTCGAGTATCCACTTTCAATTCACGTATTTAAATATTTTTCGCATTCTCATTGGCGCAATCGCAAAAACGGTTTCTCGTTCTTTAATTCTGCTGTCATGTCGGTAGAGAAAATAAAAATTTTACGGACCGAGTCGAGCTGCAACGATACCTTCTGAAGTTACATTCAATTCGTTTTATATACATTTCCCGAAGATGCAAGCGATACTCGATAACATCGTAAATTTTCTTTAATTTTCGCTTTCGTTCGTCTACTCGTTCCTCTGGTCGCACTATGTTTACGTCGAGACGAGGCTTTACGATCGACAGTTATATCGCATTGCAAAAGATCCTCCGGATAGAATTGTTTCTGCCAGACAGATAACTCGAGCATCGTCGATTATTCGTAAAAAGATTAACGTTCATCCGCCAGTCGTATTACAGATCCTCCCTCTCTTTCCGACGCGAGGCGACGCGACGCGACGCGATTCCCTGACCGACTGCATTTGAACATCGTAACTACTGAAATTTACTGCCATGCCGGCGCGGTGCGGCGCGGCGCGGCGCAACAACCGAGGCGAAGTAAACGTAGAAAATTAAATAATAAGTAGTTGCAAAACGAGGAATTCTGTCTGGACGCAGACCTCCGCGAGCCTGTCGTTGCACAACCGCGGTACCGACAAAAACTTGTTTGTCTATTGTGAGAAGAATATTGCAAGCAGTGTCGATAATTCAGCACATTATCGTGTATTGCTCTGGGAACGACATGCTAAATGTTCCTGTTTTGTGGAATTTATACTTCTTGTCCTTTGAACATTAAGTCCAGCGTTCTACCGTACCTGCATCGGTTTTCAATCGATTAGAATTTAATTATTTCTAATTTTGTATTTTAACTTGCCTCCGTTATTATTCGTTGCTTTTCGCTTTCATATTTGGAGCCATGGTTAAAGTGCAATATTGCGATCAAAATTTTACTACAATTTCGTTTATCGATTCAAGTTGCCGATCCGATCGAACAAAAAATTCACCGAAACAGTCCACGTGCGAATATAAAATTGCGATGGTCGAACTCATCGTGCAACTAGAAAGAATTCCACGCGATACTCCCGAAGCCAGCTAAATAAACAAAACAAAAAAAACCTGACAAATGTAGGAAAATTACACGTTTCGAATTTCGGCCATCCGGATCGTCGATTCGTAAGAGAGTGCGGCGCGGCGGGGGAGCGGTGTTTGCGAATCGATAAGATCGAATCCCGCTTGCGGCCGTCGCGTCTCGTCGCATCGCATCGCGTCGCGTCGCGTCGGTTAATAAAATATGAATGGCGGTCGGTGGCGAACAGTCGATAAACTAAGCTGCAATTTTAATTTCGCCGGAGCAACCGGCAATCGGGAAGAGGGGTTTGGCGACTCGGATCGTTCGCAGCACAGTAAACCCGTCGCTCGTAAACCTTAATTCATCGTGAAGGTAGAACACCGAGCGGCGGAAAAGGGGTTGAAGGGAAGAGGGATGAGGGAAGAAGGGCCGAGCGCCGAGAGACAAAAGAAAGGCAGATGGGCCACGGTAGAATCTATGGTGGCAAGAGGAGAGACCCGGCGCGGCGCGGCGCGGCGCAGCGCGGCGCGTGTAATTATCAGCCGGATCGCTATTCGAATGGATGAATTATATCGTCGCGGTCTGCGGTGTGCGCGCGTCGAATGCACGCTGCCATGCCAGCCCGAGGGCCGCTTCGTACGAGGAATTGACACTCGGAGCTACGCAATTATTAATGTCTCATTTGCATTGGGAATAGATCGACCGCTTTATTGGCAGTTTATCCCGCGTTCCCTTTTCAGTCGTCCCTTTCGCTCTTGCCCGGGATACCAAGCTCGATCGCGGCACTGGCTTAACCTGGCCTTCGACCGTCTCTCCTATGGACACTTAACCCCGGAGTCCCACTCAGACCGAATCTCCTAAGTACGCGTGTTATCAATCTTTTTGAAACCCAAATAAAATTCTGTTTCGTTGTTGTCGTCGAGATACGTTCGCGCCAATTATATCAATCGCTAAAGTATAGATCGGCGCTACCGACAGATCCTTAAAAAATCCTATAGCTTTCCGACCGTGCTGCTTTCTCGAAAAACAACACCGCTAACTCAAAACACCAACGCGATTCTCGCTAGTCACCACATCTCCTGTATCGGAAACAGCGGAGCTGGAAGAGATGGTTGTTACGTATCGCGGCCGAACGACCAAAAAGAATCGCGATCTCGCGAAATCGCGCGCAGTCAGGTACCAAAGTTGCGTTGGTTTCGCGTGCGTGAGATATATTCGCCGGTTACCGCGGTGATTTATCCACGCCTTTGGTGATAAAGCATTGCGCAACGGATAGTGTTCTGGCCGAGTAAAATGGTGAATCAGATAAAGATGAGCGCTTCCCGCTCCCAAGAGAGGAACCCATAAATCAGCTGGCTGTCCGTGCTCGAGTATGAGCCGGCCGGCCGGCCGCGGCCCGCTGGCCGAACGAAGGCGAACGCGCTTTTATTAATTAACTAGCTAGATAGAGTCGCGTAACGGTCCGAGGAGATATCGGTATCTTGAGTTCCGCGGTTAGGTTCTATCTTCGCCATTGTCCAAACCGATGATACCGTTCCGATTCTTCAAATGTTCGGAAGGATTACCGACTGCGTTTATTAATATTAAGCTGTTTCTCGTTAAAATACTGCCTTCGTCCTCTCGCTGCGGGATTGTCGGGCGAACAATTTTTCAAAGCTCCATGAATAATATCTAACGGTCCATGCTTTCCATTATCTGGCTGCACCTGCCAGCTTCGAACTAATGGGCGGAGAGTAAGGTTGTATTATAGTGTTCGTCCTGGGAACTTTTGTATTCGTCTTCTCCTCAAGCTAGACGTACCGTTAATCAGTCTGGGCAAGTTTCTTTTTACTTTAATCCTCTTTTTCGTGGAATTACCCTCGATAAAGACTATGTTTCGAGACATTGTAGGACCGGAAGAAAAATTAGTCTTCGAGAAAGCTATTACACGTATCGTAACTTTGTTATCCATCAGATTTAACAACGGAATAAATGGATGCCGCGCGGCTGCAAGAAACCGGAAGTACATAAACATTACCAGCAGCTTACCGCGGCTTCCGAAGGTAAATAAATTTTTTAAGGAATTCCTGAAAATGACTGCTGCACCGAATAATAACGGTGGAAGCGGAGATGATAATTTTAATAGAAAAGCCATGGATTTAACGAGGGACGATATTTCGTTACGTGTCGCGTCGTCGTAGCCCGGTGCCATCGAGCAACGCAACGGCACGGCGCGGCGCGGCGCGGCGTATCATTGCCCGACTATAGGAGAGCTAATCCCCTTATAAAATCGTATTATGCAAACGAAGCCGGAGCAACGCAATGGAGACGGACCAAAGTTTCTTGGCCGATATCTTACCTCCGTAAGACTCCGCCGAGGAGACTCGCGTTTAAGCATTCCGGTGGCGATAGTCGTCTTTGTACCTCGGCTACCGTAACTTTGTACTTGCTGGTGCTGCTTAGTAACGATAATCGTCCTGGAACCGAACAGAACACGTCCGAAGGTTGCGCGTTCCCACTCAGCATCGCCTTCTCGCTCCTGTCGGATGGTTTCATGTCTGCAACAGCGAAAACAAGTCGGCGTTTGTAGTCGGTAGTCGTTAGATCGATCGGAGATCAATTATCGCGCGCGAAACGTTGGCAAACTAACAGGCGAATGACAATTTCGTTAGCACTGATCGATCGAGGCGAATGCGAGAATTGTCAAGCGAATTATTTAATATTCCATTTCTCAATGATTTTATGGCCAATCGTCGTCCTCTTGGCTAAAGTAAAGGAAACGAAATGGGTAGAGAGAAAATTTGCCTAATATTATAGAAAACTTTGATAAGAAGATATATTATTGAGAATTCGTTTAAAAGTCTTCCAAGATGCCGATGAGCTTTCGAAAAATGTTTCGAGAAATTTTTGGCGACAATTTTGATTTAGCATTCGACAAAAATTCAATTTAGCACTTGCTACGAGGAACAGTAAGTTATACGATCGCAACCGGTTATAAATTTTTGGATAAAAGTGCGAAGAGCAAGATCGAGCATAGAATTATACAGCCAATAAAATCTATAGTTATCACTGACAGGTTACGTAATGACATTAAAGCATTCGGATCCTATATTAGCTGGAAATTAATCTTTCGAAAGAAATATCTAATTTGTATTAAGAATTCTGATTCGACATTATCACGGTAGAACTTCTGTAAAGGCTTCTTCATTCTCAATATATTTATTACAAAAATGTCAAATATTTTACTTATAACAGAAAAACTTGTTGACAAAAGCGTGTTGGATGTTGCAATGCTGATAAACGATCTGTATTAAGAAATCCTTAGCCATGGACGATAGACTTTCAAAAATTACGAAATCCAAATCCGCGGAAAAGGCGACTTGTTCGCAAGACGCTCTATAATTAATCCGGTTCGTTGACGAAAGGTATGCGATAATCCCGTTAAGATCAGCGTATGTACACGATTCCCGCGAAAGGTCAAAGAGTATTTCAGGAACTGACCAGGAAGGAATATCGGAACCGAAGGTTCTTCTGAAATTACGTTAGATCCCCGGTCCGGGGATCTCTGTGTGGGTGCATAACCGTGATCAGAGAGCAATATCTTCGCGAAATATTTTAAATTCACCGTACCGTCCTGTTTTCATTTCTATGCACCGATAGTCCCGCATTATTGCATCGTCGGCTCTGGAATGCTTAATATAGGGCCGCAGGGCTCGGACAAAGCCGTGTTATTACAAGGCAAATCGATCGTCAACTTATAACATGAAACTCTTCATCGTCGGTCGGGTCCGATCATGAGGTACACCTATGGTTTATGGCCGTTTCAGAAGCGTATACCGCGAGTTTCGAGCCGATAAGCTTTCGAAATTCTTCGACGAAAATATGCGGCAATACCCGCTGCAACCGGCTTTTTCCTCTCGAAGCTTGATATATCCTGGCGTTGCGTTGCGTTGCAGCGATGAATATTCACGCGATCCACCCAAACAAAAGTTCTACTACCGGAGCTTTTGCTAGAATTTCGACTGTGCATTACACCGCTGCGCTGCGACGACCGGGAGAATTCGTTCAATATTTGCGCCGCTCCAGGGAACTTTTCCGCCTGGAAATACCGAAGACTGAAAGTTCGTTGGAAAAACTGGTCGCCCGTTTGCGGCCATCTATTATTAATTCGCGCGAAAGAAAATCCCCGTGTGGCACGGAATGCCACAGTTCGGTTTTTCATCGGCGCAGAAATTGTCGCCGAGATTCGCGTCCATTACGCATACGGGACCAACGTGTCGCGTCGCGCGCCGTGTTTACTTACGAGGATACACCACCGTGTAAGTTTAATATTAAAAATTGCTTTTTGCAGTTACACATATTGTCTTACCGCAGAAATATAATTGAATTACATCATTTTGTAGCAAGTTCTGAATTTCCGATAGTTCCTAATTTTATCGATTCCCCGATAATTGTATTGATCGATAGTGTAGCAATTATAGGGTACGTAAGAAGAATTGTGCAGCGTTCCTTAACTGTTCTAAACAGGTTAGTAGACCGCTACCCGTGGAAATATTGTACATATAATTGAATTACATAATTTCGTAGCAAGTTCTGAAGTGAAAGAGAGAGAAAACATATCGTATTCGTGGAAACGCGAGCCGGAGAAACAGCTTCCTTGAGAGAGGGAAGAGGAAGAGAGTGCAAACAAGTTGTCAAGTGGAATCAATCCACATCGAAGCCCCGATCGGCCGGGTCAAACGGGTAATAAATTTCTACGCGAACCAAATAGGTCGACCGTGGGTTCGTTCCACGCTTATAAATTTGTAATCTCGGCTGCGATGCTGCGGAAAATCGCGTAACGGTAAGCCGGATGAAATTGCCGCTGAACAATCGGTCGATATCGAAGAAATTTGAATGCTGCACGTAGATCTATCAAGTTGCTGCAACAGTTTTTGCAACAGGCAACGGTGAAATCGTATGTTATCTACGTTAAATTTTTCCAACGAGTAATGAGAAATTCTAAAACCATCATTGACGATGATCATACCTCGTAAGATCATGAGGAAGCTTCTCGCTAAGTGGTCTACTCTAACTTGCGTTGCGTTTCATATGCATTAAACGAGTTTATAGAATATTTTGTGCATTGAAAATATTCAATTTTCTGATATTTCGCTGGCCGAGTGGAATTTTAAGTAGAGAAATATCTATTCGGTATTTTTATTAAATTAGATGATATTTTGAAAATTGTTTAATTATTGCGCATCAAACTATCAGAATCAACTGGACCGAATTGCAACCGGTTGGTCATCGAAGATTACGATGAGAAAAATCATATAGGAAAATATTGCATTGCTTTACAAGCTTTGTTATTTGACTATTACACGGTGCATATAGTGCATAATAGTTGGTCAAGATTAATCGGTTGAAAATCATTTGTTTGGAAAGTTCATACGAAATATCAGAAGATGCCATTTTAGAAGCGAGGCGATGAAACCAGTGTGCTTCGGTTATTATCAAACGTTCAAATAAGTTATCTGTCTTCGGCATCTGGCGTCGAGCAAGGTATAGTATATACTCGGCAGTATACTGGATGGGTGCACCGACTTATTTCATGGAAATGCGCGGCTGGCTCACGTTCGTCGTAACCGAGTAAAACGTGTAATTACCCAGAGTCGTTTTAACCTTTCGCCGTGCGAATTGTGAAACCGTCTCACTCATCGATGAGCTCGGTATCGGTCAATCGGGCGAGAGTTAATTACGAAGGCGTGTATCCGTTAAAATTCAGAGGTACCGGCGCACATCAAATAAACGTCACATTTTCATATTCCATATAGTATTACGGTGACCATATATAAATGGAAAAATTTAATTTAATCGAATGCGATCGAATTCGGGTGTAAAGGAGCAGAAAGATCGAGCGTTTATCCGGCGTGATTACGATTCAGGCCCGTAAATTCTGCGTACGTGTTCGAAATTTGTTGGCTAATGAGATTTTCAGTCATCCTTCGCGTTCGCGGTAACGGGACCGTCCAAGTCTAAAGTTCTAAAGTCTAAAGGCTTGTGTATTCACGGCAACGTACTCGGGCCCGGCATCCCGGGACCGCCGCGCCGCGCCGCGCCGCGCCGGAGTCTTGTTCTGGGCGAGATAACGTCTAGGAAGTCGCCACTAGATAATTTGTCACCGGTGAAACGTGGATATATAGTATATTACCGGCGCTGTTGAAACAAAAGTGCCAACAGGCTTCGGTCACGACTGCTGGAACCGTGAAAACGCGCCTTCCTTGTACACGGTGAACCCGCTAATTACCGCGCGCGCGCGCGCGCGTGCCAAGCCGATAATTAGCCACGGAGAACTTGCAGTAACTGCGAATTCAATTACCCGGTTCGATACCCATCATTCGGCGCCCCAACAATTCCGCAACCCTTTAAATACCCCGCTCTTATCTCGAAGAAACGTTATTTGTTTAAACGTTGCGAATAGACGTTGATAAGACAAGAAATAAGTGTGCATACCTGCAACTTGCAATTCATTCGGACAATTATTTAACACGATAGAAAAATTGGAAATCGTATCTAGAAGCAGGAATACATATTTATTTACATGTAAACGCACACGAATCGATGATCGATTCGAATCGTTTCTTTTTACTACATATGTAGTATCAAAACGAGAATGTCGTGCTCCTTCCGCAAAACATAGTCGGCCGCCTCTAATTGCGGAAAATCCTGGAAGACGGCTCTAGGCTTAAGCGTGTTACAAGATTACGGCAAACCGATCGGTGTATGGGTACACCTAATAATTTCCCCGGTTGACAGGAAGATAGACTTCACCTAACAATGATTTACACTTTACACCGTCACGACGCGACGCGTCGGTTTTCGAGTTGCGGACCCAGTCACGATGAAAGGCGGGAAATTGCGGCGGGAGAAAATATTGTAAGATCATCCGGTCTTCAACGTTCACGAGAAGCAACTATCAAACTGTCCGCTCGCTAATCCTACTTCGCCGTAACTTTCTCAGCATTGTAACACAACTGTTCGAGCGTGGAAAGCAAACTCGCCCACGTCGCGCGTCGTCGTCGTGGTGCGGCTCTTGCTACAGTCTACTTGTCGAACGATCCCGGGGCCTCGTTCCGTTCCCTGGGATCCATTGACGTCAATAAACCGCCGGTTTTTATTCAACCGACCGGTGCGGCGCGGTGCGGTGCGGCGCGGCGGCCGCCGAACAGCAGCGCCGATTTATCGTTATTCGAGGATTTAATTGACTGCCCACGCTTTGCTGTAACACCGCCGGGATATCGCTTCCGCTTGCGCCTTTGACGAACGAGCGCCGATCGACGCTTAATTTAATGCCAACACGCGGTATACCGTACCGAACTGATCGGCTTCAACTGTATCAACACGTTGCCTTTATGTTTCTTCTAATCTAATAAATCTAGTCGGATACGTTAACGTTGCTTCGAATATCGAATACCGAAAGTTGCCGCCGAAGACATTTTCGGTTCTCTGGGAAAAGTTGGCGGACTTTTTAAAACGTGTCAGTAACCAGCGTCAATTTCCAATTAACCGAACTCGTAGTTGAGCATAGGAAAGTTAGCGGACACCTATTGTCCAAACGATCGATTAAAACACGCGAGAAGAAAACCAACGGAGAAGAGCGATGAAGAGGGCGAGCAGAAGATCGGGTGTAATGTCGGCAGATTGCCGGTAGCACCTCTGCACGCGTATTCGCGGTGGTTAACAGCAATCGCGGTTCGAGCTGGGGGTGCAATTTTCATTCCAGCGGAAACAGCCAACAGCCGGGGAAGCCAACGGGAGCACACCGACGCGACGAGAACACGTAGCGGCCGTAGCGGCCGTAGCCCGTTAATGAAGTAACTACCGCCACTGCCATGCCACTCCGGTCACACCGTCGGTAAAGCAGTGGTAAATGTGGCACAGGTAAGCCTAGCGGCGCGGCGTTGCTTCCACTCCGAGGAACAGAAGGCAAATATCCGGTAAATTGCCGGGAATGCACGAACATGTACTTTCGCAGATACGTTTCTTCGAACATATTAGCGGCAAATCCACGGATAATGGGGCTTAATTTGAATGTCGCGCCAAGCCCCTCGATTCTGGGGCGTCGCTAGGGTTCCTCTTCGAAAAACCGGTTCATTTCGAGCAATTCGTACAGTTCTACAACCGGTTTCAAATACTAAAATTAATAAGCGAAAATGGAATAGTCATATCGTTAGATACGACAACGGTTTCGGCTTCGAAGCGCATCCGACATAAGAATATTATCCTCTCGGTTTGTCAAAAATACGCTAAACTTTGTAATGTTAGTATCTTGTTATGTAGTAACTTGATCACCTTGACTCCGTGAAAAGTTGGTGCGTGCCCTTTCGTCGTTGTTTCGCGTATCCCGATGCGACATTAGTTCGTAACACCGTTCCCTATCGTGGCACGATAGATGCTGTTCAGATAACGGAAAAGTGATTGGGAACACAGCGTAGGCTTACAATTAGACGCGAAAGCAACCGGATTCACAGATGTACCCATTTTTCTCGAGCGTCCGCGATTTCGTAATCGCGTCTCGAGTATGGCCACCGTTTCCGGTCATTAGCGGTTAAAAATGATAATTGGTGGCTCATACGAAAGGTTCCGCCTCTCTGTTTTTGTCAGACCTTGAGAAATATCGGACCTATGTAATAATTATAATCTATTTGCCTTTCCAATCGTTCGTATTATATATACATATATATATATATATATATATATCGAACGTGTCGCACCGAACGCGAATGCTAGAGAGTTTCATTCGAAATGCGATTAATGCTGTGCGAGATTTATTCGTATTATTAATTTGCTTGCAAACTGATTCTAGTCTTTAAATAATTTTCTTTTTTATCAGTTCCTGTTCAGCTTCGTTACTATGTAAGTTGGACTATTTGAATGTATCTTGTAATAATGTGCGTTGATAACTTGAAATGATTTATACTCGTGGCAACTATATAATCATATTCTTGCTCGTTTTACGCGCACAGTGCGGCTCATAATTATTCAACAACCGGGATTTTACGCCGCTTTTGAATGATAAATAATCCACGCTATTGTAAACATATTTTTTAAGCACAACGGTTCAGAGTAGTCGCTTTTAACTAGCTAGTTTTAAGCTTCGGTTACAAAGTTTGACTTTCAGTAAAAATTTCGGGGAATCGGTTATCATAGGGAGGAAAAATGTAACAAAAATTTTGCAATGCAGCGACGCTAAAATCTTCATCGAATTAAGTCGACGACAGCCAGAACTTTTATAAAACAATCATAATCAAAGCAGAGGGGGACGCTTTGATAAACGTCATGTAAAAGAAAACTGGAAAATAATTGCTTGGTGAAGTTAAATTTCAGTCTGTTAAATTGCAGTTCGATTCACAAATTTGCCATGGAAAAATTGTATTTTTCGCGTGCAACATTTCATCTGTTGAACGTTTAAAGCAGTTGGAATAACGATGATCAGTATCGCATGCAAGAACTACAAAGTTCTTGGAGCACCTAGCGATATGCTAATGCTCCTACCATTAAATAGTAACGTGTGTTAATATAATCATATGCAATTACCAAAGTACAAGCTGCAAGGAGAATCTGCTCTCGACAGAATGCTGGACGCAACGGGAACGGCGTTATGTTACGCTAATATTGTTTCCCGAATGTCTAACATCGTTAAAAATGAAATTTACACATTTAAATAATAATAGTTTTAACCAGAAACGTTTGTTACGAACAGACAAAGAAAACTGAATAGATGCCTAACGTACTCTCTACGCGACAAAATTGATGCTGCAGGAAATGAAAGTTTACGTTAGCCGCGCGTTCTTCAAATTTGGTCACACAGGAATTTGCATAAAGATCCACAGTCCATTCATCAGAATGTTAATTTGCACGAACTTCCGTAATCTGCCGATGGCAGGCTCGCGTTGCAGAACTGTACAAAACGTACACGTCCAGCGGAGAGTGGTATCGAATCACGTTAATTTATAAACGGCAAGAGCCAAGACTTTCGGTAGCTGTGTCGATTTATATTACCTTTCAAACGTTAGAGTATACACGAGTTGTGTATCATCGGTGAGAATCGACGGACGGTGAGAAATTTTTGGCCAGTAGTGTACACATACGTACGTCAAGACGAATGGGAAACACATCTGTTAAAAGCGAAAACCTATGGGGCCCGGTTAAAAATCACGGAAAGTAATATCTGTCCGTGAAACGTAGCTAGACGCGGACGCGGACGCGGACGCGGATGAAAAGTCAGCGAAGAAGAGACGATTAGTCTGGAGTGATACTCAATTTATCAATCGTCGCCCCTTTGGAAGAAACTGGCGAACGATGATGCGCGCGCCACGAGGATCCGCTATTATCTATAGCCCGGGGCTGTTTAGAGAAATCATTTCGATGTCCGATGCAACAGCGTGTCCATGATTTTAATGAGTCTACCGGCCCCGGCCCGGTCCCGGCTTTACCGGCGTGTATTTATGATTTATGGGTCGATTACGTAACGCGATTATTACACAGGTGTATTGATAAATTAATCCACCTGCGCGAGCGAGAAGGGAACGCGATATCGCTAACGCGAACCGCAAATTAATCGCGCCGCGGTTTCGTTACTTTGTAATTAAGACACTGACCAGAGCTGTTAATACACTTCGCACCGCTGATCCGATTTACGATAACCGATTTCGGAATATCCGGTGCCGAGGGAATCACCTGGTCCGGACAATTTTCAGCCCGTTATGAAACCATTTACACCATCATTTTCGCGGTTTTTCTCCTTTTGGCGAAACCGAAACGCGGCACTGGAATAACGGCAGATACTGCGAAGCGTTGCGGAATTTTATCCAAGTCGTTTCCAGAAAAGTACGCTTTATCGTTGGACATGCATGGTTGATTCATCGAAAGAATACCGAATGTCTGCTATTCGCACGTATATAATTTCTAAAGAAATTTTTTCCAGATTTATAGCGAAGAGAGTCGGTATTAGCTGGTAGAAGTATACATATAGAAATATTTTATATATTTAATGTACAAAATAACAGTGCTTTTCATAAAAGAAATATACATAGAGAAACACGCGATACATTATCGAAGATGATATCGATGCTACAGAAACTGTTCGGCCACATCCTGCTTCGATACGTTCGTTTGCCAACAGACTATTTTCAAAACTAATTAATGAATGACTCAGTTCCACATCCGAACTATTAATAACCATTCTGAAATCTGTCTTCATGACACATCAATTTCGCGAATTAATCCGCTTCCACATACATCAAGTTACGCTCGTCAGCGATCGCCGTCTCTTCAAGGCTGAGTTCTAACGTTATGTAAATACGAATTAAACTTTCGTTGCATTGAATCGACAGATGTACATTCGAGATCGATCGGTTTGTTTCCCGAGGCTTGCCTCAAGATAATCTTTCACGAGATGCGCGCGTTGTCCGTATGCTCGATGGATTAGTAGGTTAATATCATGTATTAATTGCTTTCGCAAGCTGGCCAATTCGTTATCCGGTAGATTTTTTGCGGATCCCTTTTTGCACATTACGCGCAGTTGATTATATCGATCAAAATCGAAACGTATCAAGCGATTATTTAGATAGTTACTAGGAAAGCACTCACCGCGATAAATTTTACTTTCCAATTTCGGTGGCATACTTGAACGAAACGATGATTTAACTCGTGTTCCTTACAGTCGACTAAATTTTTATTTCGCGCAAAGATCCGCAGCTCGGCGATGTAGCGTATCTACAGGTACAGTCCGCAGTCATCCTTTCGTTCGAAAGACAGTATACATAGTTCTCTCGCGCACACGAGCAAAATTTTCAATTAGCATACTCGGAAGTTTCCACACGCTCGCCTCGTACATCGGCCGGCAAAACAAATTATTCTTTCGTCTCTGTCTTCATCGACGAAAAAAAAAAAAAAGAAAACAATCTGAGAACGCAAGCGGATCAGTTTTGCGCATAGTCATCGTCGTCGTCGATCCAGCTGGCAAATGGAGGGTTTGTCCGGTGTGACACGACGAAACTTGTAGTCTCGCACACGCACGCGTGAAACCTCTCAATTTGCAAACGCGAATAGCCTTGTGCCGGTTCGGTGAAGTTCGCACGTGCAGAAAGGGAAAAACTGAGAAAGAGAGAGAGAGAGAGAGGGGGGGGGGGGGTAGGGAAAGGGAAAGAGAGTCCCGTGCACGCACAATTTCCTGGGCAATCAATGCCCCGGAAACTTAACCAATCGCCGCGTTAGGAACCAGTTCACTTATTTCTCGACCTTGATTGGTTACCACCGGCGTGCAAGGGAGTGACTTTTCGACCCTGCGACGGCACACCGGGGGTCTTTAGTACCCTTAACGCGACGTTAGGGGATCCCACCTGGCCCCGAGGGCAACCCTGCAATGGTCCTCGCTAATTTCATTAGCGGCTGATTCTGGGAGGTTCGCTGCCCTTACAAAGATGGTGGCCGTTCTCCATCCGTAACGACTTCTCTCCATTCGAATCGGACACTTAAAAAATCACTTATTACTCCGACGACGCGACGCGACGCGACGTTTCAATCGAAATTGACTTGCTGGAAATTTTAACGCGATCTCAGTCGTTGCACGCCAGCTATATTACGTAGTTAGGAATTATCTTTAACGCTTTGGCTACCTGCCCGGAACCTTGAAATTAATATCAATTTACTCGTTCTGAAATGAACTAAATTATAGTGTAAAGTGCAAAGACAAAAAGATCATTTTTATTTTGCATAAAGATCTACAATTCGGCAAGGCGGTGAACTCCGAGTTACGATCATTGACCGGCGCGCCGCACCGCGCCCCGCTGGACGTCGATCGGCTGTCAATTATGCTCGACGAAAAATTTCACAATTTCACCGTATTAATCCGCGACGCATTCATTAGCGGCACCGATACATTTTACGACGCAATTGCGACACGCCTAAACGTGAAAGTAGCCAGCAAATTTAAAGACCGGATAATTTCTTATTTACCGAACACGCGCGCGTAAAAGAGAAAGAAGGAACGGGGGCCCGTAATCCATAGATCCCTGTGCTACGCCGCGCCGCGCCGCGCCGCGCCGCGCCACGTAAGGAATGGAAACGAGTTTTTGTGGTTAATCAGTCGTCCTCCGGCAACGGCACGTCTGAAGGCCGATTATTCGAACCCCTCGTCGATATTACAGCTAATTAATCACTCGAACGAGGTCAACGGACGCCTTTTCTTATAGCCTAATGATTTTTTCTCGAATTCGACAAACAGTTCATCCCCGATTCCCTCTCTGCTGTGTCATTAGATCCGCTTTGAAATCACTAAATCAACGGATTCACGTGTGTTACGCTGCTGAAGGAACTGTAAATGAAAGTTGCGTGGGCCATTTCCATTGTTTCGTTTCAAGACAATCGTTACAGTCGGAACGAGTCGAGGACAAAAGCGTAATTCACGGAAGCTCTTGCTACTTGCATTTTTTTGGCGAGTTGTGGGTGTTTATGGCAGATATGTTTTACCGAGACATTTTGTAGAAACGAAAAATTTCTCAAAAATATCAATTCTCGCTTCCGTTCTGAACAGGCGCGTCCAATAAATTGCCATTAACAAAGTAAGCGTATTCATCGAAGTTGCATATTACTAAAAAATATTTGTTCCCTTAAAATTGACGGTCTAGCGGCAACGATTACGACCGGTAATGTTGCTAGCGGACAAGCAACAACCGCTGCTAACTAATACGCGCCGACGTTAGTCCGTACAGAATCGATTGACCGGCACCGTCGCGCCGCGATTTCTCCAAAATAAGAAACGACGGTTTTCATTTTTTCCCCGAGATTCGTGTTCGAAGAAAAATCGGTTCGCTCCAGTACCTTCGAGCAACGGTTAAACTGGAGCACGTCGGGTAGTGACGAAGGAGCCAAGGTAAGCTGCAAGTAATTGTATAACCGGCTTCCGAGAAGCGGAACGTGTATGTCGTATCGGCGATCGCGAGATGCATGTATGTACGCGTGTATGTATGTATTTGTCGTTGCTGTTGCCGATCGGCTGAATATTCCAAGAGTGACGAGCCGATTCTGCGCGGCTCTGTTCAGTCCGTTGCGACCGAGAAACACATTCGAATTCGAACTAGCACTTTTAACTCTCCGGAGACGAGAAATAATTACGCTCCAAGTAGCGTGGTTCGATAAGAAAATGGTGTTGTTTAACTGCATGTAAATCAAGCGGTGGGTGGCTAATGTATCTAATGGCGTCTTATGATTTCGTCGATCGGTGTTGTATTTGGGGTAGTATTTACGGCGAGTATATTTTAATTGAAAAAATACTGAGCGCCAAAGTGTTAACGTTAAAGCGTCAATGGGAGAAGGGTCGTCTATCCAGATAGCAGCATCGGGAAACGAACGCGTATCTGATTCGCCGTTCGAAATCCAACGATACAATGTCGCGGCCGTCCCCCGAAACAAAGGGGACAAAGAAGCGACGTAGAAACCTAGAAAGGAGAGGGAGCGCAAAACTGGCCAAATAAGCCGTCAGAGGGCACGTAACGAGGCATATAATAACCCACAGTGACATTCGAACAAACAGCCATCTGTAGGTAATGCCCCTGTGGTGTGAAACGCCCCGAAAACTGCGCCCCGCCAAGAAATTACAATGACAATGAACGAAATCCGATTCGCCCGCGGGCATTCCACTCCAGTTTGATTTTTCTTTCTTTCTTTCTTTCTTTCTTTCTTTTTCGTTCGCACCTCCGGCCCTCGCGGAACCGTATTTAGAGCTTTCGTATCACGACCGGTACCATTTCTGCCATTGTGTCGGCCATTCAGAGGAGCCAGGAATTACCGGGCGTGTTGCGAGGGGGCTCTCTTTTATAATTGGAGACTCGATAAACACCGACTAAACGTCGTCGTTTCGAAAAACTTGACTGTTATTCGCTGTGCATTATCTTAGAACGCTGCTGCGCTGGTAAGAAGGCATTGGAACACTGCGAATAATGTGTATTGGGTTATTGAACGAATCGTGGATTGCACCATAAAATGTGGTAAACTTCTCTATTTTACGAACTGTGTTTATCGATGACTACTCGAACATAGGATACGGTTCTGACGTCGACGATCCGCGTCACTCTTCTCGAAAGTAGAGTCGTGCTCGAGATTCCACAGTTTCTCGGCGCGCAGAGTCTAGAAGGAAAAGCACCTGGGGGTAAAATCCGTCTACCGTGGTTCCGACGGGCCAACTAACATAAGCGCGCGCTGCTGTGACACTTTCGCAACGCGAAAAGGCGGGCTAAGCCGGTGGCGATAGGCACGCTCGCGGTACGAGGATCGAGCGGATCGCAGAAGTTTCCTTCGAACGAATAGCAAATTGCGAATCGCGATCCCCAACACATCCTTCGCGCTGAACCGTTGGATAATTGGTTCGCTGTTACGCAACCGTGATTATTCACCAATTCACGTGTACACCTTCGTCCTACCGTCTACACGTCATTTACGCGCCTGCACCGAAAAACCACCTACATTCTCTCCGCAACTGTCGAGAAGATCTCTACCGTAACTGTCAACATTTTTATCTCCATCAAATACATTTTAAAATGACCGAACCTTGCGCCGAAATCATTATTATCATTATATATTATAATTTCGATCGAGAAAAATTCACATTATCATGGATGGCGGAACATTAAAAAAAAATAAATAAAATGATCGAACCTTGCGCCGAAATCATTATTATCATTATATTTTATCTCGATAAATATTACTAAAAATCTGTATTTATGCACTGTTGTTGTTTCTATGAAGTAACGTAGAATAATAATTGTTAGTATTTCGTACAGCAAGTGTTAATAACGTATAATTAACGGAGACATGAATTTTGTCAAGTTTTTGGCGATTCTGGCCCACTGTGCGGAGCGTGCAGTCGCGAGCATTAGAGCCGCGTCGAGAGCGTTTCACGGCGCGGCGCGGCGCGGCGCGGCGCGGCGCAGTGTGGCGCGGTGTTGCGTTGCAGCACGAAGGCCATCCGCCTTTTTACCTTTCCGACGCGCCGCGCCGCGCCGGTTAAAATTCAAGCCCCGTTCGCGGACGAGCAGCCGATACGACGCGTAGAGGGAGATAAATTCTAATTAAGAGCGACAAGTTGCCGGCGTGGCTACTTTATATTTCCGGTCGTACCTAACCCAGACCGACGCGCGACGCGACGGGATTATGGCGATAGTTCGCGCGCGTTTATCCCCTGAATGTTGCGTTTCGCGCGGCGTAAATCCGCTCGGTATACGGGATAAATACCTATCGTTTCCGAGAGATACCCGGTACGCAGCCGTTCGACTTGCACGGATAGTAACTCGGAGTTTACGAATCGACCAGAACCGCTTCCAATTGAGTCGCCCTCGCGAGAACCCAGAGGATACAGCCGCGCCGGGCCGGGCCGGGCTGAGAAAATGTAAGCGCAGATAAACTGCAGACTTTAAGCCGCGCTTCCGGTTATGCACGCTAACCTCCGGCGAACAGGTGGGACGATAGCGAAACCAGCAACAACGATCTGTAATTGCCATGATCGGTGTGTCTCTGTACATTAGTTTACGTGCGAGAAAATTTATGCTATTTTCTCTTCTGCTTGTCTCGAAATTGATAAAGAAATGTTTTATTTTACATAAAGATCTGCAGTCTACCGATTAAGTATGCATTTTATTTGCAGACAAGAATCGTAGTCGTTAAAACCCGATGAAAAGAAGATTGCAGTTACTTCAGATATAATTGCGCAATTATTTCAACTAAAGGATGATTTCATTGTACAATTCGGGTATTAATTGCTAACAATTAGTACTATGATTTTTCCGATTATTTGAAATAGCGTGTTTATCTTAATAAGCGTATCTTTCAGTGATTCAACGCTGATTGTCATTGAAAAATAAGCGATCAGCGAGAATTACTAATTGTAAGATAAGGTAGTATTAAAAATTACGAACGAACGAAGAAAAAGGTGACTTACTTTTTAAAAGAGGCAGATCGTTCATGAAGCCTCCGTCGTCTACATTTGTATTCTGAAAAAAAAGGAGACGGTCAAATATTAATATTCTACCTATTGTAACACAAATTGCGCGAATGAAAACTTCTATGTATATGTAGACATCTGTTAAAAGTCTTTAATAATGTAATAATACAAATATTGGATTGCAAAGTTAAACACGTAAATCAAACGTTTTCGATCGATGTAGCTTCCAAACCCGCATGAAAAATGACAACCAGTAGGATATAAAATTAATTGAATGTGCGACTCAATGAAATATCACATTCCTTGAAAGCAATCTTATTTTTCTTTTACAATCATTGAAACGACGAAGACAAGTCCATTGAAAATTATTTATAAAGTTTGATCGGGTATTATTACAGAAATAGCGAACGATCTAAGAAAATTCAATGTTACCATTTCTACAAGGCAACACGTGTCAGTCGTGTTTAGTGCTCGGTACGTTTAGCGTAGAACATTAAACAAATTCTCGTCCGCAAAGGATTACCATTATTACTGTGAAACATTGCGGATAAATTTATTTGAAGTCCTCTGCAAAGAATCCTGTTATTTATAGGACAAGCTGAGGCAACGGAAATTCTTCATGGAGATTCTCATGAGTCAGGGTAGCATTTTCCTGCGCGATGCGATGCGATTCGATTATAGCGACGCGCGACGCGACGCGACCCGATGCGGCGCAGCGCGGCGCGCAGCGGTAGAATGGTAATAGAGAAAATGCTTTGCGATTACGTACATCGTCGCTCACCTGGGGGTCGTCTACGAGGCTGCTGTGGAGAACGAGGTCGGTCTGGTCGAGGCCCGGGGGTGGTAGGAGGGCGTCGGGACGCCTTACGGCGCCATATTCGACGCCCCTTCCGCCACCACCACCGCCACCGCCACCTCCGCCACCGCCACCGCCTCCTCCACTACTGCGTCCACCATCGTATGGAAACGACGTGTGCATATTCGTCTGAAATTTAGTAAAAATACACCTCGTTAGTCCTCTCCGATCTCTCTACATTTCTTCGTCTCTTCAATGTAAAATAAATCAGTTTTAGAGCTCCGTAAACCCAGTGTTAAAAATCAAAGGATACTATGACACACGGAATCTCAATCATGTTATTTAACAATATCCTATACATTACTCCCATAAGCAGTGGCAACAGGTGTTCATAAAGCTTTCATCCGACTCAATCTCATGACTTGCAAAATTATTGCAACTTAACAGTCGACGTGTTTGAAGTAATCACGGTATAATTACTTTCCCAGTAAATTCAAGTCGCAATGGCAGATGGGTGAAGTCATCTTGGCTGTTTGACTAGTCAGCGTTTCTAGTATGTGCTCGATACCGATACCGATGCGGTGCTAACCTAAATTACCGTATTTAGATATTAAATCGAACGTGAATACCAAGTACCCAAAAATTTCGTTACGTTTCAAAAAAACTATGATCGACTAATTTCTGCGATATTTATGGCCGATTAAAATAAAATTTTTCGAAAATCACGTCTACTCGATTGTATTCGTAATCAACGTAGAATGAAGTAGTATGTACTTCTATTTCTTGAGTCTGTACATGTTTGAACAATTGAGAACTTCGTTTAGGTGCAGCATAATTTAGTGCCTTTGGAGAACCTAAAGTTTGTACAGGATATAATTGTACAATTAAATTGATCGATCAATTACACGCGACTCGATCGTAACGTGTACGGAATAAAATTAAAAATTGAAGAAACGGTTGTTCGTTATCAACATAAAGAACATTAAAGCAACGTTGATAAAAAAAAGAATTGTTCGAAAGTGGCGAATCGAAAGGGGACCCAGTTCTCACGTGTACGACAATGACACTCGATGACTCGACGATAGCTCGACTCGCGTCGCGTCGCGTCGGCACAATGAAGCACGTAATGCAATAATCCCAGTCGGATAGGAAGACGAAAGATTTTCTCTGGCAGTCGGCTAGATTCTCGTCGTCTAGAAGTTTCTGGAACGCATTAAGCTACGTCCATACCGAAGCAACATCGGGCGAGGTTGTTAATATCTATCAAGTTGCTCGTTGTTGCTTCGAAGTAAAGGTAGCATTACGGTGGCACGTTTCACAGTTTCACGGCCGCGCCGCGGTCGGACCCTCGAACAACGATCTCCCGTAAAGAAACCGGCACGGTACCCGAATCGATTTCCTCGATTAACCATAAATTCGTCGGACGACGTCGCGTCGGGTTAATTCCGCCGACATACAAGTGGAGGTATCAATTTTCATAAATAAACATTTTTATCTGACGAATAAAGGTTTCAAAATTTGGTCCGGCACGCAGCATGGGGAGAGGTTAACGTCAGAAATTAATACCAATTAAAAACTCGGTAAGTCCGGTATCGCCGGTGATTACGTAAACCATTTCTCGTGCACCGGCCGGGAAGCGTTCGTTCACGAGCCACGTGAAAAATTGATTTTATAATTCGTAAGACCGATCCGCATCATTAATGCACGGCCGAGCGGTAAAAGGCTGATATATTGTTCATAAATGCTTGATTATTAACCGGGAACGCGTTTATTACTCTCTTGCTATAATAGGGTATATATCGTTTCGGTATAAATTATTATAATCAGCATTAAGGTGGGACAATCGAGTCAGAACATAATGGCCGGGGGAAGGAAATATGCTCGCGGCGCGCGACGATACGGTTCATTGTAATTTCGCGATATTGTTTCGATGTAATTAAAGACTCAAGAATTCAGAACGATTCGGTTTAGATGGGATATTTTTGGTAGTATCCTAACGTGCTTCGAATTTAAATTAAATTAGCTCGGTCTAAGCAATTCCATAGCGCAACACACTATTTATTGCAGAAATCGAGCGATTATTTCTTCGCGTCGCGCGTCGTCATAAGAAATCTCGCGTTTTGCTTGGTGCAGCAGCAGTGGGAACCGACACGAGACCAGCAAAAATATAAATTGTTCGCGGAGTCGCTGGGATCGATTATTAATTGTTCGCCAACGTGAACGTATCGTTTTAATGAACGATACGATTATCAGGAGGATTTATAGACAGCGTCCGTACCGACCTTACATAACAGATTTTCTATCTGCGCGCGTATAGAAAAAGAGGCAAGACCGATTCCGAGAATTGAAACACAAGGTGGACATACGTTTGGAATCTTAATCACATCCACCGAGGAAAAACCGGAGATTTTATCCCAGACTGCGGGTCTGGTTGTGCCACAAATACGGTTATATTACGAGCCCTTGCCATTATCGTCGTAATCCATATACATATACATATACATATACATATCTATATGTATCTGCTGTCCCAAACGATCCACGAGAGATCCCCGCATCGAGAACAGATCTTCGCGCACGTTTCTCCGATTTCCTTGCCAGATTGTTTGCTCTATTGTAATCGTCTCTCCTCTGCCACGAGTATTCCCAGCTACCGCTGTCATACTCCAGACTGCAATTTCTCGAAATCCGTTCGACAATTTCAGGTGCTCTAAGCTTTAAACAATCCTAACGAAGGCGACCACGGAAAAAGATTTTCTTTTTTCGAGGGTTTTCGCGTTCGAGATACGTTTCAGAGCAGCGACTTTCACGCGGCCAAAGAAATGGAAACGGCGCTAATTAACGGCGTGGCAGCTACCGGAGTTTATCGTCGGGGCTGTGTTAGTTATAAATTGATGTAACCGTGCCGGCCGACTAATGAGATGAAATGTGATCGCCTTTCTCTTGTTAAACGGTGCGCCGCGCCGGAGTAAAGTCACGTCGTCGCGTCGCGTCGCGTCGCGTCGATACTGATAAATGGCTTATGGGACCACGCCGGATATATCGCAGCGCGGCTGGTCCTCTAGATCGACAATAACGAGTCCTGCCGGTGTTTCCTCTTGCGCAACCATCACCCTACTGTTGTAATCGTAATCATTTCGGTTGCGCAACCTTCTTGCAAGAAAGAATTTTCGCGGAAAACCAAAAAGCACGAAACAGAGCTGTCACACTAGTATATCGCAGTCTGGTAATAAAAAGATTGCCCTATATTTTTCAATACCTCTATTATGGTATACGATAAAACAGATTTTTATCACGATTTATTATACGATTCTGGATGAAATCTGAGAAAGTTTGAACAAAAAGTTTAACGATGTCCGAATGTTTATATAAGTACATTCAAAAGATAACATGACGTTTCTATTTATTTTTAGTATTAGAACAAGAAGACCTTTGTCCGATTGCCTAAAATGTCACAACCACCTTCCTAGAAACGTTATGACGGTAGATAAGCGAAACCTGTTCTACTAGCTTATAAAGTACATTTCATACTTGTAATACATTCTATGAATGTCCAATTAACGTTTTAATACGAGGATATGAAATTTATGATTGGCAGTATAAAATTCTGTTTCGCTCGATGTGAAAATCTGACATCTATATATTCTATTTCATCAATTTTTTTCCACTTATGTAATGACGGTAAAAATTCAACAATCAGCTTAGACTTAGACTATGAAGGCTGACGGGATTGGACGGTCGCGGTCGGCTTGAAAATATGAACTACGATAGTAAATGAAAGATCCCATCGAGATTGTCACTGTCCCCCCGATTGTCGGCTTTCAACTCTTCCCCGTTAAGAATGGCAACAATGAGGCCGACTTTGTGAATCTAAGATCCCCTAGCGAAGAGGCTGTCACAAATTGTCCTCTCTCGAGCATAAATGTGGGATCATGAAGGGAACCCCCGAGCCAGACGAGACACACTGTAATTCCGTATAAAACCGCGTAGGGGTAGGGTACGAGGCTCTCCTCGTTTTCAACGATGAAGCTATTGGGAATCGGTCGATCCACTTGGCTGATTATTGGCATTGTCGTCTCTCTTCCAGAACCGTATCTTCTCTTGCTTCTTCGTGGGACGCTTTGTGCGATTCGTGAAACTCGCGAGAGCACGCGCGCGATTCCGTTTATCGATACACGTTGTTGATTGCAAACATCTGTTCGCATTGTCCTGGAACGAGGTACTCGATAATGTCGGATCACGAAAAAGATTTACGCTTACTGTCGATCGAATTTTTTTCAAGCATCAGAACTTTACGATAGCAAGTAAATGAAGAATCGTATCGACTTTTTCGATACTATTTTTTACCCATTTTCAAATTTGTTGGGTTAAGGCATTTAGGCTTGTTCCAGGCGAATATAGAGTCGCATGGAACAAGCAATGTGTAAACCGTACGGAGGAGAAACCGTTTACCCCTTTTACATATCTCTAGCACAGTCTTAAGGATTGCAGTGCTTAGCATATTTCCTTCAAAGTAAACGTGCCCGGTATTCTCTCCGAGGGAATGCCAAAGGTCAGCCGAAAATTTAATAAGTAAATTACTTGAGGGAGAGCAGTGAACGAGGCTCCAAGGGGATAGCTTATTTCGAAAGCATCCGATCGAATTTAATACTTGCTATAAAAACGAACTCGTCGGCAACAATATAAAATAACTCGGATCCGAGTAATAAAACGATAAACTGTAAAATAAATATACTATGTATATTGCTCGCGTTGATTCCTACACTTTCCCATTTTTCTTAGATAATGAACAATTTTAGTCTGTCGAATAAATACACGGTAAATCTTGCGTCGCGGCGTTGCAGAAGATTAACAGATGCTTCTTATCAACTCTTTGTTGGGTAGAATGGTTGGACAAAGAATTTCTGCAACGTTGACTTTCAACTTTAGAAACGATCCGACACAATACCGCTTTGAAACGACGCGACGCGACGCGACGCGACGTATCTCCTTGAAGCGAGCAAACTATCTCCCGAGTCGTTGTCGTTCTCGATATTTGCAGCATAGATACCCGGCCGAAAATTCTAAGGGTGGTAAGAGTCGACGTATAGCTGTAGCCGCGCAAGTTCCTAACTATGATCAACTATGCAAGACGCCATTGCTGCGTATAGTTCTAGCACGGGGCTCAAGACTTCCTGTCCCGCGTATAACTATTTTGTCTTCTGGTAGACCGAAGGACCCGTCAAACCTCGGTAATCGCGTAACTACGCAGTAACTTCGGCTGCTTTGAGCAAATTCGCCGAATTTTTAATCACTTTTTCACACCTCGTTGTTCTTGCTAGCTTCAACTACAGTTGGTTGCATTATAATAATAATAATATCAGTGCAAATTACATTGTAATTGTAACCGCAATCGCGTTCGCTATACGTCAAACGCATGAAATTTGCATTACATGTACGTATTTCGTATGAACAATACGATAGTAATTTACATAGGAAATCGCCTAACCGATAATAGAATTAAATTGAAGCAACAGCTTATGGAGTTATTAGTTAAATAATTATAACAAATTCGCAATAGTGAATTAGTTGGTACGTTACGTTGGTACTGCGCCGAACAGAAAATTTCGATTTTCATCTACCTTCGTAAAGTTTTCTTCAAATGCTTCTCATCGGAGTCTGCAATTTAAACAATTACACGAGCATCGGTAAAATGTAAAATTAATTTCTAATTTAGTACACGAAGGTTAGGCACACGTGCAGTATTGTTGCACGAGAATGTCAGCATGTTTCGATAGCGAACGACGCGACGCGACGGAAGTATTTGCGGGATTCGTTCGATATTTCATAAACCAAGCGGTGGTATCGGTGTAAGATTTCATTGAGAACGAGGTCGGCCACCCTCCTTTGAAGAATGCGCTTTGGCCAGACAAAGATAGGGTACGAGGGGTTGTACAGCTTGAAATAATCGATATCGCAATCTCGTAAGATCGTAGAATATTTTAAAGCTGCTCTCACCGTGATTTATAATTTATGAACTGAAATATATTCGTAGAAGAGTTTACACGATCTCGTATCGTTTAATAAGGAATCGCGAAGGGAACTAACAATAAGGGAATTTTCTGCGATACAGTGCAGTTTCAAAAATAAATGACCGATACATTACTCTTGCCTTCGTTCGTAATCGTCAGAAAAATCGTACTTTTTCTCACCGCTCTCGGTATACAATTCACGGGCACGTTTCGCAAATAAACAACTTTCGTTGCGGGGACGGTTCGCAACACGAAACTGCATATGGCGCGGACAGACAGATGCTTTAAATCGAACCCCGTGCTTTAGTCCTTCTCCGACCAGTTTGGAGCAGTGCGAAACCGAACGCATTCTTCGTGTTGCGCGTGTCGAGTTACGCGAAGCCGAATCTTTTTTTGTGAAACGTCACACGACACCTTTTCGAACCGCCCCAAAAACATAATCCACAATGCGGTGGGCGCGTGTCACGCCGCTGTAATTAGGCTGATATTCCCATAAAAGATGTGGGGGTAAGGTGGACCGCAAATACCATTACCGTGCGCGTTATTAGAGGTATAAACTTGCCCTCCTGAATATCATGGTTTTGTGCTACTGTAACGCGAACCGTGATTCGCATGCAAAGCTCTCCGGATAGAAGAATACTCTTTTTGTCGAGCAGATTTCCATTGAACCGTTCGGCAACGGATACAGCGATCAATCGTTCTGTGAACGATCAGAGAAGTTTATAAAAATCTCTCGAGAATGGAGTAATAGTTACAAGGTGCAAGTATATTTTATATACACGAAGAATGCATTTAGCGTTGTTTGTCGATTTTTAAGTTGAATATAAATAAATCGAAATTCCGACTTTTCTAAAAGTTTCGTCTTCACCGACTTGTAACACATTCTGTTATCCGTCTATCATTCTCAACGTCTTCCACGGAGCACGACTAACAATGAATCTCGTTCACTTAAATACCACGTGCTCACCGTTGTTGGGTCTCGGAACAGGTCAAATAATATATCCTCAAATACGTTCCACGGTATAAACGAATAATCCACGGCAAGCAGCCGCGGAACGAAACGAAACGAAACGAAGCGTTCCGTTCCTGTTCCTGTTCCTGTTCGTGAAGCAACACCAACATCACCGCTCTTTCGCGTGCTATTCCCACTTAGAGCAAACAATCGGCTTGCACGTCGACAAACAAAAAGGCCGCTCCGGGTACTTAAACGAGGTTCCGTCTTCCACGTATTCAACCGTACCTGCGTCTACCCACCCTGTGACCAGGTAACTCCCGAAGAGAAGGACAGAAAAGAAGAAGTCGCGAGCAAGAAACTGTGATCCGTTCCGCGTGCAACAGAAAAATCGATCTCGAACCGACGGAGGACAAAACGTCCTCGGCTCATCTACGACTTCCTTCCTGGCCTCCCTAGTTCCTCGGCGTCGTTGGTTTTCTTCGTGCAGCGGGAAAAAGGGATACTTCGTAAGACGATTTTTGCAAATTTTTTTCCAAATAAAGTACGAAGCGATTCTTTACATACAGGGCGACTCGTTTAACACGTTCCATAGAGGGGAAGCTAGAATGCTGGAAGTAAGGTGATAATTTCGACTTTTTTGAAAAGCAACATGTTTTTCGAAACCTGAATGGGGTCTTCCAAAGCTGCAAGAAGAAAGATCGATTTTTCAAAGTTGGCAAACCGAGCTCCCCACTTAAATGGGAAGAGGGGCCCGAGGGGCGGGCACAGACAGCCCTCTTATTAGACGGGGACAGGTAAGCGATGCCGCACCGTGCCGCACCGCGCCGCACCGCGCCGCACCGTGGCAAATGCAAATGTCGCGCGCATCGCCGACCAGCCGGCTCGCGTGCTCTCCCGAGGGATCAACGATCGCAATCACCGATGTCACGGGCGGGACTTATTGGCCGTGATACGTCTAATAGATCGATGCCACCCATTATTACGTTTCTCCCCCCTGCTGTTGCCGAGCGGTGCGTCCTACAAATAACACGCCGCGCGCGCTTTTCTAATGAGGTAGCCAGGCCTGCACGTGACCGGATCTCCGCGCGCTTCGATTTTACGCGCGCACCTGAGACGATAAGAGACGGCCGATCACCGTGTTTCCGCGACCACCGCGCCAAGATTGTCGCTCTGTTTTGCGCCCTCGTGGACCCCTTTTGCAAGTTCAATGTCTCCCGTCGTATTTCTGTTCTTGACCAGTCAAGTTTCTTTTGCAATATTTCTTCTTTGATTAGAAAACTGACATAAAATTTATTGAAAGATTACGTATCACAAGCTTGTATACTATCGGGTTCCAATACGAGCAAGAGAAATTACAGTGATTCGCTCTACTCCTATTTATTATATGAACTTTTGCAATATTATTCACTGGCAACTGTGACGCATGTGCGACGACTACGATATATCGTGTTCCATGGAAAAAAAATTAGGAAATTGATTTCTGATTTAGCACCGACCGTCCGGTAGCGGAGCCGTTTGGTAATTGATCACAATTAGTAATTGCTCACCACGTGGATTCCCTCGGTGTCTCTCCTGAGGTCGCCGCCCCTCTGGCCAGCCGTGACGGCGGCGCTCAGGTGATTGTAATGATGTTGATGTAACGTGTTCAACGTTTGCGTGTAAGGATCGCCGACGAGGTAATCGAGATGTTGAGGCTGGCCGAGACTCGGATGTTGAGGACTCGCTGGCGCATGGTGGTGCGATGGGAACGGAGGCGGGAAGTACGGGGGTTGAAAGTCCGAGGCGGTGGGCAACGAGGCACCACCGTGATGGGGCATCCCGCTGCCGTTCCCGTTGCCCCTGTGACCGTGATGGTGGGCACCGGAATACGGCGACGAGTTCCCACCGCCCAGCGAGGATATACCCCCATGGCCAGTTAAACGGTCCTGCGAACAGAAAAATATACAATTAGTATTTTCGATCAATTCTTTTCATCGAGGTCTTACGATTCTTTCGTTCGATCGCGCTTTTCTAACCATCCGGCATCCGACAGCGTTCCTCGGCATTTACCAATATTTTTAACCATTTACGGAATTCCTACCCCTCGTCTCTTTTCGGAATATTCCGTAGAAAGGCGTTTTTGATACGTTGACGCCAGCTGCACCGCTGTTCGCATTACTATTAATGAGTTTCTTTATACAAGCGGCGCAACGACTACTTTTTTTTTGTTCGGCGGGTTCCTTTAATTCATTTCTTCGTTCCTCGAAACACGGTGCCGCGAGCTCTCGGATCATCCGTATTCTATTTCCACCTCAATTGTCCGTAATCGTATCCGTCGAAAGGCCGCACGCATCGACGGAACGTGTACGACGAACGTAAAGAGAGAGAGAGAGAGAGAGAGAAAGAAAAGGAAACAACGAGGAAAAAAAGAAACATAATAACCGTAATAAATGTGCAAGGGAGGGAGGAGACACGCATTCATATCGATATACATACGCGTCGAGTGGAACTTTCGCCGCTATTAAAAAATCAGTGGTCGGCGTAATTGCAGTGACTAATGTCCGTCGTTCGTCGTTCGCCGGAGAAAAAATCGTGTCAGCCGAGCTGGAGGTCCGCCATTACTATAAACGACGAGTATATGGAGCAGTACCGCTTATCCGCCGAAGGTGGTGAACATAAACGCGGATAAATGCTATGCAAATCTTATGGCGAACAGAACACCGCAAATAGCTTACGGGCAGAATGTAGGTGTGCCCCGCGATCTTTGTCAAGAAAACTGTATTAGATGTTAGCTGCCGTTTGAGCAAAAAAGTCGCAAATACGATAAGATACTGGTTTCCTTGTGGACCATTCGGAAATCACTGTTGCTCTCGACAGTCGTTTATCATCGATTTTATTATTCTTAGATATACCCGCCGCATGTTAACGCCGGCTAATAAATTAACAGTTTTGTTGCACTTCGTCTAGCGCCTCCTATTGTGCGTTAAATCGTCTGGGGACGATGTGTAGTTGAAACTGCAGAACATTAACCGCACGATGAGAAGTTTATAAATTTTTCTCGGTTTGCTATCGAATTTATACGGTGTAGTAAGTTTAGTTGTTCGGTGAAATTGGGAGTATTCTATTTCGATAAGAAAGAATGGTATTAAAATTAAAATATTGAGAATAATATCATACTTGTAACCTAATAGAAGTTTTAATAGGAATACATTTCTTGCAAATTGTCTGTTTCTTCGGTAAGGTATGCGGAATTTATTTCCAATTGTAACAAAAACATTTTTTAGAAGTTCGATTCTTCCCATGGATCCGCTCACTCCTGACTTTTTTTATAACTATGAATGATTCCGAACTTTTTAAGCGATCGTGCTCCGAACGCTGCTTCGGACCTCTGACATCGCATCACTCAAAACGAGGTATAATTATAGCAGAGTATCTAACGGTGCAATTAAGCCGTACAAAAAATCTGACTAACTATTCCATTTAGATACCTACAAAGAATAAATTCTATATTCTGTTTTTCAAGGCGAATGGTACTTTGATCTCACTCGTTGGCCACTCCGTGCTTTTACCATAATAATACCTTCGGAAGACGAATATCTTTCTTGAAATTAGGGTACCCGAAACAGTGAGGTAATATCGAAATTAGGACGACAGGGAGACAAGCTTCCGGTCCCGCTGGAAGAAGAAGATTATAAGATTATAGCGTTCGAACGTTGTTACAAAGAGCCTGGGAATTTTTTAATAATTAATCTACGCGTCAACAGCGTTCGGAATATTTACAAAAAGCGGAAGAACACGATTGCTCTAAAATCTCATAAATTGCGATGAATGTATGTGGTCGATCTATGTACATATGTATATTGAACGACACCATTGTCGTTACGCTAAAGTAGTTGGATAGTAAACTATTAATACTTGCGGTAAGAATTGTATCACAGTCAAGATTTTGTTTACGCAAGAACAGGTGTCCTGTGATTTATTCGGTGCTGCAAAATGTAATAGGTCAGTATCGTACAAGCACCGCAAACTTCGCCATTTTTATAATCGTTTATATCCAGCCATTAATTCGCGATTGTTTTAAGCATTGCGTTACGCATTGTTCTTTGTTCCGTTCGAGAAAGCCTCGACCACTGTTGCTCAACCGTGCGGTAAAGTTCAGATGAGAATCTCTGTATAAAATGCTGATTACATCGGAGTCTACGCGAACCATCGATCGTATGAAATATCGGTCACAAATCGCAAAATCATCAAAGCAAATTGCTGAAGTGTGATCAAGCATATTTTCGTTGGAAAATCCAGCGAAGCGTACGTAGAAGTTCAGGTTCGTGTTGCAAATGAGGCTACAGAAAATATACGTTGTTAACAAACGAGAAAGAAGTAGAAGTTAACAATGTCATAATTGTGCCGCAAGAATGGGGCACGGGGATAAAAATGTCCGACTCGGTTCGAGTTTCAGAATTTTTTCGACAACGGCAAAGACCACCTTGTAAGACCTGATCCATGGGGGATCCTCCGATGCCACGAATATGTAGCATCGTTCGAACAGATACTATCGGCAGTGATTTATTTGAATAACATCGAAAAGCTTTGTATCGACGCTATACCGGCGTGGCGCGGCGCGGCGCGGCGCGGCGCGAGTCGAGCCATTAGGTCTTTGCTCTCGCGATACGATCTCGAACATCCTTATAACCCGTGAAAGGGCCAACGTGCGCTTTTTTATACAACTTTCTACGCGCGAATGGCACGCGAAGATTCCACCTGCGAGAAACGATTTAAGTTCTATCTTTATCGCTGAACGAACCCGTGTCGCGCGACGAACCACAAACGATATAATAATGCTTTTGATAATATGTATATCGGATGAACGAAATTTTTCTAGAACCCCTTCGATGTAAGAAACGTATGTATCAAGGAAGAGGAATTCGATATATGTACTCGAACGGCAGCTCGTAACGGCATTTAACGTGGTCGTTCCAAAATTGAACGGGAAGGTCCGTTATACATGGAAGGGAGCTCTCGCTTGGCCAAACATGCGACTGCCTAATCTGCTCGATACCGACCACGAGCAAACGAGCCAAAAATTCGTCGCGCTTTCCAAATGGTCCTTTCGAAATTGTATACATGCATATGTATATGGGTTGAGACCCGCGCTGCAACCGGTGACTTCCGCACGTAAATATTGGTCGCTTAACGATAGGCGTCGTTACTACCATCGCATCGGAGGAAGAAGTACCGTTCCTTCGTACCGACGCGACGCCGCAGGAAAAGTCATTAAGAACTCTTCAATTTGCAGTTATATTTGTTTTCGATCATTATATGGGCCTGACTTTCACGTACCCGTGGTCGTCGACGAAACATGTGTTCAAATGTTATACACCGTGTCCACGAACCGACGACATCGTCCTGTATTTTTTACTCGGAACTATACGCTATCCTCGTCAAAATATCAGGATCTATTTGTTATTATTATTGTGAAATGATCGAGCAATTTAGTTCGCGAGGTTCTTTTTATAGCGAAGCTCCCGTTCCTCGAAAGTACGAAGCATCGTTCGGGAGTCGATCGTCTACATTCCCCGATGACGTATGGTCCCAGGATCGATCGAAGGGAGGAAAGTGATTTAAAGAATCGGCAACGGCGTGGTGGATCACAGTTTGAAAAGAAGGCCAGCGATCGTTTAATAGCCGGTTCGATCAAAACGATATGTCACTGTACCTACACTCTACACGCATAAAATTTCGAGCGGCCAACAACCTGCAAACGGTCGGTCCATTTCACAAGGCGCATAGCCGAACTTTCCAGCCGAGATCGCTATTGATAACGCAGGAGAAATCGTCCCTCTTACCACGCATGACAAGTAGACAATTAATAACCGATAAGTCGAGCCGTGTCGAAATCGAGAGATCGTAGATTAAGGACAAATGACTAGGAAAGAAAATGTGGACCTCCGGTGTTCGGAGCTTTAAATACGCGGGGTGATTCACCTAAATCAACGACCTCGAAACACTCGTTAACTGCTCGTTACTCACGAAAATAATGACACTCCACCGTTTAGACACGAGTAACCTTCTCTTGCAACAATTTAAGATTGAAAATCCTCGATCAACACCATTTTCTTAATAATAATTTGTGGTATGACATTTTTTCGTGTGTTTTAACGTGCTAATTGGACACGATCTTTTGGATGTAAGAATTTCAAATAATTACGAATCATCGTGTTTATTCGATCTAATTCAGAAATAATTTATGTATATTCCATGATCGACGCGATGGATATAATTGATAGGAAAACTGAATTTCAACTTAATTCTTGTCATCGGATAATGTTCTTTGAACTTTCACCAATAAGTTTATAATCCACCCTTTGCGATAAGTGGTTCTTTCGACAAAGAAGAGACGAAGAACCGATCGAAGGAAAACACTTTCGTTACCGTGTCCGAAGTTGAATTCGATTTCCATATATTATAGACTATAGACGAATACCAATTCGAACGTAATCATGAAATGAGCAATGTTTCTAAGAAATGTGGTTCAAGGATTCTCCAGCGCTTCGAGGAACGATAATTCATCGGTGAACACGTCGATGTAAAAACGTCGTAATCCTTACAAAAACTTGAACGCACGTAAAGAAGTGATTAATCGCAGATTCAATAATCTCAACAATGTCGTTCCAAGATGCGATATTCTATAATTATAAAACTATTCGTAAGTATGTATCGACTATTTCATACCGACTCGCAGTTTCTTAAACTTTGGGATTAATCGCAGCACCACGATATAACACCGTAAGACCGATTTACGGCAGAATAAAAGACGATGACATTTTTCTGAACGGTTCGCGTGCTCGATCGATATTTTGACCATTTATCTATAACGTATCTTGGCTACATATACGTATGTATGTATAATCGCCTTTTTAGAAGATCTTCTATTTAGACGATCAAATAGTGGCAACGCAAAACTGTTGGAGAGACGTTTTAATTGTAATGTATCGAGAAGATCGTTTAGCCTAGTCTATCTCTGTGAACGAAACTATGCCTATATTCGTTAACGATCAATTTAGTCTTCCATAGCACGCGGTAAAGCTCGAGGACGAAATCTCGATTCGACCACACCAGTTTTCGAAACGCGTGTACCGAAATCTGTGAATTCGTTATTCCAAGTGCCACGGGGTGAACACGCGTGCTATCGTAGTATGATTTCGAACGATCACACACCTCGACCTCGATCACCGTGGTCATGTCAACGTGCGGCGCATAACAGAGCGCCAGTTTGTCCGCTGTCGGCGCTTCCGTGCGCGGCGGGAACATCCCTAGGATCTCCAGTTTGCCGGTTCGGTCGCCGCGTATCCGTCACAGTCACCGTTCAATCCCGTTCCCGCGTGAACCACTATACCGCCGCACACTATATTCCCCTGCACATCACACGCGCACGGTGTCAATCTCGCACCACCTCCCGACTGCGAATCGTTAATCACGGATCGAGGCACTGCACACTGGTGATCACATCCGGTCTCCGAGGGCTCTCGGAGCCTAGGAAACGCGACGCGACGCGACGCGACGCGACTGAAAACCGTGCGATGGAATAACTACGGAGAACTCACTAGCTTTAGCAACGAGTTTCGATCATAAACGACGCCGCGGAGAACACGGGAGAGGAATTTGCGAGGATCGCGAGTCCTCCGAGGACCGTTGTCACCGAAATAGTTAGAAGGTGAACTATGTGAACTGAATGATCTAGACGAGCAAGGTGACTCCCGACGAACAGGGTGTCGTCGATCGAAGGGTGCGAGGATGCTCCGAGGACGCGTGGCCCGTCGCTTGTGCGACGAGCGATCGGTCTCGCGGTGTCTCAAACATGCTCGCCGATTGATGATCGCGCATCAAGGTGCCGCCGCGGCGGGTGGGTGGCATCGATGCATCCGGCGCGGCGCGGCGCGGCGCGGCACGGCGCGGCGAGGCGAGGCGAGGCGAGGCGAGGCGAGGCGAGGCGAGGCGAGGCGAGGCGAGGCGAGGCGAGGCGAGGCGCGGCGATCGGCCAACCGACTTCGAGAGAACGAATCGACTGGCGATCGGCTTGCGAGAATGAACAGAGTGGACTGGCTCTCTTCGCGTGGAGACTCGCACGGCGGATCGAGTCGCAAGCCGGTGCGCGCAAAACAGGAGAGAACAGCTGATCGGCTGATTGAGCGGTGTGTTGCGGCCGACCGACTGAACCACGGGGACGACGCCGGACCGTACGAAAGTATAGCCAACAGCTCGTGTCTCGTGTGCCAGCACGCCGAGGACGAAATGGGAGGTGGCACTCGGTGTGTGCTCTTACCGAGAGCTACTACTACCACTGCTAGGAGCTACTACTACTAGTAATACTACTACTATTACTACTACTACTACTACTACCACTACTACCGCCACCACCATCCGAGTCCGCCGGAGAACGACGACACCGCCAGCTGCACCACCACCATCACCACCACCACCACCACCATCGCCAGTCGCCACCACCACCACCTTGAAGAGTTCCTACCCTACCATCCTGGAACGGAAAGGATAGGAGAACGGAGAGGTACCGTACACTCCTCTCCTGTACACGCGTACAGACGACCGAAATTTCGCCCGAGGATAACACAGTCACCACGTGCAACTGCTCCTAGAGACGCCCCCCACCAGCGGGTACGGAGGATGAGTGCCACGAGGCGAGGGGACGATCCACGAGCCAGCGAATGGGAGAGATATACCCCACGACACGACGCGACGCTACCGCGACGCACGCCGACGGTGCACGATGCAGATCCTGCGACGCCAGACGTCGCGTCGCGACGGATGATGGGTCGCTCGGTGCAATCTCTGTCGGTTTGTCCGATCGTGGAGAAAATTGTGAGATGAAAATTTAGTGGATTAACCATTCAAGGTTACCGGGGTTTAAATCGCTAGAATTCTGGTTCAATGTTACTCACAGTTCCTTCAAATATCATCGATACACCATCTTAAAGTTCCTGCGATGGCGTCTATATACAAGGTGTTTAAAAAAATCATTAAATATTTATATGGCACATAGGACACACTGTACCGAGTGAAAACCTAGGTCAAAAAGTTAACCGTTTCCGAGTGAGATACAAACATTTTGGTATGTAGAAGGTATGTCGAAAGTATGTAGAAAGTATGTAATAAAAATATTAATATAGAAGGGCAATTTATAACATTTCTGGTTTCATTAAATATTCATTGTCGCTCGTACAAATCATTAAGCGATATTACACGTTTTTGTCGCTAATTTTTATCGCAGTTAATAATCGACCGTAACAAGGTATACTCTCAAACTAAACATTATAATTTACATGAAATAAAGAGACACAACAAACTAGAATTATCGAATCGATCGGTAGATCGAACGATTATTAATTGGTATTATGAAATTCAGGTTACATGTAATGTACGAGATGCTATTCGCTCCTAAAAGAACAAGCGGAGCTGTCCTACCGTATAATCTCAAGCAATACAGTCCGTTATAGTCGCTAGATGCGTTTGTAATATCTAATTAAGTTTATTTTCCAACCAATGGAATATGTTCGCCTAACTCGTAAACCGATTGCATCAAATTTCTGATCTTTTTGTTTATAAACAGGGGGTGTGTCGAAGATAATTTTGCAGAAATCCGCAAAGTCGGCGCGTCCGCGGCTTATTCATCCCAGTTCTCGGGACGATCAGGTAGCTCGTACGTTAACAATATTTATCGCTCGTACCCGCGATACGAGATTAGATCGTGACACCCGATAACACCTTGCATCGTTATCGGATTCGGGATACGTTTCGCGGCGGGAGGCGCGACGCGACGTATTAATTAAACGCCGCCGTGCCGTGCCGCGCCGCGCCGCGCCGCGCCGCGCCGCTTGAAACGCGTCCCGAGTGTTCCGAACCGCTTTTCCGTCAGCGTTCATTCATGCCGCGAGCCGCCATTAATTTGCAGGATGAAAACGGGCCGGCAAAGCAACGCTATAGGTCGTCGGCATACGCGGGGCGTAATTTATGCCGATGTAAATTCTGCCGCGTAATTATGCCTCGGTACGCCATTCACGGTTCGCAACCAGTCGACGACGACGCGACAGTGTGAAAAGACGCGCGCGACAAAATCAAGCTCTTCGGAATCGATACGGTAATCCACGGTAAAGTGGCACTGAAATTCCCTCGGTTAGCCCTAGGAATAGAGTCCTCCATTGAACAATACGAACCCACGCTTCTTTTTATACAATATTGGTCATGAAGAAAATTGTTTCTTCGTAGAAGAAAGATTCGCAATCTAGTTATGAAAAATAAAATATTAATGGTACGGTACATGTATACTTCGATCGCGTTGGTCCCACGAACGTCAACTGTAAAAACCAGCTTCTTGATTAATGACACGATGATTCGTTCGCAGGAAAGACGATAATCTCAAGACAAGGTCCCGCCTTGTGTTGAACATGATTCAAGGAGTAGAGTCCGGAGAGTAGAGATTCGAATCCATTTTCGATTTGGGATCGATGATCGAATCGATGGCGACTAACTTTCGAACGGTTGATTAATTTCGCCTTTCTGTCTTGGTCGAATTAAGAGTAAATACTTTGTAGAATGGTTGATCGACAAATGGCTGATTAATTTTCTTCTTCGCTGATTTGCTTCGTTGATTGTATACAGTTATAGATGTGTCATCTATTTCGTACACAGTGTCAAGAATAAATGTAATTTCACATCGCTGTGTAAATGCTTTTAAACAATGGATATTATTATCTTTTCTCGTGCCGAACACGATTTTAAAGTGTACAGTGTACATAGATGGCGAACGTTCTAGCTTTCGAACGATCGATTAATTTCGCATTTCCTTTCCTGCTTGATTTCGCGATGCATCGATCGCGGACAAAAAGAGGAAAAAATACGCAAGATAAAGAGGAGAAACGAAGAAAAAGGGGTATCACGATGGCCAGGCAGTGAAACGGAATAACGTTTGAGCCTTCTGGCGCGAGCACGCCTCGGGCTACCGATCACGCATCGTGTTGTCATCGGATGCAACAAGAATTTACTGGGGCAATTGAAACTAGTTCGTTCTACCAAGTTTTCTATCGGGGATTTTTACGGTTTCGTTATGGCGCCGTTCATCAGCGTGAACCGCGATCCGAGAAATCGACGAATCCGAACGGAATCGTAAAGCCTGCGCGTCGACAGGGAATTAGCTACGACGCAGAGCGCGGCAATTATTCGATCGTTTTAAATGCTTTACGGTCCCGTTTACGGACTCCTGACATGTACTGCCGTTCAACGGTACACCAAACCACTTGTACCTGTGTGTGCGTGTGTGTGCGTGCGGATTCGCAAAGAAGCAGGTGGATTGAGATGAAAAATAATGGTGCATTTTAATCTTCTCCGAATCGCCACGCCCTTTACAGTAGTCATTTAATCTCGTTATTTAAAATGTGGTCGACCACTGTGACAATGCGACAAATTTTTTTAGGTATTAAAACGCAGCGTGCTCGTTATAACCATTGATTTTTTATATTAAATTAATTATTTTCCAAGTTACGTTCAACATTTTTCACTTAAAGATAAGTTGTTGAGAATTTCTTAGCATTTCTATAAAGCTTCTCACGTTTTCGCACATTTCTTTGGTAGTCTGTGATTACCAATCGCGCAGCTCGAAGTCGTCAGATACCAAAAAAGAAACAAAAAAAAAACTATTTAATAACGACTACATTACATTCAATCCGACGTTTACCGCTCTCCGACTAAAAAGGAACTGTCTAGGCTTTCTCGTATCTTCTACCGAAGCTCGCAACGACAAAAAAATTTGTTCAACAACCGTTTGGAAGATTTTCATCCGACGCATCTATTTGTATAATTTTAATAAACCGGTTATCAATTGGTGAGACGAATGGACACCTGTTTCTACTGCAGATTAGAAAGTGATTTAAACCTGTCGACTCGATTCCTCGTACGGAACAACCAGCGGTACTCATTTCAAAATTTAGAAAGTCTTCAAATTCATCGCAGCCGCCTCTCCGGAGTAATGCTATTTGCTGTGCTCCGAGTTTTTAATAACTCCGTAGACGTCATTCCGATGCTTCCATTTCGTGTGCCACTTATTAATGTCCGTCGTCCGCATTGTAATAAATTACAACCTAAAGGTCGCAGCTCCATCGATTTTTATTTATAGATCGACGAATCTTCTAGTCTCTAAAAAATGACGTCATTTTCATCTTGTTAGATCAAGAGGTCCCCTTAGTTTGAATTTCTGATTAGGCAATTTTTGGGAATTTGTTTAAACGCAAATGCCGAGTATTACAATTTCAAACTTAGCGAGTTTACTAACTTACATTTGGATGATACACTCAAATTTTTTGATGCGATAATAAGCATTTTCTCCAAAGTTGGGTAATAGGAACATCGTATGAAAAAAGAGGGTGTTTATTCCGACTACTATAATCGTCGCAGACAAAAAATGCAATACATTTTAGTTATTGTCCGTGCATTCTTTGAAATATTGGACGTGTCCATCTATGAATCACTGTTTCTACTTATAATATATAATGCATATTGGTAAAGGTCGGATGCTTTCTGTGTCCCATAAACTAAATTACTTTCTAATCGCTTGTACCAACGAACCAACTGTTTCGCAAAAACGAGTAGCACCAAATGACTATAATTGAATCGTACGTATACAGGGTGGTCCATGAAACATCATAATACCCCAACTGATCGTAACCATTCAACGAATATATGTAGTAACCATGATTCGAATGTGGTTGTAATACTCGAGGAATGCGTTCGCGAGGTACTAAACTATACGAAAGTTTAATAAAACGGTGTTAACAGGTCGTCAAACCAGGAGAATCCTTTAACCATTCTAAGAGATTGCTACACGATGAATCAATTTATAACTGTACCAATATTAACCCATGACTCCCGTTGCAAATATATTCCCCCGTTATTTATTACAGTGTCGGTGGTTACCCAGTGGCACGAACGCGAAACGAGTATCATAGAATTCGAAAAATATGAATTTTTGATGCACGGCCACCGAGTAGATGCGCTATGCTATGGGAAGGAGTAGCGTGAGAGTAAACTGTCGATAAAGGAATAGCCGAGGTGGTAATCATCGGTAATCTTCAGTCCGTTACTTGTGTAAGAGCAGTAATTGCCACTGTTACGCCGCGGATTAGGTCGAAATGGTTACAGCTGGTTGGCTCAAGGAACGTGTTATTTAGTCGTTCATTTAGGAACGATGTTCGATGATTCGCCACTCCGCGGCTCAATCGACCCCGACCAAATAGTTTCCTGCTGCCCCCGAGTTCCTAACACGCTGCAGCTTCTTACTGTGCCTCGAAGAACAGAATCGGAACCATTTCTCGAATCTTCTTCATCCTGAAGAAGTACTACGGCATGCAGTCTTCTGCATCGATTCGAACAAACAGGAGCCAACATATAATAAATAATACATCGACGTTCCTAAATTCTCGTAATATTTTTACTGTTTTAAATTACATTTTTATCATAAATGCATGAAATCGGCAGTCTGGCTAATGCTAAATACAGCTGATACTATGATTGCTAGATTGAAACGGGTGTTTAGTTATCGGTGATAATTTGGCGGTTCTCGATCGAGGGTAGCAACGAAGGATCTATCCGCGATTACAATCGACGGCCACGGAGATACGCGCCGTGCCGCGCCGTGCCGCGCCGTGCCGCGCCGAGCCGTGCGGTGTGTTCGGGTATGAAAGGCACGCGCAAGTCGAACGAGGAGAGGACGAACCCGAGGGAAGTCGAAGAAAGAGCTCTGGATGAAGATGGTGGGAGAGGGAAGTCGCTGAACGACATTCCAAGCGGACCATCCAGCGCCACCCAACGGTAACCAACGCATGACGCCCTTATCTTACCTCGTGTTACCGCACCTTTCCTTACGTTACCTTACGTTACCTTAACGGATGGATCGGCCACGGTCAAGGAGAACGATCATTTCGGGCCTAGATTTATCCGTAAATCCCACTATACTTCCAATTCATAACCCCGATCGCAATCTTAACGCTACAAAATAAAAGTGTACGATTTATTTATACATATTGCTGTAGCACACGAAAATAAAAGTTCGCGTCCAACAGCACTCGGAAGAATGCAAAGTAACATAAAGTTTGCGGCAGCAGCGCAGCGGTGCCGCACGAATTCTTCGTCTGCAACGCCAGCTCCATGTTTTCGAACGAGTTCGATGGAAACTGTATAAGCAATTAATTTAAACTAGCGTGTAGTTACGTACTCAACTTAAGAATCCCATATATCGTAATTCTCCGTTGCAATATAATTTGATGCCCGACCCGGTGTAGGAAGTAGCACCGACGTGTACGTGGGAAGAAGGTCACTCCGCGAAGTTGAAGCCACTTCTTCGCGGGCCGGCTTTACACGACGCGGTTGAATTAGGCTTTTTGTCGAGGAACGAGAGGGTGGTGGGGTGTTCAGCAGCATGATTTGTAGAAATACTCCTTGCCACGGATTGATTTTCAGTTACCCTATCGAGAACTTTTTCTTTTCGTAGCTAACTGTATTATACGCGCGAAAGAAAATTGATAGCAGACGTGTAACGGCAATGGCTTATTGCGACCGCAAGATCGATTCTATTTTGTTCGTTGCAATCCCTATGGAAAATATGCTCGTGCAGATTTTTTGGTATTCCGTGAAACATCGAACCGTCGCATATACTTCTTACGATTTCTTTCGCAACCGAAACTATACTTTATCTTCTCGGATTGATCGTGGAGAAGGCGAGAAGGAATTCGCTAGAGCGATAACAGAATCATAGTAATATTTTATTTTCATTATTTTCTGAAAGTCCACGGTCTATGGAGGAAGTAAAATTGATTTTTCGAATAAATAATTAATGTTGCCGGCAAGTTTAGCGACCCGTAAATTAACAATAAAAGTTCCGACTTTCTTCCCACAGTTGGCAACGGATGTTCCACTTGGACGCTTTTAACACCTGCGCGTTTAATATTGTGTTCTACGTATTCGGAGATAGTCGAATTTTTTGCAAATGAAATTGCAGCTTGTTTGCTGTTTCACATTGCTCACCTATTAACATCTTTGCTGGATTTCCGCGGCTCCGCTGGGCCCGGTGAATGTAAGTGCGTTCTGCGCGCGGTTCGAGTGTTTACACTCGCGTCTATGAGTACTTAACCCATTCGCATAATACACAGCATGCCAATTTCTCTACTGGATCCACGAGAATCGCTTTGGTAGAGGTTCGATCGACTATTTAATATAAAATACTGAGCGAGTTAACTCGTTCTCATTATTTTAAACCATCGAGCAAAGAATAACAAAATTTTCTCTAAATATAAATTTGTATGTTATTTCATGGATTTCTCTTACAACACACGATTCAATGATTAGGATCCTTTATTCAAAGAAACGAAAAATAACAGATAGTAAATTTCTGGAGAAATCAATTTGTTGGTTCTGTTTATTCGATAAAACGTGAAAGTACTGTTACTTACTTTACTTTATTGTTATCTTCTGTTATTTTGCCATTTTCTTTTGAGAAAACGCAGTTTCTTGCCTGACCAGCGTCTACAGTCTAAAGTGTTAGTTTATCAGCCAATAGAGATTTACAGCACGGCCAATTACAGTCATTGCGCAATTAAAAGAATGTTAATTATGTTGGCGGGGTGTAATTTATGCTAACGATACGAGGACATTTATACTCACCCTCGAAAGGGAAGTAAAGTATAAAATGTCAGTCGGTTGAATTATTATGGGCGGCGCTGCTCATAGCACACCTTCCCTCCCACCTATTAATCGAGTTAATGATTTGCTATGACATTTATAGTACCTACCCCGCGAGGGCAATCGTCTTCGATAAATAAGCATCGATGGTTTCCTTTCTGTAAGTGTGATTGAAAATTACTTGTCCCGGAATTAATGATTTCGTAATGGCTAAGAACACGATGGAGTTTTGAATAATTCTCGAGCATCGATAATTCCCGTTCTCTTTTTCCATTTAATTGTGAACCAAATACATTTTAATATCCGGCACGAACTTTCGAGACTATCGTTCGTACGTAAATTACGAGGAAGCGTAACGCTAAATTAGTATGCACGGTTTTTATATTCGGAATAATCGAGCACGATGCGGCCGAACCATGCGGAACCGAGTGCACCGTTGCCAATCGGTAATAAAGAAGCGTGAGCAACAATGAGCAACAACATTGGCAGTGGTTTTATGAATGCCGGCCGTGCTACTCGAACGATAAGTGCGCTCGAATGCACTTCGAGCCCGCCCACTTTTTCGATCGGCCGGCCTTTACTTACCAAGTTTCTGGTTTCTGCTCGCTTTTTACAGGAATGTTTGATTAACCGAAATATACTGGGATATCCCTCGATACTGATTTTTTACGGAAAAGTAAATTGACGTTTTTGTACGAGATTGTTCAAAGAAAACCGCATCGACCGGTAATGAGTTATAAGACTCGTTAAAACCGAACGAAAAATATGTACACTTTCAATTAAACCCGACGAGGCGTGCAGGCAATTAATTTCGTTTATTGCCACTGACAATGATGAACGAGGAATTATTCAATTTGCTCTATGTAATTTTTAGTAATAAACACATTTTTATCTGAATCGTAAAGATACATTTGCGTTGCAAGCACAGTGTTCTATTTTCTAGGAAAAAGTTTTTTCCTTATTATTCTATAGACGCGATCGCGATGTTATTTGCACAATTGCTCATCGATCTTCCCGATAACGCGATCACCTTTGTCTTCGTAGAACCAAGAGATCGAGTCGCTATACATACGTATGTATGTATACGGTATGTATACGCTCGTACATCGTTCGCATTTCAGAATTCCCAATCTGCGTCAGTTAATAATTTTCTGCGGTTCATTATGTAATGTTGTGTACACCATCGATGGCGTGTAGGTTAAACTAATTACGTTAATTGGAACACGGTTACACGGGACGAAATTCCCGAGCGGTTAATCTGCAGATAGGCTGTTCTGAACCACTTTAAGCTGTTTATCGAATCCGAACCTCTCTCCCAGATATCCGTTTCATTAAGAAACTCCAATTTATTACTGGGAACACGTTGCGCGTATCCGATCGGATCGGTGTCATAAAAATCCTGATACAAACCCAAATCTCTTTTTCCTCGGAAACAAGAAGTCGTATTCATTCGCGTTTTATGATTCTACCAACCACAGTCCGGATTATATTTTGTTTAATATGCAGAAGAGTCGTGCCACTTGCAAGTTTGTTATGAAAAATAAAACAAATTGATGCCTGCTGCATCAATAGCATGGTACAGGAATCAAATAGAAATTTCATTCTTTAAAAGAAGCGAACGAAATAGTAGTTCTATATTTCTTAAGAATTAATTTTGCCTTCGCCGTAGCAAGAACGATGAAGATGTAGGTATGCGCTTGAGATACAGGCATATGTAATTTCCAGGTAATCAGTTACCTATCGTGTCAACCTGTAATGTAAGTAATGCGAATTTCATTTAATAAAATGAAGAGAGAAAGTGAAATACAAAAACGTAACTACACAACCATTAAACTTCGATATATCATCGTGTAGGTTGTAGAAAATGAGGGAAAGTTTATATACATAGAAGAGGAATGATCGTGATTATTAGACCGCAAATTTTCTGCACTTAGAATTGGCAGAAAGGAAAATAAGAACAGAATGGAAAATAAATCTGTGATTAATTATTATTATATCTTTGTTTTAGCTTTGAATTATAATTTAAAAACACTGCGAGAATTCACGATCGCGAAGAAACTCTTCATAGAATTTATTATCGAATCGAAGACCCAAGCCTAGCGAAGCCCAATTTTTCAACCTAAACCCAACCACCAGGAACAACAAGGCACCCAATCCCTAGGCCGTACGTCAAACGCAACGAGCTGTTCGCGCGATCAATCACGCTCACCTAAATCGGCCGGGGCCTCGATCTCGCCTGTGATCTGACAATCAGGCAGGCAGGCAGGCAGGCAGGCAGGCGGGTACTTTCTCGCTTGTTCCCGAAAAACCGTCGATGACCGCATTTCACCAGTGGTGGAAGGGTTCGCAGAATTCGAACTGCGCGGGTCCGGGGCCCGTCGATCGCGGTTCTCTAATTACGAGCCTCTCGAAGATAAACGATTTCCTCCTCGATCCGGCGTCGCTAATGGCTCGGGACCTTCGGCAAATAAAAGCGGCGATGAAAAAGCACGGTGTTGCCCGGGCGGGGGGAGGGGACCATCGACAAGGCGAAGTTAGAGGAAACGAGAGAGAGAGATGAGCGGTGGGGGGGGGGGGGGGGGGAGATCGGTGAAGATCGTTCGACAACAATGATGTTCACCGTTAATTTGAGTGGACGAGTGAATCGGCCGTTTATCGTTTTGCCGGTGTGAAGGCCGTGGACACGGTGGAACGCACGCGTGTGTGTACAGGACACGTAGCCGTCGCGTCGTGGCAAGAGGCGAGAGAGTCCGGTCCAGAGGGTTCAAGCTAACGGGACCGAAAAGCCGATCGTAAGCAAGGCTGTGCGAGCAGCACGTTTCGCACACCCGCGCGAAACACGTATCCACATACACGCGCGCGCGCAAGTACATAGAAACCGTGCACGTACGCGCCCGCGCAGCCCGGAGAAAAAAGATTTTACAGTCCTGGAACGTGTCCACGACCAGCGTCACGGTGATACACGATATATGTAGGTATGTATACGAACTACCGTGCTCGAGAGCCGAGCGTTCGCTCGGACCCGCGACAACAGAGCCGGAGGAGCGCGAGCGGCCCGGCGCGGCGGCCGAGCGCGAGCGGTGATTTCGATGCTCGGTCAGACGATGCACCGTGGTCCAGAGCCGCGAATACGTGGCCAAACTTGAATTTCTCAAGATTAATATTTTGGAGACATTTTTTTTTTATCTACGAAACCCTTTGAAGCTAGGAAATCGTAAATATTAGTCATTTTAGATGAAAACCATTTTCAGGTGCAAATAATTATATCACGATGAAGAAATCATGATAATTTTGTGGAAACCTAACGATGAAAACTAACGTGTCTCTAACAATAAAGTTATTCTAACGAAAATTCCTCGCGAACGCTATAAAATATAAAACTATCTCTATCGTATCGATACGTAACTCGCATCGGCTTCTATTCCTCCGCTGACCCTGGAAACACCGTTCCATCGAGTCGCATTGTCGTTTATTAATTGCAGCATGTGCATTGTAAATGAAAATGTCGCGCAAAGTTGAAGGGTCCCGACGCGATTCGCTCACGAAGATCGGATCTCTATTAGTCGCGGGAAATGTCAGGCTGGACGTTTTGATAGTTCGCGCACGTGTGCGAGCGATCTATTGCGCATGGGGCGGGATCGCGAGGTCGCGAGAGTGTGCGTCCGCGCCACAATGTTGAATTGCGCCGGCAAGTGTGACTCGGGGTTCAGTTTCGAATTTATCAGTCGGACATCTCGTAATGCAATACAAATGGTACTTCCCCGATTCGTCGCTGCGTAAACGCCGTAATTAACGTTTCATGACCGTCAGAACGGGCATTAATTATATGGTTGAAACGCTATTGCTTTATTATTCTCTCCGTCGCGCATCGGGTTGTTAATGCGAACCGCCGCGCCGCGCCGTGCGCCATGCGCAAGCGCCGCGTCCAATCCTTTTTTTCTTCTTCTCGATCAAAGACAGGCTAACAAGCAAAACCCTTAAATCCCTAGCGACAGGTGTATAATTACAGCCTGCGAACAGACCGTTTACTAAACTAATTTAAAATTATTATTAAAGCCTATGCAAATGTTTGACGATACATCAAAAGATTATCCTTCGGGACGCGCCACGTGTTCCAGCATTTCAGAAACCCTCTCCAGTCAGTCGCCTCTCTATCGATTTTGACTAATAGCAAACATCTTTTTCTTTGCTCCTTTCTCTTCTTACACAGTTATTCGTTGCTGTAATCTTGCTACGGAGATTCCGATGTCGTTATCGCAAGCCTATTAATACTAGAATTTCTTTTTACTCTCTTAGAATACTCTGCTTCACCGAAAAAGAATATCGTTCGATATTCTTCATCGACCGTGTCGCTAGACTGCGGATTTTATGCATTTCTTCTTGACCAAGTTAAAATTGCTTTTTCAACGGTCAAAAACACAATGCGGGACATCGTTTTCTGAGGAATCAATCCCGGCTTTTTTTTGCCTGGCTCGCGGGTCAATGGCCAGCCGATGAATCGCTTCTGTCGATTAAAACACGGGCACGCGGGATGTTAATTTGCCGCCGCGCCGCGCCGAGGGGCACCGTTTATGCGCATAATAATTATTAAACGGGAAACCAGATGAAATATACGCGGACGCGTTGTATATCTCTATTGGATTTGCAGTCACCGGTACACTGCACTGTGGACGCGATTTATTATTATTCCACGCTCAATGACCAACCGTCTACAAGCACAGGACCGTCTTATTCCAACAATTCCTTCTTTACAATTTCGATTAGCTACAGATTAGGAAGTGACTGTGTTCGGCTTCGATCAAGAATGACGTCTGGAATTCAACGATTTCCCGTACCGATCATTTATACATATGTATATCGTCTGGTTAAATTGTCTAACGGGGTTTGTCCTCTTGGTAACAATAAATTTAAACATTTTTACGAACGGTTTTACTGTTCCAACGACAGAGTCTACACGGGCGGCCTATTACAATTGTAAAAGAACGAACAATAATCGCAAGCGCGTATCTAGAGAATAAAAATATTTGTTAGCTTCCTATGCGAATTCTACTGTTCGACAAAGTGTAATTTATCACGATTGTATGTATGTACATACGAGAAAATAAAAGTGAAGTTGTTTGACCGTCGCGTCGTCGAACGAAGCGGAATGTTTGAATATTTTTTTTTCGTCGGACTAAAACAATTGTCAGTCGATAATTGCGTAACGGGGCATAGAAATTTTGAACGGACTCCGGTCGAGGGGGATTGAAAATGATTATTAACTTGATTGATAGCGTAACATGCATTTTACGCGTTCCTCGAGTCACCTAAATTAATTCAACCTCGATATCCTTCTGCACGTCGATGGAAAACATCGTCCGAACGATTCGTTCTCGGTAACCGTGCTTCAGGAACACCGTAAAATATTATCCTTTTGACAGAGGCGTACAAGCGAGGGCTAATAAATCAATCCAATTAATGACTACGGCCATTGCATCATCCCGCTTTGCTCTCTTCGAGCCTGTTGATCAAAAAGATAGATCTATGCGCCTAGCAAACAGTGCGCGTATGGATATTTATTACGGAACATCGACGTCACGAGTCGACCAACAAAAATCTTGTGGATAATAAAAAGTTCCAAGAAACAATGATTTAGAGGATCTGAACGGTGCGTTGCCACTATCGCAAGATACACACGATCCTTTCGATCGAGTTCGATATAGCATGTAGCTAAAGTCACAAACAATATTTTATTTATCCGATTGGTACTTTAACACTGATCTACATATAAGGACGAAAGAGAATCGAATTGAAAGTGTTGAATTCGATTTCGGTGTTTGTGATTATTTTTATTCGGGGTGATTTTCTAGACACCTGAACAATATGCACGTTCGAGCGCACGTGGTAGCTAATGCACGAGCAATAGATATCTAGGACCAAACATTCGCGGTGGCGAGAGGCGAAGGTGCATAACGCGACCGGCATCAATTAGATCGTGTTATGCTAATGTAGTTCGCGTGTATGGTTCGAAATACGCGGCGCGGCGCGGCGCGGCGCGGCGCGGCGGAGCACCAATCATCTCGGTACCCACAGGATCGGAACCTTGTAGGCGGTCGACAAGGCTCTGTGCACGCAGGTTCAAAGCGAACGGCAGGTGCAACTGGATACGTGAACTTGTTATGCGGAAGAACGGGAATTGCTACGAACATAATTGCCCTGCCATGCGATTTACCGGTAACCCCGCATTGTTACGAACATCTAAACTCGAGTTTTAACACTAAACCTACCAAGGTTTACATTACAAACACATTATGAGACGACGACGCGATGCTTGGACGAACAAGTCATTTCACTCGTTTCATCTTCGAAGCAGTATCGAGCAAATGAAAAATGAAGGATTTCAATTCAATCCAGTCGAGATTGTGGTCGAGCGAGCACGATCCTATGGAAGAAGCATTCAAGCTTTTTCCTAGAAATGAAAGTCTAATTCGTCGACTCATCCTCCGTCGGTTCTTCCAGCATGGAATCCTCCCTTGGTCAATAATATCAGGCATTACAGCACACTCGGCAAGATACTCTATAATTTCAAACGATCGATTATGAATGTGTCGACGCTCGTTCGACGGCTTTTGTGCAGAAATTAGCATTTAAACGACAAAACAAATACGTTCTATAATTGCAACGACGCGACGCGACGCGACGCCTCGTTTATTGGTTTACCAGTTGTCGCGGTGCGGTGGTACGAACAGTTTCGATGAACAAGCGAGTTCGTATCAAACAAAGAGAAAAGGTTATCTGAAGCTCCGTAGCCGAGTTTATTAACTCGATTCTTGAACCGTCGCGTCGTCATCGCGGGAGCGCCATTCACGAACGACACGATGAATATCAGAGGAGTGGGACGAGCAAAAGTTCATGGTTAACACTTTTTCTTTTGATCGTGATAACACGATCGCCGCGCCGCGCCGCGCCGCGCCGCCGCGAAATGCCAATAAAGACCGTTAATAACGAGCCCCATTACTGTATTAGGGGGGCTCGTCGATTGAGCGGGCTTATTAATCGTGTACAACGTTAATCGATTAATTGATCGATGTTTATTAATCCTCCGTGCGCCGGTATCTTGCTAATTAATTGCTTAGCCGAGATTCCTGCCTTTCTCGGCTTGAGTGATGACTCCCTCGCTCGATGAAGGGGATAACGGTTTGATGACAAGGGTTTCACATTTTTCACTTTTTCAATTCATACCTTTTGATTGCGTGTTTATCGATCTATCGCTTGTAAAAATTCTTCTAGAAAATTTTAGCAAAGTAACTAGGAATTTTTAATTAACATACATCGAGTAACGCGAGGATCGAAACCGAACAGAATGGACAAATTAAAATGTACCAATAAATAACTAGAAGATTTTTATAGAAATCAAAATTCTATACGACTAACGAACAACTGATTCGTTTGATCAATAGTTTTCCGGCGATGGAAATTAAACGAAAATCGTTCTAAACGCGAAGCCAATTATTCCGTCGTATCTCGCACCACCGCGTTCGAACGCATAAAATCTGCATTCTAATGATAAACAACCAACCAAAACGACACGGTGAAGTAAAAACCTGTTTGTACAATTCACTGTACGTCACGCCTCGATTTAACATCACCTACAGAGTTACGACTAATTTCGTTGCGAATGAACCCGGCCCGGCCAGTTCCGGAGCCACAATTGTAAGTGGTTATACTTTAGAGAAATAAGGCATACCACCAAGGCAGACCGACAATAACAACGATGACAATATCGTCACGGTCGACAGACCACTGGATGAAAATACACGTCGCGAAAATAGTTGCGCGACAAGGGATCCCTTGTACCGATACGTCGCAGTCGGCCCACCTTGTCGCGCAGCGCAGCGCAGCGCAGCGCAGCGCAGCGCAGCGCAGCGCAGCGCAGCGCAGCGCAGCGCAGCGCAGCGCCGCGCCGATAGAAAAATATCTCAGCCAATAAACACGGTCACAACGTGTATCGCCGTACGATTTGTAGATCGCGTTGAAACGACGGTGCACGACGGCGTGCGTGCTGTCCGATCGTGTGTTAATTCCTCCCCTAACTCTTCGAACTTCCTAAGCAGGAAGTCGAAGCTTGCGTGACGACGATAACGAAGTACGCGTAATTTTCCCCTCCTCCCTTCTCCCTTCGACAAATCGTCGCCCGATCGTCTTTCGCTACCTTGGATCGTTTTTTGCATCCCGTTTTCTATTAACGCTGCTTTCGAGACACTGTCACGCGATCCAGTTGACACGGAAGCGCGGACAACATCGGTTCCAGTGTCGCCTTCCCCGATTTTCCGGCGACGAGCATGCCCGCGCTTCAGGCTCGGCCCGGCCACGTGACCCGTTTCTTCTCCGCCGTGCATGTGTCACAATGTCACGCGACTAATCCGGTAATCAATTTATGCGATAAATAATGTCGGACCGACTTGGTTCGAGCTGTTTGCTTGCGAAACATGTACATATTCGGATAAAAGAGAATTCAGAGACATTGGAGGCTCCGACAATCGAACTGCGGGTTGATACCGTATAGCTACTTCGGTGACTCGGAGTTCTCGAATTTCGTCCGAGGAACAAAAAAAAAAGGAACAGTCCGCGTTTCAATGGCAGAATCGGGTACAGGTACCGCCCACGCGACTCGAAACAATGTCTCAAAGTGTCACCGCGGTGGTAGAGATCTCGTTCGATCCGTGGACCGATCCGAATCCGCCTACTCGAACCAGTAACAGGTTCCACGCCCTGTCGTGTAGCGGCGTACCTGTGGATTATATTATATTCGAGCGTGTGTACCCGTGGATTACAGGTGTGCCGGGCGTGTTGGTGCTCGCGCGCGCGCGCTTAGTCCGGAGGCGTGCACGTGGACCGAATCGACGCGACGCGACGCGACGCGGCGCGACGAGAGGAATAGCGTTCATGTTTAAATAAATGCGGTGAAACGTAGGCAGACACTTTGCGTAACATGCCGACGGGTATAGGCCGATATGCGCAGGTGCCTTTGGGCTGCTACGAGCATTCAATTCACCGTGATACCGCTGCGACCATTCGCCTATCAGGAAGAACTGCTTCCGTGGGATTTACCTATCGAGTACCAATTAACGAGAAAGTTTGAGAAATAAAAAAACTTTTTCATTTTGCACGAATCGTGCGATGACAATAACGGAACAAATCTTTCATCGTCGACAACAGAACTTAATTGTTTCCAGTTTCACTCGTGCTCAATGAGGCTGCAGCGAACGAGGTTCCAGAGCTAATTATGTCCCTATATTGGCATACCGCAAAATATTTATAGGATGCTTGTAGAATGTAATGACTAATTCAGTGGTAGACGGTGGATTTTATGCGTTTACGGTAATTGGGAACGAATTGAATGCTATAATGGAAACTTTGATTTAAGAAAGTATAAAAAGAAAATTGATAGAAGAAGTATAGGTAAAGTCCAGATAAAGTTTCTACTTCTGTTTGAGCATATGTGGAGACGTTTGCATTGTTTGCATCCTATACATGTATAACTAGAATTGTATTTATAGAATACAGTTGAATACTGCTAGCATTTGCTGCTGAGAATTTATGGAGCATTATAGACTCGCAAGGTCTTCACCTTGAACCGGTCACACACGTAAGAAGAACGCAGTGTTGCGTCACTCTATTCTTAACATATTTTGTCTGTGAAAACACAGAAAACAGTGGACTAAAACTTGCGTGTAGTAACAATAAGCAGTGGCGTGTTAAACATCTTTGCGATAAAAACATTTCTTCTCAAATAAGATAATTCACCGTATTTCCTCGTGAAAAAAAGTAGCAGGAAACTGTATGCCACAGTCACAGGACTCGTCGCGTCGCGTCGCGTCGCGTCGGGTCGCGTCGCGTCGGGTCGCGTCGCGTCGGGTCGCGTCGCGTCGGGTCGGGTCGCGTCGCGTCGGGTCTCGAATTTGCGAACAGCGTGATGCGCAAGTGTTAACGAGCTAACTCGCCGCTTCGGCAATTTACATCGCTCGGAGCCTCACCTGCAGCAAGCCGTGCGATTCATATTTCATATTTCTCGCGGGGATCTATGAGTCATGTTCCATCGTACACATCCCCGATGCGATGGAAGCGGCGAGATCGAAGTAGGACGGCAAAAGGTTAACGGTTGTATCCGCGTGTATGAAGCCTCGGGAGCATCGATACACAAGGATCGTAAAGCCTGGAACAATGTCAGGCATTCGAGGCTAATCAAAATAATCGGGCTAAAGCGAAACCATCCTGTCATGCCACTGTCCCACACTCGAATCGTTCGGTTAGAAATTTTCTCTTAAAAAATTGGACAAAAGTCAATAATGCTTAAAAAAATCTTACAAACAAGTTCCCGGAACAGCAAAAAGTTTCGGTCGATCGAAAAAGATATCGATCTAACGATAAGATTCAAATCATTAGAGCAAGATATATATGTTGATCAAATCAAATTTGAATGTTGTACGAAGATCTGCAGTATTTTCAAAGTCTCCAAGTGCAAAGAGTTAACCATGTACTCGGACATTCCAAAATAACTCAAACAATGTTACAGACGTTACGATAAGCTGTATATCGTGACGAACTTTCTAAAAATTCTGGAACGTAAGATCGATACACTGCGTATTCTACGCGTTTCCGCTAATCTGACCACGAGTAATAAACTCCAAGGCATCTGTCAGAATCTCTGAAGGATTAATCTCTGGAAAAAAGGCAGCTCGATTCGATTCTGCTACGTCATAATTTGGAACGACCGTGCATTATGTCGTTCCACGGTCAACAATGGCGAATAACAAGCGGAATGGTGAAATCGCAATCGCCCGTCGACGCTCTCCAGAGAAAGGGACACGACACCATCGTGACCGTGCCCCGGCCATGGGGTAAGTCTTGGGGTCATTACGGGGGCCCGGCCGGTTAAACGCGAGTCGCGATCTACCGATCGTTTGATAACGTGCTGGAAACGATGCCTGGAATCTCGTAATAATGCCCACGGCCGCGATTGGGCCCCGCGACTTCTGCCTCGGGGGACCGTTCGCGCGGAACCATTTCGACGGAAGAAGAAACGCGCGAACCTTTTTGCATTCCTCCGGCTGTGATCGGATTTCTGATCGAACGTTCCTCGGAGAATTTAGTTGACAAAGCTCGCGGAGGTTCTGTATTTATTCGACGCGGAAACTCCGCTTCCATTTCGCGCGCGTTCCACGTTCCACGTTCAGCTTTCGGCTTCCGGCTTTCGATCCCGGTATGCATAGCAATTATATTGTGTTCGCATTTCTGTTAAATTTCAAATTTTTATTTTGCATAAAAATCCGCAGCAGTTTGGTTATCGGCGAAGAGCAAGCAACTTTTTCATATTGGAGCAGGGTGGTTGATTTTCGAGGCTGCACCTCCGCGAGGCTGCGCGGCGGAGTTCGTTAACGGTGTCTAACGTACCGGGCGTTTCCTTTGTCGGGCCAGGCGATTTGCAAAGAAATTAGACAAGTCGTTTCGCCGGAAACCGATCGCCACCGGCAACTCGTTACCCTTTCTACCCCCGAGGTCCGAAGGCGGATCGAGCGACGCATTCCAGTAAACGGCCGATTTTCTTCGGCGTTTCTTTCGGTACCGTTTGCATACTGCATACTTATTATTCGGATGCGTTGTCGGCTGCTCGTCGACTCTTTGACGGCTCCGGCCGGAGAGGTAATTTGGGAGCAGAAAACTTAGTAATTACTATGTAAATCGGTCCGGGGATTATTAAGGTCATAATGTATGCGTCTTATTCCGTGCTCGTTACCCGGCGCAACTACGTGTGCACGCCGACAACGACGCGACGATACACGACGTGTCCCGCGAAATTGTTTCCAACGCGCCATGCCGCAATTTTCAACTTATCGGAGAGACACCATCCGTTTTGGGAACTATAGCATAGCGAGATTCGGACAGGCATGCAGCCCGACTCGTCGTATTCGGCTTGTCCGATTTAACGTGTCCCGCTAAGCGATCACGATTTTGCGCGTGTCCCGTTCGCTGTCACACGCTAATATGCTCGATGCAAATTTCGAGTAGGTGCGAATATTCAAACTCTGTTTGCCTCCGGTTTGGCTCTTGCGCAATCGGATGACCGAGTCTCGAATCTGCGCAAGATTTAGAATGTAGAGCCTACGCGAAATTTATCTTCAGCAATTAAATTGGAAAATTATTGGTTTAGAGATTAATCGATCGGAAGTCGTATGAAAATTGTCGCTGGAAACGGATGGGACTGTTGGGAAGATTCGTTCAACAACAGTTGACAACATTTCTACTGCACGATGCTACCAAGAAAAAATCTATTCCAGAAATATCCGATAGAAATATCGCCCACGATCAGAAATAACCTCCGCGAAAATTGATTTACACAGGTAAATACACGGCGAGCGAAATTAATTCACTCTTAAACTCGCGGCCGCTTATCGCGTTCCCAGTCCGTGGAATCGAGGATGTACGGTTTAAATAAACCCTTCTGGAAGATGCTCAGGATATCCTGTCGATAAATTCCCCTAGCAGCTTACGCTGTCATCCACCGACAGCGGTTGTAACGTTGTAACGCGCTAGGGGAAAACGGATCCTCGTAAAACGAGGTTCGCCGTCGCATAAGTCGGCAAATCCTTCCGTCACGGAGGAAAGTCGCCGGGACCGGGATATATCTCGCAAAAATTTCACAACCACCCGAGAAACGGAGGAGATTCTCCGAGAGGAGGCTCTGCGCACCGGTGCACTCTCCTACTGTCCGATCGGAGGCTTTGTGGGAGGCACAATAAAGATCTGGATTAAACCTGGCTAACGCGGCACTCGGTGTAAACGCATAAAGATACGAACGATCCGTGTGGTTGGCTAAGAAAAATTCAGTAAACCGCCATGGCCTATTTTGGCCGAACAAATCATTTTGATGTCTAGTAAATTTATCGTTACAATGATTCGAAAAGATAATTTCACATGGGAAAGTACGAACCGATCCACTAAAACATTTGATTTGGAAAAAATGTTTAACAGCAAACCAGAAGAAGAATTACTTGTACAGGTGCACAGTCCGCGAGACTCGAAGGAAATTGTCGTTCGCGAAAAATTTTGCGATTCACCGCAAACGAAATTTGTGTAAACGCGTAAACGTACAAGCGAGCAAAGCCGATTCGCGCTACGACTATGCTTGCCTGGAAGGAACTCGATAAACGGCCGCGGGGCCGGCAAATTTATCCGTGTAACAGCTGTTTTACTCAGCCGCGGCTGTATATTATTACATCGAGCCGCGCTAGCCGGTGCGGTGGCTCTGCTACCTTTTGCTTATCCGCTACTCTTCTCCACTCCCGCGGAAGCTGGCAACGACAGATAAGGGAGCACGGGTGGAGTTCCGTTGGATTAGAAACAGGTTCGAGAGCTGTTCGTATTTCGCGGCTTCGACCGTCGTCATTTTTTTAAATCACGCGCTTTGAATGGCGCGCCGCGTTGCACTCGATACACTCGATGCACTCGATGCGCTCATTGCTCCGGACTGCGGGGTCGCTGATTCAGATCGCGCTCCTGCTTCTCTTTGGAATTGCAGCTCGGGAAATCGCTTGGAACATCTGGACGCCGCGCCGTTTATGCGTTACTTATTTTATGCGCCATTAGAAGCGCGGTGTATTTCCGCCCGGATTCTACACTGGACTGCAAAATTAAAATATCGCTAAATTTTCGTTCCAAAACGTCCCAATGTTCAAACTGTTGTAACATTAATACATTAAATCATTTTGTCCCGTATTCGGAAAAGAAAAATTATCGATATCGTCGAAATTTGCAATTCAGAATACGGAGACGTTAATCGTTGTCGAGCCCGTTAACAAGTCATTTTGTCACCTACACGTTCGTTATTGCTATAGAATAAAGAATAAAAATCCGCTCGTTTCTGGTAAATTGGACGCCCGTTGCGAACGTGGCTACGTCACCTGTAATCATCATAATCGCTTGTAATTTACACGCCGTCGAACGATCGCTCAAGACAACACTTTGCGTACAATTCGCGCGAAAAGTTGAACGCCGCTTCGACGCGACGCAATGCGACGCGACGTCGCGTTCGACAGTTTATCATCAATTTCATTGTTGCAATATTTCTACGACATCGTAAACCGGCTCGCCATGAGATTATCTAATGACTCAATTTTCGCGATGGCAGGGTGAGACGATGTCGACTCGTGTTTTTTCGTGCGCGATGAGATTGCTGTTCAGCCGACCGATCGTAGTAAACGGAAAACTGCCTGGGTCATTAATAATAGCAGTCATAAATCAACTAATTTAACTGCTATCTGGAGCAGGTTAATTTGTTTCAACGAACTTGATTTTCACCAGGATGTGAAAATGCTTGAAAAATAATTACGAATTTTGAGCGGGTGGAAGTCATTTCGTAGACCCGACTGTCCAGTCTGGCTATTAATTGCCGTTTCTACTTAGCGGGACCGCGTGCGGGGATACGGCCAGCAAGTTGTCGCAGATTCGATAAGTAACAAACGAAGCTCTGTATAAAAATTATTTAAATAAAAATAAATTTTTTTAAAAATACCAAGTTTTTAAAACGGACTAAAAAGTATAAAATAATTTTTCCTAGCCACGTACAGGTTCCTAACCCCATACAGATAGTCCTGAAAATTTTCAATTATTATATGTCTTACTTGTTCATTTCGGCGAGAAAACTCCTATATCGAAATCCCAGACCACGGAAACCACTCGTTAAAAAGTTATGAGCATGTAAAGTTGAGTAATTTTATAGTAATTTTCATTGTTTTACATCAGAAAGTGACAGATATGGGCGCCGCCATATTGGTGCATACCAATATTATTCAATAAAGGTTCGACGGAGAATCTCGGTGTAACTGTTCTTTCGCACGAAGCTCGAACACACACTGACGCACATTGAGCTATTTCGGTGCGAAACGGATCAGTGGAGTGGGGAGGAGTCAGAGTGGGGATGGATAATAGTTTATATATCCTAAACGCATAGGCTTTTTAAAAATTTTTTTTTTAATATTGCATTGTCATCCAGTTCTGAGCTATGTTTAAAATTTCAAGTCTCTAGCTCATCGGGAAGTTAGTTTAAAATCAATTGCAAAATTTGTACCGAACAGACAGACAGACAAGAAAGCGAGCTAATAAAAACGTGGTAATAAAATGATCACTGGATCGCCAAACATTTTCTATTAACTCTGTCTTGTAGATTTACGCTTTCTCACTTCGTTTAATTATTTATCGTGCCGTTTGCAAATGCGAGAATTATTAATGTTACTATTAAGTACATTTTATTAAGTACATTTCTTAAAAATCAAATCTGAGCAACAACAGGTAAACGATATTTTTTATATTATAAGGCATATACGAAACGATACACCCTCGAAATCGATGTGGAGATATCGATGTTCGAGTCAATATTCACATCGTGCCCGTTGCGTTGCGTTGCGTTGCAAGGTTCCCGATAAATACCATTTCTGGTATACATACATGTACCGAACGCAGTCCGAAGCGCGATCCTCGGTAATTGTCGACGCGAATCAGCGAAACGGTCCACTCTTCCGGCGCAATTCAGTTTTTTTCCAGCGAAAGAGATCGTCGGTTTCAGGTTTCCTGGCCGGGCATCATGGGTTATTAGCGACAATAAAAAGTAACCGCTCGAAATTATCGTGCCGACGCTAACGAAGCGCCCGTGAAAACGTGCGATTTCTGTGATCGACGATTACATTGACGACGTTATCGTCGCGATACCGAGGCTGCCGTCGCGTCGTCGACGCAGTCCGGAAAACGTGCGCGCGTTGCCGCTCGACAACCGAGCCGCATTATCATTCACCAAGAATTTTAACCGCTACCTTCGGGAGCTACCAAACAATATATCAGCTGTCGCGGACGACGCGTACGAGCATCGCGCATACCTATCGTTATATCCAAGATGCCATGGCTGATTTATATCCGGCTTTTCGACTGCCGTGACTCGCGACTGGAATTTTCCCGCGAAAATCCTTCGCATCACCGGGGAAACCCTTCGATCCGACGAAATACCGATCGCAAATAAAATAATAGAGTCAGCTAACCGCTCGAGGATCCAAGCACAGATACGTATACAAGGAACGTCCGCGTATCCGTTTCAACGAAAAATTTCGTTCGTCGCCCACAATGGTATTTCGCTATTTATTACAACAATAAAGAACACCCGATGCCCTGTACGAACGATTTTTACGGGCGCACGATTTATTTCAAATTATAAAATATCTCGCAGGCCGCGATCGAAAAGCAATTCTCTGGTTAAATGAGTTTTCGGAAGAAGCGGCGCGACGTCTAACTGTAAATAGAAGTGCGTAGATCATTGGAGGTGTACGACGCGACGCGACGCGACGCGACGCGACGCGACGGACCGACTATATGTAGACTCCTTACTTGACAGGGGGATAACAGTTCCGTTTAGAGGAATAATTAAAACTAATAACAACGCGTACCTCCTCGTTCGAGTCGAGAAGATCGAACGATGGGAGAGTCAGGAATGAAGACCACGTGTTCCGGTGCTAGCCAACCAACGAACAACCATCTTTACCTGTGCCACGTGAAAGGCACGCTAGCCTCACCTTTAACTGTTCGTATAACTTTATAACGGCGATTACCGGCGAGTGTTAAAACTGTCGACCGGGGATCTCCCGGATGATCAAACCTCGAGTTTACTGCCCCTTAAACAAGGGTACGTTATCGTTAGAAGTACAACGAACGCTGTTAATGCCGATGACGGCTCGGCTCGGCGCGGCGCGGCGCAGCGCGTCGATCAATTTGAATTTGTTGGCGGAAGCAGGGACTCTCGATGGAAGAAACGTTCTTGAAAATTTACGTTGTTACGAGACGCGTCGACGTTGTTGCGTGAAACGACCCCCTGCGTGTCAAATACATATTTCTCTCTCTTATCAGGAGATACATATAAGTCGTACATAAATTACTACGATTTTCTGGAACTTTTATAATTTCTGACTTGACAGATTATGACTCGTACATTGTTACTCGGTTTTATCGCGACTCGAGCGAATAAATAAAATTCGATCGATCAAAGGATCTTCTCACCGAGGGACAATTAATATACCGAAGTACAAGTGAAAAAATCAAGTGTTCGTGTGTTTAACTGTTCCAGAAGAAAATAATTGTAACGTCGCGTCGACGTAATTCCTACACGATGGAAGGCTGGTCCGTCAGCGAAATCGAGGAAGGAATAAAAGCTGTCCTCTACGGTGCACGGATTGTCGCTGACGCTTTCTAAAGTACTAAATTTCGAAAGCGAGACGCACACTTGGAACCCGAGGAGGAGGAAATCGCGCGCCGATGGCGAACGGTAAATTCGAGGATACATTTGCGCGCAAAGAATCGTGCCATGAACGGTCGTAGATGATTTTTACGCTCGCGTCCACTGGAAATATATATACTACTAATGGAATCCCCGATGCTATTCCACGGCTTCTGGAATCGGCATTCAAGTTAACGTTTAACCGGCAACCCAGTCTGCACACGTAATCGCGACGTTTCAGGAGACTTTGTGCAAACAAATTGTCTATTATCGCGCGGTCAGATATCACCCTTAATGAAAAGTGCTGGATGTGAAAAATCAATACTTTTTCTGGAGCAGAGGTCTTAGTTAGACTAGTTTACAATAGGAATGGAATGCTTTTGGCATATAGGAGTAAATCGAGGTGGACCGACGAAATTTTGAGCGAGTCAGAACGGATTAAAGTGAGTTAGAGCAAATCGAAGGGGGTTGAAGCGAATTGAACCACGTCAAAATTATTAAAATTTATTAAAATTAATAAACCTCGCAAGGCGGATATCAGATTTCGATCCCGCTGTTGAAGCAATCAAAGGGAATGGTTCAGCAAACGCGATAATAATACCTTGCAAAGGAGCATCCGTCCCTTTCCCACGAACCGGCTAATTATACATTAATTACACGGACGCGTCTTATCAGTCGCATTCCGTGGAGCGACGCATCCCACCGGTTTCTCTGGAAAGATCGTCGATTCGACCGTGAAAGACTCGCGTAGATTCGCGTAGATCCGCGAGACACGAGTTTTCGTCCGAGGAAACGCGGTTAATGGAATCTCTAATGGTGTTCGACGGATCGTGACGATCGGCGGTGGTCAGGAGATGCGGGATAGCGTGTCGTCGGATCTCAGGATCGCGCGTCGATTTTTCCTGAAACCCGTTCCGTGACCTCGTGCGAGTACTCTGCGACAACCCTGCCTACGCTTCTCGTCTCGTCTCGTCTCGTCTCGTCTCGTCTCGTCTCGTCTCGTCTTCCTGGACAGTGTCCCCATTTTCAAGTAGATTCTCGTCGATCCGTTCGTAAAAAACCAAGGGTCTAGAGTCGGCGATCCACCCCGACGATCCACGTTGCTTCGAATCATGCTTTTATCGGATCGGTGCAAAAATAATAGGGTTTTTCGTTTTTGAATTTTATTTTTGAACTTTTTAGTCGAATTGAATTTTAATTTACCGATAACATTTAAGGACAACGCACAGCGAAAGTTCACGAAATGTCCAATAATTTCGATCGATCGTGTTTATTATCCTAATAAATTGTCAACGGTGGTCACCTCTTTTTAGGATCGTGTTTGCGCTAGAAATACGTTTCAGATCGCCAGTCACGCGGCGATCTCGGTCCCGCGATCGCGGAGACGTTTCTTGCGGCAATTAGGCCGTCCATGCCGCGCCGGTTATCCGATCAAGATAATAAATTCTCGATCATCGTTTCGCATGCGCGAGCCAGCTGAGCGAACTCGATCTCGCCGGCTGATTAGTCGTGTCACGGTTGTATTTTCTCTACGCGCATTCGTTGCTCTCGGTTGATCGTCGCGGCGACGAGCGATCGAGAATGCTCTGGAGCAACGATCGCTGAACCGTCAAGGGAGCCCAAGGATTTTATGGGCACCGTGAACTGCTCCGTGAAAGTGTTACGTCTTTGAGGTACACGCGCTCCAGGAATGAAAATGAAATTCTAGAGAAGCCGAGATTTACCGGCCTGTCTCCGGCAGCTGTTAACCCTTACGTTACTATCCTGAATTTTCCGTGTAAACTTTTTAATCTTCCACATAATCGTATACATGGAGTTGGATAAAATTGTTAATATTAGAGACGACGATATTACCGTTAACACTCCGCTAAACAATCGAATAAAAATCACGCACCGAATCGCGTGAAGTTAATTTCACCTCCACCGTTATCCATCTACAAATAGATAATTTCAACGCAAACGTAGTTTAAATTCGGTCATCTTAGAAAAAGAAAATAAATCTAAAGAGCGGAGCATCGAAACGAATGGCACTGTTCTCCTAAATAAGTAACGTATGGTTACCGTAAGTACGAAAGTTTTATGAAAGCTGAAGAGAGCCAGTTAGGCGAAAGTGTGCACACCGTAGCCCCAGTTATAGGATAAACAAAGCGATACACAGATATATCTGAGAGCGCGCGGTAAACCGTACAAATTCGCAAATTGATATTACTTCTGGGTCACCGGCAAACGCGTGTTATCCAAGGGAGAGCTGAACGGTGTCCTAACGATAAGTTAACGCTCTTAGGCGGTGATTTGTTCCGCCAGGTTATTCCGATTCGCTTCCCGAAGCAATTCGAATGATGCGCATTGCAAAGTTGAATATCGAATGCCACGAGGCAAAGGCGAGGGCGAAACTTGAGAACCCACCACCGCAGCAGCGCGGCGCGGCGCGGCGTGGCAGCGTTTCATTGACATTTATCCTCTTTTAAAGCGTACTCCATAACCCTCTTCGGCGGACGGGTCTCAAACTACATTGCGTAGAAACTAAATTCTCACGTGGCAAGTGAAAGAGCAGCTGTCGGTTGAAGTGTCCGCCCACGCACCGGGTACACGGCGCGTTCCGCTGCGTCGTTGAACGTATCCGACACCAACACCGACACACGACAACAAATCAGGTGCTGTTTCGATCCAGGACCATAATAAAACGAAGCTATTAGCGCGTCACCTTTAAGGCCCAGGAAGCCCTGCGCAACGGGCTTTCCCTGGTTCTCCCTATCTTTCCGTTCATTTCGACGAAACTAACCGCACGATCGACGACCGATAAGCATCTCGTCTCCGCGGTTAGAAATCTCGTTCTCGGAACGTTTCGCGAACCATGGAGGCGATCACAGCTACGATTTTCTGGTCTCAGAGTTTAATGTTGAAATCTTAGAAGGAAACAGGCCATTGGATTAAGAAGACGTAATCACATTTTTGAAATTCTATGTGCAAACTGGCAGGTACATATGTATACCGACATTGGCTTGTACACCTTGCAGCTAATAGCTGTCTTACTATTTTTGCCCTTTTTATTATGCTTATATGTACATTACTTGAAATGCTTTAACTCGGTTTTATATTTCTCCGAAAAGTAACTTCGTCTCGTATTACTACGCGATTTTTTACTAGGCCGGATTTAGTATTCCGAGAATTTCTAGATTAAAAACTAATCTGCTACCCAGTCTAGGGTAGCTTCCTCGAAGCGGACAAACCGAAACGATCCAGCAACGTCCAAAAATTTCGCGGTCTCGGATTGTAACGGGAGTAGGAGAGGCGGGAAACAACATCGGAGTTTCCGCGAATTGGGAAAAAGTGGGGCCGGACTTACGTCATCCCTATCCTCGTGTAGCTCGTCATCGGCGCTCTCCTCGAGCACGAACCCGACATCGTTGTTGTTCCTCGTCAGTGACGGCAGTTTCCTGGGTGTCAGCTCCTCGCCGTCCGTGTCTCTCTTACGCTTGCCGTCCCTGTGCTCGTTCAGCGTGGTCTCGTGCTCGTCCAACATGTCGGTGACCATCAGTTCCGACTCGACGCTCGTCGGGGACACGACTTCGTCGAGAGGAGACATTGCGGTCCTCTCGGCTTCACCGGCTCCGAGCACGGACATGATGAGCCACGATCACCAGAATTCCCGGTCAATCGACGGTTATCGTCCTCGAGACGTTGCGTATCGGCTGCACACCTCCGCTGTTCAAGTGAGTACGGATAGAGTACCGATAAAGGCTCATAGAGTCTTCCTTCGATCCTAGATCCTCGATCCTCGATTCGCGTCTGCGTCAACGGTACAGTATCCTATACTTAATTAATCACTTTCTCTGTCCAGCTTCCACCCGTGCGACATAAGAGTCCCCGTCAAAGTCTACCTGTCGCGCGGTACGTCCTCCGCGCGAGCAGAGAACAACAGATAAATCACCTGTCCCCGATAACGATCCCCTTCATTGTCAGCTATACGAAAGTATCTCCAATTTCTCGAAACGAGCCCAACCCTTTTCCTTTTCAATTCAAATCGACTGCTGAGAGAGCGACTCGCGAACACCTGTCGCCGAGCACACGTGCAGTTCAAAGAGGAACTCCGATCGCAGCGATCGCTCGAGCCTTCGAGACGCGCGATGCTTTCAGGTTCGCCGAGCGTGTATTCCCGTTGACGAGTTGTCGTCTGGATTAGTGCAATCGTATTGTCGCGGCCAGAAGAGGTTAGTGCGGCATCGTTTCGCGAGCACGTCCGTAAAACACCAGCCGGACAGATCGCGATCCTCTTTGGCTCCGAAATTCAACCACGATCGTTCTTTTTCACGCCTCCGAAGTCCGAAGCCGGCCATGAAACGATCCTCGTTCGCGTCTCCGCGGGCATCGAAGTCTCGCGGTGTGCGCCGATCGATGAAACCAAACGGGTATTCCACGTGGGTCGTCCAGTTATCAGGAACGATCACCAGCGTCGTCTGCTCGTGTCCGGGGTGGGCCCGATAGACGGGATCGACGGGATCGTCGCGATCGATAACCGTAATCGCGTGACGCGCGACGCGTGAGGCGCGACGCGCGTGCCATTAGAGGCACAATTTTTCGCGGTGACGTAACGCGGAACGTGGCCTCTCTCTCTCTCTCTCTCTCTCTCTCTCTCGACGCGGGGAATGTCGGCCAACAGTTTGAAACACTCTCGGGACGGACACACGAGAAATCTTAGAGGCTAGCGGCTCCGATCGGCGGTTGGGATCGCGGCGGATCGACGAAACGGTGAGCGCGCAGGAGGCGAGGTCCAGCAGCGACGCAAAAACCGAGCCGGTTGCGAACAGTCACGTGGCGAGCTCGTTTGTACGTATGTAAGTACGCTCGTTGCCGGCTACCGTTCTCACATTCAACTCGGCCTGATTTCACCGTGGAATCGAGTCCCGGATAGCTATCGTTAACGAGACCGCGCCGATCGGCTCGCGTACACTTCCTGTCGGCCCGACGACTCGCGATCCTGCCGCACGGTAACTCGGCTCGGTCATTCTGACTTCCGGTTGAATCATCACCGGCGAAACGATCGACTCGCGATCCTCGTGGTAGCAGCGTCCGATAATCGATCGGTCCCTCGCTTCCGGGAGCGAAACGGCAGCCGTCACACTCGGAAACCGTCGCGTATCGTTTCTTCAATCGGCTACTTGGTCGTGGTCTATCGCGTTATTTCACATTCACCGATCTTGTTCCCGTTAATGGGATTTCTTCAGCCTCCTTCTTTCGTTAGTTTGGGTTTAGGACATCCGATATCGTCTGCTTCTTTCGAGCACTCTCAAGTTCTGTCCTGCTCCGATCCCGACGAAGACGTATCTCGGTGATTCTCAGGGTTACGCAACGAAACGATCGACGTTCACGATGGATACGTCCCATTCGTTCATAAGATCTCGGGCTTACCACCGTAGGTCCAAAACATCCGGTCATCCGAAATCGCCTGGTTCCGTCTGTCTGTCTGTCTCACCCTCGGGACGTTTCTCGGTAATTCCCAGTGTTACGTAACGAGATGATCGACGGTCGATGGAGACGTCCCCGGGCGAGAATGTCGATGGACGAACCGGAAGGACCCTCGGGGCTGTGCGACGGCCGTTGACGTTCCACAACCGAAGGTCCGCGGTTGGTCGTAGTCACGTGGTTGACCGGTGTCACGTGGGGGCGGAGGGGAAGGTCGGGGCAAGGTCGCCGGATGGTCGTGGGTGGGGAGGAGGGGTAGAGGGGAAGATGCGACGCGTAGGTCAGGCGATGCGACGCGACGCGACGCGACGCGAAGCGTCGTGTTTCGGAAAAGTCACCGGTGGAAAATCTGCTCGAGGCACGTATCGAAACGCGTATTGGTCGAAGGTCGAGGAGGACCGATCGCGCGACACCGCGTTGCCGCGCGCGCCTCTCGAGAATGGCCTAGAGGCGAAAAGAGGAAAGGATCTGTTCGAGTGGCGCCGCCCGCGGCAGGAGGGGGCAAATCTCTCCTGCGAGGAGAGCAAGTGTTGGGGCCCGCGCGGTATGGGGCCCGCTGGACCACCACCACCGCTACAACCACCATCACCACCACGGCCATCCGGCATCCTCTACGCTATACACTCTACCTGACCACCACCATGGCCATCATCGGCCACCACCATCACCACCACCACCACCACTGCCGGCGCTACCACGGCCGATGCCATCGGTATCACCATCGCCGCAGCTCTTCGTCCACCTTCACGAGAACGCCGCGCCGTCGCCGATACCAGCTGTCCTCTCGCCTCTCTTTCTCCGTCTCCCTTTACCGAACCGTTCTACCGTGATTCTCCTCCTCCTCCTCCTCCTCCTTTTCCTCCTCCTACTCCTCTTCCTCTTCTTCTTCTTCTTCTTCTTCTTCTTCCCCCCTTAGAACTGTCCACTTCACGATCCCACTCCAAGCAATCGAGCGACAACGTTGTCTCCGTTCGAACGGAGACCCCGGCCGAACCGTTTGCCGCCTCTTTGTCTCGGTGTATCCACCGCTGTCTCGCGTTCGCGGACGTAACGATGATGATGTCCAGCCTGTCCTATTCTGCGATACGCTATCGCGATCCGTGATCCACCGCTTCGTTTTCCGTGATCTTTCTTTCAGGGAGTACGCATCTTCGAACGGTTGCAAGCAACGGTTTGATAATTTTCAAGTATGTCGATACATTCCTTTCAACAGTTTCAACTAATTAAAATTTTTAAAACAAGATATTCGTGTTTTGCTTCTGTCCCTTACAACCGACGATCAAACTGTTTATGTACACCATACCACGATAAAAATACCACGAGCTTTCGAACACCCGGTACGCATGCATGTATGAATGGACTGTTTATTCATTGGGCGTACCGGGCCGGTGTATAATCACCGAACGCGTACCACTTCCGCTATTAACTGGTTCATCATCGTAAATCCATGCGTGAATTTAACAATTACTTTGTTCAATGGGTCGAGCCCGTGTTATTAAACCGTCCGTCTAATTACTGAGAATCTATTAGGGCTCGATTAGAAAATATTGATCCGTATCGATACATTGTATACTATGGGCGACTGGAATCTCTCTCCATCGTTTCAGCGAATGCGACACCAAATCCTATTCGAAACGAATTTTCCAATTAGTATGACCGGTATTTATTATACATATTAGATGGTGGCTGTCTGGTTGGCGCGGCGCGGCGTGGCGTGGTGGTGCGGTATGATCGGCCGCAGAAATCATTAGCCGTGCTCCGAAGAAGGCATCGACACCTCGATTATCCTTCCCGGATCGTTAGCCTACGTCGCGTCGCGTCGCGTCGCCCGAGCAGCCGTTGGACGTTGTTGGATCCCGACGTGGTCTCTGACCGTACGCGACGATTCGATCAACTGGTAGATCGCGGCTGGACCGGTCTACCATTCTCTCCTCCACGTGCAACATTCCCGTCTCTGTCCTCTTACGCAGGCTACCTTCGTTTGCTGGCTGCTCTTCCAATTAGCATCCCGTAAGTAGTGCTCCGCGCACGACCCGCGCTGTGCTCGCGATCCACGATCGATTAATCGATCCGATCCATTGTTCCGAAGAGGACACGAGCATACGATAGCCCGGGGAACAGCTCTGCGCCTTCGAAATTTAATGTTCGATATATGTTAATATTAGCTACGGGTCAGAAAGTATAAATATAGCTTTTTCTGTCGAAAATTTTCCAAATTTAACCGTTTGTACAGAGGATGGACAATTTGATCAATGAATGAAATCAACGTAGCTTTGAAGATTGGAGCACCGAACAAGCACCAGAAAAATGAACCACCTTGTTCGTTATGCTTGCTCCAAATACTCGTTCAACGTCGTTTCCACTAGTCCCTCTTTTTTTTAGATAGAGGCTGGCCAGTTGGGTATAAAAAATTCATTAGAAATTTCGAAATTTTCTGAAAATGCAAGTTATTTTTCTATGCGCGTTCAGATGCAAATCCGCACACGTTTTCCACCCACTTGGCAAATTTTTTAATTCCAGCATTTCGACAGACCCTCGCATTATTCCGGACATTCGATACTTTTCAGAATAACGCGCGAACAGCGAGGAAAAAATGCCGATAGTGTCCTGTGACAAGATCGCGTACAAGGGAACATTCCTCCATGCGTTAACCCAAATATGAGCACCGGCGAACGTGAAACGAGCCGCTCATTAAGAAAGAATTTACTGGAGCGGTTCGCGGTGGTGTATAATTTAAACCGCGGTAAAACTCGCTTAGAGCACACGCTGCTCGTTGCATTACTTCATATTCCACGCTGCGCCGCGCCGTTACCGTGATTAATATGCCCGCAAAAACCAACAAACGAAACGACGATAACCGTTTCCACGGCAGATTTATGAGAGAATAATTGATCGGTAATCGATCCCGGATTATATGGTGCTCGACACTATTAGGTCGAACAACCGCTTCGATTCGATCTGTCGCCGCGTCGGTGTCCTTTTCCGAAACTCCTATTGTTCTCTTTTTCAGACGATGCTCGTGCACGTTGAGAGCAATCTACTTATTACTAAAACTCGAGCGATTTACTACACTATGTATAAATATTAAGTATTTGCTAGGCTACTCCGAGCCATTAACATTTATAACTGTATTCAAAGTTGAGACTCGATCGGCTGATTCGAGATATTGGGAGGGAGAAATTTATTTTCGTTAATTCTGACGCTTCGATCGGACAAGTTTAATGCGAAAATACGTCTAGGTGGCATTCCGTCAATATTCGAAAGAGTGTTTTTAGTTTCTATGGATTCTTAAGTCGGTTAACCCGACAATGACGGTTTTTCCAGATGCGACCAAGGAGTGTCCAAGTATTGTGCGCGTTATTGGACGAATCGATATCAGCATGCGAGGAAAAATATTCGGGTCAGATGAATAGCAACTGGCAACAGCGGGCCTCGGATCCGAGGCTTCCAAAGGAGGCTGGCCCCTCCGGCATACCAAGACAGATCGCCTCTTTTTTCCCCTTCCTCCCTCCATTTTACGCGCACCTGTCCAGCCAGGACGGATAATATTCTGATCTCGCTTCCTACAAACAGATTTGCTGTTCCTTTTTCCCGAATCGAACGTCCGAGTGACGTGTGTCTGTGTTCACGACCAACCGCGTTCACTTACAAATTACAAACGATGAAAAATATTTATTCGTTACGTTCGATTTATTTTCTCGTGTAAAGTAACGAGTCTTAAATTGTTTTGGTGCCGTACAAACTTTAATAGGGGCAGAAATTCTTTTACTATGCCAGTAAGAAATTCTCAAAATCAAACATCGGTAAACAGACTTTGAACGTTTATGTAAGCTTCCATGTTCAGTGCCGTGCACGGAAGCGTGCAACTAAACATTATTGTTTTGCATATTCTAATATTCATCATATCGGAACGGCGGATAAGAAGCTCGATTAATTTTTAATTAAGTTTTTATTTTAGTGTGCTTCGCATATTCATTTATGCTGCACGAGGGTCAACTCCGTATCTAAGAATAGATGGTAAATGATGTACCAGGTGTAATACTGTTAAGGAAGTTGATGAATAATTGCGCTATTACACTGTGGCCATTCGTGCACGGTATGTAATATCTTTATTATTGGCTCTTTTACAAGGGATACAATAAAAGAGAATCGAATTTTCAGCTGGGCGAAGATCTGCCGTTTTCTGGTTTCAGTTTTTTTTTATGTCTCGAGTTATGTCATTCTTAGTTCTTCCTGCTGGTACGTATTTCAAGAAATTGCGTTTATTTATGTGTCAGCTATGCAGCCTGACTTTTAAAATGTGTACCCACGTTGTGTCACAAAAAGCAAACATTTCATCGATCCCATTGTGTGCAGTTTTTTAAACCTTGATTCTTAATTCCTTGTTTATTCTTTTCATTTCTTGTGTCTGAAAATATTCTAAAATGGCTAAAACTTGTGAGTAAGTCCTAGTTCTCGCGCAGAATTTTCATTTAAATAGCAAATGGTACTTTTTCGCGTGACGAACATCCTTGTCGTAATACGATAAATCATTATTTGTTCGCGACGCGACGTACCTAACATATTCGTCGCGCGCAGCAAACAATCGACATTAAATTACATGTAAAAATCTCATTACTAAAAAATGCTATGTATTATTTTGAATATTTACCGAATGGTTATTTATTTTTAATGGTTGGTAGGTTTAGCGTGAACGAGTAGGGTGTTGTTCTGCGAGGGTTATGGTCCAGTGATCGACACAGCGGCAAATGGTGAAATATAACCGATGATGCATGCGATGGATTAATTTGGTCCCAGGGTCCTAAATCGCAAGACGAGCACCAACCAGCAGACGCGACGCGACGCGACGCGACGCGCGACGTCGACGTTAAACGACGTCGACGAGACCGCTCGGCTGGCGAGAAAATCGAGCGGAGATAAGCGGATACAGGTACACCGGGGCGTAGGGGACGCTGCCATTTGTACAACAATATATTATCCGAGCCAGTATTGCGTCGTATCGTGCAGGCTGTATGGCCTTTACCATCAGGGATATTGTGCGGCACCCATACGTGGCCACATATTGTACGACACGGCCGCCGCTATCTGCATCCGGCAGAGACACCCTTACAAGAGACGTGAAAATATGTTCAAAGATTTCTCCGGGGAACGTCAATGCATCTCGGTCCCGTCGACGTATTCACCAGATGCCCCGCATTATCGAGCAATCCTCCCCTAATCTGAAAAATGTATCTTTCGCGCGTTTATTCGCGGTCGCGCGCAAACACGTCGATCCTTCTTCTCTAAAACTCTAACTTTTCTCACATAAACATAATAAAATCTACGGTGTGTAGTCGTACATATATCTTTCAGCTTTTCGTGCTTTTCGTGCTTTTCTTTCGGAAGAAGCATTGCAATTTTCGTATCGTAGTAATGCATCGACGCGCGACGCGACGGTGCATAGTGGCATTATTTTTAATTCGAATTAAATCTATCGTAATTGGACGTTCGATTCCAATGGGCATTCGCCGGCAGTAAATCAGAACGCAAGACGCGTTCCACTTTCAATAGAATTTCGAGCGCGTCTTTCCTCCTGCTCGAAATTCTCTGGCTTACGTCACGATATATCGAACAGCGTTCTTGTAACACGCGTGACGTATCTCCCCTTGTATCTTGTCACGGGAATCCGTTGAACCAGTTCGTTACCAATTTTTCTTTTTGCTCGTTTCGCTTCTCTTTCTTTCCTATTGGTCACGGACCGGTAGTTGTTTTCGGCAGTGATCTCATAATTACGAACGATTCCTTCGCGCCATTCGTGCTTTCACGCCGCGCCGAGCCGCGCCGAGCCGCGCCGAACCGCGCCGTTGCGTTCATCCAGAGGATTTATCATCATTGATTCTTTAAAAATTGAGGATCCTGTATTTGCTTAAAAAATTCAACACATTTTCACATAATATTCGTAAAATGGTAAACCGGTGAGTTTGTCCTTTGACAGTTGTAGAGAGTTTAACGCAGCGAATAGTATCTAATCCATCTAATTAACTTTCGGTAACATACTTTTCCAATTGAAAAGGTTTTACGGTGTATTGTAGCGGCGCGCAAAGATCGAGTGAAAACGAAAGAAACACCAAGAGCTATTAATCAACTACCTATACTTAAAAGTACGCTCTCGCGGGATGCACGAAGAAACTTAGAAAATATTAATCAATCCGTATCGATGATTTAATGGCTTCGCGCGTAGACAGTCGGTTAATTGCATACGGCCCGATATTGTGTTGAAAATCGTGGAACACTGGCCGATCGTTCGCGATAATTGTTAATCAACGGATCCTATTTCATACGGGTCATCTAATTACGGGAATAGAGCCGCGACTTACATCACCGTCGCGCCGCGTCGAGTCGCGTCGAGTAGCGTCGAGTCGAGTCAATTAATCAACGGCTAAAACAAATAAACAACAATTAATGCTGGGAATTAATGTATGTACTTCCCGGGAAATATAACGAGCTTCGAATCGCGTCCCGTTTATCACTTATTATTCTTCAATTATTCATATCGCGCCGGGGAACAGAAAAATCGTTATTAATTGCGGCAGCAGCTCGTGATTCGCTTATATAACAATAGGAAGGCGAACAACCGCGTTAGCAAATTGTTAGTTGCGGTTTTTCTTTTTCTTTCTATTACGGCCGATCGGTTGGCGTAACTGCGCGACTGGAAAACATTATCACCGGGGCACTTCTAAATGGCCGCGTTTAGAAAACGATCGCGAACGAGACCGGTAAGCCGACAGGAAACAATTTAGACGAGCAAGAGCAGAAACGAACACGCGCAACGATTATCAGAAATTACTCGAGCCAATTGCGTGTCGCTGGATGCAACGTTACGAGTGCGATCGGCCAGCCGGGCCCGACCATTTCTGCCTCGCTCCTTATCCGTACCTCGGCCATTGATAATGGCACATAGGCGTGGCCACTACCGAGATTTGTTATTACAATCACGTCTTCGACCACGCGATTAGACTCGAATTCCGTAAGTCGCTTCGAAGCCGGCCACGATTCTTGCGGAATCGAGCCGATTGGCCGAACCGATTCCGATCCAAAGCCGCTCTCATTGTTACCGTTTTGCTTCGCCGAAGGAAAATTTCCCGCGTGTCCTTTCCTCTCTTTCTTCGAAACACCGTAACGTAATTGTTAGCTATCGATACGTTCTACTCGACAGTTGCCACCGAATAATTACTGCGCTTCCGAGACAGTAACCGACAAAGCGAGTTCTGTAATTGTTTCTGTTTCTTATTTTGTTACTTCTGACGCAAACAATTTTTACATTGCCAAAAATCCTAAAAAAAACCGATTAAGAGACGAGCACCACATGCCGAAAATTGTCTGGCCACGTTATTAAGTAGCATATGTAAAGTCGGCTTGATTAAGCAATTAAAAATCGTTATTAATAATAGCGTTTAAAAATGTACCAGGCAGTCCGCGCGTTGCGAACAGTATATGCGCTTTTAAGCTTGCCCCCGTGAAACGTCGCGTCGGTTCCTCTTCTCGCTTAAGTGAATCCTGCGTCCGTAATTACAATCCGTCCGTTGATTTTACGATCGTCACACTTTACAGTTTTAGTAGCCGCGTGCCGGCTCTCGTGCGATTGGATTTTATCGAATCGTTTTAACGATTGGAAAGATTCGATCTTCGCCATTCAGCCAATCGATAGACTTGCGGATTGTCGACGGATGGGTATGAAACAGGTATGGCTTCAGGAATAACCTGCGGCGTGTTCCGTTATGTTTATTCTTTCTTCCTTTTCTCGCGCGTGTGCTCATAATAGGATACAGTTTATGGCTTATAAATTGGACACGCGGCCGATAATAACGGCCGCTTCTTTTTTTTTCATTGAATCCACGACGCGACGATCGGTATTGTTTCGAGACACGAATCTAAAAGCACCGACTGTTAATTGCATCCGCTATATATAGCTGAGAACCCGTGACAATCCATCGGGGACGAACGGTTCCGAGGATCGATGGCAGTTACGGGTGACGTCCTGGTTCACAGTCGAAACGTCGAACCACCACGAGTTTACGATACAAGGCTTCTTATTTGCAGCGGAACGTGTCGTAAAGTGTTGGAAGTTGTCGCGCGGTTTACATATTTGGAATTTTAGCCCATTAAGATGATGCGAAACTCGAAGAGTTTCGGTCGTTAAGAGTGGTAATGGAAAGAAGTAATCAAGACTGCGATGGTCTCCGTTTTGCGAAGGACCATGTCGGTACCTACTCATTTAAATATTATTGCAGCGATATACGTCTCTGACTCGAAACGCATTTCGAAAGATAAATTTGTTCGTACAACAAAATAAGCAGTTATTTGAAGTGGTCGTGTAACGAGAGACTCACCCTGTATACGTATGCCCTGCAAACGATCGCCTTTTCCCTTTGTTCAGCGCGCAATAAGAGAAAACCGTCTTCGCGGCGATCGATGAGAAAGAAACGAAAGGAGCGATGGCGGTGGGTGGCGCGGGACGAGGAGTACATTCGAGAGTCCAAGAGGAGTGCATTCGATTCTACTCGGCCATTAGGGCACACACAGTGCACGAGCATCCTCCGAAGCGCCCATTCCGCGGACGGTTCACTTGCGGTTTCGCGATCGAGCAGCGGTAGGTGGATCACCGCGCCGCGCTGCGCCGCGCCACACCGTGGATCAACAGCCTCGTTGCCACGATATCGTATTCATGGTTACGTATCTACCCCGGTCCACGGTTGTTATAAATTATTCGACCCGCGTTTGAAATTGTAATCTCCCTGTAGCCGTACCGTGGACCAAAGTGGATCTCGCAACCACGAGGCCGAACTTTCCGATCGATAGATCACGCCGGATGATCCGGATCCCTTCGACCCGCGGCCTCGTGATCCTCCGCGCCGTTATGGCAGGCCCGTGTACCACTCGCAAGGGCTGATTTAAAGACGCACCGGTCCAACGATGTCTTTAATAGAGAACGGGCTTGTTACTCCGCCGAGTTATGGGGTCGCGTTCTTACGCCGCGCCGGAGACACTAGAGACATCGCCATGGGAATGGGCTATCCTGATACGCGGAATGTCGGGGAATCCTGCAGCTAAATCTCGGACCTTGTCGATTCACGACCACAGAGGAGCAATCCTTTTTATCTTTATATGTATATTACAATTTACGATTTTAAAATTATTTCCCTAAGGATTCTAGCGCAAACCTTTGAAAACGTACACTTTCCTGCATCCTTTTAATCCCATTTTAACTTGTTACCACGTGTTGTTCAGGCTTGGTTCGATTGACGGTATACGGTAAGTTTTCGGCCGCGCGATCCGTGTTTACACGCGCTGTCCTTTACTATGTTCGGCACGGTCGGACGCGGTCACAAAAAAATAGTAGCCCCACACGGTCTATATCCGAGTGCTTTACTGTACTACGCGTTTTCTTCGCCCACTTTTCCATCCGGCGCGTTTCATTAACCTCCACGTTACGGTAACAGTTTCCGGCTAATGATGGAACGCTGCGCTGCGCCGCGCCGCGCCGCGCCGCGCTGTGCGGTTTAAATGGTTCGCAGGCAAAAAGCGTGGCTGGACAGAGATATCAGAGCCGGCATTATCGGGTTTTATGGCCGCGTAAATTACGGTTCTCGTGTTTTCGCGTACCCCGGCGCGGCGCGGCGCGGCGCGGCGCATGGTGTAGCGTAAAAAGTAAAAACGTCAGTTTCGCCGGCTTTCGACGCGTTCGTGTTTCTGGGCCGCGGGCTCGCGACAATATACATACAGCATAGCCGTTCCGTAATACAAGTAACTCGTATTACATACTTCGAGTTTCTTCACTTTCGATGGCCGCGCGAACTGGAGCGTGCCCGCTAAAGATGAGACGAAGCGCACGATAAATAGGTTCGAACTTTATGGGAGAAGTGGAAGTTAACACTTGCTTGTGGAGCAGTTTAAACGTCGCTTAACGTCGAATACAAATTGCTGACCGTATTCGTAATTACAGCCTGGGACGTTTACCAATACCGCAAAAATACAATTACTTTTAAGCCACTGGATAGTACGCCATTTTTTATTCTCTTTCGTAATCGATGCAAACAGTGGCAAAGATGAAAGTTTGTCCAGTCTCGAGTTTACGAGCTTCTCGCGAAATAGAAATTTTTTTCATCGTTTTCAAGATACAGAAAGCTGCGGGAGTAGAAGGATCGAATTTCTCGGTTGTAATTCGGTGTTTAGCTAAATTGTTTGGATCGGTATAAACGTTGTATGGTATTTCTCGATCGCATCGGGCTACGAAACGAGCACGTTCACGCATCAACGGCATTGATCGCGCACAAGGTAGAGTCTCCCGCGTGAATAACCGTACACGAGAAAGGAAGAAAAGAAGGGAGAACGCTGCGCCGGTCGAGCGCAGGCCACGCTTTCTTCGATAATGTTATTCCGCAAGGTTGTATTGTTACGTGGCGATCATTAAGTAAAACGATACGACCCCGTAAGTTCGGGGATTAATGGCAACGAATCGGCAAAAAGAGGACCGGAGAAGAAGTCGGGTCAATGGCAGGTGTACCGAATCCGGATTTGATTTCAGGTTACCGTTGCGCGCAGCGTTTTGAGCCTTTTCATTTTAATTAATCGATAAGAACCGTTTTACTTGGAGGAAACTCGATCGGGAACGGCGCGGCGAAAGAATGGCACGAAATTAAACGAGGAGCAACGACATCCTCGGGGGATAAGAGAACGAGTGCGGAGGCCAGAGTCTTTTTTCCCCTATCCTTCTGTAATTCTCTACCTTCGTTCCTCTTCCGTTGTCCATCTTCCCTTTCCTGTCAAAAACCGTCCACGAACAATGTATCGATTATCCAGGACCAGGACCTACAAAAAGTCTCTAGTTTTATTCAAAATTCTCTTCAACGATAGAATAACTATACCTGTACCTGTACTTATCGACATTGTAGAGAAATTCTGCTGGTGGCAAGGACCCCAAGAAAAATTAGCTTTCGTTCGTTCCCTAACCGCATAAATCGAAAGCATCTTAAATCAGGAGTCTCGCGGCGACAGTGGACGTTTATCAGAATAATAGAGGGCACAATTACGAGGCCAGATAAGGATCGCAGAATGCCGAGACACGTCAGCGACATGCGCGAGAGGGGGCAGAAGAACAATTCGAAAAAACGGGCTGTTTCGCCTCTCATCCTCTTCGAGGCGAGATTCCGCTCGGCTCGCGCTCGTTTGGTCCAGCCAGGTCAACGCCCCAGTGACCAACGCACCTTGTTCCTCCGTTCATAACGCGTACCTTCGGTCTCCGGGTGCGTGCGTGCGCGCGCGTACGTGCGTGTGTGCGCGTGTGCGCGTGTCTGCGTGAAAGCACGAGCGAGCCGAGCCGAGCCGAGCCGTGCCGTGCCGTGCCGTGCCGAGCGAGCACACGCTGCTCTCGGACATCTCCTCACCGCGTGCGCGTGTGTCGGCGCGTAAACGCGCGATCTAGGGCAAACGGGTTCGAGCATTAAAGTCACGACTTTTTCCCAGTCTGCGCCCGACGAGATCGACGAGATCGACGCGATCGAAAAAATCCACGGGGAAAAGAACGTAGAGCCGTGACGAGGCACGCCGAGCGAACGACAACGCCCAGAACACGTGAAAGTTGCGACTTGCGACTCGCTACTCGACGAGGACCGGGTCGTGGGCGGCTGGAAATTTTCGACTGGCAGGTGACGCGGGAACCGGCCGAATCGTCTCTGGCACGATCCGATCATGCTCCAAACTTGTGAACCAGCTTTACCGTAAATCCCCGTAAAACAAGATCGAAAATTTGTTTAAAATAACCGGTACGCGTACGATCGTTTTCGCCCGGTCGATGCGTTATCAAGTATGTAGAGAAGAGTCGCGAAGCAGTTGATTTGCAAACAAAATCTAGTCTCAACCACTTTCATAATTTTTAAATGTCTATGGGCCTCGTCCAACGATACTACCATTACCTACTTGCTGTATCGAGTACCGACAAGGCTTGTAGCAACAATGTTTAATTAAATGTAACGTATCCCCTTAGTAAAATACGAAAAGAATTCGCCAAAGAAATGTCGTAAAACCGCAGCACAGAATGTAGCACAGAGAGCCATAGAATGTAGCGAATGTGTTGAAGTACAATTCTGAGCGATTGGTTACTATTAAGTGCTGCGTTAACTACACTTTAATTAGTCTCGTTTCTACCGAACTTGTTCAAATTATATGGAAATAGCTAAAAATTATTTGATTCCGCAGCTTCAAGGAAATGTTCCATGGCATATCGATGTATTTATTAATGCATTATAAAATTATTAGACCGAGAGTACAATAGTTGCAAGCATAGAGCTTCTTTTTTATGTTACGAACCACTATAATATAATTAGTACAAATATGCTTCTACGCAATACATACGTATAGCAATGGTTAGATGAACATAAGATTGTGTACGCGCGTCGAATCGTTATCGATCGAGTGCGTGTACTCGCGGGCACGTACCTGGGACAATTGAAAAGGTACACGCGAAGGTATCAAATTCCATCTAAAGTTTAGCGTGGAATCGGTCGTATGACACGCACGCGTACCTAGGCCCCGTCCTCTCATTTCACTCGTTTCAACCCCTATTATTTCACTTTGCGGCCGCGGCCGCGTAGTACTCCACCGTCCGATCGAGTTGCTCGTGCTGCCGGACCTTGCAAAAAATGAGTAAATCGGTAATTGGCACGATCGTGCGAGACGATCGTTGACGGAACGTGCGTACACGCGATGCAAACGTTTCTTCGGCTCATCCGTCTTTCCCTTCGTGGATTATCGACTCGACGTCGCGTCGCGCTGATCGAAAACCTCTCCTTTATATCCCATAGTTAAATTACGTATGATCAATAAATTTTCAATAATTTTCATCTTGTTTGTGTCGTACAGAATTTCTTCGAGGAAGAAGAAAGTTTATACTTATTCTTACACTTTTTATGTCTTATGCATTACTTATGTATAACTCTAGTGCTAGGCCTTTTAGAAGAATCAATGAATTTGATTTTATCCAATATCTTGAATATGCTCTCAAGATCACTAACAATATTTTTTCCAACATGCATACATACATAGACATGTATTTATAAAATGAAGACGTTGTTTAAAATGCTGTATTACCATTCTTCGAGTTGTCGATGAATATACCGATATCTAATAATTATCGATACTAATGGCAACGGTTATTCGAAATTGGTGGTCAATAATAGCGAACTGACTGTGTCTCTGTGTGCGCGTAGTTGTGCAGTCCCTGCAGCGCAGCCTCGAGCCGACTTGCACGGCCGACGTTTCTCGTACATTAGTCAATTTTAAGGTCGGTCAGGCACGTAGATAATCGTTCAGAATTTACCGTGCATTACCTGACGACGATCATCAGGGTTGGTCGTCAATGACACGGGACACGTGAGCAAATTACGCTGTTTCGTGCCCGCGCGAATCTCGTTCCTCCGAGGCTTTTAATTTCAGCCGGACGCCGCCATTTTTCTCATCCGCGTTTATTCCTTTTTCCATCGACGATAAATATCAAACGGAGATTCCAATCTAAAAGCTCTGTATTCGTGGAAATTGCACATTCGATTGCTAGCCCATTCGTACACTTTATAAATTAGTTCTAATGAAACGCTTAACTTGAAAAAAAAAATAGCGCTTCGGCATACGATCGTATGTCTGCACGCCTTAACTTCTGAATTCAGAGAGTCGATCCGACTTGACGCGTCCTTAATGAAATCGCAATGATTCGTCAAAAACATTATTCTATTTTATTCGAAAATCTGAAAATTTATATTTCGCGATTTACTCGCAGAATGGAATAAAAGTGTGCACGTAAAAAGTGAGCGGTAAATTTCTACAAACTTTATAGATAACCATGGTAGAAATTTTACGCGACGTTTATTATGTATACATATATTTCATGCGTCTGTTACGGAATTGCCGTGATACGAATTTCAGATCGAGTAGAACGAGCCGAAGATAGAACGATAGGCGTTCGGTTGTAGATCACGAACTCGTATCGGGTTGTCCGAATCGTTATTCCTCGGAGTTATTTGTTATACGGCCGGAGCCGTGCACTCATCGATGTCGAATAACGTTGTTAAAGAATCGCGCAAGTAGACAATGATTAATGCATGAGAAAGATTTTTTGAGGATCGGACTAGCTGACTTTCTAACTGGCTGACACGGAACGCGAGATATTTGATCAGCTATACCTACTCCTTTTCAGATCGTCGCTCGACGACAGAAGTGACAACGCGAAAAGAGATCGGGATCGTGGCGAGGCGACAGGATTAATTTATCCTGCCGCCGTGCCGTTGCTTTTCTCGACTTCTTCCGATGCGTTCTCTGCTTGTCGTTTGTGAAATCGAGTTCTAATATTAATTATAACCCAGTTATCAATTCTTAGAAGACACTTGTACATTTTATATACCGCGGGCAGTTTCAACCAATTTAAAAAATATGCTAAGCACGCGATTTTACATTTATATTCGATAATGATTAATAGAGAGTCGTCGATAAACGTGTCATTTTTAAATGAATCTTCATGAATCTTCAAAAATCTTCGATTCATCATTTTCTGAAAGTAAAATGTCATGCAATGATTTCTACGAAATAATAGATCTTAACCTACTTTTGGTAACAAAGGCGAGTGGTAGAAAAAACGAGGTAATAGGAGCAACAGCAACGTCTTTCTCAGCGAAATTATATCTTCCATCTTCCATCGCTCGATCAAGTATTCAAACTGGGAGCACAATACGAAACAGTCCGGAGTCGTTATTCCGCTTATATAAAAAATAATTGCTAGGGGAAACCCTAAGTGAAAGTAATCGATGGGATTCCGATTAATTAAAAGCGAACCCCGTTTCGAGATCTTATCTCGTTGCCTCGGTCTTGACGAGAGGGATTTCTTATCTTTTTAAAACCTTAAATGGTTCGCTAATCTCGGTACTTTCATTCGGATCGATCAGTCATTCGTTTGAAATATCACTGAAATGTATCGCACGTGTGGTTCGCATAAGATTGTTGGTGAAATGTTTCTAAAACTGGCAATTCGAAGGAGGCTTCTCTTAAACTTTAGTAAATCAATAATGTTAATTTCTTTATTGCAATAATACATAAACATGATGATAATTAATCTTTAATATCCACCGAGAAAAAGTTGCGATAGTAAAAGAACCGGATTTGTACTTATGACCTAATAAAAGTTTTACGTCGGTTCGAAATGCATATAACATATTTTATTATTGTATCGCGTAATGAAGGCAGCCACTCGTGATAATAAATCGACTGCGAATCATCGCGCAAAATAACAATTTTCTGCATCAACTGCTAGCAACACGAGTCGTACAAAAATGTTTATTTAATCATTCTAATATCATTAAAAATAACATATCGATACTTTCTGAAACTTTCATAACATTTCAATAGTTTTTTAACTCTTTGCCCTCGAATGTCAACTCTGTCCAAAGTAGTTCACTAAAAATTGCTATATTATTATTCGAAATATTGTATACATATTGATGGAATATCGGCAGTCGATCAGCCCAATCAGGAACAGCATGATCGAAAGTTTGCTATTGTGGTGCCAAAGTGAAAGCTGCTGAAAATAAAGAGAAGGCGAACCTAGAGCATTTCGTGTCGCCGAGCCGCGTCGAGCCGCGTCGAGCCGCGTCGAGCCGCGCCGCGCCGCGCCGCGCCGCGCCGCGCGCCGATCGCAATTAAAAGCCGCGCAAGGATCTCCCGGTGCGGCGCGGCGCGGCGTCGTCAAGCGCGAAACTCCGCGCCGTCCCGGCTCATAATTACTCGACAAGATTTAATCGGTGCGCTCCGGGCTAATTAAAAATTCTTCGCCCCTCACGGGATCTATCAATAAAGAGATAGTATCGGGGCTAACGGTAAGAAAATGTCTACAGCCGTTTCTTCGTTCCGCGAAAGAAAAGGGACGGTCGGTATCTTCGCGCGAATCTCAAAAGCTATCCGTCACAAGATTGCCGCCAACAATTGGCCGTTCTACGGTGAGCTTGCATATTCGCGACACGTACGCGATTCGATGCAATTCGACGGACAATTCGGGACCGTCCAACCCCGACCCGAGTAATTGCATCCTTTGTCAGCGTCGATGCCCCTTGGAAAAAACCAGTCGCCCCGAAGAAAAGCAGATCGAGATTAATCTGTAATTCATTGTATTTGCGTTAATTGGTACCGGCCAACGCGTTGATCGAGCTGTCCAGCAGCTGTTTCGCCCGACGTTCGTGTACCAAAAAATTAGAATCTTTTGAAAATAGTTGCATAAATCCTAGGATATGCCCATTTTTGTTTTACAAATTAAATCGATCGATCGTGTTTCTTTCATAATATCACATTTTCAAAAAATAATTTCTAAGAATGTTACTCCGAGGAACGATAAGATAAATTGAAGATGTTGTTTTGTATAATCGATTACTACTTAATAATAAAATACGATTGTCTGAATTTTCAAATAGAGATCGCAGCTACATACGCTAGAACCATCTGCCGAGGAAGTCTAGAATAAAATTGCTCCCTTAACTATCTACAGATATCTTGCTTACCGACTTCATTACCGACTTCTACGATTGTATCCACGGAGCTCCTGTATACCACAGACTTCCGTACTTTATAGATCTCTGCCGTTACCTACGATTCCTGAATTATCTTGGGAGCATCGTTACAAATTACATTTTCGTCGAGGTTCCAATATTCAAACTGAATACAATTTTTCGCATACATTTTTACGCGGGTTAATACCTTTTGACGGTTCCATTTAATTTTTGTTTTTGCTAAATCAAGCAAATCGTCGAACAACCAAATCTGTATGTTAGATTTGCTACACTGCAATGAATCGTGAACCGTGAATTTGCATCGATGTAGAAAATTCAATGAGACAGATGCAATAATATCCTATTTGCTTTACCTGTGGCTTCAATAAATTCAAACTACAATTTTCATTTTACGGTCGTTTAACAATTTCATATACCATAATAAGTAGCTAATACGCAAGAAAAGCATAAAGTACTGCACTTTAATTTGAACGATTTTTTCTTCTACGTATCCTAAAATAGTCTTCTCTCTCTCTCTCTCTCTCTCTCTAGGATCCTCTTCGCACCCCGTTTCTACTCGACTGTCCACTCCGGGAAAACGATTAGGTTCTAAACGAAAATTCATATCTCCATGGAAACCGGTCCCGGCCATCGTCATACGTTTAGTCGACTAATTGCTCGATCGAAAGGGGGTGGTCACCTGTGGGGGGGAGAGAGAGAGAGAGAGAGAGAGAGAGAGAGAGAGAGAGAGAGAGAGAGGGCGGCGTATCCGCCTAGACGATGGTAATAAATAACCGGCTCCCTCCTCCCTCTGTTAAAACCTAACTGATTCAGGACATTCTGTAATGATCGGTTTAAGTGTATGATTTAAGACCGTTCCCGTTAAGTTCCACGGAAAAACCGGCCGCGTCCTATCGATATCGTGCGAGCGAGCTTCCACTTTAATGCGCGATCGTTGCTCGATCGCAAACAGCTTGTAGCCCGACCGATGTTTACGGCATTAAACGTAGAGAGGCCACTTACCGTGATTACAAGCCGACATATTGGCTTAGAAAAATTCTGTTCAACGGTGACGAGCCTCGGGAAGCGCCCTTTGACTCTCTAACCAGAGAATTTCCTTTTCTTTTCAACAATAACGTCGATCTTCTAACATCTTTTATAAACGAAGCGATCAAATTCTTATTATTACTCCGAATCTCTGGGTGAAATTTAAGCGACATCTCTATGCGCGCTACTATCGATTCAAGCAAATAGAAAATGGATTGTTCGATTCTCTCTCCTTATTCGCGATGGCTAGACAGGCAAGGTTACACGAGGTGCCACGCGTTCTCGCTAAAATTCATAGAATCCGTCCGGACACGAACCCCGTCCTCCGATAGCCTGTAATTTGCAGTTATTAAGGGAAATGAATCAGTCGACGGTCCCGTGAACGGGTCGCCATGGGATTTTTGCTAATGGCGATCGTGCGTCTTTTCCTTCGAGGCGAAGGGTTCCAATACGCGACCAACTTCTCAACATTCGTTACGTGCTCACGTAATTACCGATCTCGCGTGCTGGTTTGTCGACGTGTTTAAGAGAGAAAGGGTGTCGGATGAGGTTTAGAGAGGTCACGGAGATAAGTGGATGCGGGTCGGGTGACGTCATGGATTTGACGAGGATCGACCTGTTAGGCTGTTAGGCAGACATCCCTGGAGCCGGGATATTTAATACCGTTTTCCAAGTGTTACAATTTATTAGTAAATTCCCTCCTGAAGATACCGCGAGATCTTTCTCTTATAGGAAATTATGAACGACAAAGAAGTTCTACTCGCTGTGGCTGCAACCCCGAAATCAAGTGGTTTAAGAGACCTTAATGTCCGATGAAAGAAACACGCGTCTATTTAGCTCCTGTATATTTCAATTGACGCACAAAGTTTTCATTGTGCTATGCTTGTAGCGTATTAACCGGTAAAACCGATCAAATTCTATGGAAACTAAGAAGCTTTTTCTTTCAATTTCGTCCAGGTTCTCGGGCAAACGAACCACCGTGCGTTCGCGTCGGTGGGTAGGTAACGTGTATTTCACGGTGCGGGGACCGACAGTCGAATCGATGCGGCGCGGCGCGGCGTGGCGCGGCGCGGCGCAGCGCGGCCCGGCGACATAACGGGCTCAGGAGAGAGGGTAAAAGAAGAAAAAAGATGTTCGAAAGGAAAAGGGGTTGAAAGACGGTCTCTTGTTCGGCAGACCGTCGTAAAATCCGGGCCGGCTCGTCTCGATTCGAGGCACGCTCGGAATTTGCGAGCACCTTTAATGAGGCAGTTTTATATCGGCGTCGGCAACACCGAGGGGAGGTTGAGAACCCGAAGGTGGCTCGTGCTCGATGATGACCTCTGACCGCAAAGTCCGAAGAGTGAGACGACGAGGCCATGCCTGGGCACGCGAGGCCCAAGACTTCGCCCCGAGGCACGCGCACCATTCCCTCTTTCTTCTCTTTTTTCGTCTCCCTTTCTCTTTCCCTGCCCATAACCACAACCACGACCACGACCACAACCGTCGCCGCCGCAGCCACCCTCTCTACGACGCGTTCCCTCTTACTCGCTCTCCTATCTTTTTCATTCTCTCCATCATCGGCCGTTCCTCTTTTTTCCCCGGTTTCCCTCGACCTCCTCACGTAATTTTCCGCGATTGGCCGGTGTCGTGCCGCGCAAAAACACTGACCATAGAACTCCATGATGCGGTGCGGCAAGTGGTCGACAAGGAGAGAGAAACGGTGGTTGTTTTGCATGTGCGCCGTCTGTTCCTCCCCCCGCTATCCCTTCCTTCTTCTCTCCTCTCCTCTCCATCCTCCTCCTTCTCTTCCTCTACCTCCTCCTCCTCCTCCTCCACCTCTTCCTCCTCCTTCTCCTCCTCTTTACCGCCTGCCTTCTTCGTGGATCGAGATCCATTCCGAGATCCTTTGACCAGAGACCGGGGCGTGATCGGCGTTCAGATCGTCGGCATTTCTGTACCAGCTATCTCCAGATTGGAATATTTTGATAGGCCCTCGCGGATGGGGCTCGATAGAATCTTCGTTGCGAAGTTCCGCTTCGAGACGGGGTAGGGAGCACTGCGGCTGTCAGGTTCACGGGTTCTGAACGCGCGGTGTCCTGTATCTCGTAGTTGGTGCCGAGGATGTTCGGGGGTAATCCCTTTGTTGCGTGCACTTTGCGCATTTCGTTCGCTGACTGAGCCGCAAACGATTAGAAATGTTGCGGTATGCGTGGCAAATTACCTCCTGAAGTTACCACCTTGATCATTGTCGTTGATTTTTGTCGATATCATTAGTCGCAACTAGACGAGTCTCGGTAGAACCTGAATCGTTCCGAGGGGTGCATATATTGATATTAGTTTTTTTTTTTATAGTTGGACGTGGACAGGATTTGCGAATGTTAAGAAAACACTGCACTTTTAAAATGTACTAATAAGAAGATGTTTGTTAGACGGGTTCATCACAACCCGTCTACTCGCAACGACAATGGCCACCAGCCAACCCTGACAACCAAAATGTCACCGAAAAAGCTATACAACTTTATGGTACAACCAGCAACACAAAGCAAAACCGTATGCAAGAAATAAACCGGTCCTTGGCCGATGTATCGAGGCGGGTCCCGAGCGACCCGGCACCGGTGGGCCTCGGGTCTCGACGATAACAAAAACATCTGCCTTCTGCGCTCGGTTCCAGCAGGCGGGTCGGAATGATCCGGTACTCGTCGACCGGAGGGTTAAATCCACAGGTTTGCTCATCGTTCATCATCCGTTCGAAAGAAGAAAGTTTCCAGGCGAGCAACACAGATCAACACAGAGGAATATAACGCGGAGAAAGAGAGAGAGAGAGAGAAAGGGAGATGAGAAGACCGAGGAGGTACAGGGCACGGCGCCGCCATCGGAGTCGCTCGCCGGATATCAAGACGAAGGATACGCGGACCAGGTATATTCGCGGCAAAGTTCCGAAGGGGGCGGTGTGAAGGGCGTAGCCCGCTAATTATAATTATACTACGCCGGTATTAGCAGCGTGAAATGCAACGTAAATTCTGATGAAATACTCACCGCCCCTCGGGGTCCGGGCGCGGAGCAGCGTGCAGCTCGTTTGCCAAGCAGCGCGCGCTTTGTTTCGCGGCCGCGCGAGTCGTAGATCGACCTCCGCATTGTCGTACATTACCGCGTGGAAATAAATGAGTTCGTTACGCGAGAAAAACGAGAGACACGCTAACGACACACGGCCGGCCGACTGGCTTGGTGTGGTTCGCTTGGTTGGTTGGCTCGTTGGCTTGGTTGGTTCGCTTGGTTGGCTGGTTTGGCTCGCTCTGCTTGGCTGGTTGGTTGGCTGGCTCGCTGGCTGGCTGGCTGGCTGGCTGGCTGGCTTGGCTGGCTCGCTGGCTGACTAGTGCGCGACTTCGTCATTGCGCCGCGCGGCGATTCGCCGCCATTCCTACATTCCTGCTGTTATGCTGTTTTAATTACGTCGCATTAATTACCTGGCAATAATTAGAAGTGAAACGTCGATGGCGCTTTCCTTTGCGCGGACTTTTAAGCGGCTCGATGATTAAGCGATTTTTAAGCGACGCACAGTGGATCGAGTGTATTGGATCATTGGGCAAAACGATGCAAGGTTTTGGGAAAATACCTTCATTATTTTGTATTTTACAATAAACTTCTCTGTTTGTACGAGAGAACGGAAAATGCGAAAATACTCGATTCTTACTCGAGTGTTGCACTTGGTACACTTGCAGGTAAATACAACTACTTTCTTTAATATTAGGATAGATAAGTTTGAAACGACGCGACGGAGGAAATATGACTGCGCTAAGTTTCTGTGTCTGACGACGAGCGGCTGAATCTACTGCAAAATCATGCTCATCGAAGTATCCATTCGAATCCGTATTCTCAAAGCCACGATGGTCACCGAAGACCAACGTCACCGAATCGCTAACAATCTTTGAACGACACAAGCAACAAACAACAGTGTTTTTTCAATATTAACAGAGAAGAAGCGTTAATAATAATTAATCAACAACGTAAGCAACTGGATAATAGCGTGAAGCAAACACCGTGCTAATAAGCAATTAATAATCGTCAGAAATAAAATTGATCTGTGCCGCGCGTAAAGTAAACATTCCATACATCAACGTGTTAGATATCAAAACTAATTACGGTCGAAGTGAAAACGAGAAGACAGAGCGTGCCTGCGTCCACCGAAAACTACATTCCCACGATTCGCTAGACTACTTTCCCTCGCATTAGCAACAGTCTGCCATTACGCTTTGAAAAATTGCAAAACAAATACAATCCTTCACCCACGAACACCATGGTAGACGAATTGCAGTGGGTTTGACGCCCTCGCAGCAAAAAAGGCCAATCGCAAAAATGTCTTTAATAACAGCCGATCGATCAAAGTTTATCGGGAAACACCGAGGGAAAGAGAAACGGCGCGGCGGTGCGGCGCTGCGGCGGCGGTTCTAGAAGCGGGGACTATCGCTCGCGGAACCCTGCATTCCTAATTCATAAATCTGCCCTCCCGTTCGCTAATTGATAATAGTAATTACACCTGCGTGTCGCTCAAACGGCCATGCAGCAGATCGTACGTGCGCGTGTACCCGCCGCGTCGTTATTTATCATCGTCGACTCGAGACTGGGCTCGAGGATTGAGTCCCTCCGCTCGGCTCCGCTTCGCTCGACTCCGCTCGGCGCCGCGCGGCGTAGCGCGGCGCAACGCGGCGCAGCGCGCCGTTCACCGAACAGTGAGGCGGGCGTTTTCTCCTAGTGCACTAATAACATGGTGGCGACCTGATAATTAATAATGAAACAGCACGGGGGCTGGCTACAAGGGGGAAAAGTGGGGAAGAACGTGCCGAGCCGGCCCTGTTACGCTACGCGAGCGTCGATGCACCGCCTTTCCGCGTAATTGCAAGGTGCAGCGGGCTACGTGCGATTCGTCGACGGAATCCGACAACTAGGAACACGGACGGACCCCCGGTGCATCCTCCGATTCGAGGAAACCGACGTGACGCGAACCGGGTCTCGCAAAAATCTACAGGCTGTTTCATCAAACAGGAAACGCTGTTCAATCGATGGTAAAAATAATAAAATCGCAACGATTTTCTTTTTGAATGAATTTATATTTAGACTGTGGATCTTCGTGCAAAATCTACATTTCATTGCTTATTTTATGAGAACCAGGACGAGGAACATCAAGTTCAATTTGTCGATGAAAATATCTAGAGTTATAAAATCACAAGTTTCTAGCCCGGTATTGATTTTTTAAAAGATCATTAATCGGTAAAATTGAGATTTCTGTAGAGTGTAGAGGATCTTCCAAGGGGTCGCCATCGCAAGTGCAAATTGAAAGAACAACGACGACAGACAGCAGCCAGCTTAAAAATTGTATTATTCAAGGTTTCGCTAACCCTCGTCGCTAACCCTCTTTCTTCTTTTTATTCACACCGTGGCGTCGCGTCGCGTCGCGCTTCGGATATCGTTTCGCCGTGGTTTTCCTCGGTTTCACCGTGGTTTTTCTATCAAGAACTCGGACTTCGTCTCGCGGTCCAAGGCAAGACTCACCGCAAATAAGATAATCTCCATTATAAACTCGGGGGTGGGGTGAATAAACGACGGGGAGTTATTTACTCGTCTTGGAAAGAGGGGAGAAAGGAAACAAAGTAATAACAACGGAACGGGAATAAGAAGGCAGGTTTGACTTCTTAGTCGGTGCCGCAAAGACGTTGGTCGCGCAGCCGCCTTAAGACGGATTCCTATCGCATTATTTCGCGGTAAAGGGCTTCCTCGCAACCTCGTTTTCCGTGGAATTCCGCGGACGCTGCTTTCACTGACCCGCGATAACCACTCGACACTTTATTCCGATCAGCCACCGGATTATTCGCTAAAATTCCTCTTTGATGTCATCCGTTGCATCTCCTTCTTTGCAAAATTGAGAATCAGACATTTCAAGGGAAAATCTATTTTTCAAATCCCCTAGGCCCTAGACGATTCTCGTTTACAGACAACAACTAAATCCAAAATTAGTAAAACTGGACGTGCACGCATGTAACATTTGCAACAACATCGTTCTGCCGGAAAGAAATGAAAAAAAGGTTCGCCTTAGTTCCTTTCTTTGCGTTCTACAAACCTTCCTTTCTAATTCGTGGTTTTTCGTTCGCGAAAGAATTTTCGAGTGTATGAAAAATTAACGAAAATAATACAGAGGGGAAATGTAACAGCAATTGAAACGGGATACGTTCGTTTATGCGCCGGCCTGTGCGCTGCTTAATTTTATCGACGCTTCGCGACGTTCCGACATTGTTATACGGTTCCACGTAAAAAGTAAACAACTATACAGATAAAAGGAACGATCCATCTTTAATTGAACCTCTCGTGGCGGGCGCTACCGTTTCCTACGTAGGTTAAATTCGTTGAATTAGTAATCCCGCGCGTGTTGGCAAATAATGGAGAAGAATCGCGGTTTGTTTCCGCTCGGAGAACCGCGGCGGTTTTAATTTCAACGGGGGTTTGTTTAACTCGCGTGCCATTGTAAAATCCGCTGTTCTTATCTGCTCGTTCGCTTTTCCTTTTGTTAAAATAAACAACATTACAATTACAAACTCAATTTTATGTTACCGCGATCTCTTTATTGTGAATTGTAAATTGTAAATTGTAAATTGTAAATTGTAAATTGTAAATTGTAAATTGTAAATTGTAAATTGTAAATTGTAAATTACTTCGTTTCTTCTTTTATTGAAATTCTTAATTTTTTATTTGTCTTTCATGTTAGCGAATTTCCTCGTATTTCTAACGACAATGTAAGAATTATTAACTAAAATACATATTCATCGATAATCCTTTGAACTCGAAGAAGCCATTGCGAAAATATGCATTCGAAACGTCGTCGTCGCGTCGCGTCAGTGTTACCACGATCGTTAGAGTTTATCCGAGTGATTTCAATGCTGCGTGTCGCAATATTCACAGACGTGTCGGTAATCTGTATTTAATGACCGGAAGCTTTAAGCGTGCGATATCTTAATCGAAGATCGCTGATATGGAAGTGTGACAGCATTTATGAGCACCAAATCATTCGTGGAGACCTGCTCGGTCGAACAAGATGCATTATTTTATTAAGGCTTAAGGGAACGAGGCTCGCGCGATCTCTCAATTCCGACGAGGTTCGTAGGCTCGCGTTTACCCTAATTTCTGGAAACTGCGACCGGAAAACATGTTAGTAAACCAGATGGACTTAACGTGCCGTGTCGAACGATGTACTCGCGAGATATGTAAACGACTGGATACGAACCTGGTTATGTCCGATCAATTCTTTTCGTCGATGCTTCGCGAGATAGCGCGGCCGTAATTATCAGTAATTAGCAAATTTCTGCATTCTTAACGATTCCCACTTATTCAGCTGTCAGGCCGATTAACTCGACAACTCCTTAGCCTCGTTGGCGTAAAGACCATACTCGCGGAAAGGTATCATTATGCGAACACATTTTATGGAGCGATCGTGCAAATATTCTTGTGCATTCAATAATACGCGTATTATTCTTTGCATTTCTTATACAGCAACATTTATCGATTGTTCTTTACCGTTTTACAATCTAGTTACAGTGTGTTTTTCGTATTATTTATTGCATACTTTACTCTTTCTTTTTTGTTACACGTTTAATTTAAATATATACATATAGTTGGAGAGTCAAAAAGTGATATCGATCAATGAAAAGATTGTTAGAGTTGTATTTGAGCCGATATAAGTAACGAGTTTCGAAGAAGAGAGATCGCAAAGTACGGATTCGTGTCGCGTACAGTGGATTTACGATTCCAACAATCCAGTTGCATAAGAAACGACGCACTTACCCAAGACGCACTGCAGTCACTGCCTCCGAGTGTCTGAAAGGCCGGCATGCATCTGAACGTCATTCTGAGCCTTACCACCGAAATTACTATCCAAACGTTCACCGCGGTTCTCCGGTCACAACTTACCTAGAACAAAGCGAAACACTTACTTAGCGATCGATCGAACCAAGCAACAAATGGAAAAGGTCGAATTATATTCTACAAATATCTTGATTTCATCTTTGAATTTTAATGTAAATTCTCTATTCGGATATTTAGTTGGCGAACAGAAATCGTCAGAAAAATGTCCGACGAACCGAATAATTGGCGTAATACCGATTTGCAATTCAATATGTATAAGTATCCTGATACGCATGGATGGTATAAACTGACTTCTTCTTCGCCGAGTCTTTCCTAAGAACAAGACACTCGATCGATTAATTTTTCCCGTCTCATTTTGTCGCACACGGTATTTGCACGTCGAAAGAACTCCGTTCGGAGTTCGACGGAATTTACAAGCGCATTATTTTCCATAATTGGACGTCCACGACGTTTGCGAATGCGGGTTAATACAGATGCGTCCGAGTGTTTTATATTTGACGTGGCTTGCCTATTTCTCCTACAAACATGTGTTTTGCGCTGCGGCATCATCGTACAACACGATTTGCATAACAGAGGGCAAGCGAACTTTTTCTCGGACGTTAATTACGATGCGCTCGGCTCGCCTCGACTAGGTTCGGATCGCGGGAACACGAAACGCAACATTTCAGGAAAAATTCTGTCATGAAATCCTGCGGCGCGGCGCGGAGCGGCGAGAGGATCGAACACCTGCCTCGCAGTTGCCCTTCGCAGTTACCTGCGGCGCATTAATGCAGATGTAAGTAGATCACCGCGGGTGTTCCTACGAGGAGTTGCCTCCTCCGCTTCCCTTTTATTCCCTTCTTCTGCCCTCGGTCCCCCTCTTTATTTCGCGTTCGTGTTTAATGCGTGTAATCTCGTGTAAAACACGCGTCGTCGCCGGTTACCCATATGCTAGTCATTTGTTAGAAAGCGTAATTAGTACAACCGCTTCGGTTCGATGCCCCTCGCTTGCTCTCCTTTTCTTACCTGCGCTGCGCGTGTGTCGTGCTGGCTGATTTTCGTTAATCCCTTAATAATGCCTTACTATTTAATTCATAGATTTCAGATTGGCACGAGAGAACGTTTACACGGCATGGAGCATACGACCAAAACGTGCACAAGCGAAAATCGAGGTTGAAGCTAACACGCGAAAAGCCAGCAACAGCGACCAATGCAGCTAGCAAAAGGATATTCATAAAATATTTCGCATCTTCCGCGATTATAAACAGTTCCAGTTTAGTTCACAATTATCTTGTCACTCGGTGCCTTACAATAGAACTTCCATCCGAAGGCACGTCGCACAGTTACAACACTGTTTGTCTTTGCAAATGTCCGCCAACGCGCCAGAGACGTTGATACGGGACCACCGCCATTTTGCCGCAATGACACACACGCACATACACACACATAGTTGCAGTCAAAATAGCAATTCCATGAGTCGCTTGTTCTCGCGACGTCAAAACACAACGCATAATATCCACCGTAGCAAACTTCCGTTTATAATCGGTCGATAGACAGTAAACAGAATGTGGTCGGTCGTGAAGAGAGAAGCAGACTAATTTTCAAAAATTCCGCTGGCGGACACGAGACCGGTGTCGACTTCGTTTATTCAGGTATTCGAAAAATTCGACCACGGGTTTCTCTGTTGCGTAAGCGATGCCCCTTCTTCGGACCGTTTCGGGCTGATTACTGGGCCGAACGGAGCGCATTCTTCCCGCCAGCGAATAAAACCACGAGGAACGGGGGCCACAGGAATAGAGGAGGGGTCCAGAAGCAGAGGATCCTCAAGAGGAACCCGACGACGCAAAAAAAGCACGCGAACACCGCGAGAAGGATCCTGTATGCTGTATGTATGACGAAGCATCGGGGAAGCGTTCGAATAAAACTGTGAAGCGCAACGATATCTATCTCTTTCTCTCTCTCTCTCTCTCTCTCGTTCCTTCTTTTGCCTTCTCTTCATCATTCGTTACTCTCTTTACGTTCGACTATTCTCCACGCACACGTTTTTGTCTGGATATGAACCGGTTCTTACCGGCGCGACGCGACGCGACGCGGCGTTCTTTATTTTCTAAGATCGTACTGAAATTGAGAGAGCACCGTCTCCGGGCGGTATGAAGTACGAACACGACAGTTTTACCCCCTGCGTTCCGAATCGTGTCGCTTTCAGCTTCATCGGCGAACTTTTTGGGTAGTCGATACTGCCAGATTATGTATGCGTTGTGGCTGAAATGCTCGCATGTAGCGGTGCGGCAAAAATTGGGGTTTTTAAATAAAATATTTTAAACGATGTCTTAACGAAAGGGGTACACAGACGAAACCACAACAATCGATTTCTGGTTTCATTTTGTCTGCCCACACCGAGTCTTTGCCCTCTTCCTCTACAGATTTCCACTGATCCGCGCTAACTCTTCCTGTGATCCGCCTCTCTCCTATTCTGGTTCTACCGTAACCCGTTCTCTCTGTCTATCTGGAGTCGACGATCCTGCTCGCCGGAAAACGCAACTAGCGATCGCTCGGCTGCTGCCGCACGAATGAATAATGGATTCGAACGCAGCCATGTCGGCTACCCGGTTGAATATTCATAGCGCGTTTCTACGCCATGTGCCGCTGATACACCGACGCGACGCGGACGCGACGCGACGGGATCGAGCATCGTTCCATGTCCAGCCTGGTGAACGTCGAACCCTCCTCCACGAGAATGAACACGCGTTCACGGCGATCTGCGAACACACGCGAACACACGCGAACACACCACTGTCGTCGTTGCTGGACCAGCAACGCTGCCGTCGCGCGTTCGTCCTGCGATGCTAATTCCATAGCTTGTCCAGCAACACCTATAGGCCAACCGGTCGGCGAATGAGCTTCGGCCGGCAAGCATACTTTCGTTCGCTGCAGACATCCCCTAATGACGCTGTGCCATCGCGGAATGGCCTCGCTTTAATCTACTTATTCAATTGTATCGCTGAAAGCTATCCGCGTGTTTTTTAAGCGGATTTTCCGAATCGTCGATTTTAAAAGATTTTTTATGCATTTATTGGAGAAACGAGTAGGAGCGAAACACGAAAAAGAAACATCGGATGAATTTAATATTGGGTGGTAAATTATTTACAGCCTATCGCTTAAAGCAAAAGTTAATGTAGTATTATTCTAGGACCCTTTACGAGGAGTATGCGAGGGTTAACCGGTGTTGTACGGTAGTTCGCTGGGCATCTCACCAGACATCCAAAACGAATTTTGTTGGCAGAAGGAGATGACATTATAGTTGGAAACTTTTTCAAAGGGACCGTTTGCATTTTGGTTTAAAATTCACGGTCGATTGGCATCAAACTTTCCTTCGTCGCAGTCTCGTCTTGCGTTCCTGTTTCTCATCGGTTCTTTTGTCCCCGGGTTTCTTTGTGGAGTGACTTTCGACTTTAAACGTCTGCGAACCATTGAAAATTCTCTTTTCGTTTCGACTACCAGTCCAAGTGCCGTTTAAAGTCGTCCAACAATGTTGATGTTCCTGCAGCGTTTTCTCAAGCTTCTTTCATTTCGTCTTCTTCGCTAACGAGACAAATTATTATTATCAAACGTCCTATATACACGTTAAAACGAGTGTAATTTCGTTATTCCATACCGATTCGGAACGGTTCACCGAAATGGTCTTTAGAATATTGCTAATTACTATGCGATAGCTGGCCGGTTCTATTCGCCAAGTGAAAGTCTAATTGCACGTCTGCGAAGGAGGATACTTACGACTGGTCTTACTATAATTTCAGTGAATCGCGTGATGTAATATCACGCGTTAGCCGTGCATGTTCAGAATTCTTTGCGCAATGCTAACTGGTCGATAGGGAACGGAACGCAAATGCTAATAGTAGTCCCGATTACTGCTGTTGTCTGTCGGCGCGTTTTTGACCCTTAGCCTGAGAAATCGTTGCCCAATTGTTCCAGTATTGAATCGTGTGCGTTCACCCTTGCCGTATGCCACAGCACATTGCAATTTCCACTCCAACGAAAATATCTGTTTCCTAGGTCTGCGGTTCTTTCACCGATTCGATGAACTTCCAACCTTCTCAATATTATAACAATCATCCTCGCGTACATGCACCGTGTATCTTTAGGCAGATGTTACGATTTTGTAGGAGCTTTTTTTCTAACAACCCTCGCGAAATCCCGCGATTTACACCATCGAGCGACCAGTTGTCGAACAATTCGGATTTTGCCGCTACGATTATCGACTTCGTCATCGTCTAAAGGTATCGCCACGGTCCGCGGAACTTGAACCGGATACGAGGGAACCGGTAAGGCACAATAACACGTTTTGTCTCGGTTCCGTCCCGTCCTTCTTCGTCCCGAGAGCGGAGCCATAACGATTCTCGGTATCCCGAATTCCCGGGTGTACTCGTCTCTCCCGTTTTCTTTCTTTTATTTATTTTTTTGTTTGCCATGGTCACTAGGCAGAGCGTCGCCGGGTATACGACTGCTAACGACACGCCATTAAATCGAGTTAACGAGGGGAGCCGCGTTACTTATTTACCGAGCCATTTCCTAGCCGAGCGATCGTTTCGCTCCGCCATCGGTAAACCGCAAAACGGCCCGGCGCGGCGCGGCGCGGCGATGCCTTTCATGGAAACGCGACCGAACACCGCAGTTTCAGAGGACACTGCCGCGCCGCGACAGAGATATCCCCCGCGCTGGTTTGCCGGTCCGTTCCGCAACGAGATCGTTCTCGTGATTTTTCAGCCGATTGCCTCACCGACGATGACGACGACGACGACGACGACGACGACGACGACGACGACGATGGGATCTAGACCGTTTCGCTATCGATAGTCTTTTGTTCCCGTCGTCGCTTCTTGCGCCGTATTCCCTGGAATTTTACTTGTCGACGATTAACCACCGATCGAATGGCCGTTGCGGCTCCGTGGTACTCGATCTTCCATTTCGCTTGCAATTTGTCCGGCTATTTGCAAATCTCGTGCAAACGGCTCTGCCGAAATCACTTCTTGCTTTAGGATCGTGGAAATCGTAGAGACGCTTGCGTGGGAAATTATTATATAAAATTTGTCTGTTTAGGCTATAATTATCATCAAATACATGCACTGAAATATAGTGTAAAATTCTGAAATAAAATAAACGACGCGAATACTTTGATCAAATACTTATGGTCAATCGGATCTTTTAAATATATCATACGATAATTGTATGCTCGCTGTGTGTGTGTGTGTGTGTGTGTGTAGTTTCGTTCAAAGCGGAACACGATATGATTACAAGGTGGCGGACATTTGTCGAAGACACGAAACTGTTTATAACAATGCATGAAAATACGAGATTCAATTACTATATTACTATAAACGTATTAACGTGATACATACGTTTTTCATTAATATCGAATGTTTTTGTTACATATTTCATTACGTTTGCCTACACATTATGATAAATTGACTGTTCAATAGCAACGAATTCAAGCATCAAGTTATCAGAGTAATAAAAAATCTAATAACTCGGCCTTTCATCACCGTTACCGCGTCGCGGCGCGGCGCGGCGCGGCGGTTCGAACCGTATAAATATTTCCCAGCGTTTTTGCATTGATTTTTGATCTATTGTGTTCTCTCCTTTGCGAATTTACGCCATGAAGATTACCACGCTCCATTATTAACGTCGATTATTGCGTATCCGCATGTAAATTCAGTTTGTGGAAACTGTTTGATTGCGTTGAAATTGTGGCTGTTCGTGCAATGTTTACTCGCGGCAGACCAAGTTAATTTATTTACACTTCCAGAGCGCGTTGGTCCGAATGTATCGTTCGGTCCGACCGGCACGATACCACCGCAACATACTATGTATATTTTTTTTTAAACAAATCCCTTAATCCCGACTGAAATATTATACTTATAACTTGAATAAAAACGTTAGCAATTCTTGCTCCAACTATCCAGTTCAATGAACGACTGTAATAACATATGTAATCAACATAAATTATTGTCGGTATATAAACACAATTGAAATCGATACTAATGTACGCGTTAGAAGGATAAATTAACTCGTGCAAGACAAAATAAATATCTTCTCTGTACATCAATTAGTAAATTGAACATTTGCTCAAGAAGTCGGAACAACGTTCGATACAACTAACAAAAAATAATGTTCGATAAAATTTAAAGGAAAAAATTAATTGATCGCTATAAAAATCAGCAGATTATTAATTAGTACAGCTGTACGCTTCGTGTAATATCCAGCTATTATTGAAACGCTACAACTCGCATGCGATGTAAACCTGTCGTTAAAGTTCTCGAAAGCGCAGCCACGATTTTTCTTCGGTTCAGGAATCTGTCACGAAGACTCGCAAAAAGTTTGCACGATCACGATCAATTAGGAATTCAACGGTTTGAAAAATATTCATCGTCCGATATCAGCCTCTTCCTCGAACACGTGTATATTAAAACCGCAGGAACACCGCAATCACGTATACTCTTGCTTTCTTGCGTGCACGGATACTTTATGGTCACAATTTAGTGCTATTAACTGCACCGATGTCTCTCTACGTTCTACATGCTACCTGTGCAGCGCTGCGCAGCGCTACGCTGCGTCGCGTCGCGTCAGGTTTTCCGTCTCACGTCGCGCAACTTCGAATTTGTAATGAGCTGAACCTGCTGGACAAAATGCCGATATAATTGCCAAAGAAAAACCCGGAAAAACGACTCATTTTACTCGTGTCTCGAATACGATGCATTTTTCTTCGTTCTCCACTTTACACGCGTACCTTCTCGGATACAAAATGTAATTTATGGCTTCCAACAACTAGACTACAGACTTTTACGCAAAATGCGTGTTAGTTGAGGCTCTATGGACATTTCATGTCACGACAACTTGTCTCGACAAAGTGTTTCTTCAAGAGAAATTTGTATTTTATCTCGTAAGCAGACCTCGTTCGAATCATCGAGACAGCTTAATCTTTCGTCGATACGTTGATAGATCCATCAAGCTCGACTGCACACGCCTAATCGCACAAGATTAAAAGTATCGACGTCGAAGCAACTTCCTCGATTAGTATCGCATGCGGTTCATCCGTCCAGTCGTCTTAATCGCTATGATTAAAACAGGAAACGTTTCAGGCGACCGCGACCGGCAATTCTGAGCAATGAAAAACGCAGACTCGCGCGAAGGAGCACGTGAACTCTACAATTTAATCGGGACCGGGAACGTGAACGGGAACGGGAACGAGAACGGGAATGAGAACGCGCGGAACACATTTAGTCGGCAAGACTGAAACGATTGATCCAGCGGAAAACGCGAATCCACTTTTTCCTTCGAAAGCAGCGTTTCCATGATTTCTCCTTGGCGCGTTATGAGGCAAAAAGCGGTGCGGTGCGGTGCGATGCAGCCGCAGCGCGCTTTGCAATTTCTTTTAATTGCCACACGATTCCCTTGATGCCTTCCGACTGCCATGTCGGTTCCCATTAAGATATACTAATTTCCCCGTTTCCCTATTTTACAACTTCATTTTTAACTCGCAAATGATAGGCGAAAGTAAAGGAGCGAGGAGATCGAATCTCATTTATAAATCATCAATTAATACATATACCGTTAAATGATTTTCTTTTCCAACACGCGCGTCTGGATTGCTTAAAATTATGTCTCGCAGTTTATCGGTGTCGCTAATGATATTCTAAATGTTTTTCCATTTCGAGAAACACGGAGACTGCGGTTAATTTATAATTTATGGTTAATTCGCGTCACTGATCGCCAAACTACGGTTAATTTCAAGCAGTTGAAATTATTTAACCGAAGAAATTTATTTTTTGCGATCAATCTCGTACCAGCAGCGATGAAAAAGCAATTGCAATAAATTATATTTGCCGAAACAATGAAACTATCCAAAAATCTAAACCCCCGACGCTACCGTTCCTCGTAATTCTCCGGCAGTCTGTCCAGGCGCCCATCATCAAATCTAAGGGCCAAAGAGTCGAGATACTCTAGCCACGACCCATAATTTAAAGAAACCCGTAGGAAGGTTTCGATCGGAAGGACCCGTAACATTCCAGCTGGCACTCGAAACAAGTAATTCGAAATGGTAGCAGCAATGAGCAGCGTCGATTGCTTTTACAATTGAATCACATGTAAAATACCGAATACCGACATCGTATGTATAATACATATATGTATATCGAACACGTATAGTGACTCATGAATTTTTATTGAGAAGTTAGAACAATTATTTTTATGTGGGCCTATATTAAAACTTTGTTCAGTTGTGTACCGTTCGGTTATTTGCGACTTATTAAATTTATTGGGCCTCAGAATTGATGCAGAGAAATTTGTATTTTGCATGGAGATCCGCAGTCTGGTAACAACATATTTCTCATTCGATTATTTTCTGAATTGCTTTTTGACTAGGAGTCTTTCATAAAGAATTCTGGCCATGTCGGGCAAACAGTCGTTCATTCAGGGCTAGAATAAGACCCGACTAATCACTCTGATGGAATCGAACCTACGCTTGCCTGCGATAATGGCGGTGGCGCGAATCGACGAGCAAAACGAGCGCACGAACATGCGAAATTGGCCGAACCGACCGCGGTGCGGTGCGGCGCGGCGCGGCGCGGCGCGGCGTCTCAAACCTTTAAAGAGCAACGCACAACATTCCGATCCGTTACAATTACCGAATAATTCCAATGTTGGCCCACATTTGGCCAAAGGAACCTGAAATTAGGGAGATTAGAGGCTACCGTTCGTAAGGATCGCCACTACCGGAATTTAACCGGTTATTATAGTATAGATACCGAGAGCTCGGAGGCTCACCAAGCGAGCCAGAACCCTGTTCTGGTTCATCACGGGACATCCTGAACAACTCTACTTTTACCGATTGGGCTGTTGTTTGTGCTCAAACTACGAGTTTTCATGTATTTGCGTCAAGCACGAATTCCAGTACAGGACAAGAAATTTTATTTTTATTTATCGTTTCATTCCTTCATCTTTGTCTTATCTATTTTCAAACATTCTTTTAGTATCAGAAAGTATCAGAAATAAATGATTATATGGATGAATTTTTTTCCTCGGTGTGCGAACTCGAACGAATCCTTTAAAACGAATAACAACTGTATTTACCAAAGTAAATGGAACACGTTTTTAGAAATAAAGATCCGTTCTTCGCCAAATTTCTCCGGTAAGAAATCCCGGGGCCTAAAAATAGATCCGACGGAATATTTACGAGCTAGAAACCTGTCATCAGCATAAATCTGGTTTCCTGAGTCATCGACTTAGAACGATTATTTGCATTGTATAATGTATTAAGGTTGCATTCGTTGCATTCGGGAAAGAGGAGCTGATATTTGCTTGCGCACGTAATCAGCTCGAAAAGCTCGTGCAAAGTTTTACGAAGCGAAAAAAGTTAATTTTACGGTGCCTGGTTCCCACAATCAGATAATTCCCACGCACACCGGTTAATTATATCGATGCGAGCCTGTTATGCACTTGTCTTACCCGACTAATCGTCCGATCGATCACAGGTGCACCGATGCGTGCCGGCAGTTTTGACAAAATTGCGCAATCTGTCATTTACCTCTACAAACAGGCTATAATTACTCATTAAGCGATAAGGAACGGCGTGCCTCAAGACTCTACTATGTCTGACATAATTCGCGTAGATATTATCTGTGTCTCTGCCTCGATTTCTTTCTGTGTACTTCTCATCGTCTTATTCGTGCTTTAAAGAATTTAAGGCGATAAGACAAATAAAATTAGCATAGATTCGCTATTTTTCTATGTATACATGATAGTCTTACTCATAACTTTCCGACTTCAAAATTAATCGATATGTATGTATGTAGGTATATGGTACGCGTAGAAATTCTGTATGCAGGACAAGGAAGATTGAATAAGACATTGGAAGAAACGTTTACAGTAGTTTCGAAGCGCCGAAAACTTTGCTGCACTATCGACGGCATCTCGAGATAGGAGAGGGTTTTATGGCAGAAAGAATTAGAGGAAGAACTTCGACCAGCTAATGCGTGCAGGAACATAAAACATATCTTCGAGTGAGAACAGTCACCATAAATTCGAACGCCGCGTCGCGTCGCGTCGTCGCTTAAAGAACCGAAGTCAAAACTTCATCGAACCGTAGGAAGTTCGGCAGCCTGCTAATAGCTACATTAAAAAGAACCTACCTCTCGAACAAGAACTCCAGAAAATGGATTAAAATTATTTTCCAACAAATGGTCCACGACTTCCGAGCGAACAGTTAAAAAGAATAAAAATTCATTAAGTAGAAAATAGAAAGAACATTTGTTTTTCAGAGAACCGCATTCGGGAATTAAAATCCTAGATATCGAAAAAAAACTGTGTTCTTTTGCTACGTAAGCAGGTAAATTAATTTACAACTTTACGAGCGGGAATATACCGGTCCTCGAAGGGTCGAAAGGATTTAATTAAGCACTCTGGACAAAGATATCGAGATCTTGAGATATTTTCTGTTTTGAGAAAGCTGCGAAGAGACACGGATCGGAAGCTCGAAAAGTAGTGTTTCTTCGATATTTCGGCGCGTTATTAATAACCGTGGTGAGTGTAATTTAATTAACGCTAATACATTTATAGCGTTCGGTTGAATTATGATACACCTGGTGATAAATCGTTCGTTTTAATGGCTACCATCTCCGAGCAATTATTATTGCGCAAGAGACGCTGGGTTCGAGACGATGCTTGTCTGCCCACGCAGATGACAACGCATGATCGGAAACACGTTTGCAAGGATAAGCGGCCATTAAGTTGGTATGACAAGTATCCGTGTCGTAATAGTGGCGAGCCAGGGCTTCGTTAGTTGGATGGACGCCGCTTCCTAGCCGGTGATTTTCATAAAAGTTCGCCCTTTAACAGACTTTTCTTCAATTTCGACGTAAATTTCATTTTACTGCTCGTAACGGTACGCTTTATTATTACTTAGCTCGGTGTAGAATGCTTAAGGACCCTCTCGAAAAATACATACTTCGGTTACGAGTGTACAGTACTGTACCCCATGCGCACCCTCCGCTCATTTGTTAACAGTTTAAACGAGCTGCTCGAATGTTACGAACCGAAGAAATATTGCGAGTGTTACATATGCGCATAGTAGTACCTACGTACACGGAGCTACTCAAATTGGAGAGAACAACTCGTTCGTTAATGGTATCACCGAGAACTTTGCAAATTGACAGGTAAACGATAGCGAAAAGTGGAACATGGTTCTTTATGTTTAATATTATGCTTCTTTAGGGAACATTTAGATTGCAACTACTCTTGTTGAACTTTTTCTTGTAGAACCGAGTAGTGGGAGAATAGGAGGCTGGTGATTAGAAGATTCTTGAAAAATTGGTTGAAATTGGACAGGGACGAACGCGCACGAGTAAATGTGTCAGGATAGTGCACGGTCGAACAAGCGTTTCCGCCCACGCGGTTATGACGTTGCTCGCGAATTCTTTAATACCGAAATAGGATTGAAACCGTTTCGTTTCAGAGGTTAACCAGGGTCCCTCGAAGTACTTGTCTGGCAGTTCTGCCGTTTGAATGGCTAGTTAGCGCGAAGATTGGTTTTCTTCGCATTATTGGTCCCTTCTTCGGCCGGCGTTATTGGGATCACCCAAACACACGGCAGTAAAATCAGCTAAGCTGGCGGTTATTTATTGCTCGCGGTGGCACAGGTGAAAGAAACAGGCCTCGCTCGCTCCCTTCGTTCGACCACCGTATCCCCCATCCCCCCCACCCCCACCCACCAACATCCTCTTTCGTTTTCTAGGTTCTTTTTTCATTATTTTCTATCAACTGCCAGTCCGTTTTAATCGTAGACTCTCTGACGATGCGGTGCGGCGCGGAGCGGCGCGGCGCGGCGGGTTCTGCCTAGGGTCTCGCTCTCAAATAAGAGGGTAGGTAGCCAACCTTCGACAAAAAGGACACTATCGGCTAGTGATATTTTGTTTCGATCTATTTACTAATTCGAAAAAAAGATTTATCTAATAATTGAAAACAAAAATATGGCTATTTTTATTTAGAAACGAATACAAAATGCGAACAAGCTAAGAATAATAGATTAACAATCTTAAACTATGTTAACCTTTCTTCTGTGTTAAATTGCACTTGCTCATTATTGCCATAAATGCATAAAATCCACAGCCTATTAATCGGTATAGCGCACTAGACATATCGACGTTCATTGCGTAGGAAGGTCGACTTCACAGAAGACCCAAAGTGAATAATAATAGTCGGCGTTCAGATTGAAATATGCGAGACACATCACACATAAAAACATCTAACGCTCCAAACGCATGAATAACGATCGGTCATTCATTTCCCACCAACTTAGCATTAATTTTTTTGCTCGGACAAAACTCAGTTTCACCGACGTGCGTCTCCGCCCTGACCAGACTCATTTATCCCGACCAGTTACGAATCGATCACTCGAAACTATTTATCTTAATACTATCCGCAACCGGTATCGCTTTTCCATTGAGTGGCCATTCAATTTCAATATTGCTTATTTTCTTCGCGGAGCTCAACTCTCTACTAAATCTTTTACCGTCGTTGCTAATCATCCGTTGCTTTGCAACATTATACGTATGTTAACATACATATGTATATTAACCTCCTCGCAAAGATTACAGACAGGCTTGAATAAATATTGTTATCGATTGATCCTTTAAACTCGAAATACATAGAATACTACTTTTTCGATATTTTTAAAAGCTGACACTTGTAGCAGAGTTCACCGATATCCGATAAAATGAGCTGCGTTCGCATTGATTCGAACAGTGCCGTAAAAACTGGTGTACGTGTTGTTGGACGGGAATGTGTGAAGACGCGTTCAAGAGGATGATCTCTAGCGTACACGCGATGAGGAAGAGGTTCCACATAAATAGGGCCCGTTGAAATCGAAACAATCCGAGGAGCTTGAGCGCGCTTGTTCTCGAGAAACGCCAATTACTCGGCTCGATTTTCAGTTCCTCCAATACAGGTTCGGAACCTGTGCCCGAGCGCGTGCAGCTTTCCGTGCGCGGACCAAAGTAATTGGCGATCGTAAACCATCGAAGGCGTTAACAGCAACAACAGAATTGTTAGAGCGGCCGCGTTCGCGTTCGCGTTCGCGTCCGCCTCCCCGAATGTCGGTGCAAGCCCGCGACGATTAACAGCCTACTAATAACCGTTTTGTTTCTGTTTAAAGTTGTTAACTTCCACGATCCGGCCCGCCAGCCGATTTCTTTTCACGCGTCGCAACGCGTCGACGCGCCTCGTCGTCGCGTCGCGTCGCGTCGTTGCGTTTCTTGCGCGGCCCCGGACAAGCAATTAGCGCTATCTATCATTCCCAGTTATCATTACCGGCCCCCATTGTAATTATTTTCCCTCGTTTGCGAGGATTGTTGACATTAGCATAATTATCGTTCCCTTCGTCAACCATTCACCCAAAGCAGCCTCAATTATTGTATGTATGTATGTATATGTATGTATGTAGACAGTATTTGCTGCCGACGTAGACTTCTGTCGATCCTCCGCAAACCCTCGACGAGTAGTGTGATGATTACTTTTTTACCGTGTACTTCTCCTTCGTTTCTTCTCTGTCTGGGATTCGTGTTAATTGTTTCTTTTCATGGTGATTCGAGGAATTTTAATGGGAGACAACAGCTACGTTATTGCGGACATTTATGCGAAATTAAAGTGTCTACCGCTTTAATTCATACGAATCGCACACAAAAAAATATGAAATTTTCGAAGGATTCTACTTTACTGACAATACCGATATGAAAACGTAAATTTTCGAAAAGTGTTAAAAAGTGTTAAAAGAAGAAAAAGCACGAAATAGTTTTTCTAGCGATAAGTTTCGAAAATTTCAAGTTCAAGGTTGACGACGCTAACGAACCGTAGCCAATGAACTTGTGACTCAGGCGGACGACGAAGGCCTCGCAATAGAGGCACCGATCCCCAAGAATGATTCCATTGTGGCAAGATTTTACGAGTCGCTGTTAAAGCCTGTCATTACAGAGAGGTTTGCGGTTGCCGAAGAGCATCGGCCGGTCGGTCTCTCGCGCGCGAGCGCACGAGCGCAAATATGCGCGGCGTTGCGAAGAAATTTCCGATGATTTACCGCTCAATTTTATGAACTTATATTCCATAAGAATGACGTATCTATTTCACTTAAACGCGTCCCCGGGGCGCATGACGAATTGTGAGTCGTAACGCCATTGTAGCGGTTTATTACCTGCGGCCAGGTGTACGTTTCAGATACGAGATAGCAGGAAATGAATGGACGATGCGTTCCACCGTATAACTGGCCCATCCGATTTCCTCCTAGCTATCGAACGCAACAGCGCGACGCGAGGCGACGCGAAGCAACGCGACGCGATGCGACGGCTTCTCGATCATGCAGCAATTTCGACTTTGAAACGGGCGAATTTCTTATTCGAGGTTCCCTGAATAAAGAGAAATTTAAGTTTTCTCATTTTATGTATACATAGCAAAAGTACCAAACTAAAGACTGTTTTCGCAAAATTGGGCTTTTTATCCGGGTCACTTCAAATTTTGATAGAATCTTCCTTTTATACATAATCTGAGGAACTATGGTTTTTATGAAATATTTAAAACTTGTTTTGCTACAAATATTTTCATGATTATTTCCATGAGAAATGAAACTTTTTATTCACGTAAGCGTACAATTTCCATAAAATTCAGCATTTCTTAAAAATTCTACCCAGTTCCCTGGTAAATGTTATGTAGAAACTGAAAATATTTGGTTCTTTTCTTTAGCTCATACGAGGCAACAGAGGCAGCAGGAAACAAATAACAAAGAGAATACGCTTATAATAATAAAGTTGTCTGAAATACCACAGAATATGTAATATTAAAGTTGAGATCAAGAAATAAATGTTTGATACATGTTATAATAAGACAAATATGAACTCTGATTGGACAAAATGGAAAGATAAATAGTCTACTGGGTTATTTCATCAAAAAATATCTACTTTTTAACATTTTAGATATAGTAACAATCTTACAATAGAAATATATATCAGAAATATATCAGTCAACATAACACTTACATATTTTTACCTATTCACAATTGAAGCAATGTCCTCCTATGCACCCAACTCAGATCTAAACTCTCCAATTACTAATGAAAATCTCATCCTTAATTACCTTCAGAAAGTTCCTCGTGCATAATGTTAACGGTACGGCAGTGCATAATTAATCGCAATAGTTGGCACTAGAGACACTTGTCTCAATGATTCGATATGACCGATAAACTGCGTACATTACACAAACAAAGATAAATTAAGGATTTACTTAAAGAATAATAATTTAAAGAAACATTCTCGAAAAATAGTATATCATTTTCTCATTGAATAATAGAAACTGACAATGTACAGTGTACTTTAGAACACTGGAATTCTGTGCAGCGTTTGATTAGTTTATTATGTAGAAAACTAATATAATTTTGTTGTCTTTAGAACTTTAAACCGAGTTAGAGAAACTCACAAAGCAGGAACAGATGCATGCCCAGTGCCCAGCCGAGACGTGCAAAAGATACGTTTCTTTGATAAACGATTTTATTTGCAACGACTGGAAAGTTTAGTCACGCTTTAAGGTGTGTCCTCGGAGGATTCGCGAGTATTCAGCATTTGCCGTCAGTCAGATCTCAACGGGTTGAGAAAGTGCTATCGGTTGATGAAAAGGGAGTTTCTTCCCCGTCATTCTAACCGTACTTACATTTCGACGTCACGAACAAAAATGGCGGGTAGAAACGACGAGCTGCAAACGCTAACAACTCGGAACCAGACGCTTGACAACACTGTTAAAACTTCCGTAATTTTAACGCATTCTGTCCCTAACTTCCTATACAAGACACTGTCAATATCCAAGTTTCGTTTCTAAATTAATAAACAATTGGAAAATTGCCATTAGTCTTCCATATCGTTTTATTTAAAAGAGATCGTTTTCATTTTGCTAGTGTTCGGTCAGCAGAATAATGCAAAAGAGATACACAGTTTTATTTCTATATTTACAACTCTTTCGAGCGAAGAAGCATTTATACGATTTTAGTTTTCGAGCATACAGGATTTCCAATCGTAATCTAACATTCCGTTGTTAGCAGTGCTGCATGCCACAGAATCCTAAAAGCTTAAGTAACCAGGCGCAAAATGCTTCGAGATGTGCAGTATGTATCGTTGGGACCTCGGGAGTTGGCACGGAGCTGATAGAAAAATTTAGATAATTTTTACATGAAATATCTATTAATTTCTGCCCCAAATTAGATAATTTTTTAGCTTTAGAAACAAGTTTAAAATTCACGATACTTCTCAGGATTTGTTTTAAACTGAACGTAAAAATTCATTCACCGATATCCTAACGACAGAAGCAATCCTATTTAACAGGTTCGTATCAGCATGTACCACCGATGTTAGAACCATAGGAATTGTTACGAAATTTGAAAATGGAAGACAGATGACACGTGATCAGCTGAGGGTTAAACAGAGGGACACGTTAGGTTGCTTAAACGAGGAACCTAACGTCCTAGAGTTAAACATATTAAACTGGTCTACGACCAACGCAACGGCTGTGCCAACACCCTCGCTCCCAACGATATCTTGAAAAGAGTTTACCATTTGATGCATCCTCGCGGTGTTATAGTAGTCTAGGTTCGGCATCCGGTCTCTCGAGGAACAAACCGAACAGGGACGAACAGACACTTCTTCCGATCGAAGAGGACAACCTGGACGACTGTTCTGGAAGCGAACCGATTTACACGGGCGCGATCATCGCGGATAACGATCGGCCAGAAATTCACTCGCCACTGTGTTCGCGCACCACTGCCGAAAAATCCAAAAGGTCCGATCGACAGGTCCCCGATCTGGCCTACCTACAGGTTCGCCGAGGAGGCTCGAGGACCTCTGCGTTCACTGTCACCAGACGCTGCGACGCTGTATCCGTTCTGGAGGTGCACGCGACTCGGGGCCTCACCGGTAAACGTCACTGGACCCGAACACTGGCCGCGACACGCGTGCACGTACTGCGGGGGTTGTAAATTTCGCGCGATTGTTGTGCCGGCTACCAGTCTCTGCGGGGCCAGTTTCCGGCGAAAGAGGACAATGTCTGATCCGGCGGGACAGAGAGGCGACAGGGTGGGTCTGAGCGATGGGTCCAGCGGAGAAGAAGAAGAACAAGAACAAGAAGAACAAGAACAAGAAGATGAAGACGAAGAAGAAGGAGAAGGAGGCCAGAGAAAGAGATCCGGTGAAAAAGGGAGAAGCGAAAGGAAGGTGCAAGGAGCCGAGATCTATCGAGTTACCGGCACGGAGGATATTGTTTTCCGATATCTCGAGCTTCGTGTATGAGTGTTCGCCTTAAACCGTCGTACACGCAGGAAGACTCGAGGGTTACTGCGCCCGCGGGGCCTTAGCTACCAGATAGACGCCGCGCCGCTCGTCGGCGAAATTCGTCGGGGTGGGAACTGGGACGGGCCTTGGGGCCCAGCATCGCGACCCGGCGCGATCCCATTGGCCGACGCGAGCCCGCACCGGCCCAATCCCCGCTCTCCGAGCAGAGATCGACGCGTAATCGTGGGACGCCCCGCTCGCACCCGATTGGTCGTCCCATACCCGGAGCCAGCCTGCACGCTTACGCCGTGGATAAGGCCCCGGATAATATCGCGAGGATTTTATTTTCCGAATAAAGGATCACTCTTTATCCCTTACTTCTCTCCAGCCCCCTCCCTCCGCCGGACCCCGATCACGCCGACCGATATCGGCTTCAAAAGACCCGGCCGAACTCAACTTCCAGAGTCGCAATTCTAGATGCGGTTCGATTGATGGATGCTCTGCGCGGCGCGGCGCGGCGCGGCGCGGCGTTGCTATCTCCTCCAAGTGTTGTCTTCATGCTTCCCTTTTTACTTTTCGTCGCTGATGGCTCCGATGTATTTTGTTTTGTCGAATGGAGAAAGGGTCCCGCGGAAGGATGTTTTGCACGATCGTTACTGGGATTTCGAGGATGGGACACGTTTCGCGGGTTGAAACAGCTTTTAGAGTACTTACAGTGCCGCGATTTTGTTTGCAACGAAGCATGTTTCCGAATACTTTGTGCGCGACGTACGGTTCAAAGTGTTTGGAGTTTCGCAGAGTGGAGTATGGTTGTATATGTATTTTGTGATACTCGTTGCGATCGAACGGTGGGACGATTTCTTGCCAAGAGTCCTCCGACAAAGTATAGCAATCTTTGTGCTATAAATTGATATACGAGTTTACCCCTCGGGTGAGCTTTCATGAGACGCGGTGCTGATTTTTTTCGAGTGTTTCAGTTCCCTTGAGTTGCTAGCATTTCCGAGTACATTAACCCGAGCACTAGCAGATAAAGAACTAGCAGTTTATCTTGAACAATCCTCCATGGCTCCCGAAGAAGATCAACTCGGAGGATCTCTGCTTCATTAAAACTTGAAAGTTTTATCGAGCAAAGTTTCATTACAAAATAACATGGAAAAATCTAGTAACGCGCGATGTCTACCGTTTCCCGAGGGTACACATGGATATACATATATGTATTCTTGCTACTTTTGTCAAAATGCGTTTAAAGTAGTAATAAATCATGCATTCTTGGAGTTGACACGTTGTTTTCACGAAAATATGTCTTCTCGTTGTTCATCTGAAAATCGAAACAATCGAAAAATTTAACTTTTATTAGTGTTCCGTAACTGGAATGTAAACGACGAACCAATGAGAACAGTGCCAGCCACGTATTACAAAGGTGGCAGAAAACTCGTTAAATTTTGTTCCGTTTTGTCAGCTCCGGTAAATGGCGGCCCCTTTTATCGAGCAGGTCGCGCCAATCATAATCATGTTATTTTCACGGGAAACGGTTGATTGTACGACTGCACGGTTCCGATCTTTGCTGACCACGCGGACGCATTCGATGCCTCCAGTTCCATCGTTCTGGTCGACGACCCAATTTAACCTGGGGGCAGTCCAGAGGGTAGATTTCTGATCGGCTACCTGAGCAATGAACCAATGAATGAAATTCCTTCGACCGTTTCGTAGAACGTTACTATCCCCTCGCTCTTTATTGCTACTACAAACTACACGCCTCTTGTATCAACAGTTGATGAGATTTACTTCATTTCAATTCATGAATATCCACCCTGCCTGCCTCGCTGACTCGATTCCGATCAAATGTATCGTTTTGCCTACACATTTCTGTCCCTGTCAGAATATTAAATTCTACTGTATCCAAAAAAGTATGATACTTCAAAGATGATTCCAAGATTGCGGTCTGACGATATTTCATAATGAAATTGTCTTATGAATTTTCTGAAATGAACTTTTCCGTGCAACGAGTTCCAATATGCGATCTAGAAAATTATTTTGGCAAAGTACTCAACAATGGCATTAGAGGTTTTATTCTACATGTATGTTGCACTAGCATTGCACGAAGCAACGAATTTATGCTATTTATTTTACGAATGAGAAATTATAGACACCACTACAATTTTCATAATTGAATTTGCTGGCCTTTTACACTATTTTCACCTTTTCAACGCTTCTGATCCATGTTCACGATACATGTTACAGAAACCCATACAAGTTCAAGATCAATTCCACGCAATCGTCGATACCGCATCATTGGAGAAACTTAATCCAGAAGAAGCTGCTGGTGTACATTGCATTGAAATTGATATTTTTCATACTAAAAATTCCGAGACTTGCACAGCGATCGACCATTCGATTGCCTCGAGGAATATTCTTCGGCCACGGCTAGGCTACGAGCGGTTGCTAGCCGAAATTAAGATGCTTTCTTGCAAATGAATAGCTTTCGGTGTACGGAACGTATGCGTACGGTCAAAACAGGAATTTCAAAGATGAAATTACCTTACGAGGAATTCCTGAATCGGTTGTACGAACGCGGCAGTTAGGTCCGAATCGTGACAGCCCAGGGCGTGCACGCGAGCGTGCAAGAAAATTTCAGATCGAGCTGGCGAAATTGGAAGGGAGGCCTTTTAACGAGATGCGGTCATCACTGTGCCCGAAACTCTACGCTCATCTTTTTACGGTGGTCTCTCTTCCACGCGTGCACCTTTCTTTTTTTCCACCCCCACTTTTCCCTTTCCATTTCCACTGCCTCCTTTTTTCTCCGGCAAAACAGGGGTAATTATATTTCTGATAGTTTGCACACCATTTTCGTCACGAATGGTCGTTTCACGCGGTGCTATCGTACAAATATCAGTCACGCACTGTACTATACCGATTTTAATATTTTTCTTGTTGACGTTGAATTGCGAGCACGTTTTACTCCAGGGCGCAACAACCAATGTATACTATGTATTATTTCGCAAAATCTTGTCAATGACAACAAATGGAATTTTCTTTCTACCTTTCATCATTGTAATGCATATACGTTCCAAATAATATGTATGTATATGTATACATATACATATGTATCGACGTTGTAACAAACTTTTTAATCTTTCCAATGTTTTAAATCTCATCGACAAACTGTCCGAATACTTTTGACGACGAAGGGTAGCGACGAAGACTAGCCCACCGTGCAACGGCCTATTATTTCGCAAAATCATGACAAGACGACACGGCATGGCATGTGATCCCGGCGAGTCTTCATTTGCACAATATTTTCTAACACTTGGTCGGCCGGGCAAAGTTTCATCACAGCCCATTGAGACACACTCGAGAAGATGGTTTCCCCTGGAGTTCTCGAAGGTACAAAAGGATGCTGCGCTCTATGTATACACGCTCTCTATCTCTATCTCACTCTCACTCTCCCTCCCTCTCGGTACCTACGTATTGCAAATTTAAACCGGCGTATATCTCAGGGCGTAACCAAAGAGGTAGGTAGGTAGGTAGGTTGGTTGGTAGGTATAAGGGATCTTATTGATCTGGTAGCCCGGGGCGTGTCATCCTGGGCTGTTGGCCGCAGGGAGGACCGCGGCTAACCCTAAAGCAAAGGGGGATCCCCGTGGCTGGCGCATGCGCCCGCGAGACCGTTTTCTCTGCCCAGAGGGCTAACTTACACCAATCACCAGGAGCTAGAAACCCTTTTCGCCGAGGGGTTTCGCCAAGAACTTCCCTCTCCGAGGGAGAGAACGCCGGCTATACATACACATACACATATATACACATGTATGTATGTATGTATGTATGTATATCGCAACGCGATCGTCCGTCTGCTCTGCCCTCTGCTCGCCGAAATCACCTCTATTCGTCTCCGAATGTTTCCCTCGTGGCCTTCCGACCAACCAACATTCTTATTACCGCCATTATTACGGTGCTCCCTTTTAACGAGTGCCATTCCCTGTTTTACCTGACCCGACTCCCCTCTTTTTATCGTCTCGAAAACGTTCCTCGCAGGGAAAACGATTTTCCACACGCCGCGCCAGTCCGTAAAATTAAAGGAAAAATTTATCCGTAACTTCGAAAATATTCTGTCCGTGCGGTTTACTCCGAAGGGTGAGCTCTCTGCTTCCACGCCTCTGAACTTACAAGGAACGATCCTGAAGGATCTTTATGCAAAATTAAAATGTTCTGCATCAATTGCGAGAAACACGAGAGTTAAATAGAAATTTATTTATTCTTTTAATCATTTGAATAAGTGACAAATAATAAAACAAATAATAATAATACATATGTATAGTTCAACTCGTTATTTGACGTTCTCACTGGCTTGTGTTCCATGCTCCCTTTCCCAAAAATTCATATAATCTGCAATCTCGTTATCGCGAATGTACAAATAATAAATTTTCTTAGATTAATTGTCAATTTAGAGATATTGAATGTTATGTTATAAAATTCTACACCACCACGTATATGAATATTTGTGCACGCGTAGTAATGTATTTTATAAGTTTTGTAAGTGTTGTCATGCCACCGAAAGATTAAATATTGATTGGGCGTGAATCATTGAAAATGCCGCGGCGATCGCTGGAAATTGCGTAAACATTCGCGGACTAATAATCGGAAAGATCGATTTTTGCGTAGCCGCGCGAAAAGTGAATCATAAAGAATTTCCAGGAGTAATCGAATTATTAATACATACGCGGCGACCATATATCGCGAGCGTAAGCAAATTATGTTCGTGTTGTTTTGGTAAAATATATTCCGCGGCTTATAATTTGCCCGTCTCGTTCATCTTGCGTAGAATTCGCAAACGGCAACGAATAAAATGAAACGAGGGTTCCTTGATCCCCGCGCGACGTGACTCGACGCGACTCGACGCGACTCAACGCAGCAAATACACCGTGATCTGCTATTAGTTTTGCCGTCGTAAAGTAGTTAAACATACGGCACGACGATCTATACAGCTTCTAAACCAGTTTCTGGCATCGGCATGAGTTATCAAGACATAACAGTTCGGACGCTGTAATTACAACAGTCCACCGGTCGTAATGTTTCCGCGTGCGTTCTTCATTTAAAAAACGCGCAAACGGTTGTTGCGCATGGAGATTCTTACACCGTACGAAATCAAAAACCCGATCGAAAACTGCCGCGTGATTACAGTAGTTTCTTTATTGCAACTTCTCGCAGGTTGATCGAAATATTACGCCGTATTTGCATGGCGTATTAACATTTACAAACAAGAAACTGATTCATTCCACACTTTTCGACTTGGACAAGACCTCGCGTGGAAGTGATTTAAAAGCTAACTTGGACTTTGTCAGCTACCCTGTGTTATATATTTATTAAAAAGGTATTCCTATTCCAGTGGATATTGCAATGCGTATCTAGTAAATTAAAGATAATTCTTATTGATTTGATCGTTCTTATCGTTAGTCTAGGTGAAATGTCTCGTGGAAATTTTAACAATTCGAAAAACGAGCAACGTGGAACCTTGAATATTCGTCCCGCGAGCAATACAGGGTTGCACCATGGTTCAAAAGTGCATCAGCATCGGCATCAGCATCGACAAGAGAAGGGTGGAACGTGGCATCTCGTTATCGAACGACACGGAAATTCAAGAGGACACCGCGGGCAGCATTGTCGACGGTTCAAGGATCGAGAACGCAATCGAGGAGGGGTCGCGAGCGTCGATCTTTAACGAGCATGCTAACTATTGGTACTTATCCGCCACGGTGTTTACACGCACCGTGTTATGGACTTCTTTCATGGACTGTCCCTGTCGTTTCGCCTCGGATCGGCTTCGGGCTGTTCGGTTCGCGCGCGGCAGTCGTAAATCACCATGAAAGTCATCGTCGCGCTTCTACGACCTCGTAGGAGGCCGTAGAAGAGCGAGGACGAGTCGAGGAGGACACCTAGAGACACTGGAGAGGACACCTAACCCAGACCGGAGATTAAACGGCGCGGCGCGGCGCGGCGCTGCGAGGCGGTGAACGCGGTGAACACGGTCAACGCGGTATGGTAGGAGACTCTGTCACAGACTCTGCTTTCTCCGATTTCGAACACTTTCCTACCGGCACACGCCACGCCAACAATTCAACCCTTTGCTGTGCAAATATACCTTCTGGGCACGAGCACCGTCTAACGTTTCGCTTGCGAACAGTCTTGGCTCGCGCGCGCGTGCGCACACACAGGACGGGGGGTCTCGTGTTGATTTTATTTATCTGCGAAGCCGTGTGCAATCTGTCTACGATGCTGATTCTTTAATCCTTCGTTTACCAGTTCTTTTCTTTGAAAATGGTTAAGGTAAAAATCAGGAGGATGGTATATTTTCCAAGATAATTTTTTTTATAGAATATTGTATTTTAAAATACCAATTACAATAATTATATCCTGAAAATGATTAATCTACGAGTATCGCATAATTGTTTTAGTCAAAATAAGTGTTCTAAGAAGGCTAGGAACAATATAAAATGTGCAAATGAACGTTTTCATCAAGAAACTGTTTTAACTGCAATTTTAACCGTGTAATAAAGTCAAGAAGAATTATTGTATAAATGTATAATTTGCTACAATAACGGGTCAATTAATTTTGAAGAATAAACGCCACTGCGAATGTGTACACGAATTAGAAGAGTTTGCGATGTTTGGCAGTCGAGCAATTAGGGTCGAAACCTCAAAGGATCAGGTTGTTGATAGTACTATTGTCTCAGGGAAACTTTCTACCCCACCTGCGGGAAGAATTTCTTCTTCTTGTTTCTCTCGTGCTCGCTGCTGCGTTGCATTTTATTCTCTCACTCGGAAGCAGTTTTATGAGGTCTTCAAACACAGTGTACAGGAAAAATGTAATAAACTGCGTACCATCTAGCTGTATACCTAATAAAAAACATCTTCGTGGATTCTTTCATAAGACTTTTACTTCCTCGAAAACTGCATTATCGTGTACAGAACGTTCTACCGAAACAAGTTAATTTCCGTTTATTAATCTTGTCATTTTATAGAACTTCTATCGTAAACCGCAGTTTCGCAGACTAATTCGATTATTATTATACCGCGTCGACCACGAATTCATCTAAAAACTTAGAAAAATAAATGTGTAATAATTAATTCGAGCCATATCGAACTGCTTCGATGATAATTTAATTTGGTAATTCGGCGAACCGATTCCGACAAAAATTCCGCTGTTTCCGTATGTCTCGTCGGAATATTCTGATCTGTGTTTCAGATTGCACGTTAAATACGTGTTAAAGCCGCGATTCACCGCGCACCGCAACATGTATGTGTACCGTGTTTAATATTGATTTTTAAATATTTGTTCATAACACCTGCCGATGTATTATCAATTAATCGTTACAAATATGTTAATAAGATGCGTACCCGGGCGTAATTTGATCGAAATGTCGCTGATCGCTCCGCGTATTCTCTGTAAGCATCGAAACTGGTTTCGATGTAAACTCGTCGAATACGATTTCGGTAAATACCCACCTCGCCGCTGATAGTTGCGCTGTGTGCACAACTAGTTCCGGTAAACACGCGCCGCGGTTGATTAACCGAAAATTGTCGATATCAATGTCCATTGTGAGTATCGAATTTCTTGCGCAGTTCGTACACGCTTATCGCGGCGATTAGAATTATCTTGCAATTCGTTAATGCGCTCCGGAATAACTGATCGTTAACTTTCTCTACCTTGTATCAATAATACACTATGTAGATTTATTTGTATAGATTCTGAGATCTTACAAAAATATATTGTCAAATTCTTCTATGAATATCTACTATTATTTTAATGGTTCCCGTGAAAGGTTTTTCCGTTCTGAACAATTTAGCAAGCAATTGATTTTTGTTATAATCTGTCCGGACATATTTTAAATGTCTCTTGATTTTATTTCCACGAATTTTCGTTTCCTGCTGATATTTATCGGTTATGTCGAAAAATCGTCGCCTCCGAATCTTGGTGGATTTTTTGTATATTGTGTTTCTTGGTTTCGAAAGTACGATCAACCACGCAGATAACCCGATATGCGATATAATTTATTTCGAAGCAGGACGAAAGTGGAAAAATATTCAAGAAATGAATTTATATCCAAGTTTTCGTTCGAAATACACGTGTACGAAGAGAAATCCGCAATATTGCCAGCGGCGTTTCAAACTCTACTCCGTGATAGTTATCGTGTTCCGATAAATCGAGTGCGTGTTATCCTTAGACGCTGGTGAGACACGGGAAAGCGAGAAACATCATGCTCGTGCATTATAACAAAAGAGTGTATGAAATTTCTAACTAACAACAGTAATAAACATACTATGTGCTATTTTGTTGGAATTCTCGTGTATTAGGAAACTGTAATTGCAATGCATTTGATTCAATGAAATTGAACAAACCTTTCTTGAATGAATAAAAAAGAGTTCGCGCAATATACTGTTAAAAATTTGAGAAAACATTCTTCTTTGGGCTCGCGTGCTATTACCACAGCTCGACTACGAACACACGCCAAAGAAAGATAGTTTCGAGCATCTTTTATCGGTGCGATCGACGCTCTTACAGCTTCTATCGCAGCTCTAACGTAAACGTACCCTAATGAACATACATGGATACACACACGCAAGATCCAGGCTATCGATCCGAGCATTCTGAGAGCAGTCTTCAATGAGCTAACCGTGCTCTGTACGGTACCTGTCTGTCCGCCATTGCGTAGACGAGTTTTGCTTTGGCAGGGAGATACAGAAGAAGCATACATATGTATACATACAGTGTATGTATAGTTGCTTACGATCAGAAAAATTTTAGTCGTTCATACTGTTGTATGGTTATTTGTAACCATAACATAAATAAATCTTAAAATAATCGAATTATTTAATTTTTCGAAAAATTTCTGCAATATTTACCTGACCTAAAATTACTTATTATTTTTGGTCTCTGCCTAATGCATTTCGGTACAAGTTCCCGATTTATCGGAGCCGTTTCGATCAACAATTTGATCGGCAGCTGCAAGTAGACCGCGCAGCAAGCTCGTCCGATCAGCGAGAAAGCAGTGAAATATGGAAGGAGGTATACATATATACATACAACATACATCCATGTACATATGTACGTAGTATGCTTCGCATCGTCGTCGGAGACCCGTGGTCGTCCTGAGGAAAGCGGCGCGGAGCAGCGCGGAGCAGCGCGGAGAGCGAGAGTTTATACGCGTCGAGGGCAACTGAAATTTATAATGTCGGGTAATCGTAGCAGGGCGTGCACGCACCTGGGTACTAGGGTACCGGCACGTTATTATGATTAGCTACTTTCGGTCCGGTCCAAGGGAGTGCTGGAGATTCCGATCGGATACGCGATACGCGACGCACACCTCGGATTACGGCCGGAGAAGATGATCTTCCTGCGGACGCCCGGGGCCGTCGTCAGGTACCTACACCCTACCCACCTCCTACCAAGACATACTTCATTTATTATGACTGTGATCATCGATTATGCACCGACGTCTAACCCCCTCCCCATTCAACCCGCACCTTCACCCCATCGGGTCCTGTTTTACCTTTCCCTCTCTCCCTCGAGAGGAGAAGAGTATCGTCCCGAGTCTTCCTGTACCTCCTCGTCGCTCCGTCTCGCCCTCGTCGTTCTTCTTTTCTGTCTCTCGATCGCATCGCGCGGACTCTTTCCTTCGCGATGCACTCCGCCCGATCAACCGCGAGCACGCATTATCTGCGGCTAGAGGATATACGAAGCGGATTACGCCGAGGGGACCGATGAATGTCGGCCGACCCCTCTCCATCCCCGATCACCGTGTCCGCTAAGGTCCGTGGCGAATTTTCGAGAGTTGCCCCTCTCGAGGATCTTCTTCTCCTCGCTCTCCTCTCGGATACAAATGGCTCCTTGCTCGGAGATCCGCGAGTCGATTGCGCGAGATCTAACGAGACGCCGCGCCGCGCCGTGACCGATACTCGAATGCGCTCAAGGTCGCTTCGAAGAGTGGGATCGGGACTCCTCGGACCAAATACGTATCGTGATTAGAAAAAGTCGGAGGGTTCCGTGTCTCGATCAGCTGCAAATCGTAAGGTCGTAGGTTCAAACGCTGCGTCCGGTTCCCTCTTTTTCCTAAAATCCTACAAGAGTTTGCGAAACGCGGTGAAGCTTCTTTTTGGAAAGCTATGTACAATAGCTAGTAGAGGTATGCAGGTATACTCGATATTTCGTTCCATTCGACTGCCAGTAAGAGGTTTCGTTACCTTGGAACGTCGCTGCAAGTGGAATTGGTCAGCGATGATCAGACACTGCGGCGAGCGATGCTTGGAACGACATCGCTCCATGTTCTCGATTTTATTTGGCCTGTGGAAATTATTGAGAGCAGCCTTTCTTGAACCGACTACGTTACAGCGAGATGAATCGTGTTAATAAAATAATGTCTGGTCACTTCCTGCATTTTCACATCGGCGCGGCGCGGCGCGGCGTACACGACATCATTCGCACAGAAGCAAGTCAAAGCCCTCAGCCAAAATATCGAAACAGCTTCGACACACAAACTCAACAGTGCACTCGATGGAAGGTTGAAAATCAGCTTTGAGAAATACTCGATTCTCGTTTCCCTTTACAGCGTTACAATGTAAATGTAACTAGTACTGGCTATATGGTACGGTACATCCATATAACGACGCGGGAGTTTCGTGCAAAGGGAAGCGTTCCGCAACGCTCGTATTACGGTACGCAAACAAATATTATTAAATGAACCGTGTATTCTACAAACCTACATCTACTATCTGAAAAATTTCAAAAACGGATCGCTAACTCCTTCCGCACCCTCGAAAACAACTTTCCAAGAATCATCCCTCTAGGCACGTACAGTAAGTGGAAACAAACGTATCTCAGATTTCTATGACTATTCTTCTCTTCTGAAAGTGTTAACACCGCTAGAGTACTCGATGCATCGTCAAACCTATTTTCCATCATCGGAAAAAAGTTGATTTTTCGTGGTTCGTCCGTTGATCGACGTCGTCGGACGGAACCGTTTCTTGCTTGTCAAGCATCGGAGGGCGTTCTCTCGCGGAATTTTCCGCAGGGCGGCCGGTTCGCGCCATAAATCTCCGATTGCATCGTTTAATACTTTTTCGCGCGTGCTGTAATAAACGAGGGGGTGGTCGCGCGCGAAATTTACATGGCCGGTACGGTGGAGGGTTGCGAGGTGGGGCGGTGTGGGTTTGGTAGCTGGAGAAAGACGGTACGGCGCGACGCGGCGCGGCGGAGCGTATATCCCTTGTCGCGGGACAGAGGCGACAGGATTCCGGGGGAAGAAGGAGTAAAAGCAAGAAGGCTAGACAGGGAGAAAGGGATAGACTGTGCAGTCGGGGTGGAGGAGGGGAGAGAGAGGCACCGAAGTTGGAATTGATCGGAGGAGGAAGGATTGGAGGGACGGAACGGAGGGTTGCCTGCAGCGCAAGCGCCCCTCAGGCGACGTCACATTGATTCCTCCGGGAAGAGCTTACAAAATGGCCGCCGGCGTTCCATTCCTTCCTTGCTATTCGTACGGGGTAGGCTTCCGTCTATCTAGGTCTCTTTGTCTGAGGTATACGCGAATATGGGCGGCTGCCGTGGCGCTAGACCCTCCTCCCTCTCTCCTCTCTCGCCTCCGTTCCTCTTTCTCCGTTGGGTTCGAGGAAATCGATGCACCTTAGGGAAAGGAATCGCGTAGCTCTCTACTATATGTATGTATGTATGTATGTATGTATGTTTGTATGTATGGATCTATCTATCTATCTATCTATGTATCTATCTATCTATCTATGTATCTATCTATCTATCTATCTATCTATCTATCTATCTATCTACCTATCTATCTATCTATCTATCTATCTATCTATCTATCTATCTATGTATGTCTGTATGTATGCTCGCTGGTATAATCTAGCTAGAGCTTACCGGCTCGGTGGATGGCCGTGTTCGGCTGGATGGATCGCGGGGCGAAGGAGAGTTGCCAGCGCGGAAGGAATTGAATTATCCGCCGAGGCGGAAGGTGCAACCTCTAAGGATGAACTGGAACCTTCCTAAAGTGAATCTTAATCTGATACCGGGCGACGCGACGGAGCCGTTTATCGGGGACTAACCGCTGAACAAGATTGTTTTCGGACGGCCCAACCCTCTGCACCCGGGGGTGAGACTTCGCCAGGGAACCGTCCAGGAAGCTAACCCTTTCCGGTTCCCGAGATCGTAGACGGGACAAGCTCCTCGTCCGAAATGAAACGTTGGCGTTTTAATGGCACGCTTCAGCCGCCGGACGATTGCGGTAATTATACTCGGGATCGGAAAGTATAGTGTCTCGCGGCCGTGTTTATTTGCTAGGAGCGGAGAGGACCTCGAACAAATGGCTCGCGTCGACGCGACGCGGAAATTATTTCATCGAGACTGCACGGTTTTTAGTCTGACAATGAGCGTGATCGAGAAAGTTCATGTTTTTCAGGTCTTATCGCGAGTTGTGTTGTTGCTGGTCGCATTTTTCTATCCTGTACGTTTACCACTCTAAAATGTACATTCTGTAATATCTAGACGGCGGATTTTATTATAAAACAAAACTGTGAGTATGTTAGAAGAATCTTGTTGAAAAATAACTGTAAATATCATTATTTTATGCTCAACTGCTCAAATGCTCAGTCGGTACAGAGTAATTAAAAGAATACCGAGATGTACCGAGATTGTACCGATTAATTGGGACACAGGTTTTAATCGTTGGACCTTTCGTGCAACAATATCCAAAGAGCGAACGACGGTTCGTTATTTATTTATTACGGCTTCGAGGCTGGCAAGACTCCGATTGTTGAACAAAGCTCGTTGCCTCGGCTGGCGAATCGTCGGTAAAGGGGAAACGATTATCCTCGAACAATCGAATTATTATGCAACACGCGAGCCGGATGAATTATGGCCGTACAGGGTATCTGCGTTCTTTTATCGTGAGGAACCTCTGACCGCGGCATTCAGCGTGGAGGATTAATCCGGGGACCTGTAATTGCGCGACGCGTGCAACGGTGTCCGTGGCTCTGTATGCACACGGTGCATCTGCCTGATTGCATTATTGCAACGTCATTAAAGTGACGGCCTTGAGTGTATCTCGTTCGAGCCTCGAAATTTCAAGCGACCAACGACGCCGCGGAATTAATGGTGTCACGCAACCGGTAATGAGCCTTCGGACGAGTTCATTAGGATTTACATAATTGAAGCAGTTGACATGCGAGGAGGCGCACCGGCAATCGATGAAATTGATATTTTTCGGTTAAATAGTCGCGTGTCGACATCCCTGTGTCGCCACTCTTTCCAATTTTCCCGGTCAACATTTTCAGGAACTAGGAACTTCGGTGGTCGGAAATATTTTATAGTAATTATATGTTTTTCTTGTTGCCAGCGGTCCGTGTAATGCGACAATATTGTATATTGACTGATATCGGACCATTAATCGAAGCTACAATACCGCGGCCCTGTTGTAAGCGTCGCGTATCGATCCAACGATAAACGGTAAATGACAATTAAACAACCCTCCCTCTCTAACGCATACCGTCCACAATGTTGTGTAACTACATAGAACGAAACTTTGCATGCGATTACACGAAGTTGATTGAAATTAAACCGGTCTCTCGAATCGCTGTCCAAATCCCTCGTTCAGACTGAAGAATATTTCATAGAATTAAATATTTATATATGTACATTCTTTCGTTTACGTATGTAGTACGAATCGAAAACACGAATTTCGAATCGAATTTCTAACTAGATATAAGTACATATTATCTTGTAGCACGCGTAAATATCCAAAAGGATAACCGTTTTATCGAGAATTAATAACTATCGCTTTTTCCTACTTTAAATCCTTTTAAGCGAACAAGAATCTGTTTAACGATCCCGATTATATTGATCGTACTCGTAATAACCTAGTCATTATTCTCAAGAGCATAAAGAGATAGATAAAAAGAGAGAGAGTTTTTTAAAAAACGAGAAACAATGCAATTTTTTTTCAAACTTAAACCAAACGACAGGTATTTTACGTAAGATGGCTTAATATTTTCTACCGACGCGACGCGACGCGACGCGACGCAACGTAGCACAGATACGCATTAACGATAATCATCTACGCGCGAATAACAGACGACAACACTTTACGACGATTTAATGCACGATACACTTTTCCTGAAAGTGTATGCGCATCGGCCGAGCAATGCGTTTATGCAAATTTACACGGGTACGGGTAGTTGTACACGTGCGTAAGTACACACCGAGCGATTGCGGCTCGATCGAATGTTCCCGTTTCGCCAGCGGTACCTACTCTTGTGCAAATGGGAGCCACGATCTACGGTGACCATGAAATGCCACGCGAATATATCACGTTGCCGATTAGGCTCTGTCCGATTCCCATTAAATTTCCTATCGTATGTAAGGAAACGATAATGCGATTTTATACGATCTATTAGGTTTCGGCCGCTTTGAAAGGCAAATTCGGAATTCCAGAGGTCGGGGCTCGTTTAAATTTATTAATCTTTATTAATTAGTATCCGCGGAATGATATATTCATCGCTGAAATTGTGAAATTACTGTCGTTCGTCAGGTGTCAAGTATTAGAATGAAAATCCAAAAACCTCGCAACTTCCTAAACAGCGCGAGTTAATACAACTCGGACCGCTATGGATAACCTAAACGTCGCTAACGGGAGACAAATAAATTATCCTAGGCAATTTTGTTTAAAACTTTTTTTCGAAACTTTTTTATTCGACAGTGCATTCGCGCAGCAACTTCGGACCGGGTTCTCCGTGATTCCCTGCTCGCCGTACGATTTTGCGTCTAAGCGGGGAGGTTCGGTCTGCGGTGATCATGAAATGAAGCTTCAATATGCATGCGGTACACCGCTCTTTCACCCCTTTCTCTGTGCCGCTGCATCCACCTACGCGTACACGGTGCCCCGCGCTCGTCCCAGTCCGCTCACCCTGCTTGTCCCGAATGGAATCCTTTCCCTGTGCCTGCTCTCTGTCTCTGTTCCCCGTCAGACACACTCTCGATGGGGGTGGTTGCTGCTAGTGCCAGCTGGATCATTATCCGCTCTCTTTCCCTCCCCGCTCCTCCCCACCCCTCCCCTCCCCTCGCTCGCAACCTGTCTCTCTTGCTCCGCGATGCGAGCCAACCTCTCCGCACCGTTTCCTCTTCGTCCTCGTCCTCGTCCTCGTCCTCGTCCTCGTTCTCGTCCTGGTCCTCTTGCTCGAGCGGTCGACGCGGCACAGCGCGGCGCGGCGCGGCGCGTCGGTTTTGCTCCCGCTTGTACATCCGCGACTACGTTGTCCATCCACCCGTTCGTCTCCATCGGCTCCAACCCCTGTCCTATCGCTCTCTTTAGCTATCCTTCTCTCGCCATTGTATGTATATCGGCGGCTAAGAGGAGCAGCTGCTTCCCGGCAATCGTGATTTTCCGTCCCCGCACCGACGACGGACCAACGTAAACCTGGAACTGCCGCTGCCGCTGCCGCTGCCGCTGCCGCTGCCACTGCCGCTGCCGCCGCCGCCGCCGCCGCCGCATGAGAGCAGGCCAGATGTGACTACACACGTCCCGCTTTGTATCCCGCGGGTTATTGAAATTCTCGCGTGCAGACGAACCCCGCCGCACCACGCCACAACGCGTCGCGTTGCCCAGCCCCGACGACGCGACGCGACATTGTATTCTCTCTGCGAGTACAGTACAGTGGGCTGGATCGAGAAATTTGGTGACACGCATTTTGCCGAAAACCGAAAGTTCTTTCTCGTATCGATATCTAATCGATAGCGGATTTTAACACCGTAAGTTTTTCCGCTCCTCCCTTCGATCGATTCGTAAGCCCGATACCTTTTGCTAGAACGTTTCTTTTTCTTTTCTCGACCGTGTCCCGAGCAACGAGGACGAGAGCCCTCCACAGATCGTGAGCGTTCCGTGAGTTCGGGGAAATAGGTTGCCGAGATAAACGGCGAATTATAATTTTAAATTAGATCCGCGGCGGCACCTCCCGCGCGCGCCGTGCTTTCCTCCCGATCCCGTACACGCGAGTTCCCGGATAACCGCTGATTTTAGGGTAGATCCTGCGTGTTACCGTCGAGCCGTCGAGTGTCCTCTCTACGGTCGAGGGTTGGGCCGAGGCAGAGCCGAAGTGCCTCGCCGATGAGTCTGATATACAGGGTGGATCGAGAAAAGTGCGAAAATCGCGAGAAACCAAGAGTCGGTACATCCAGCCTTCGATAAGTCGAATTTAACGCTAAATCTACGTCAACGGTCAACGGGGTAGCCTGGTTCACGTCGCCAGTTTTCCACAAATTTTTCGGAATTTTTTTGCAACTATCGAAACTATCGAAGCTTTTGCATTGAAACTTTGCACACACATTTATTGCTATTTGAAGAATACGTGTGATTTTGTTTTTATGTAAAAATAATTAAAAGTTACGCGAGTTATATAGTTTTTTATAGAGGATGTTTTGAAAAGTATGGATCGACGATTGGCATGATTCCGGGTTTTCTATTGATCGGAAATAAAAAATGAAGTTGTATGTTTATCGGCATGAATGCAATTTCGGCCCGAACGAAAATAAATTAAAAATCTTGATTATTTAAAAAATGAGCAACATTCTGAAATCAAATCACCAATTATTTTGATATCGTTTCGCCAGAAATTCATTTTAGAATAAATGGGGAAATTGGAATGTAGAATTAATATGAATCACCATCGGAAGTTTAATTATATTTATTGGTAGATTTCGTTTTCCGGCAAGATTTGCGCGTACGACGTTAATCAACCGAGTCGAGCCTCGATATTTTGCTGCTGCCAATCCGAATGAATTTGTCGCATAAACAATGGGGTAAAGTATACTCTGGTTACCAGAGAATCGACATTAACCCCCGCTATGTCTGTCGGGGCTATAAATTTCAAAGCGATAATATAATGCGGCTCGTAAGTCAAATTAGTAACGAAATTAGATACTGCGTTTGATAGAACTGTTAAGCACTTTATTGAAACAATAAATGCGGGAGAAAAATTAATGGTTCATTTTCTTAAACAAGTGCCTTATTTAAAAGTATTTGCTTTAATAATATAATTTGAACAAGCTGAGAATCATAGATTGGCTCGGATTAAATAATTTTCACTTTTCTACCGTTTAAAATTGCTCATTTTTGCCATAATGCATAAAATCCGCAGCCAGTAATCACCCAGCACCGTGAATTCGATCAGGCTTCCAGTCTTCGAAGAATGTTGCAACGGTGATCGAAGCAAGAGGGATATAAAGGAACGAGCATGGTTCCCCCGGAGCGTGGTACCGGAGTTTGCGTCGTACACGTCGATGTCCTCGATCAAGATGCTGGCCAAGCAAACATATTTACCAGAGCAAATTGCACGTCCCTAGTCACGTATGCATATTAACGGCCACGTGCCGAAAGGCCGGTACACGTCCACTTCCACTTCCACGTCCACTTCCACTTCCACTTCCACTTCCGCTGCGGCCCGATGCATCCATCGAAATCCCGCGTGTTAGCGCCGGCCCGGTAAGATTGATGTGGCCGGTGTCAGCAACATAATTGAATGAGTAGCCTGGTACCTGTGTCGGCGCTCATAGTGAACGCCGCGCCGCGCCGCGCCGCGCCGCGCCGCACCGCCGCCGCCGTCCTCGCTCTTAATTCTGCCGCTCGCGGGTACGAGCTCGGACGGGCCAGAACCTAAACCTTCGATTAATTACCGGCGAACACCTGGGATATACAACTGGCCTCGGTGCTGGGATTGGCCTTGAGCATTCCACCATCGATTCGGTGCACAACCTTCCTGTGACCGTCACCTTCTATTTCCCATATCCTGCCTGTCTCGCCTCGTAGATGACACTAACCATTCATAAGATGGTCATTATCGATTCCGCGAATCGACGATAGCGATCATTTACGATTCAAAGATCGTCAAATCCTAAAGCTTGAAATTTACGACTTTTTGCTAATTGTAAGATAAATTATAATCTTCGGAGGTTCCATTTTCGTCGCTACTCCTTTCAAACATGCTTATCACCGAATGTCGAGCGCACGCAACGCAACGACGCGGCGCGGCGCGGCGCGGCGCGGCGCGGTGGCCTCACTCTGAACCAACAGATTTCGGGACGCCTAGTTTTTTCAGCATCGTGAAAGAACCATTCATCGCGGCGAAGTTGTGGTTCTCGGCTACTTACCGAAATCAAAAGCATCCTAGCGCGGTTTCAATGAGGCAGGACAGCGTCGAATTCCTCGGACGGCTGAAGGTTTCGCGGACACCTTGTGTGCGCGGAACAGTTTGTCGAGGTTCAAAAAGGAAACGAGAGAATCGTTTAGGAAGTGTACACGATCCCTTCATTTTACAAGCGTCCGTAATACGCGTCGTGGAGAGAGATGAGAGAGAGAGAGAGAGAGAGAGAGAGAGAGAGAGAGAGAGAGAGCGAGGAGAAGAAGACATTTTCTTTGATGCGACTCGTGACCTACAATCTTAGAACGGAGCCTATTTTTAGAGCAAAGAACACCGTCTTGTCCGCGGATCTGTTTCAAACACGTCGTCGTCCGCGGCTCATTTCGCACGCCCTTTAACATTCTTTCGTTTTTAATGAGCAGTCCATGCCCGCGATGAGATATTCCGAGCCAACCGGAAATCCTTCTGTTAGGAGACACCACAGACAAATGGGGGCGGCGAGCCCTGGGAAACCGGGAGGAGCGTGAGCCATACTCCATATGTATATGCATATATTCGATCAGCTGTTGCAGAACATCGATAAATTAACAGTAAGAACTGTATAATGCCATGAAAGCCTCGAATCTCTGACCAGGTTGTTTCTTGGTTTCAGCGAGGCGTGTCCGGCCACGTTCGATCGCATTTCCGTTAATTTTACAACCAGCGCGAGGACAATTATCGGCACGTTTGTTTAGCAAACACGGGACCGGCTCTGCGCCTGCCGGCTCGCTGTAGGCAGAAGCATTACTTCCGTCCGCATTTAGTTAGGCTGCTTCTGTTTGGACTGGGAGGGGGGCTAGGTCCTTCCCGATAGGCAAACTGCGAAAACGCGCCCTCCAGTCACCGTACCGTCAAATAATAACAAGCTGCGACGACCACCGAATGGAACTGTGATTTCGTGTTTGCCTTGGGTCCAGAAAATTCCGTAGGAATCGGAACTTTGTCGACCAGCAGCTCCTTCGTAAAAATTAATACGCAAAACAAACAATACAAACGAATTTAATACATATTACTGGTACATTATATCTGCAACCCATCGATACCGTTAACATTAATTTTGATGCAACTCACTTTTCTTGTAATCGGTGCAGACAATTTTTAATCAGCATAAAGATCCGCAGTCTAATTGCAAGTCCGAGTTATCGGTCTGGATTGAGCATCCAATTTTTGGTTTTATTAAATAAATTGTTTCGATACGAGACGAGAATGTAAATTAAAGAATCGCAGAAAGACGGAATTCGGGCAAACTGATCGCGTGTTCGAGAGGCATAAATCGCGAATTGATCGGATATCGATCAAGAAGTCAAGGTTATCCGGTGCGGAATTATTCGAGTGGCGGACGGTTATAATTTGACCGGTGATAAATCAGGAATTCAGCGCGTACTGGTACGCGAATTTGTTCCTTTGTTTTTGCGGCTGCCTGTGTACCTACATCGGCGAGTCGGATCGACCTCCGACCCCCCAAAACCTTCTTCTTCCCGTTTCGTTCGTGGCGAGGAGTAAAAGGTACAAGAGGAGCATCGAAGGGGGCGTACGGTGCGCCACGTCGTAAACATATTTTTATTAAATAATTAGAGATTAGGGCTGCCCTTAATGGGTGGTTAGCCCACTCGTGCCCTCCATTCCGCGCATTCCATTGCGGCGTACGTGAGATTCCCACACTATGTATCTTTTTAAACTTCCTTGCTTTGGCTGCGCTGCACCGGATCGGCCAATTCCTGGACTTTAAATGCTTCGAGCACGTAACACGACCATGGTTAACGCGCTGAACGCCACACCGACGATGCCTATAAAAGTCATGCAAAATCACAACAACTTATTTAATAATGCACGAATAGAAGAGTTTGCAAATGTTTATCGTAACGATGATGCTTGTTACATTCTTACAACTCGTAGGTCCTAATAAATAGGTTTCTTACGCGTAACGGACAACTTTCTGCATCGAACAAAACAGGAGTTGAATAAGTACGCGTTCTCTTAATAGATTTAGTAAATTCAGAGCAACCAAACAGTACCCTTAAATTTTGTTCTCCTCGGAGTTTAGTGCCGGAGCATCCACTGCAGGGTTATTATTGTATAATATCGAGACACGCTCATAATGAACATTTTAAATTGAATTTCAAAAATAGACGATTCCCGAATCATGAATATTTAACTATTTTTCATTGAGTTTAGAAAACCATGGAACCAGTGAAATAATACGAATGTTAAGTATAATTAGGCTGCAGAACTAGCAAATTCTCATTTTCATAGGAAAACTCGAACGACCGAAACGAAATAAAATCTTACTTCCTCCATGAATATGGTATCGGCAAATGGAAAATAGAATGAATCTCTGTGATCAATTCCTCGAAACATCAAATATTAGAATTATACTATGAAATGATCTGCAAATGCACGTTTTTATAGAAGAATTTGCGAACCGTTACAATTTCATTTTCCCCGTTATTGATTTCAGCCAGTATACTAAGCAAGAATCAAATAAAATTCTACTAATTATTATGGAACAGTACGTTTTATCCTTCGTATATATTTCGATCGATGGATGGATGAAGAAATTGATAAAATACCTCATTTATCTCGCTCGAAAACCTCGTTTATTCAGAACCTACCATATATTTCTAATTGAAGTATTACTACATACTACATACTATATACATATGTATATGTATAACCGCGAGCGAGAGGGTTTAGCGCAGCGGTGGAATATTTCAGCCTAGAGTCGGGAGACCGTATCCATGTTCTCTACTGTTTCTTCGGAAGGTTTTTGGTGGAAACGGGATCGCGTCACGGACGAATTTGTTCGATCGCGGATCGCCGCGCAGCCGAATTGTGCTGCTCTGTTTAAACACACGAAGGTGCCGTGTGTACACCGATTCCGTCTGGCGGGTAGCCTTCGTGTGCGTGCCCGTTGATCGCGTATGGGTCTAATATCGGGCCGGTGCTTTGTACCGTCTGTTTGCTTTGGTCCCGGCCTTGTCGGTATCGATCGCGTCTACGAGGGCAGTCTTCAAAATCCACTCGAGATCGTCTAATTCTAGGTGTAGCGTCGACCACCGAAATCCGCAACCTTGCGACCCGCACCGATCCGAGCAAACATCGGACAACGAATTGATTTGATTCGGTGATCCGATGGTAAATTCGACACGCCAGCCAAAACACCGCACCGTGGAGCTCCCCTTCCGGCACAATGGACCAGCGCAGCGTCTTCAGATTGAACGCTGCACGGCCGCGGCGGCCGGGACAAGTGAATTTATCGAGGAAATCGACAAAAACGTCTGCACAATGCTTGGCAAAATACTGGCTCATGGTTTTGTGTGTTTCTCGAAAGTGGTAAAAGAACTTGCCCGTTTTTCGGGGGAAACGGGCCAGCTGATTCTGAACTGACTGGTGACTGACATCTATTATATCTTTTATATTATCTTTTAAAAGACAATTTATAAATCCGTTTTCAATATAACACGGTCATCGATGATCATACTTGTAGGCTTCCAGTACATAATTTTGTTGAATCACTGTTTTCTGAGAAAAAAAAATAAAGAACCACGTTAATGATTCCGATAACAGTGAAATACAAAATTTGAAAGCGGTTATTTGACCTACAGTTTAACATTAAAGAGCCCGCTATAACTCTCGGATCGTACCTAAATAAATCCGTAGGCAATTTCTGGAAGCAGGCTCGAGATCATTCCGCTAAATTAGGTTTAATTTTTCATTCTAAATTCATGCTGTGCGGAATCTTATCCGGCGCTCTATCGGTGATATATCTACGCATTAAAGAGACGGGAAACTTTTAAATGGCCCTTTTTCGCGGACGTTACCTTAATGCCCGGCGGACATAATACTCAAACTTTCACCTTCGCCTGAATTTCGCGGTGCTTTGCTCTATACCCTGGTCCACGACCGCGCCGCGCCGCGCCTCTTCGGTTGTGTTCCGTTTGTTCTCCAGTTTCGTTTTCTCCCACAGTGGAAGTATAGAGCAGAATCCGAGGGAATCGCGAGTACCGAAAAAGCGAGGGAGTGAATATATATATATATATGTATGTATGTATGTATGTATGTATGTATACGGCACCGAGCGAAGGAACAAGAAGAAGAAGGAGAAGAAGAAGCGGGTTTGCCTAGCCGAACAGAACCGAAAACTGTGGTTATGCTCTTCAAGAGCCACTAAAAGGGCGCCTACCTGCCAGAACCATTGATTACCGAAACTCTTCTTCCCACACAGTCTCACAGTCGGAACAGCAAGTCAAACTACGCTAAAAAGCGCTAACGGAGCTCACGGACCACGGTAAGTATACTATCCTCACGCCACTTAGAGACCACTGTAATTTCCATTAGGAACTTTGTGTAATCGCTTAGGTGTCTATGCAAGGCCTTTCTGGGGAACTCGCCGGAATCCGCCTTTATGACGAATCGCAGATTCGGAATGGATACCCTCGACTCTTGGAATCTCTTATGCTTGTTCCGACCAAACCTTTCGATTTTTTCGCATTTCTTCCCATTTTTAGCTAGATATCCCAGTTTCCATTAATTTTCTCAATTATCGCGTGTGTCCCTATTTAAAACTATTCAAAATGTTTTACCTACGTTCGCTATCTTTGCGGTTGGATATCGAAACATTTACGTCAATCTATTGTCCTATGGGAAAAGAAGAAGTTCTGCTTGCAGTGTTGTATACCTACGCACAAAAAAATGTATGTTTTCTCAAAGATTTACATGTGCGTGATCTCCGAACCAGGCGAAACAATGGAGGCTCGTTGTCGGTCGGAGATAGTTAGGCGTGTTCACCTAATTGCTACGTTTATATACAGCTTCTGTGAAACTGTATTCGATGACAGGATATAATTGGAATATTTATCAATCGTTCGCACTTTCACTTTCGGCATGAAAAGTACAATTTCAAGGTTCGACGATTGTTTCAGCTTCTCGTCGACAGATTGTGAGAACTACGGTAGAGTAGAAGTTACAATCGATGGTTACCAATTATTTTTAGAAACGACGTATCATTAAGTTAGTTATGGAGTACTCTAAGGTAGCGTGTACCTTTATGTAGGTTATGCGAATGAAAAGGATCCTTGTTCGAGGTAGAAAATTGTGACAGAAAGAAAATCAGCTATTGGCCGACGCAGGTGAATGTAGGTGCGGTACTATAAATAGAAATTATACGACATTGTGACTGCAACGTAAATGGAAAAACCATTGAAAATTCATGCGACTGCAACTGTTCAATTACGTGGGTGACGAATGAGGAAATTCCTGTGACTGTTGGATAAACTGGAATTACAATTAGAGGTTATACAATGTCTTTGGAATATATCAGTTACCAAACAAAATGATCATTTTTAAAAAAGGCAACTGATCCAAACAAATGTTTATTTTGCAGAAACAGTCTGGTAATAATATTTCTTGATCGAATAACAACTGTATTTTAAAATCGATCGCCTCGCGTGCAACAACCTAATACCTAATACACGTAGAAAGAGCAGTCGGGTTCCCGCGGTAACTGCATCGCGTCAAGGTTAGGGTGGCCGTTTTGCCAAATTCTCGTTTCGCCCGAAATTCGGTGTTGTCTACGTGGGAGGTGTCGGGGCGTCGCATCGCGGTCGTTTCCTTCACCGAAACGGGGAGGATTTCGCGGAAACACCGAGAGACTGGACGGAAGGATTCTCATGAACCAGATCGCATCCTTTGCTTTCGGAAAGGTCTCGTTTAGCGGGTATACATATGTATACGTATGTATAGATATAGTTCGCAGCGTGGAGGACGCTTAGGGCCGAGGGACCATGGCTCTGGAGCTAGAGAAGGAGGCGCCAGGGCGTTCTGGCCGGGGTCAACTAACCTTTTCATTAGGTAACCCCGCGTGTAGGCCGCATCAACCGCGGCCTATAAAGTCCTAAAGCATTGACGCAACAACATAGCATAGGGCATCGGGCATCGAGCATCGGGAGAGCCCCTACGAGGAACCAACAACACCGGGCCCCGCGTTCTTCCAACTATATAATTATATCAGCGTGCCGAAGATAAGCCTAATAATTTGGTGGCGCCACGGAACACTTTGCTGCTTGGAGACACGCGAACGGTAATTATCACCCGCACCAGATCGACGCGGACCGACGCGGCCCTGCCCGGCCCGGCCAGGCCCGACCCGGCCCGGCCCGGCTCGGCCGATTCCTCGTTTCGGACCCTCGTTCTTCATTGAGCTCCGACGGATCTACCTACGGATCTTTAATCGATCCGAGATCGATCCGAAGCCGCGTGGGCGGGACACCTTGTCCCTTCGAATCCGCCAGATATCTATCAATATCGGTACCCCGCTTTCTAATTAATTTATTGGCTGTATTGAATCCTCGCGATTCCTAGACTCTCCAGCCAGCCGGTTAATTATTGCTCTCGCAACGATACGGAAACGATAAACTCTCTCGACTACGAAACGATTGTCAAGATCGAGAAAATATCAATGTTACAGTGGGTGATCAAGTTACAAAACGTATTAATTTTTCAATATAGTCTCGCATAAAAAAGTTGTAGACAAACATTTTTAGTATTTTCTCTGTGATTCCGAGTAATTGGAATTTTTTCAAAAATTTCGTTTCGCGTCATCTAGAAAACTGTTCCAACTTCCAAAAAAAGTGCAAATCGTTGTGGTTCGAAATTAAAAAAATTAAAAATGTCCGAATTGTGATTCACCGTATGCATAGTCGGTATACAGAACTTATGGTAAAATAAGCGAAGAGCCACTTTCCTCGTCCTTTTCGTGTCAGCGTGCAGATACTATATTCGTTTCGGTGGAGCGCGATACATCTTTCGTGAAAGATGTCAAGGTACCGTGGGCCCGTTAATTGACAGTTTTGCGACTTGACGGGTGCGCCTGTTCACCGCGTCGCGTCGCGTCGCGTCGTTTTGTAATTAGAGGGGGCCAAGGAATATCATCGGCAATCTCGTACAGTCACGGGTTAGCGAGCCGTTAGAGATCGTTAAATCACCGGGCGCCGCGCACCGTATGAAATTATCAAGTCAACGAGTCGATCGGGGGCAAATATACAATTCAACGACACGCGATCCCGGGGTTCCGTTCAGTGAACACTTGATATTCATAACGGGCATTGTCGCGATCGCCGGATGCGCATAATGACGACGAAAAACAGATAGAAATCTTTCGCGAGAGATAAGTGTCCCGTAACGAGGGCCGGTCGCGTGGGTGGAAAACGAGATACATATGTATACGTTCGATGGTTCGTGGATAGAAACTCACCTGGGGTGGGGGAGGGGGCTAGTAGGAAGAAGAGGAGAGGAGAGGAGAGGAGAGGAGAGGGAGAACGAAAAATAAAATTTTAAAAAACGCAAAAAAAGGAGATCGGACCGTGAAACTCGTCCATCTGGCGCGAGTGATAATTACCTTTCGCATGGTTTCCAAACATATTCGCGTAGCGCTAGTAAATTGTTAAGCATATCGAGCGGTCGTATATCTTGCGCACGATAAAATCGTAATGAATCTCGCGCAGAACAACCTCGGAAATAATCGCGGCGGTCGGTTGACCACACGCTATGATATAGGAATCCAATTTGTTATTATAATATAGTGTGCTGTTAACGCGGGACAGTTACTCAAAGGAAACTTATGACTCGCCGTGCGGTGCGTTCGTTTGCGCGTATCGGACCAGGTGCGATGAATAGGGGGGCTGCCGATTGTCTAGTTAAGGATTACCGTCCGAAGGTGTCGCTGCGAACTTACTATAAATTACTTGTTTAAACAAGCTCATCGTTTTTCCTCGCGGCCGCTCCCGAAGAAAGAGACATACGAGAGCTGCCAACTCGTAACTTAAACGTCCGCTGCGCGTTCTAGTCTTGACGACTTAATCTTCAACAATTTTATTGGCAAAATAACGATAACGACTTGGTAAAATTAATAAAATACGCGCGCGATCGAAGCGCTCAATTCTTCCACGCAGAATTTAATCGGGAGTAAGATTATCGAGTGATTTCGATAAATTCCCGGTATTGAATTATCCTTTTAAAATCCTTCTAAAATCATAAGGTATTTACTGCTGTTTCTTTGAAGACAAACATAAATGAATTTTCGAAAATTACATATAATTTATTTGTCTGTGTCCACCTATATGTAGGTGTACAATCAGACACGAAATTAATATTCCCAATGTAAAAACTAAAATTGACCTTCGCGAGTCCTCGCCGCGTCTACCAAAAAGAGAAAACCAAAAACAATCGAGGCGGTGATTCCAGGGTTGCACACGGGGTGCCTCACGGATTTCAGTCGGGTGCACAAGTGTTTTCGCTGGATCAATAAACAAAATCTTCGGTGCGCAAGGCAACGTGTCAAAAGCGTGCGTAAAAATCCAAACATGGCCGCGCGTAAAAAATCTTGTTATCCGGACACTTTTGACAAAAGCTAGGGCTGTGCTCGATTAAACTGTCGAAAAAGGCGACGCGATCGATGGGGGCAAAGGTTCGGGGGCCGCTCGATTACGAATGATCAATTGCGCCCGGCTCGCTGACGGTACGGTGAAAAATATAAAAAGCGGCGTGGACAGATGATGGCGGACGTGAAATCGTCGAACGACACGGGGCTCGCAAAAGTTGCCGGATGAAAGGCCGAAATCGCGCGTTCATAGCATGGCATGGCATGGCATGGCATTGCATGGCATGTGGCATGGCATAGCATGGCATGGCGGTCCGATCGTAACAAACAATTATTATTAAGCGGTGGTATCCGTTCGGTTCCGTGTGACATGAACGCAACTAGACAGACAGGCAGACAGACAAGCTCTCAGCCCGAGGGAATCCGACACAGAAAATCGAGTATCTACTAGATTCAATGGATCGCCGCAGCCCCGGTACGTGCCGCAGACATTCCTACTGAAATTCGATTTACATAAGAGACGCGACGGCTCGTAATACGTACCCCAGGATTTTACTTTCAACCGAGGGATTGCTTTTCCGTATTTTCCTCGGAACCAGAAATTCAATTTGATCTCCCGTGGCAACGCATAAGGGATGCATACTCACCGTTCGCGGCACTCTTCGTTTACAAAAGATGGACCCGACTGTGTACTTACACACGCGATGCGATGCGATGCGTGCCCGTCAAATTGGACAATTCCGACGTGTCCCGCGAATTTGTTTATACCGCCGCGATTTACCAAATTACGGAAAGGTCAACAATTTACTTTTAAAAGAATTACATTCATAAAATGATAAGAAAACCGAAGGAAACACGAATCTCTATCGAAGGACCATTCTTCGCGAGACACGGTTATTAACCAGTTCAAGTCGCCGACAGCTGAGATTTGCAAACGAAGAATGGTTCTGCGAATCGAAGGAAACAACTCGATTCGCGTGTCACGGAAAAATTTCGCTCAATCGAATCTCGGAGCGATAGTTTCGAGGCGAGGACGTTTAGAAAGATACGGTTCGCTCGGGCGGAACTATACTTAAGCGAGTTCCGCTAAAGATATTCATTAGCAAGCGACGCGGATCCCGCCGAAAAGTTGGTGGTCATCACGATCATCGGGCATCATCATCATCATTACGCGCCGGGGAACCGTATCTAAAAATCAAGATGCTTATCTCGGTCGGCGGGGTTTGGAATTTGCTGCGTTAAAATTCCTTCTGATTTTCTCGAAACGAAGCAAAACCAAGCTGATTTGAATATACCGCCGCCAGTTTAACTGCTGCTACGTGTATGCGCGGATCCGTACAAATTGCCGGATCCTGCACCAGCACAAGCGCAACGCGCAAGCACAAGGAAGGAACAGCACCAGCACCAGCACCAGCAGGCCCCAGGGATATGCATAAGGAATGCGCGTTCTGGGCTTTCTTGTCCGAGAGTAGCGGCAAAGAACGAGAAGCAGATACATAGATGGACGGATGGACACGACGCGACGCGACGCGACGCGACGCCACGCTACGCGGAGGAACGAATGAACAGAATGCGCGTGCGTGGGCGGAACTACGGCTTACACGTGTTTCCACGTAGAACCCCAAGGTTGGTGAACGTACACCAACCCGTTCAGGATAACACGGCGAAACGATGATGCGAGAGCGTACTTTTGCGATCCTCGAGATTCTGTTAACGTTTCGTGCCATCTACAACCTGCTCTCCCGACTTTTCCAACAAGATCAGAGCTTGATCTACAAGCGAAAATATTTTTGGTCGTTGCACGAGTCTTAATACGTTTCTAACAGATGGTGTTATGCCTGTAACAATTGGATTGCATTGAACAAACGGTCTCATAATTGATGGCACACACTTTAAATCAGAATTACTTTACCATAAATTGACCAAACTTCAGTTTCTTTTGCCAAGCTAGCTGTATTAATTCATTATATTTTATACAAAGAAAATTTTGGAAAAATTGCGTTTAGTCTGAATTGCAACTTTTTTATTTGGGTTTTTAACGAAAATTTAAAAGATGTACATGCTGAAAATCTCATCGAAATTGGTCAATTGGTTTATATGTATGTTATAAACGATTAAAAATTGTGAAAATCACAGTTTTATTCAAAATATGTATCGTAAGTATGTTTGTGTCAGTCGTATTCTGAAAATTTCATTAAGCAATGTTCACTTTCTCCTTGTTCGACTCCCTATTTTATACGGCGTTTTACTGACAGCTATCATTAAGTTTGTGACGACGGCAAACGCGTAATGAAAAGGTGACTGCTCTCTGCATAAGTTAATACGACTATACACGCGATTACAATATTTATGTAATTAAAATTCATATAAAGGAAAATTACATACATATACTTTAGATTGTATCGGTACAGAAATGGTATAAGTATAGTTCTTTGGGTTTGCATCTTTTTATTAGCAACGTGAAAAACGTACTGCCCCTATGAGATATCGACGTGACGAAGTAGCCGATACAATCTACAGTCTACAGAGAAATAAAATGTTTAGAAAGAAATTGGTTGAAAGTACTCTAGAAAGATGTTCGTATTAATCTATCTTAATCTAATAGACATGAGAAATATCTGTATTTTTCGTATTGAATTTCCTTTTGTATTTCGAAAAAGTGTTGTACAAAACCGTAATTGCAACTGTCATACAATTTTTATTAAGAAGTCGAAGACAATATGTCTAAAAACTAATGTTTTAAATTGCTCCAACTCGTTTCGATCATGATTGCATCAAATCCGCCGTCTACAAATTAATAACAGCGGTGAATTCCATAAGTTGCAATTTTGTATCGATAAACAACCTGTCTCGCCCTCGTTTCGGACGTCTCTCTTTTCTGCACAAAACATTCCGCGGTTTGCTCGAGCCTTTCGAATGATTTATACACCACTAAAAACCAAAGATGAGGAGGCATAAGACGGAGGAGGAGGAGAAGAACAAGAAGAAGAAGAAGAAGACGAAGAAGAAGAGGAGGAGGAGGAGGAGGAAGAAGAAGAAGAAGAAGAAGAAGAAGAAGAAGAAGAAAAAGAAGAAGAAGAATACGACGACGAAGAAGAGGTAATACCTAACAAAAAGGCAAAGTGGAAGATTAGAGGCGATTATCGTGGATCAGGTGCGCGCACATTCGGCCGTAACTCAGCCGGCCGGACGCGTGGGTGGCTTACCTGTGTCCCGACGATGAAGCAGGCACTTCCTTGTACGTGCACCGACAAAGAATTCCCCGTCTGTTTCAACACATTCCCGTAATCGACCTTGGGATTGTTACACGCGAGACCTGATCGATCAGACAGCCACGGGGAAGCGAGATAATTGCGGAGAAAGGGCAATTTTAATTGGCCCCGGTCATTAGTCTCGATCTCTCTGCAGAAACTAGTCCTGCGTCTACCCTCGAATGGCGGGACATGGGTCCATTCTGACCCAGAAACGACTTTTCTCATGTAGAAACGTCCCCTCCACATGCATAGCATTTTGGGACACCCTGTAGACTTTTGTTCCTCGCGACGAGTATTATGCTATGCGAAAAACGAAAATGTGACCTTGGAGAAAAGGGATGAAGGGCAATTTTCCGGTCCGTTTTTTAAACAGATCTCCATCAATTCAGAATTGTAGAATCCCGCTATGGTAGTTGTGACGTATCTTTATACAGTCTGTAATAAACGTAGATCTACATAGCGTTAAGCAGGCTGACGAAGACGAGAGACTGTAAGTTTTTGAGATCAGGCGGGAACCGTCTGGGAATCGGGCATTAACGAAAAGGACATAATCGCCGGGCCTCGGAGCAGGTATAACCCTGGGAACGCGGGAGAGAGCACCGCGATGATATCATGGTGGATCTAAAGCAATCGGATTAGAATTACGAAATTACGCACGGCGCGGCGCGGCGCGGCGATCGCGCGAATTCCTGCGAAAAAAAGAGGGATCGTCGTGGGTCCGGGCCCGAGCCCGGGCCCCGTGTTTGCGTATGTATACGGGGGTCCCGTCCGCTCCTCGCCGAATTCTACCCCCGTCCGAAGGGGGTAAGGACTGTATCATTTGCTGGATTAGCATAATCACCGGGAACTTTTATTGCGCGCGCGGGATCGCAGAACCGCCGCGCTGCGCGCTGGTAGCAAATGCGCCGAATGAAATAATGAATAGCACAGTTTCTGGTATTCGATGATTATACGCATCGCGAGCCACGAAATTATAGATTTGCGGTTTCGGCGGTGGCGTCCCGGGCTGCTCGTATCGAAGAAACGAACGAGAACCGGAGAAAGGACAAAAAGGGAAGCGGAGGCGGAGGCGGAGGCCCCGGACGAAGAAGAACGAGACGGAATAGATACAGACGGAGAAAAGACAGAGAGCCTAGAAAAAAAATCGACGCGAAAACGGCCACGATGAGATATATACTTGGAGGGGGTGGAACGAAACGTTTTTGCCCTGAAAATTGCAGACCGAATCCCCGACCGCGGCCGGACTTTACGCGTCTAAATCGGCCAAGAATTTCACGAAATTTTATATGTTCCAGGCGCGGCGCGGCGCGGCGCGGCGCTGGGAATTATACAGTTCGAGTAGAATCTTTTCCATTGTATGCACGGTTCTGTGACGCGGTCGCTGGGCCAACCAGGGTAGCCCTTTCATGCTTTTCTAACAGATTATTATTGTGTTTAATTTTTTCGATTTGTGTGGGTACTATATTTTTATTTTACCACTTTCACAGTAATTTAATGATTTGTTGGACGCACGGAATGGAACAAGTGAAACGGGTCAAGCAAACGTATCTTGTTATTAGACTGCCGATTTTATGCATTTATAGCAAAAATTAGTAATCGAAACTTAAAGCAGTGAAAAGAGAAGAGAATTTAACAATATCGTATAGTAATATCGTCAAGTTATTAAAATGATTACGAGTCGAAATCAAATTTTATTTTAAATATGTATATACAATATTGTATCTTGATATGCTTTAATTGTATCTTTACTATGTTACTTATGCACAATCAACATTCCCGCAACACAGAATCTGATAACAATTCTCCAAGAAGTCTCTTATCTTTTTAAGGACATCTAACTCTGATGTTGATAAAGTTCCTCCAGGAAATCAGCAATCACGAATGCAAATAACACATGCTGCAAGCCGAGCCATAGTTTCTGAACTGTGACATTACGCACTGGAGTAAGATTCGATAAAGGAGAATGTTCCCTAGCACATACATACATAGATAAAAGAAAGAAAGAGGTTTATTCGCATTCGCGCCTTTGGGTACTCATTAAGCGACTTCCGTAGTTTGCGAACGTGTACTCCGCGTGTAAAGAACAATTTCTACAAATATAGTTTGCAAACAAACCATTGGAATATGTTCCACTAGAACCAGATAGACGATGTAGATAAAAATGGCGGAAATGTAACGAAGGAAAGAAATTCATCCGACAAAGTAGCCTTATGTGGAAAACGGATAACAATCAGTGTGCGAATACGTAAAGTGCTAAAGGCATTAGACCACCTGCCAAACGTTAATTATGCTTAATAACGTTGCGTTAATTCGATAGGGAATAACTGGATTTATCTTTATTATGCCACTGGTTTAAATATTCAAATTGCCATATAAAAGAATGCGATATCGGATATGAAAAATATAAGCCATAAAAAACGATTAGCGTATAAAGTAACGTATCGAAGCTATACTAATTTCGTAGACACTCAGAGTCTCGTTTACAAGAACGGATACAGTGTTGACTGTTTAGAAGCGTGATGAGCTACAAGAAGTGAAAAAAACTTACGAAACACGCTAGACGAAAAAGATACAAAAATGAGAAAACGAGGCAAGGATACAAAAGTACCAGGTATTAAGCGTACGCCTGAGAAAATGAGTGTTTATGGTCCTTACACCGCAATTATTATCGAATAAAGCGTCGTTTATGAGGCCTGCCCGCAAATGACACTCGTAACTTCGTAACCTCTAATTCTGGGGTCGTTGCGATCGCGCGTCCTTCACAATTGGGAAACTTTTTACTTTTTTGCGACACTGTTTCATAATGATATAGTTTTTTCGACATACTCCCTCAAACTCTCGTAACATTTTTAACAATTATCGAAAAGAAACTTGGCAAGAAATGCGGTACAACGTTCTCTTTTATTCCATTTCTAAACAACTGTAAACTTTTGTCCATAGTAGCTGGAATATTTTGATTTTTTAACTTGTGAAACGAGCAAGATTTAATAACGTAACATAGTTGTCGATGTACAAATTTGAACAATTTCTAAAATATCGAGTCTTCTGGAAATTGATATTGAATTCAAGTTGATTCGTGTTCAGTTAAAATTAATCGATTACAGAATGCAAGGGGTTGTAGGTTAACAAATGAAAGAACAATATTACCCACTGACGGGATTCAATGAAATTGTAAATAATCGATCCTGAAGTTCGTAACGATCGCGCGAGCAGTTTCGAAATTGCTCCGTAGCCAGTTCTCTCGACACCCTTAAGATAAGGGTGAGCCGTCAAAGGAAAATTATCCGGGAAATGAAATTGGGAAATCACACTCACGAGTGGACTGGGAAATCATTTCCTCGGACGATGTCTGGTGGTGTTTCGTAATATGTAGTTCGAAACTCAAACGATACAGCACGATTTAACTAACTCTTGGGAACAGGTGGGTTTAGTCTAGCCCAATTATACACCCGGTCATTATAAACTTCGAGGAACGGAAACATTGTTACCAACGAAATTCTTTCCCCTTAATCGTTATTCTATGAGAAATCGACTGCTACAAAAAAACTAGTCCGAGTTCCTCCAAGAAAAGTTTCATTACCGATTCGTATATTTTATGATCGACGATCGTAGCGATTCAAGAGAAAATGACAAATCATTGTCGACGATGCGCCTTCTGGAACGTTGCTGGTAACGCGATGAAGTTATTTTACCGTGAAATGGCAGTCGATTGAATTATATAAGCGAAAAAATTCTTGGGTACGAATGCGCGACGTTTTTCACGGAATAAATAAGATTCGTTGCGATACGGTGACTCTATTATTAAGATTGCTATCTTCCACGCGGGAAATTATGCGAATCAATCTTACACGACCGAGATAACCGTCGGCAAGAGCCTGCCAATTCTAATCGGGAACCGGGAAACGAGATAATTCAAAGACTTTCTTGACAGATTTTCGTGTTGCAAGTTTTCGCGAAATTCACCATTTACGTACGGAACAGCTAAATGGTTAGCGGAATGGCTTCGCGTTCGTGCGAAACGCTGCCGAGAAGTCTTAAGAAACCTTTACGTTACGTCTACAACTTTTTCCGTTCATCGGAAACGCTGATTTGCTGTGGGAATTCGAAGGATACTCCCAACGTCGTGTTCGAGGTTCCATCGGAGCGGGATGAGATCTTTCGCCGCGATTCAATTGGCGGATGCCAATGATCATGAGCGACCATTTTCTTCGGCCGAAGCTGAAATGCTTTTTGCGCGAATGCCTTGCCTTGCATTGCCTTGCCTTGCCTTGCTTTGCCTTGCCTTGCCTTGCCTTGCCTTGCCCTGCCTTGCCTTGCCTTGCCGTACCATGCTATGCCGTTGCGAGATTTACTCCGATCCGGAAAAATGATCGCGCTTATTGCTTAGTAATCTGAGTCAACCTTGACGATACCGAGAACCAATCGCTGTACGTGCATTTGTATCACGTTTGCCGACCACTTACCAGCCGCGTATTGCCGAGCAATGGCACACAAAATGGTGCTGCCTGCCGCGCAAATACATTCCACGAAACCACTCCATTATTGTAAATGAACGGTTTTTCAATACGTGGCTGCGCAAATCTGTTCCAAAGGTAAAAGAAACTAAATGAACACGCTGGCTGCTAAACGATCATCCACGAAAAGTCTCACAGAATGAAAATAATTTAACCCATTGCGGTTCGAAGTGTCCCCACTGTTTTATTTCAGAAGTTGCTCGTGTTCGTATTCTTATAAGAATGTATGTACAGCGTTCTAAATATGTTTTACGTATCAAAAATATATCACAAATACAAAACTATGATAAACAAAGAGTGCCAATCGAAAGCATTTTGTTTAAATTTTGCAAAATTGTTCTTTGTGCCATGTCGTTGCCGGAGACTTGTAACAATAAAACCGATCTACCCAAACATCTCCGTTTTTGAAGAACCATAAAACTTGAGGGCGGATCACGGATTTCGGTGGCATAAAAGAGCGTCGCCGAATCGGCAAACCGCGGGCGGAAGCGTATCGCCGATGCAGTCCGTAGGAACGCGGTGCAACAAGAAAAGGATACCGGTTGGGCCCGCGGAGAAGTCGGCTGAGCGAGTGCAGCAGTGATCGAGAAGTTGACTGCGCGGGCGGTGGTAGAGTGCATCGCGGTCGAAGCAAGCGCGTGGTGGCCGAGGCTGGGGCAGGGACGGGGGCATGGGGAGCGCAAACGGTTGAAAAAGAGTAGAGGGAGCATGAAGGGGCCCGATCGAGCGCCAGGCCGCGAGGAGGAGGAGGAGGAGGAGGAGGAGGAGGATGAGGAGAAGAAAAGGAGGGTAAAGGGGGCCCGGCAGGGTGGTGTGTAAGAGGGGCCTGACACGCGATGCCTGCCTCGGGGAAGCAATCACGCGGCGGGCGGCGGGGGCGGGCCACGAGAGGGGTCCAGAGACCGCGTTACCTCTTCCTCTGGTCCCCCCGTGCCTTTCCGTGCCCCCACCTCCTTCATTTGTGCACCCAAGTCCCCCTCCGGCGGCGTCGAGCCGCCTCGACGACTCAACCTGCCAGCCAGCGCCTCGAACCTCGGTCCCTGTATCCCTCCTCCTCCTCCTCCTCCACCTCCACCTCCTTGGGGCCCGCTCTTCCTCCCCCACGAATCTCCTCCTCCTCCTCCCCCTCCCTGGCCCCTTCCCCCCGAAGTATACGAGCGAGCGCATGTGCTCCCCTTCCGTTTCACCGAGAGGGTCTCGAGAAAAAAAATAATCCCCCGCTCTGTGTGCACGCCGTAGCAACCCCAAGATGACTCTCTGCTCGGGCTCCTCTTCCTTCTCTTCTGAAATCGTCACCCCCTCCCCCTCCACCTCCACCGCCCCGCTCTTCTCCTTCTCCTTTTTCTTCTTCTTCTTCTTCTTCTTCTTCTTCTCCTCTTCTTTTCCTTCGTCTTCTTCGTCTTCTCTCATCCGCCTGCCCTGCCCTTGTGGATTGCTCTTCGGGCTCGACGCGCACTGCTACGGGGCACTGTGATTACGCCGCATAGAGGTACGACCACCGCCGACAAAACGAAACGCGATCGGAGCGCGAAACAGCCGGTAAGGCTCGTCCGTTCGCGTAATGAGTATCGCCTAGGTATTCTTTCGAGCGCGGAGCGCCCGGTTCAGCCCGTCGCGTCGTCCGGACCGAGGATTTGTTGCGTAGGCTCCGGGGGATCGAGTGCATCCTGTCTTTCGATCGACGCCAGCCTGCACTTTGATTCCCTTCCTGCCGCTCGTTAACGGCCCCGGCCGTGCTCGAACCCCCAGCGATCCCTCGAAATGCTCGCGAGATCGTCGAGATACAGGGAATTCACTTTAACACACCCGATCCCTGCTGTAATAACCAAATGTCCTGCGCTTCTTTGCCTGTCGCGTCGTTATACGTCGGGGGATGTTCGTACACGAACTTTTTCTTTCACGAACATCGAGAATCAACGATATCTGGGAATTTCATACACCGTTTCTTGTTTCTGTCTATTCTCTACTGAAATCTAAGCGAGTCGTGTTAGACCGACCGAGGAATGAACAAAAGTTACGTACTATTTACCCTATTGAGTCATTACCAAATGAAAGTAGCAACTTTTTGTCACCTTCTTCTTTTTCTGTACCGAAAAGTACCAAAAGCATAGCTCAGTGGCGGATCTCGATTGTTTCCTTTATTGTCAAAATATAAACAGATTATGAGACTGATCAATTTATTAAAAATGTTAAAGATAGAAAGAAACTTTTATATGATTTTGTCTTGTGACCGACGAGGAAAATTTCAATTTTGCATAAAGATTCGCGGTCTATCGATTATCGTGGAAATTTCAGACATCAGGGGATAAATTCTTGATGGAGAGAATTCCCGTTTTACGACGAGGTTTGGAATATTAGAAAAATTCGATGCGGTCTAGTCGTTAATATGTACAATTGCCAATTGTACTGTACCATAGCCATCGACAGCCAGGTGTTCGTGGCTCCCTCGGCAACTGGTCCCTTATCTTCCGCGGCCGATTGAAATATTCCTGGGGAAGTAATGAATAGCGCAATCGGTTATCGGCGGGCTTTCGTTACGCGTCTTGACTACGAGATACAGGCGAAACAGGATTCGGTCGGCACGCACAATCGTAGTAGCGGTTGTAATGAGCATCGGCAGCCCTGCGGGAGCGCGTGATTCGTAGCCGGACTCTTATCATCCCGGCCGAGTTCCTGCAATCGATTAAAACATTCGATTTGGTCGGAATATTTATCGTCGCGTTATTAAGCTATTTCACCGAGTGTTGTGCCCGACGGGGGTAGAGGGAGGTTTCTTCCTGGCGATAAATCAGTAGTAACATAATTACAGAAGTAGAACCGTGGCGATGATAAAACGGGGGGCTACGGGAACACGAAGCGCTCGATGCAATTGGCTCTAAGAACGCGATCGAGTCGCACCGTTAACTCGCAGTCCCGTACCGAGTCCGGCTTCGTTTCGCATCTCGTTTCAGAGCGATCAAATTATTCAACTCCTGAATTAGTCAAATACAATGAACGAAACGGCAGAATTTGCTAATACGTATACACAGTGGATTAATGGCGTCGCTTCCGCGTGTCCGGTTTCCTCGTTGATCGATTGAAAGTTTCCACGCGACAGGTCGATTAGAAACACGGGGACAAAACGTGCGCGAGTATGGCGAAGAAAACGATCGTCGCGTCGCGCGTCGCGTCGGCGATGCTCGGTCGCGTTTCAAGGAAGCCGACACGCAGCTCGCGTTCGTGTACACGGGGTTACAACGAGATTGTCGTTGCGGGCCGATTGTCGGCAGAAAGTATCGTGGGGTGAGACGAGGGAGGAGGGAGGAGGGGGAGAGAGGAGAACGAGGATGAGGAGAAAGAGGGTCCGCGGAGCTGAATCAAGGCTGCAGTGGTAGGGAAAAGGATAAAGAAGAGGGCATCTGCAGCTCCGGGGCTAACTATGTAAATGAGAACGGAGAACGGATCGTCTCGGTTCAATAGACCTTCGACCCTTGGGTCCGGATAATTTGTTTATGAGCAACGCACGCGGCTATCCTGCCGTATCCGCCGCGGGGTAAGAAGCTGCACGGTCCATCTCGCTGCAGATTCTATACGGGGCCTCCTTCGTCCAGGCGGTCGCGCGACCAGGACGGGAGAGATCTGCTATACGATTTACATACGATTACCGGGCAAAGTGAAGGCACGCACACCCACGCCACGCAAACGAAAAGAAGGGAGCCGGGAGGATCGTACCGGCAGTCCAAAGGGAGGGTAGAGAAACTTCGGGCCCCGGGGTGGGAGAAGAGACGCTGAGCTGGAACGAGGACAGACGCGCCGCGCCGCGCCGCGTGGTGGTGATGGTGAGGGGGGAGGGGGAAGAGGAAAGGGGGGCGAAGACGGGAGAAGAACGAACGAACCAGAGGGGACCGATAAAGACGATCGCACTGGTTGAGAAGAAGGCGGACGAGGAGGACCGAGGAGAAGAGGAATAGAAAACAACGTTGAAGAAGCACGAAGAACGGGGCCCGCGCGCACGGCCAGGATCGCGGAGGAGAGCTGTTCTGGATTTGAGTCCCGGGGCTGTCGGGATGTCGATGAGCGGCAGTCGGCGTGGGCCGCTCAGTAGGACGCCAGCAACCTGAAGAAGCCCGCACCCTACGGGCGAACTCACTCGGAAACAATGCCTACATCCTGCGGGACACTGCGCGCCTCCCTCCGACGTCTACTTTTACTTCCGTTGCGGACGCCACGCCGCGCCGCGCCGCGCCGCGCCGCCTCGAGGACAGGGTCGAAGGTCACCACCGTTCTAACGATTTCGTTTCGACGCTTTTTATTTCGCTAAAGGGACCGTATTCGATCGGACACAAACCGCTGCCAAACCGATGAGACCGACAGGATTGATGCGGAATTTTTTAGTAGATTCGCGATTTATTGGTATGCTCGATTTAATCGTAGGCGTTCGAAGACCCAAGGACTGTATTCGATAAGACATCCAGAACTTCGCACCAGTTCCAAGAACTATCGATAGATTGTTCTTGAAGAATTTTTTCAAGTAGATGTATCCGTGATTTACCATTGCAGGGACGCATTTTGGATAATGCTTGTTTTACTCGTTGTAAAGAACGAAAAGTAACTTCATCGCGTGGGGTATTGCAGAAAATTGTTCATGATTCCGCGCGTAATTAATAAAGCTGATTTGTTGTGACATTCGATCGAACGACTAATGGACAAAATTAATTTCGAACTTGGGAAAAATATTATTTTTCTATTATTATTACACGAACGACGCGCGAGTTTCCACAGTGCATTTTCCCTCCACTGATTTTGCAGAAAATCTGCCGGATATGCGTTCATACATATGCATACACGCATATACATTTCTATTAGAACGCTCTCGTCTCATCACTATTCATTCGGATGCGTATTCGGTTGTTTCTGTATAAAAGCTGCATACCGTATTTTCAACTTCATCGAAATATTATCCACCGCCAATGTTGGTAAACATACTCGACTTGCATCGTAGAAAATTTACATTCAACCGACGCATAGCAGGTCAACATAAATTTCAATTGCTGTATGTTACAAGCATGCAATATGTAAATTTTGTATTAACAAATTATTCCATTGCGTCGAAATTCCGTTGTGGGTGTAAAAGAGCCTAATCCCGTTCACACTTTCTACGAGTAACAGCAGGAAATGAAAATTATTGTGTTTTTTCCATAGTAAGAACAAATTTGAAGCTGATAGCACGCCGGGGAACACGACAAATGCAACTTGCGAACGAGATTATCGTTTTAGACAGAGATTTTCAGCAAGCATCGAGAGAGTTTCCTGATTTCTAATGAAATCGTGAGAAATTAGCGGATGCTCCAAGTTTATTCCAGTTTCGCTGAGACGAGACGGCCAGAGTTCTTAGAATACTAGACCGACTGCATACTTTCACTCGACAGTTCACAAAAGTTCAAATGTCAGGAACAGAATGGTAACATTTAAACTGTATTGCTTAGATTATTACTTCCCCTGCTTTCTTGCTCAATTACGATACGACGCGTTACAAACGCTTTATCTGTTCGCAAATAACCAATGAATTTATGCGCAATAACGCTCGGCTTGCCTATTCGTAACATCATAATTACCATGTACCAAAAAGGTAACTTAAAATGAACTTATCAAGACTATACTCTTCAACATCGGTACGGTGAACTTCAAGTTAATCAAAATCTACGATGGCCTACCCCAAATTCTAATAAAAATTGTATTAGCTTTACATGAATTTATTATTCATTTACGGAAATATCATACATTTTTAATAATTGTGTTTCATTATATTGCTGATCGTTTCGTTACAATTTTCAAGTAAATTTCGAATTTCCTGTCCAAAGCAGATGATGTTTTTGATACAATTATTTTCCCCATATTTATCATACTTTTCAAGGCTGTAACATTGTAAATGTTTATCAGCCAAATAATGTTGAAACAACCGCAACAGGTAAAAATCCGACCGACGCGACGGATAAACTGGACGAGGGAAAACCTCTACGCTGAAGAAACATATGCTACACGAATTATTTCAGCAAGCTCTTCAATTGAAATGCGAAAAGAACACCGTATTACGCTATACTGTTGTGCTCGTCGAACAAGTAACGTTTTTCAACGCTGCGTTCCATATTTTTCCTTATTTAAGTCTTAGAACGATCATCGGAAAATTCGAAAGGGCAAGAAAACGTGACGATTCAAAGCGAATTCGTGACAAATAGAATGGAAAGCGATCAGATACGAGAGTGGAAAATTTGTTCAGCAACGTCATCGTGTATCCCGAAATCTAGCACCGCCATTTACAAGACATCTCGTTCCTTGTTCGTCGTATTTCCCCGGCGCGGCGAGACACACGGTTAGCAGAAACAGTTGCGATCTCCCTTGCATTCTGAGGAAGGGCGAGTATCTCGTGTATGCACGAAGGGAGGCAGGGACGCCGTTCGCGGCGCAGGTTCTTCAGACGCCATGTAGCCGCGTCCGCCATCTTGTAATTAGGGGATCAAGAAGGCATCGCTTTAATGAGCTGCAAGACTCGTACACGCCGAGGCACCGAGCGATAAAACAGGGAAAAAGGCCGGGTAGAAAAGGCGGGCACGACGGAACGTCGAGAATGAACAAGAGGGAAAAGAGGGGCGCGGGGGGTCGGTCGGGGGCCGATGGTTAACAGCGAAACTTGTAATATAAAGGTGCATAGTCAACCGGTGCGGTGCGGCGGCGTGGCGGCGTGGCTGTTGCGGGGGCAAAGGGAGTAAAAAGGGTCGGTGCAGGAAAATATTTCATACGAGGCGTCGGAGACAAGGGCAATGCGAAAGGGGGCAGCGGAGGAAGAGGGAAAAGGGAGGACAAGACGAGCAGTCGGAGGGCAGAAGGAGCGATGTTGAACGTTCCGAGGCGCAAAAGTGGAGAACTCGATGGAGAGGGTAACGGAAGGTCTACATATAAAAGAGAGTAAAAAGGAAAACAGTAGTTGTAGTAGTAGTAGACGCGGCGTAAGAAGATTACCGAGAAGAAGAAGAAGAAGAAGACGAGGAAGAGAAGGGAGGAAAGATGGGGAGGAAACAGAGGAATCGGAGAGAGGTGCGGATAAAGGCGAGGATGATGTAGCAACGAGTGGAGCACGCGAAAAGGATGTGGGAGATCGAGCGAGCGGGAGGAGAGGAGAGGAAAAAACGAGCGAACACTCGGAGAGCTGGAAGCGAGATAAAGGTAGACGGCAAAGCAGTCGGGGGTTGGGGTATTCAATTGCAATAAAAGCACCGTGCCCGTAATCTTAGACGGCGAAGGCGTAGGAGAAGGAGAAAGAGGTCTGGTAGGTCGAGCCACTGCACGAGTTACGTATGAGGAATCCGCCACGGGCGTGGCCACATCAACGAGTGCGCGAGGCAAAAGCTTCTTCGCGCGATTTTTTCGCTGAGGAAGCCTGATGTGCGCGTGTGCTGGTACTGGTGCTGGTGGTGCTGGTGCTGGTGGCCGAGCTCCGCTGATATGTTGCTGTTGCTGTTCCCGGTGCACGCAGGGACACGTCGCATCGTGGCCTGCTAACGTTCCATAACACCCTGGCATTCCGACCCGGCCGTAATGAAAGGTCCAACCGACGGTTTTTAATACCTTCCAGCGGCCTGATGTATTCACGATCCGCGTAATCCCGGGCTCTGACGGCCTCTATCGAATCGATTTCGCCTCGAGTTACCGGGTCCCCCTGCGGATTCCTTGGCATTCGACTCGGAATCGCCCACCAAGCTAGACGTTCCGGCGAGATTTTGCGGTTTACCATGTAGGGAGTAGTCTAATGTCGCCTAGCGCGCGAGAAGGGTATACAGAGGCTACGAAATGCATTTAAACAATTCCTGATTTAGTTGCAGTCTGGTAAATGAGAATTAATAAACCTGAATTCATTTTATAGATTGAAGCCTTTATCGAAACGTTTTTAGAAACATTGGCAAATTTTATTCAAGAACCGAATCTACCATAGACTAGGCGATCAATGCGGTGTGGAACAGATGGATAGAAAATATCCACGGTACAAAAGTTGAACCGATGCTCGCATCGTTCAAGTTCGAACAAACCGCAGCTTGCACCGGCTAACATATACCTATATCCTCCTATCGCAATCGTTCCCGCTATAAAATACAGCCGTGCGCAACGTGTTTGCCAATCAGTCGGCGCGGCGCGGCGCGGCGCGGCGCGGCGCCGCGGATAAGAGCGCGACCGTGCGGCGTACGAGGGCCGAGTGTAAAATATAACCAATAAACGACAAAGGGTAAGTGTGCAACTTGCACGCGCACCTTTCGACGAGACGCACGTGGGAGCACAGCTACTTTTGCCTCGGCTTCGGAACGCTCCTCTCTTTTTATTCCCTTTGTTGGCGTGCTGACAACGTTGTTAAAATACTGGCAGATCCGTGTCGGATAGCACGACGCGGAGGAGGACATTGTTAACCGGCTAATACGCATAATTGCATCACTGCGATAGCTCGTTATTTTTTCAGCTTGAGTGTCACGGAAACGACTATCGGCCGAGCGAATCGGCAATCGGCAACCTCGAGAGATAAAATTCATTTGGTGGTTCTCCTGTTTTGTATTTCGCCTACTTTGTCATAAATGCATAAAATCAGCGGTCTACCGTGCGATGAATACTACGTACATACAATACATACATACATACCACCATACATATTCCGACGAATTCATGCAACTTCCAAAGAAACAAACGCACGCATAAGATTATTTATCGTGGTTTTCGTGACATAGGGATGGGAACGACTATCGATCGAGGAAATCAGCAAATGACTCGAACCGATGAATTTAATCGGACGATTAACATCCCATTGCGGGGCACTGGGTCAGCCGACCTTTTCTCGCGCGAATGTTATTCTGTGACGGGTTCATGCCTTCGAGTGGCGCAATTCTGCGGGCCGGCAGCACGCACAAAGAATTTTCCAGCTTCTGCGGGGCATAACAAAGGGAACCGGCGTAATTGGGTGGCACGCAGGTGACGGTGTCGCGAGTCCCTTTCGAATTCGCGCAAAGTGCAAAAGCTTCGCAGAGGCGGCCCCGTGCGACTGATACGATCGGTGTAATTGTTACCGCTCTTCCCTCGCGTGTCTTCATTGTTATCGAAACCGAAATTCCGTGAGCGGAATTGCGAAAGCAATGAACGGATACGGGAGAATTCGGTTTCGGGGCAGAGGGAATATCATTATGGTTCGATTGCAGACTTTTACACATATTCAAAATTTTATGGACTAATTTGCTAAAACTGCAGTTGAATAGCAACTTGCTCCTTTTATAATGGTTTGCTCGTCACGGTAATAACACGTTCGGTTGGTCCGAGAAGTTTTTGCCGTTTCTTGCACACGGTCTTTGGTATTTGGTACACTTCTTTTCTAGAAAGTAAAACATCGTTCCGAGCGTGCGGTCCTCTAGAAACGGTATAATTAGACTGCGGATCTTTATGCATTTATGGCACCAGAAACTTATCAAGTACAAGAAAGCATTTAAATTTGAAAAATATAATAATATTCTTATTTTAGTGTTGCTAAGATGCATCGTCTAGCGTGGCGAAACAGATTTTTTCCTCGGTACAATTTTTAGAAATCAACTACGGCAATGGGAAATTGCATAAAGATCCGCAGTCTAGTTATAATACGTACACTCTCTGAATGTAGAAAATACGTAGTCCACACACGACCGACGAAATTAACGCGCAAAGAAGGCCGGTGAAAAAGAAATTGCGAACCTACTGCAAACTATCTTGGTCCACGGATTAAAATAATTTCCATATTTACCATTTCAGAATTTCGATATTACTCCGCATTCGTCGACGCAAACAGATCCGGTAACTCGCGGACAGAAGTGCCAACGGATCTAAACGGGCGAATATTTATTGATCTACGATAGATCGCCGCGTCTCGCGGGTCTCTGTCCAGAGATATACTTTCGACATGACCGAAAAAGTTACTCCGTTTACGCCAGCTTCACCTTGTGAATCAGATACAGGTATCTGCAGCATAATATATCACACAAGAACGTTTGGCGTTGGCCCTCGGGACATGCGGGTGTATAATCTTTGGCCGGTCGAGCGGAGCTAAGAGTTTGGGCCCAATTACAGGGCCAGTACCACCGAACGAACCAACGAACGAACCGACGAACGAACCGACGAACGAACCAACGAACCAACGAACGAACGAACGAACGAACGAACGAACGAACGAACGAACGAACGAACGGATGGACGGACCGACGCTACGGACGGACGGATGGATGGACGGACGAACGAAAGAAGGAAGGAACGACGCACGCCTCCACCTTCGAGAAATTTTCGAGCATCGCGATCATCGTGGCACCGTGTGCGTGCTCTTGTGTTCTGTCTGCCTGTAGGTTTCGTGATCCTCGAAAGCCAAGGACGTACAAGAATTTGTAAAGACTCGCTACGCCACGCCGCGCCACGCCGCGCCGGAAGGGAATAAATGATAATGGCCTCGAACGAAACTCGAGGATTCTGCTAATCTCTCTTCTCCTCTCTCCCTGCCATTTCTTCTCGCTCCACCGACGCTCGCGGTGTCTCCCGATCTCGATGCATACGGTTAACAGTAGAGTCCACATTATTAATTAACTGCGTGTTATTTGAAAGTGATTTCGAAGTTAGAAATTTTGCTCTTAATGAGATATTGAACCGATATGTCCTCATATTGCAATTCATTTACGACGAGTTTGTATTTCAATTTGCGTTTTAATTCGATAACATAATGATCTCGTATTTCGCATAAATTGTGCATTTTGTGTAAATTGCGTAATTAAAATGTTGATTACAGAGACATTAATATACATTCATCCTTTTGTTGCTATTCGAGTCAATAAATTGCTAAAAATTGAAATGTTGCACGAGTGATTAGACTCGATTTCATATGCACACAATGGAAAAAAATCATAGAATCTAATCGTCCACGCAACAGCCCAGACGCGTTCGATATTTTCTCGTCTCGAGCGAAAAGAAATGAATTGCATAAGCTCCGATTAGAATTAAGTCTGTCGGTAGTCTCGGTACACGACGCGACGCGACGCGACGCGACGGAAGAATTGCGAAAGCGTTGGCCCGCGCAGAGTAACCGGGGCGTTTTACGGAAAACGGGAGAAACGAAGCAGTGGAAGGATGCGACGAACGAGAGGAGAATTGTTTGAGCAGTCTGATAACTCTAATATTTGAGTTGCCTCGTTACACATCGTAATCTTCGAAATTGTCTTACTGCAATGAAGTACGATAATAAATGTATACGTTCTCGCACTGTATTTGTAGAGCCAAAAATCACGCTGGCTACCAAGCAACAAATAATCTTATCCCATCGAATTAAGTCTTAAAATTACTGAAACGGAAAAACAGTGTTTTTATCATTCTCATAAAATACATTTAAACTGGAACTACAAATTCATTTACTTAATCCATAAGGAGATTCGAAACGTATAATAACCAACTCAACTGTCACGACTGTCTGCAAATGTGGATTTTAGTGTGAACCGGAAACTATAGTTCTTAAGTAATACCTGGACATTACTGTCAATGGGTGGTCGCCCGCAACGATGTAGAATAAAGAATGAAGAAAGAATGCAAGCAAAGGGTTCTCTTCCTGGCCGAACGTAAGCAGGACTTCTCGGGCACGTAATTAGCCGACATCTATCAGCCCGGAGCTATCAGCCCGGTATCTGGTCTGGAACTGCCCTCGAATCCGCATTGTATACGGCATTTTTTATTATCGTATAGCGACGGACTTTTTTTTTAATTTTTTACGTTTCGAAATACTTGCGCGTTGACAAGCAATTCCGAGGAACCGTTGCGTTGGTCTCGTTCTCTCCAGGCTCCGATTTAACGATCGCGCTGCGGGTCATTTTTGACCCAGGCATTGAATCTTCGCCAATAAATAATCAAGCCATATCCGAGACTTTTTTAAATTCTAATTTAATAATAAATGGTTACAGAGAATTTTCACCCCTAGGAACGCGCGCGCGCCAAAAGGTGCACAGAATGGTTTTTCTAAATGGAAATGCTGGGATGTTGATATACATACGTGGACTGCGATAATCATCGACTTGCGGGATATTTTCAATATCGGTCTGCCGTACTTGCAGAAACCGCAAAAAAGAAACTCTCGCATTGTATCGCGGTCGTTTGTCAGAAATTTAATTAACAAAGTAGCAATTTCCGTCGTCCACGCGACCGTTGCGTCGTCGTTTGCATTAAAAAGGAGCGGGATCGATCGATCGTAATTCATTCGACTTTCACGTATGCCCAGGTTGAATTACGAGCGTACACCGTTTTCTGGATTATTTACGACGAGATACATAAATTCGCGAGACACTCGGCCGAACGATAAAAATTCAAGTGTCTAATTCCCCGGCGAACGAGGCGCGGGTTTCCAGCCTAGAGGGAAATTTCGGCTGCGCGAGCGTTCATAACACGTCCATTGACAGTTGGATAGAACGCAATTTTTGAGCTATTCCGATACACCCGATTTCGAGCAGAGCGGATCCTCTACCATTCGCCGCGCCGCGCCGCGCCGCGCCGGCCCAAGCCTTGGAAACTAATTATTTTGTCAGCTGCGCTTCGACAAGCCGGAACGGAGCTCCACGAATCGACAGTTGAACGTCCACCTCCTCCTACGTCAAACGATTTGTCTCTCGAAATATTGAATTCGTCGTTTACCGAGAGTTTCCATCGCGTTACGGATATTAATTCTCGTCTATCGACTGTCACCGGAAACGGATCCACCGTTTCCGCGCGCCGCGCCGCGCCGCGCCGGAAAACTTGCCCGATCATCCGACGGCTCCGTTAAAAATGTTTACCCGCGATGGCTGATGCGTTTTGTTGCGCCGAAAACTGTATGAGCAAACATTGAGTCGCTTATATCGTGTAGAGACGCTTTCTTTTCGAAAGAATTAATACCGTTGGACGACGATAAACTGTCCGTATACATACTACTCGTTGAAACAGAAGCTCGAACATCCGCGACGACAGCGTGCCCCGGCGAAAATAAATCATAGATTTCGATCTACAATGTGTGTAATTATGATTAGCGTGTCGCGAATTAACCGTTCCGCGGTCAGGACAACTATTAGACCGGTTCAGATTGAAAATTCCCTTAATCTTCTTTCATAAAGGGACGCGTAACTCTTACGACAAAATGTCAGTCCGGGCTCGGGCCTTGTACTTCCTCGATAACGACGATCAATATATTTATCCGGCTCGCCTCGATTATTATATTTACTCGAGGTTGCATCCTCGCCGCGCTGCGCCGCGCTGCGCCGCGCGCGTCCCGCGGCTGTTCGAAAGTTATTGCCAAATAATAATAACGAGCGCGGAACGCGGTATCTGCGCGGCGAATCTAAGGACGGTTGTCCGAGTAAACGGCCCCATTCTCCCCTTTGTTGGCCAGGAAATCGTAACGTTCCGACGCGACGCGGGTTCGCGGTAAATCGATAACGCGGCCGATAATCGGAGCAGGGCAACATTGTCCGGTATCTGATCGACGATCGTCACGATGACTTCCTCGAAGCGATCGAACTTTCACATCGACCACGGTGGCACCTGCGCCGTATCGGCGGTGATCCGCGAAGACCGCCGCGCCGCGCCGCGCCGCGCCGAGAACATTCGTGCCGCATGCAACCCAACCGATCGACCGATTTCTAGAGCAATCGCGTGGACGAGTAATCACGCAGGCCCGCCGCGCCGGTTTTTTTGCGAATTAACCCCTTTCTCCTGAATCGACCCTGCAGTCCTGCACAGTATTCCGAATCGCCGATCTAGCTGGACAAGTCTTTATGGTGACCATCGATAATTCTTACACTCCTTATTGCAGATTATCGGGTTTGGTATCTCCGAGGCGTGGACCAAAAGTTCATACAAATAAGTAATAAAAATTACTCGTTCAAATCTTCGTGGAAATCTGCATCGTTAAAATGATCTCTAGCACCCCGTCTTTTCCTGGTGTATCGTGTTTGTACTCTCAAAATACGGACTCCACTATTTTTGATTTTTTTACAATAATCTACCGAAACTATAATTGACATTTTATGGCTAATTCGTTATCTACAGATTGTACAATATTTTCGGAATTTTGCGTTTTTAGTTATTTTTATATATGGTATGTAAAACGATATTTTTGTTTCTAAGTGCACGCGCACCGGTGAAACTTGAGCACGCGATTTCCGCAATTACGCGTAACCCGAATCGGAGTTACAATTATGCAATTAGAACACGAAATTGCAATGGCTAATAGGCCGCGCGAGGCAATTTCACGGCAAAAAGGTGGAGAAGAAGTTTGACGGTGCCGCGACTAGCTTGAGAATAAGTCCGTGAAATAATAGGAAAACTATTCAATTTAGTTTGAAAAATTTAATTATTCATTCTCGGGTGTCTAGATGTTGCGTATATGCGGGGCATGATCCAGTTGACATTTACAGGACGCGGAAGGCACCTGCAGGCAGGTTACATGCACAAATGCACGAGGGAACATTTATGCCCCAGGGCAAATGTAAATATCTCGGTGTGCGTACGCTTATTCTGTAATAGCCGTAATTACAAGTCACGGATTTCGTGCTGCGTTGACAAATTGCCAGACCTAGTTCCTTTCAAATTCGTTACAACTTCAAGTGCTTTCGCTGATAATAATTGCAAATCTGCCTGAAAGTGTGTCGTCGAGACTATCAACAAAAATTTTCCATGGGAACAGCGTATGTGATTCTTGTTCGCGGTTCGTTCAAATTTATTTACAGGGAAAAAAATGAAAGTTGATAATTCAGTGGATGCGATCAACGACACACTGTGACCTACAACCGATATACATACATACATACATACATACATACATATATGTATACATACATGTAAATTGTATATTGTCAATAATCAATTAATCATTTCTTATGTTCTACACAATTTATTTCTAATGCGTTCCTTCTTCAACCATTTTTAGATTCCAAGTATTTTGTATCATCGAAGTTTCATCGACACAGAAATGTCTAAATAATTGAAATAAATGGTACTTATTAATCCGTAGCTGAACGACCGTGTAAATCCGATGAACGTCGTAAATTCTGAATAGCAACTATTAATTTTTCTTAAAGATATATCTTTTACGTGTGTAATTTAACATTATCGCTATGGAACAGGATTCCTTTTCAAGTTGCTAACGATGATCACTTGTCCAGTTGCATCGTATTTATTATACTTCTAAGACTTTATACCTGTCAATTACCACATTTTCCGATCGTTACAACATTTTCTTAGCCTCGACAAAGTTCAACGATTGTAAACTGACATCGAATGAATATTTCTGGCAAAAATTAACGTCAAATAGTATTACGCGTCGAACCGTTTGATGCTTATCGATAAAATACTGCCAACCGAATCACAGGGGAAGAAAGTCGAATCGATTTCTCCGGATTTCGGCGAACCACCTGCGAGCCGCTAGCCGCGAGACGGTGCGGTGTTGGGAAAAAATTATGCAATGAAATATTCGCGCCCCGGGGCGTGTTCGGGGCACTATGCTCGAACTGCCTTCAAATACGCGACTCCCACGGATGATCCCTTTCAGTCGGTCCGCTGGTGTTTACCATAATTCATATTAATTGTCCGGAGCACACGCGCAGCTGTCCCAAATCCCACGCGCCGTTTACCGGACTGCATTTCGCTGCGGGACAAGCGTTTCGCATAGTTCCGCGAGTCTCTACTAAGCCGGTTTCGGTGTTCCGATGCCACGAACGACCAATGTCATCATCATCATCATCATCATCATCGATATAAACTTATAAATTCATCAAAAACATGATCGTACATCGTCAACTGGTATAAGACGCGACTCTGTTAAACGATGTTGTATCGACTCGATACAATAAAATGGTAATCGGACAAAGCCATATTAATTTCTGACTAGAAATTTATCAAATCAAATAGATTTCGCTTAATTTTCGCACATGAAAGTACCGTTTTCGTTTTCCGAAATATGTACATACTTCTACAGGAGCGAAATCGGATCAGTCAAGATCTACTTGCAAGATTGTCCATTCCATCGCTAGGTTTTGTCCTTCATTCTGGCAGAATTGCCAGATTGAGACCATGATTCCGCCACGGCCCGGTCGCGCATCGTCTCTGTCGTGCTTGTGTCATAATGTCGCGCGACTAATAACAATAACTAATCCGGTACTGGCAGAGTGGGGATAAACCGTATTTCCCTCAAGTTCCCCGGTCTGGCGACATTGGTCATCGGTTCCGCGCGAGAAACGAAACTGCGGTTTTTAGCGGTGAAAACGAGAATAATTTTCGTCGAGGCGTATGCCGAATTTCGTCGCCCCGGGAAACCGGACGGGCCGATGTGTATAATGACACGACTGGTAATGCCATAGGAATTGAGAGCATCGTCGATGGATGTATAATTTCTGCCCGGAAAGAGGCGGTTAATGACGAGCATCATTGTATCACATTGAAAGCGGCCACGGACTCGCGTGTACAGCCTCGTAATTTCTCGAATCAAGACGAGGTGGTCGTTAAGTTACGCGCAGGGGACAATTAGCTACTTTTCGATGATCGATTTCTCTTGCTCGAAGAACGCGTACGCAATCGAACGAATCATTCGCCGCGTCGATGCCAGTGGTTAGAGAACAGACCCGAATTCGTACTTCCTGCGACATAACGATCGAATTTGGACACTGCCAATTAACGAATCATACCCGTAAGAAAACGACTTGCAGCGCAGACTGTGTACCTTCGAGGCGATTAGACTTCCGGTGCCTCGACGGGAAATTGAGACGCTAATATGGCGCTGTATGTATACATATATATTTGATTACTTTAGAATTACTTTAGAAAAGCTTCGAGTTTTTAATTATACTATACTCTGTGGTGGTTGAGTACCCTATAGCAGTTGAACGATATAACACTAACATTAACACTAGAACTAATGCTTAATGTGTATATTTATATTATGTTATGTTATATTATATTAGTCTAACAAAGTAGAAATCAAAGAAAAAGTCATTTTTCTTCCTTCGTAGCTACAAGAAATATATTCTGCTCGATATCACTTTGAACGTTACGTATGAAAACGTGAATTTGCATAAACGTTCGCTGGCTGCCTATAAGGATCGCACCAGACCATTTGAGAGGGCACCATAAAAGTCACTGTGCTTGTCGAGCAGATCGTATCGGCCGACAATTCAAAGTGTTTAAGCAGGTCGAATTAAAACGAAATGAATGTGCAACTCTCTTTAATTATGGGGTGGAAAATGGTTTTCAAGGTGGCTCCACGAGTATCGTCGTTCGATTAGCGACCTTGATGCACCTTTTGATAATTATGAAGACACTTGGTCCTCGGTCGCGCCGACATGCGTCAACTGGTTTGCGTCACCTTGCAACTGTCTCTTTTGCTTGCTCTTTGCAAGTTGAAGGTGAGAGTCGTTACAGGACCTTGGTATTTCCCTACCGGCGCGGCGCGGCGCGGCGCGGCGCCGCGCGGCGACTCGCAAGGGTCGCTACGCGTCAATGCTCCTACATATGGTACATACGTATAAAGGCCTCTGCACACAGCGACCGTGCGCCACGGATGCTTTTTCGGCAATGCGAACAGAATCCGTGCGCTCGGAAGGCCAATTTAGAGGGTTCGAGATGCTCAGAAGAAAGGCACAGGGTGTCGTTTGCCACCAGAACCCCAGGGGTCCCAAGACCGTTTCCTCCCCCCAACCTCAGGAAATGCCTATACTAGAATCCTCCGGGAAAACTGGAAAATTTCGAAGGCAACCAAATTTTGACGGAGCACGGAAGGAGCACGGAAGGTTGGATTGAGAAAATTCAATGACATTCAGCTTAAAAAAAGTCAACTTATCGAGTTCTAATAAATTTGTATTGCCTTCTGAATGTCCAACAATTATCTAATTATTTTCAATAATTCCAATTAATTTATCTAATTGTTTTTGCCAACAATAAAGTGCACTCTTGTGTTAAAAATTAAAATTAATAAAAATTTCAGTTTAATGTTGCTCCAACATCTTACAATACCTTATTATGTATATTTTTGTGTCCTTTATATACTGGGCAAGCAAATGTAGTTTCTTAATAACAATATATTAGAAATATCTCTGTTCTGAAAATTTGTTTTCTGAAACTCCGTTTTTTAATCGCAGTCTCAAAAATTGCAAACATTGGGCACATAGGACTGTTATAAAAATATAAACGATATAAAAATTATTTCAGATACACAGAAAAATAATAAAATATTCATTTTAAGGAAAACAATAGAGTGTCATCTCGCCGACTAAAATACTTTGCAACTTCATTTTTAACCTTTACAGCAAACACTGTATAAAAATTTCATACGGTACACAATGGGCCGTGACATACCTCAATAACTACAAACGGCTCTCAGATTTGAACTATTTATAATTTTGGGTCGATAAAGTCGTTGGACATTGCAACTTTCACGCAGTAAAAAGGAAAAGGACGCGACATGTCATTTATTACACCTAAACTGTTGTTTGCTACAGTTGTTTGGTAATAACTACAAACGGCTCTCAGATTTAAACTATTTATAATTTTGGGTCGTTAAAGTCGTTGGACATTACAACTCTCACGCAGCAAAAAGGAAATGGACGCGAGGTGTCATTTATTAAACCTAAACTGTTGTTTGGGTGTCGTACACCCCGAGTCCACAGAAAAGGTTAATACCATCCGTAGTACCAAGGACATTCATATTCTCAAGCCCTGCCGGTGAATAGCGGTCAATCATTCAGTCCACTTACAATTAGCTGAATCGCGTGATTGTAACTTCTAGAGCTCCGCAAATTAAAAATTTTACGACAGGCAAAGCCAGATGCTAATCGACCCTAAAAACCTTTTTTTTGTGCCATGCACAGCAGGGAACTGCCACCGCGATCTCGAAAGGCCATTGAGAAATGGTCAAACGTTCGAGTTTATGGCCCGACCGAGCCGAGCTGAAAAAATCGGTACGAACTCGGAACAAACTCGGACGAGTCTTTCGTCTCTCTTGCTTACCCTGGCTTTGTAACTAGCATCTCACTGTCCGTACCGTGTCCGTGCCCTGTGTGCAGAGGCCTTAAAGTGGCAACAAACCGGTAGCCAGTACCCGGTAGTTGTAGATTTGCAATTTTCATTTGCTGTAGCTAGGCGGAATCGTTTTTCTGTAATCTGTCGGGAAAGTACGAGCTCCTGAAAATATTAAAGAACAACGTACGTTAAATTACTATTATTCTTAATGTATGTCTGTGAGATTTTCACTTCATTTCAAAATAAAACCACCTTAATAGCCGATTTTGCTGCAACTAATAAATCTTAAATAGAAAAAATTAGGCGCGACTAGAGTTTCGAGGCGAATGGTTTCACGGGTTAGAAATCTCCAGATTTCTGTACGGATTCTAAACGTTCAATTCTCTCAATCGTCGACAATGCGCGGAACGCGTGCTCCCGCTCTGATTCCAATTTGTCCGTGCCAACGACGTTTTTCAAAGCGTTCTTTTTTTTCCCAACGGGTTCCAGCGCGGCAATGAAATCACCGAACGCGCGCGACACGGTGTCATTGTTCCCGATCTCTCGCACTCCTGGGATGATAATGGACTACCGGTGTTCCCGAAACACTCTGAGTGCGTCTTTTCAGTTGGACGAGAAGCATTCACGGCATCGGTAACACTAACCCGGGCCCCAGCGCAAAATCGAGCCGAGCCGAGCCGAGCCAAGCCGCGCCTCGTCTCGCGCCGGTTGCTCGTTTCCTCTTCAAGGGTGCGGCGAGGATCGGCGCGGGCCACGTGCCGGCGCGTGCCGCAAACTAAAAAAGGACCCTTCGTGCTCTCCAGTCCAAGTTCAGTTTGCGGGACGAATATAATTAACCATCAGTTTTAGGTTTCTTCGGAGGAACAACACCCCAGTGCGCATACCCGTTGTTCGATGGGGCACCTCGGAGTGAGAGAGAGAGAGAGAGAGAGAGAGAGAGAGTGTGTGTGTGTGTGTGTGTGTGTGTGTGTGTGTGTGTGTGTGTGTGTGTGTTGTTCAAACGAGATACATGGTGTTCAGGGAGGGAAGCTGGATGAACAGTTCTATTGTGTAAGTAGAGTCACACATTTTTTAAGAACATCGGTAAAACGACGATCGAACCGATACAAAAATGTATCTGTGCTAGTAAATGCTTGTGAAAGTAAACAAACTTTGGTTGTAAGAAAAATCGGTTCAATCGGTACTATAAGTATACTTATGTATTGGTACTAAAGATTTGTGTCGAAACGATAAGCTCATATACATATGTATGCGTTAGATACAGATTCTTTGAGCCACGAGTTGCAAGGTCAAGAAAAGAAAAGAAGGATCACTTAAAAGTAAGAAGATCCTTCTAACTTTTCGAATGCGAGAACAAGATAAGAAATATCGATAAAAAAAACCTCAACTAGGAGATTTTAAAATAAATGGTAAAGTAAAAGGGGGCGAGTTTAAATATGTGTTGAGGAATATGAACATCGCCCATGCAGACACGAATTTGTTCTTTCGGTTCTAAATCAGTGTCTTTCTAAACTATTCGAACCAATTCTTCATCGCGTGTCGTCGGCCGAAGGAACATCTGCGGTGGAAGCGATCGTGATTTAATTAGCAAAGTAATTGCAGGGTCGAACCTCTCGATATAGCTCAAGGGGACGTTGACGGGCTTGATTGAAACGTTGCTGGAAAAAAATAATCCAATTTGACCAAGGCGGTCGTTATAGCGTTAATTACGTATAATCTTAAACCGCAGAGCAGCAACCCCCTCGTAGCAGATAATAGTTGCAAAACCGCTCAACCGCGCGAACTTCGATCATACTAAAGTTCTCCGATGCGTTAAGGGCTGTCTTTCCCTGGAGGTGAATGTCGTAGTTGTTCGATCATTCCGACCGAGAAACCATATACTTTTATAGTGAAAAGTAAATATGTAGTATACAGAAAATTATTTAAAAAATGGTTCACAACAGCTTGCAAGGGAGTCGGATGATTTTCAATATAAAGATCGAGATTTGGCAGTAAAGTTGGTCGGATTCGAGAAACGAAACAATGAGGCGGTTACGGATTCTAACGAGAGACGAGGGCGCGGCTTATTCATTGTTACGGCCGATTAATTAATCAAAAGGCCGGGCTCGCTGACAGCGGGCGATACTTCTCGTTGAAAAATCGACGGGCACACGCGGTGGTGGCGGCCACTCGAACTCTCGAAAGTGCGCTTAATGGCGCCGTCTCATAACCAACGGGTGCTCTAGTACACTTCGCTTAGCAAACAAAACAGGCCTCGTTGGACACGTGCGAAGCTAAAATCATGATACTGTAAGCTACGCTTTTGTTACTGCTGACCCTCTTCGGAAAGTACACCGCCTCGAGTAGGTAGGCTAACACTGGAGCGAAGCGGTGATCCAATTTGCGTTAGGTGATTCCGTTCAGCATAGATAATGCATTTTATTAGCGAAAGCTTCGTTGCGCCGGTATTGATCGCTTATCGGCTCATACCGAGGCCAAGAAAATAATAGCACGGCGGATCGCGTATGCACAAAAACCGATAAGCAGAGTTACGAACGACGTTAGTCTCCCAGAAAATACCATGCTAAAAATCACTTCGGTCTTCGTGGAACTTGCACGTTGCGCGTTGCGCGTTGCGCGTCGTATCGAATCGGACTCGTGACGAAAATTTCGAACGGAATCTAAGATTGGGTTACTGCATATGAAATCAAATCGGGAGATTCGTAAATGTTGATAAGAATGATGCTTACTTCGAACCGTAAGTTTATTTAGAAGATTGTGTTTGTTCAACGTTACTGTTAAAAATCGGACATTCCATACGCGACAACCTATAATAAATAGACCGCGGATCTTTAAGCGAAATAAAAATGTTCTATCTCAACTGTAAGCAACAGGAGCCAGATATTTTTATGATTTTCGTAAGTCGAATACGATTTATCGACATTCTGAAATTCTTTCAATTTTTTCCTTGCTTCAATTTTCACGTCTAACCAAGTTCTGGAGAAATTAAACGAAATGAAAGTTTATTGGTCGCTTAACGAATCAACAAAATATTCTCACCTACTTGGATGTATTCGCGTCTGAAAATGTTACGCCCCCGCAAAATGGTGGCTCGTTGAGACCGAGGTCTCCAGTAATGAGCAACAATGCACGCACCCGGCAAACAAATGAAACACACCGGCTACCTCGCGACGCATTTACAGCGGATTTGCGTAGTTTAATGAAACGTAAACACGGTATAAAAGCCGATCGCATTCGCACGATTCAGTCAGAGGGGGGGGGGGGGGGGGCTCTCGTGTTACCCGTTTGAAAAAGATCGAATTTTATTCGAAAAGTATTTTATTCGAGAAAAGTATCAACCGAGACACAATACTGGCGAAAACAACAAAATTATTGTATGTAGGTATTTTGTCAGATTATGGTGAATATTGTATTTAGAACTGTGGAACGAATTTTTGGTGTGTTCAGGGTGGCCTAGCACCCTGACATAAAAATATTGTTTTGAATGCAGAAAAATGAAGCATCACGATGCACATTTCCACGGCGCAGCAGCGGCGGCGCTCCGAGGGAGGGGATAAAGGATAATCGCTGTCAAGTTTGAAATTCGAGGGACGCGAAGCCCGCTTGTGGCATTAAGAGTCAGCGATACGATGGTTTCCATTCTTCGTGACCGATCGCCTTCACTTCCGACTTCCGGTTACGTAGCATGCTGGCCGGAGGCGGCGCGGCGCGGCGCGGCGCGGCGACCGCCTCGGGCCAAGCCGGCCCAAAAATAACCAATAAGCGACCAATAAAAGTAAACCGTTAAACCGGCAGGAGTAGGTACGCTCTCTCGCGAGTAAAAGAGCTACCGGTTAATTACAGGCCTAACCCAGTACCGCGACCCAACAGCTCGAGCCCTTAATAGATCCGTCTTTCGGCCTGTACACGCTCGCTGATTTCTCGCTTTCATCGCACGCTAGATGGGAATAACGCGACATACAAACACAGGGTGATAAGAGAAAAAGGTCCAATACCCATGTACAGGCCTTATACGTATGTAGTACCCACCGAGAGGAGTAAAAAATGTCTAGTTAACATAGGTCTTAAAAGCAACTCGTTCCCTGTAAAATCAACTTTTATTATTTATTAGCGTTCCATACATACATACATATGTATATCGCGATCATATAATTGCAGTACCGACACAAGGGATAGAAATCACAAGTAAACACGTAACGTCTGCCTATTAGCCGAATATTGTGAATATTCGCCACTTCTACGTGCTAGTCTGAAAAATTAATAATTTTATCACTGTTCGTACCGGAAAAGTTGAAATTAGACTGTCAACGTTGGAAAAATGATTAACTTATTGATCGAGTTTTAATTGGGACTAGATATCCAATCGACCGTTCGATGATTTACCATGCACACTCGGTTCCGATATATGGTGTGCCGTTCGCCAAACAATAATCGGAATCCAGGTGTAAGGTACTTATACATAGAATGTACACGGTCGGCGCGGTTTAATCAGTTCACGCGTGTTAATGTAAACATAAATCAGTCACACTGGTAATTGCGATTATTCAAAATAGACAATAATTACCGATCCGTCTGATTTATTGCAATCAATTCGCGTTATCTGCGATCTTAATAGTTTGGTTTCCAGAGGGTCCGCGACCGGTGAACGAAGAAATTTCATTGGGAACAATGCGGACCGGTAAACGTTGCTTCCATCGAGCCGCGAGCTATTTTCCAAGAGAAACGCGCCTCTAAATGAATATCAATACCATTGTCTCTCTCGGCCATAATAAAAGATTTCTCAACCCTTGCTGGATCGAATGTTTATCGTGCATTCAATTGTATAAAGTTTGAACTTCGAAGACACACCTGCGTGCTACGGTTTCCCATTATGTCTTCATAATACGTAATGTTCTATTACATATACCTTAAATTAACCAAGCTAAAATATCTACTTGTATTATCAGTCTATTGTTGCGTCTTCTCTTGATTGTCAAATGTTACAACGAATCTACGGCATTTATATGTATGTAGTTTGTAAATTCTAAAAATATCTAAAATTGTAAAGAAACAGAAATATTTCAAATTTTTAAGAAGTCAGACTTCACTCATTCGCTTTAACATTAGTTGAAATATGTTTCCTATTTTTAACTGGTAAAATTATTGAAACATTTTAAAGACTCTCAAGTGAATACAGATACTTTGAAAAGCTAGTTTAAAATTTCAATGAAATACTGATTTTAGAAGTGTATACTTATTCTTACTCGGAAAATAATATTTTTTAATCAGTGGCCACTTTTTCATCGAAATTTTTGATTTCCTTGCGTAAACTTTACACGCGCGTACAATCTGCTAGTTTCGCCAGAAAATCCGAAATGTTCAAACTGTTATCTGCACATTAGCCAGCTGTCAGCCTAGGGACACTACAGTGGCCACTCCAAAGGTTAAAGTTATCAACCGAACAAGTTGAAAACAGGATCTGCAACAGTCTGAACCAGTAAACACAATCCGCGTAAACAGATCAGACAAATATCGACAACCGGAGCCGTGTCGACTAAAAAACTGATCCGTTGTTATTCCGGTGTTTCGATAAACCATTTACAGGGATTCTATTTAGAAAATACTTGTTTAACAGCAGCTTTGATGAGAAAAAACTTGGCTCACCATATACAGGGTGTCTTGTTTAAGCGAGTACAACAGGATATCTCGGAAGGACTTGTAGTTATTAAATAAGTGTTCGTACAAAAGTTGTTTGGTAGGACGGGCTACATCGTGTAGTAATAATTGTTTTCTTGTGGGTGGAGTAGTGGAGCAGTGGAGGAGTTCCGAAGATCAATCTATTTTTCTTATATGGAATACTATATTTTTTTCTTCAGAAAATAACAGCAGACACCGAGACAAATCCAAAGAAGCGCTACATGATATTATTCTGATTTTGATAAAGGTAAATACCTTCAGATTTCCTCCACCATTTCACGCACAAGGAAACAATATGTACATATATTACTACATGATGTAGCCCGTCCTACCAAACACACTTTTGTACGAACACTTTTTTAATAACTACAAGTCCTTCCGAGATATCCTGTTGTACTAGCTTAATCAAGACACCCTGTACACATGTGCATGTATATGTACGTATTTGAAGATTTACCGACAAATCAGATGTATGGTACGCGGCGCGTTCTCCACCGGTGTAAAATTCGCTTAACCAGAAATTCGATCGGGCGTAAATTGGAAAAAGCAATTACCGTGTTTTTTTCGAAAATATATTCATTAAAAAAAGTGTCAACTTGTTCGAGCGAATGTTCGTCCGCGAGCAGAATACAGGCCCCCGATTTGGCCGGAAGCGATATATGTTGTATGTATGTATGTATGTATGTATACGTATACATATTAATATACATATGTATACAATATGTATGTCGGTGGCCAATAATGGTCGTAATCTATAATCTCGTTCCGAGGGGCATTCTTCATCAATTTCGGCCACCGACTGCAGAAGAAACGGTCGACAGGTTGACTTCGCTGGACGAGCAGGCGCGATTCCCAAACGGAGGCTCTTTCGGGAGTCGTGTGTTCACCACGGGGGTCGTATCCCGCAGGGCTTCAGCACCGACACCTTCCTCAGCTTCCCTTTCTCCTCATCACCACCCTCGTGCCTCTCGTCTCGTACTTCCTCGTATTTCTATTTATGTATAACACGCCGCGAAACTGGTCGTTCCCGTTCGCCTCGTTAGAAATTTTCTCGGCGACCTTTCTCACTTCTTCGTCGCCTCTAATTCCTCTCCTCTTCGTATTGCTAACGAGTGCGCGACGAAGTGTCATTGGGTCATTCGATTGGGACATCAACGTATTAGTTACAGCTTAATAAAATAATTAAAAGATGAAAGAAATGTTTATTTAGCTGTTGCGTCTTGAAATCGACGCAAAAATGTTTATTTTGCATAAAGATCCGCGGTCTAATCGTTATGCCTGTGACCTCTTTGAAACGATCTTTACATCTCTGTTCACTTTAATTCTTACATAATAATCTTCGTTCATCCGCCGTCAACGTACACTTCAATGTTTCGCACGCGATACATGTCTGCGCGAGTCGCTTTAACCAAACGTTTTTCAGAAGTTGAATAAACAAGTAATGATCGAAGAGTCGAACGCGTACGTATTATCCCGGCCATTCCTCCTGCCCGTGTGCTTCGCGCGTTCATTTCGATTCGCGAACAAAGTTCTTTTCAATCGGAGTTCGCGTTCCCTTGGTTCGCGCGGCACGCGCAAAAAAAGGTTTCGGTTTCGTAATAACCTCCACAGCCCGACCGCATTGAAACTTTAAACAGCGAGTAATTAGTTCTCCATTATTGCTTCGTAAAAACAGCCAATCAGTATGTCGAAAACACTCGTTCGGCAAAGCAACGTTGAAATCGAATACATTAAGCGACACGAGAGAAATGTCCGATATTGAAATAAATTAAAAGAAACATTACAGGGTCCGATTGTCGTCGTTTAATTCCCGATTAATTCTGTTCAGTTTAATTGATGTTATTTTTCCGTTGGCCGCTTCTTGCACGCGTCCACCGATAAGCGAATAAATAATCAATTCTCCACAGCTGCACACCGAGAACCAGAGAGAGAGAGAGTGAGAGAGAGAGAGAGAGAGAGGGAGGGAGGGAGCGCGCGCACCGTTACTGGATACGAGAAACGATTGGCTGTTCTAATTTACTGTCGTTATTGCATTCCATTCGGCGAAAGACATTCGCCGGGCGTTCGCTATTAGACGCATCGAAATTAATTGAATGCGTCGAGAGATGATTTGCGTCGGACGATGACGGAGCTGATGAAAATGTAAGTCGGCCGAATATTGGAACGGTTTCGAGAGCAGTAGCGAGCCGAGTGGAAAGGTTATTCGAGCGCAGCGTTAATGAATTGATTAAAAAACAAAATGAATCACGGACGGTGAAACCCGCCACTAAAAACTCATTAAGCAACGGATTCTCTTGGTGATTTATCGTAGATTATATTCGCTGCCTGCACTACGGGCATAATATTAAACTACGCGAGCCGTAATTCATCGCCGGCGACGACGCTGTCCCGCAGAAAGAATGTCCAAATTTTCTTTTATCCCGACTTCAATTTTCGGCCTCTTTAACCGCGCCATAAAGATTTCAAACAAAATAACATTAACCCCCTAGCCGTGTATCTCGATTTTATAAACGAAATATTTTATCGATCGTTTTCAATCTTTTCTTTCGATCTTGTATATCGAGATATTCGAAAATGTTGCAAATTTACGCATATGTTCTAGTTTTCGTGAAGATTTTGATACTCTTTTAAAAATATATATATATTCTATGGTAAATATTGGTAACATGGAACATCTGGTTTAAAAGGCTTGCCAAAAGCAGAGGAATTTGCTTTTATACAATTAAATTTAAAATAAACGTTTTAAAAAGTCATATGTTAACAAACTGTAGTAAAATAGATAAAGTGGAGTCTGATATACATATTATGTACATATGTATGGAACGCTCAAAATTGAAAATTTGGCAAATATTATCTTGCTGTGGAGAATTTTTCAGAGGTTATACGAAGCTTCTAAGAATACAAGTTGCGCGTTAGACGATCGAAAATAAGAATGGAAAATCAGTCGGTATCATTTTGCACGGTTGCTGACCCATCATCGGGAACAGCGTGCTGCGCCAGGTATATCCGCTAAACGACTCGTTAATTGTATTTTTAGGGGCTTCCTGCGAGAGGTCTCAGTTCCTAATTTACCGACTCGCCGGTTTAGTTTATAGGCGCTCCGATTTACCGTTTATAGTATAACCGACACCATACCTCGTTAAATCAAAGGACCGGAATATGCTTATAGCTACACGTCCTCTAAGAATTATAACCAACCGAGAGAAGCATCTTTTGGTTCGATCGAGCCGCCCGCGCCCGCGCCCGCGCCCGTACTCCGTGGTCGACACGAGCATGTAACGCAATTTCTATTTCCGTTTGCTTTATCAGCGATCACGATCAGGCCAAACCAACCACTATTATTCTACGCGAAAACAATGCTAGTAGATTTTACTGTGACTTCCACTTTAATATTTCCATTTCAGTATTTTCCCTTCGATAATACATTTTGTGTTTCCACGAAATGAATTTCCTACGAGTTTTCAAGTTACCATTTTTTCGAATGGATAATTTAAATACAGCACGTGTCGATGTGTGGAAATATATGTGAGCGCATTTTTGCGTCTTTTATAGAGCTATTACGAACGGGAATAGTTAGGCGAGTGCTTCACTTGCTCCATGGAAGCAATCGTAAATAATGTTGGCGCCAAACTAGCTGTAATTTATGGCAGTTGAACTTCTCCTCCTCGTGAAATACGCTGGTACGATGAAGAATCCTTCGTCCTGGCTCTCTACCCTAACCATCTGGATGTCTTCGTTTAAAGTTAAACTATCCAACAGCGAATCGTGTACCTCTGGAATCGTAATTAGAAGATTTTATGCATTTGTTGTCGCACACGCTAATGTACGATACACAATGGGATGATACATTTTATTAGCGCCTGAAATAGTTTTTAGTGAAATGTGCCTTAAATGGTAATAGTATATTATAGACTCCAGCGCAATTGAAAGCGAATAACTTCTATAAAAATTGCACAAAGCGAGACTCGAGTTTTTCTGAGAAAATAAAAGGACCGGTTCGTTGCACGACTCGTGAAACAAGAAATTTTGAAACAATTACAACAGGTTGGAATCACGGGAAGATGTTCGAGGCCTGCAACGAGCCAACAATTTCGACGGTTGCCGGTGCGCGTGCGGTGCGGTGGTTGATTCCGCGCGGTTTATTAGGTCACCCTGTACAGAAGTTCGCGGACAGGCGAGGTGGAGAAGAAATGGAGTAAAAGCAAAAGGAGAAAGAGTCGCCGGTGTCGGAGGAGGAGGAGGAGGAGGAGGAGGAGGAACAGGAACAGGAGAGACAAAGGTTGGACCCGGTGCTTGGTTGAAGAAGAGAGAGAGAAAGAGAGAGAGAGAGAGAGAGAGAGAGAGAGAGAGAAACGGAGGGTCAGCCATATGGACTTATCCAGCAACGTAGCCCGAAAATAATAAATCTCTGAACGTGCTGCGGGATTATTAAAAGAGTCCCTAGCTCGTTCCCCTTCGGGAGAGAGGAGAGCGTAGAAGAGAAACAAAACGCATTACCGTTTCTTAATGAAGCTGAGGGATACGAACGAGCCGAGGCAACGAACGAGAGGTACGCAGGAACGCGAACGGCAACCAACACGGACCCGACGGACCCGACGGACACGGATGGACGGGATGGACGGATAGACGGACAGGACCGAGGAATGGATGGACAGACACGAGGATAGACGGGACGGACAATCGGACGGTCCGACGGTTCAGAACTAATTGGAGCCACGAGATATTAAGAGAGCCAAAAGGAGACGAAAGGGAGAAGAGACAGGAGGAAGTGGCTGGGAGGAAGTGGCCCGATACGCGTATGGAAAAAAAGGCTCTACCAGCCGATCCGGAGGAAACCGGGTGTGAGGTGTTTGAAGGCATCATTAGATGGGTGTGTGCTGATCGTACGGAGGATGATCGCATTAACAGCTAGTTCGCCCGTGTTACGAGTTTGTTTAACGATATTACGCCCAGGTGTTTCGGAAGATTTCGGACCTAGCGCATCACTCCGGTTACCGAAACTGACCGAGTCTGCCTTACGAGGATCGAAGAGCTGTACCGATTCAAGGCTCAAGATACCGACGAGAACATACAGTCGCTCGCACTGACATTCGGACACTTAAAAAAAAAACGCTGCTAGCTTCTCAAAAATTGGACCAAATGACTTTTTCGGGATGTTAGAAGCATCAGTTTACCAGCTGACAGACTTGTTTTCCAATTGAAATGTAAACAGAATACGGTGTCCGATATATGTAATGGTTATCGGACAACATCGTGTGCAATAGTGCTTTTGCCCAGCAATGTACGGTTATATGTTATGTTTTTATTTTTTTTTTTATTTTTAGTGTTAACACTGCCATTGGTCGATGTCGCGGATACACAGAAACTAGAAAATTGAAGAAAACGAACGTCGGGATGTTATTTTGCGATCGGAATTCTGTTACGGGAAAATGGATTGCATCGTTCCTGAGGAACCTTTCGATGGACCATTCAATGACGAAACGATGTTGAACAATAAATCGAGTTGCGACGCTTTATGTAGGGCTAGCTCGCTTTATGACGATTCGCTAGCTCGGTTTTCGATGCGCCGGGGTCTAGAATGTATTGGTAACGCATTGTAAGTATCGTAACGTAAGTAATTAACGAATGAGGAGACGATTCTAAGCTTACTATCCTAACCTACTTGAGCGTCATTATTATCCCATCAATCGTTATGGTACTCGCGCTCGATTTAAATCTCGTTGCCGCGAAGAGCATCGAGCAACACGGCCAAAATAAATTAGCGATTCGATAACGCGTAAGATAATCGATAAGATTGTAGAATTTTCTATTCTCTTTTCCTTTGGGAATTTTCTAGAGATTAGAATAAAACGTTCGGCGAATGTCTCTCGCGATAATTAGATGATAATTACCGACGAGACGGCGAGAAGGTTTAAATCTCGTGCAATTACGAAGTGTGAGTTGACGAAAGAAAACTAGGACGCCACGCCGCGTCGAGCCGAGCCGAGCCGAACCGAGCCGAGCCGAGCCGCTCGCCAAAATGAAAGAGATCTATGATGATATTTTAATCTATATCTTTAAGACCTTGCAGATTATAGGCATCAACGGTTACGACAAAAGCGAAATTAGCATGCTTTCACGATAAAATCTATGCTCTCGTATCATTATCAAATTATACCTCGCTGAAGATCGTAATCAAACCGAGATGATTCGCCTAGAAAAACGGCCGCGTCTCGTGACGGTCGCGTTCCTTTTATTTTCCTATTTGGAATGCGTCCAATAAAATGCCTTGAATATCAAATGAGACGCAGCGCAGGCAAAATACAGGACCAATCGGGAACGTTTAACGTTACCATAATTAGCGCGATGAAAGAATAATCTGTTATTGTGCATAATAATATTATAACCGACGTAAAAGAAAGTTGCATCCTTTCAGAAAAATTGACGCGCGAAAGCATTCGTCGCGTCGCGTCGCGTCGCGTCGCGTCGAAAGAATTGGTGCGATTCCAAACGGAGGCATCGCGTGGCGAATATATTATATATATTTATTGTAGAAAAATGCGTACATCGATACAACCTTGCCATCTACACAAACTATGCGATACTGTTTGAGGAATGAAATGTATAAGTTTCCTAACACAATGTTTGTGTGTAACTATGACCTCGAGACCAGTCGATCTTGAGCCATTACAGATATCAGACGTGTATACTTAAATAAAGGTGCTGGAAATACAGATTAAAGTCTACAGTATAGTTCCTTTTCCCAACATTTATTTTGTATTGTTAATGGAAAATGTTTTCGTGGATTAAGGAACGAATCGTTTCTAGTTCTAGATCAAAGTTCCAATCGGTCACAAGGTCTTCAAGTTGAGCACTTTAAAAGTGTATTCCCTCAATTTTCCAGTCGAGCAAGCGTCGGTTGAAGGGCTCTTGTGCGTCTGGCAAAGCGTGCACTATCCTGTTACGCGATCTCTCCCAGTCCGCAATCAAAATTCAAATCACACTTTTGCAGCCGAACATAAAATCAATATTCGCCCTTTGGACGCGTCCCTAAATTCCATGGAAAACAAATCAATGCGTATCCTGCGTTTGAAGACAGAAAATACGCAACAAACGTACTGATATTTTATCGAAAATTATTTTTGGTGAAGGTAGTAAATCGCATTTTTGGGCAAAATTAACGAGCGGATCACCGGAGCTGGTCGTGACGACGCGACGACGGCCGATCGAAGCTTCCACGAACCGGGGATGATTTACGGACAACATAATTAACGCGTTTATTACGATTTTACAGTGCTCGTTAAAGATCGCATGAAACGTCGATCAACGATGTCTCCTATAATTTCACAGGCGTTCGGTCGCCGATCGCGGAGATTCGTAAAAAGCACAGGACAGATCGTGGGGCGTAGGTGCCGGGTATAATATGATAATGCGTTCATTAAGATTTCAGCGTGTCCGAGATCATTAAGCCCCGGCTTTAATGTAAGTAGAATTACCTAAGCGAGCTGCCGCGGGTCCGTTGCAAAACCAACTGAACGAACAAGACCGGGCCGGGCCGTAGCGTCGCGTCGCTGTGTGTACGCGGAGTTCTTGCGTATACCTGTCAACACGAAAAAATAGATCCCCTGATGGCTGCGAAGTCGAAAGTGTAGCAAAACGAAAAGAAGAATCTTAGGCATCCGGAATAGTGTGCCCTTATAAATGGTTTTTCTATATTGCCTCGTGTCTGGGCTCACGTTGGACATGGACATGGGTTACCAGTTCATTTAAATAAGTTAAGGGTCTCGCTTAGTGCCTTAGCGGGTCCATTACAGCTGGGCAAAAGCGGCTAATTACCTGCCTGACGTGAGTTATAAACCCCTCTCCGGCCATCGCTCCCACCTTTGAATATTTTTAACCGGATCTCTCGATTTTTACAATGAAAACTTCCTCCACCTATGCGGACCCGGGCTTTTACAACGTTCCCGGTTTAGTATCGCTACAGGGATTACTGGAGGTACGTATAATATGGTATGTACGTACCTCGCGTACCCCCGCATACATGTATGTATGTATGTATGTTTGTATATATATACATATATCTATATATGCAGCTACGTTGCCAATCGTAATAGGTTCCAGTTACGTCAAAGCATCGACAACGGGTGCCGACGTTAATTAAAATTATTAGGGGCGCAGGTACAGAACGCTGAATACCCTTCGCGGCCAAATGATTTAAAGCTGACACAGATCGTATATTCGAGGAGCTTCCTTATTTATTGTTATCGCGTTAAGATTAAGATTTCCTATCCGGCCATTTACCAGTGACAGAACGCACACCGGTTTTACTTTTTACTCTCGTATCGGAATTTTCGAGAAATTAGAAATACTTGTACACTGGATCGAAAAAGTATTTGAACATAAAGTTCCCGAAAAATTCACGATATTTAAGCTGTTGTAATTTTTTAAATAACATTCGTACGGGAATAAACTGAAATTCGTTTCGAAGCTTGAATCGTCTATTTTCTCAACCTAAAGAATTTTCAATTTCGAAAAATCTGTACATCCAAAACGAAAGATTTAGGTAACTATACACGTATTGTTTATTTACTTTCAATTAAACTAGTCTGTGAAGAAACCGTGCGAAACTCGTTGAAATAATATTCAATTGAAATATGAACATTCGTTGCTTTCCGTTGCGTATCGAGGTGGAAAGGCTTTCACGAATAAATACCTTTGATTCGAAGTTATACATTTACGAAATATTGAAATTAAATTGAAAGCTAAACGTAATTAATCAAATTCGTTTTTACGCCAATCGTGAAATTCAACGAAGTTCACTGTTGCGTTAATTAAAGAAAATAAAGCAACCGTGATTTTTTAGTAAAATTTTATATTTTTATATTTCGTATTCCTTTCTGTCTGGAGCAATGATGAAAATTTGCCTTGTTAGATGGAAATATTAGCTTGGTTATAGCAACAAACATATAATAATAGTATCCTTCTTTAAATAAAGCACAAGGACACAAAAGGAACGTACACGTACATGCAAAGAAAGTAAGAGAAATAAGAAACGGCCGGTAATAAAGGGGAGACAGATATGTATACATATGAATATGTAAATCAGGCATTTTATACATATGTATATCGTGTGTTTCAAGAGTAACTGGTTATCATTCGTTTTACAATTATCTTCTATTGGATTACTTCGGAAAAATATGATACTCATTGAAACAAACGAAACGATTGAATGGTAAACGTTTGCTTTTGTTTAAAACACGTAATTCCGGGATGAAAATTATCGCCGTGAAATACAGGGGCAGAAATTTGCGTCGGTTTTCATATGCGTGCCGTGTTGAAATAAAACAATCGCGTGCAACGACAAATACTCGACTCGGTTCGCGGAAAAAAAAAAAACGTTACAACAAACAAAGAGAAGAACGAGCTGTTTCAAACAGTACAAACAATTTTTAATGCGCAATCGGTTGAACGCCGCGCCGCGCCGCGCCGGTTTTTTGCGTTACTACGAGAGTCCAGGACGAGAGATTCGAGGATGGTCGAGCAATTTCTGACAGTTGAAATTTCGTAACAAACGATCGGGAAGGCGGTCCCTTTTGGACAGAAAATTAATCTAGTTTGTCATAACGTGGGCGGGTTAGTTCAAAGTGCCGCTAATGAGAAAAAGGCCGACCCGCGTCCTTCTTATTTGTCAATGGGATCATCGTGCCCATGAATCAAGCCGGGAGAGATGCTCTCGCTTCGGTTACTGAACCGCCTAGGTACCATTTTTTTCCGACGCAAAATTTTTTCGCAAGAAACACCAGTTATTCTTAATAGGAAATTAATCGAAAACAACTGCAAAAATTAAGCTATCATAACTATTATAAAGTAATATCTTTTTCTGCTTCGTCTCTAATAAAATTCGTCTTGAAAATATGAAATCATTAAATTACGAATGTTTGTACAGTCGCATAATCGATGTCACACATTTATTTAAATCGGAATAACTTTTTTGTAAACGAACCAAAAGACTTCAGTTTTCCTACCAAGGAGAATTGGTATAACTTATATGGCTCTACAAAATACATTCATCAAATTTTCGATCGGACAAACGAATTGTAAAAAACTTACTATACGTATAATATACATATAGAAAACTAACGAAAAAAATGTACTATTTTTTTTCTTACTTTCTTTTTCTGTAATTCCGACTAATAGCGACTTTATCAAAAATTTTCATTACTCGGTAACATCTACATCTGGTAAGCTAATTCTTCTATTTTGTCAGAAATATTAAAGTCGTTTAAAAGTCATCAATTATGCGACTGCTTGTATTGTATGCAAGAATTTGTGTATGCAATCGAATGCTTTGCAGGGTAAAATTCGATAAAGCGAATGCTTCAAATAAATTTTTATAGAACTTTCAAGTTATTTCGAATCTATCGAAATAAGATATTTTCAAGGAAATAATATTCTGTCGTTTACCGTTTAGTCCTCGTAATTGGCAATTTAAACACAACCGTTACCTTCTTTTATGTTTAATTTCAGGGACGCACTGTGATCAACAAATTGTAATCGGTGTCGCTGGTACAGAAAAAGAACGTCGATCATCCAAGACATCGAGGAACACCACACCACGGGGGAGCAGTGTCCACGTTTTCTTTAGATCGGATAGTTCAATTTTGCGTGCAGTGGCCCTAAAAAGCCCTGCGGGACTGGTTAGCTTTGGTTAGTGGTCGTGGAGCGATGCGAACGACACGAGCGGCTGACGAGATAGACAGACACTAGGGCGGAGGGAGTCTATTTCATGGTTAATTTGGCTAACTCGATTTCACCACCACCATCGCGACCAGCAACTACCACCCTCGAAAAACCAGGATCACTAAACTAGATATAGAGTGGATCCGATGGTCACCCTTCTCCCAACGCATAGTTTGCCAGTTCATGCTTGCACGAGATGGGAAAATCTCGCTTCGTGCGTCATGCGAAAAATGTTAATATTCATCGCACTGCAACGCGAAGTTTGCAACAGAGTAACACCGTTCTCAACGATGCTTCGTTTACGAAGCGGCGAGAACCTTTCTTCCGCACGGAAATAATTCAAACAAACCATTCGACGATGAAAATTGGTCCTCTTACGTTATCCTATTTAAGCCTTAATAATTTCAGTGAATTACTCACAGACAATGTTTAAACCTAAAACACGTTTACATTACACTTGAAATTGTATTTACGTTGCGACCTATACCTAACAGTTCACAAGATCCTGAAGGATTCTCTACTCGCGATTTCTTTTAATCTCGAATGTTTTGCGAGCAATGAACGTCGAGTGTACGAGGTTCAGCAGATCGTGGGGGAAGAGGAGAAGTGTGCTTTGTCCCGAAAGCCGAAAGGCAGAGTGAAACTAAAACAGAAGGGAATGTAAACGAAAAAGTCGCGTGCAGTACGCGGTGTCTTTTAGATATGCAAAAGGAAGTCCTTTGTTCCGTGGTACATAAGACGACAACAGACGGTGGCACTAGTTGTCTTAAGCCTTGCTTTTCTGCCTTGTCGCGTAGAGATATCCACCCCCGCGTCGCGTCGTATCGCGTAGAGCGAAGCGGATCCGTGCAGAGCGGTGCAGAGCGAAACGGTGGATAGCAGAGCACTTTTTCTGACAAGCCGAACCGGGCCAGCGTCGTCAACGTCGTGTCTACCGGCTCTCACGAATGACAAAGGGAAGCATTCTCGGAGAAAAAATCTCGGGAAAAGTTGGAAGCAAATATTAGTTGAACACTGGACTAGTCATTATTTCTCTTTGTGCTTGCAAATGCTACTCGCTACGGTGTCTTCCGCAAAAGGGCAGAACAAAGGAGCATGTCATCGTACAGCCAACCTACTCTACCTCCCTCCAACGCCGCTCTGCCTCGACGTTCACCTTCTCCCTTTACTATCTCTCTCCTTCTTTCTCTTCGACGCCCCCACCTTTATATCTCCAACCACCGTATACCACCTACTACCCACCCGTTCGTTCTTCTATTTCTGCTCTTTCTCCTCTCCCCCACCAACTACGTTTCTCTCCTCGTCCTCTTGCCCTTTCTTTCCTTCCTTCCTTCCTTCCTTCCTTTGCTTCCTTCCTTCCTTCCTTCCTTCCTTCCTTTTTTCTCCATTCCTCCCTTCCACCTTTCCTTCCCTTCTTCCTTTCTTCCTTCCTTCCTCCTTTTTCTCCCTTTCTCACTCCCTCGACCGGCCCACCTCTATCGCCGTCCTTCTTTTTTATGCTGGAGTCTTAATTACTGGAAGCAGAACGGGTTAAAGACTAAAACACAAGCCGACATCGCTTGACTGATCACGGCGCGTCGCGTCTGACGTCCGTGCCAAATGAAACGGTCTAGAAAAATTATTACTGCGGAAACCACGGGACACCTGCTCAATCCCGAGTCTTTCGGATTTTCTTTGCCGATTCGCCGTCGAGGAGACCCTGCTTCGATCGATCAACGCGAGCTTCCGCGTTTCGCGTCTGCAGACGGCTCCTCGTTGCTAGGCATCCTCTCTGCCCAATATGGCGAAACTAACAGGGAGCATAGATTTGTATTCTTTTACCTAGCGAGACCATTAACTCCTTGCACCACGATTTACTTTATGCAGCGATTAGATTTTCCGGCGGGCCAGTCGCAGTGTCTTTCCGCGTTCAGGCCGAAAGTCATGAATGTTATCTACCGTGACGGAACTGCGGTGTTCCGGAACACGTGCAAGTGAATTTGCCTTCTGCATTATACAGGAATGTGTCTCGTGACATGCTCGGTGTACATAAGCGGGCACAGAGACAAAGTGCCACGGTCCTTTGTACCCAATGGGGGTGACAATGGACCTCGCTCTCCGCATTGTCACTGGGTTAACCAACGTTTTCAGGGGATATCGCGGATGTTTGGCATCGCCGTGGCTCGGCCAACATCAGCTCATCATCTTTTATTCAACCCTTTGCGTGCGGCATGCTGCGAACGTGACTCGCCTGTGGAACTGTAATTACTGAACATCAACCACCTATGTTTTAGAGTAGAGCATTCCCCGTTACGCTCTGCGTCGAAGTTTGAACGTTAACAAAGCCACCTTAGTACACGCAATGTGTCTCTTCTGTTGCGTGGAGTTTCTGTAAATTAAATAAATCCTGCCTCTATGCGGTTCCTCGCGGATCGTTGCTATAAACACGAACGTTCCACCGTGTAGCTTCCCGAATTGCATTCTGATGGAAAATGTGACAATATTACTTTCAAGCAGCTTTTACGAAGAACGGAAAAAGTGCAACGAAATTTTCTCAAATCTTACACGTGTCTTGCGTAAGTCGTTAAGGTTCATTAAAATCGGCTTGTATAACTTGATTTTGTTTCCTTGTTTCATGAAGATCCCAGCAGCACGACAGTTCCCGGTCCGAGTAAATTCGATGAGAGGGTTTTTATCCGAAAACTTTCTGCTACACGTTTGCAGTGGAAGGTTCCGTGTATAAGATCGTGTTTGGAAGAGATTCGACATCGATGGTGCAATCTAGAAATCTCCAAAGCGCAAAGGGCGAACGTCGAACGGCAGAATGAAATCGAAATTGAATTTCTGGTCCCCCGTGATACCCCTTCGGTGCGCGAAGATCTCCCTCGTGAAACCATCACACGATTACGCTAATTCGGGTATCATTTATTTTTCGTTCACCCTTCCTCTTCTTCCTTACCCTCGATTACTCCGCTCGCTGCGCAAACGAATCTCCTACCCGCCACCGCCAACCCTCTCTCCTATACATATGATGTGGATGGTACCTTGTGAACTGCTCCACAAGGATCGGCCGACTTTGAAGTGCGCGGGGTTTTTGATGTAGCCACCAACTGTTCCAGCCTCGTTCACCATGCAAAGCAGTGAATCACGCATTAGGCTAAGATGAAGCGACAAATCAACGAAGTAATCGACCGGTGTACACTGTACACTGTACACCCAAGACAAACGTTCCCATTACCCACTCGTTAAGCTCGATACGTGTATTTGTTCGTTCGGATTAACCCCTCGAGAGTGGGTCTATTTTGACCCATAGTTACAAACGTTTCGTTGAAATTCTCATTTCCTACAAACCAGTTCGAATCGTTAGCTATCGTTGGTAGGACTGATTTGATGTATTTATAACTTTATTACTCAAACACATATTATAACGAAAATCTAATAAGAACAAAATATAATAATCATCGGACATTCGGTTGTACACCTAATATAAGTACGAGTCAAAGATATTTCTTGACAAGGACGAAATGAAACTTCCATTTCGCTCGGCGAAATCCTGTGGGCTATGCGCAACATAAAAACAGTGTTAAAAAAGTAACAATTGTCCTGAGAAATTAGAATATTCCCGCAATCAAAAGTTTCATTCGGAATTCCGGGCAAATGGAACGTGAACTCGTCCGCGTTCCCCGAAGTCTGGACGAAAAATGGAGGACCGTAGCGGGTCGCAAATAACTCAATCGATCACAATGCCGGGGAGAATTTATGTGGAAGTGGTGACACCGTCAAAGGGATTCTAGGGAAATCGTAAAACTCGGCGCGGCGCCGTTGTTCACTTAATCGAACCCGAAGCACGCATCCTCACCCCGTGATGCGATTCGCCGTTTTAACGCGCGAACACGAGCGCGAAAGTCGAGTGGATGGCGAAGACAAATATGCGGGGAACACGAGACCGTGGTCAAGAGTCTTAACTCTTCTGAATCCGGACGAAAGCACATGCGTGTGCGCATACGAGGACACGTGCATGCACGCGCTATCATCCACGCCGATGAAATATCGGCGGTGCCGTGCCGCGCCGCGCCGCCGCGCCGTGCCGCGCCGTGCCGCGCCGCGCGCCGTTGTGGTTTTTGCGGTTTTCCTATCGTTTACGGCTATTGAATCGCGAAAGACGAAGCAAGAGCGCCGAAGAGGAGGATCGAACCGACGAGGACAGGAATAATCGGTGACGAGGGCTGGAAAAAGAGAAAATGACAAATCCGCCACGTGAGAGCGAAGTATTAATTCTGCGGACGGCGGACCCCTGTTATTTCAAGCAAGGACACGACCCGCCACTCGCCTCCGCCACGCGCCCGCATGCCACTTTATTGGAAAATGTGCAAACATTCTCTTTCTTCCTCTCTCTCTCTCTCCCTTCCTCTTGATTCCAGCATCCTCCACCATGTTTTTGCACATTTTTTCCGCCCCGTCTGGCCAACGTTTTGCCCATTTGCAAGAGCGCTCCAAACGAAATGGCACACGAGGCGTACCACCATTTTATTACATGATCCGTGGATATAAGAAACGCGAGAGAAACGCTCGCTTTTTAATCGCCCGGCAGAAAAATCCGCAGGCTAGTTGTAAGAATTACTCATATTCTCCTCGTTATGAGACAGCAGATTTATTTTCGAAAGTATCAATTCCTTCCCGCCACGCCGCGCCGCGACGCGCCGCGCCGCGCCGTAGCACTTCGAGGCATACAGTGACCCGCGAAAGTGTTCGAACGCTCTTTAAATCAAAATAACTAAAAAGTTAAAATTAATAACTAAAAATAAAATTCAACCAAACGACTTGACTTTTTTCTAGCAATTAGAAGTATTGATTTGCTAAATGACGTGCAAAAAAGAATTTGATAAAATTGTAATTGGTAAGAATTACATGAAAAAGAAAAGGCACTTTCTAACCCTTTTTTATTTCAGCCCGTAATGAAAATTTAAAGTATGTGTTTTGTGGATCTGTGTTAGTTATTGTGTTAGAACTGACCTTCTTTCTTACACCGCACCGATCGAAATAGATCGTTCCGCAAATAAATTATAATTTCATTCAGCAGAAACGATGAAATTTCTCAATCGAAATAAGAAAATTGTTAGCAACGTTCACAGCATGGTACATATATATACATATACTACATACTACGAAAAGTAGAAAATTCTGGAATTCGTTTGGAAGCTCCAAAACAATGAATTACTATAAATCTGTGTGCGCCGATGCAAGATTCCAGAAGCTCGTTATTTGAAAATAATTCACGGAATTTCCCGGCGCGGCGCGAGTAATGGAACGCGATACCCTGACGGGTTTACGAATTGAGGCGTAACATCAAAAGATGAACTATATAACTCTGTACAGAGTCCCCGGAGCCGGAAGGGGCGGTTACAACGCCAAAACTACCGTCTTTTAGGTAACCTAGGCAAAGCTAGCGAACTTCTCTAACAGCATAATTCGATATGGGCCGAGTCTGCCTAAGCTTGTTTCCGTTATCCGCCATGGTTGAAGTCTTACATTTCCTGCCGTCACTATGTGATTTCCGTGGGCTACCGTAGGGGAATCTTGATACGCGGCATACTGTGTCGAATACGTCTCGGCGATTACCGGTGTTTTTCAACGCGGGAATGATCGTTTTTTCACCGACCATTCGGCCGCGACCGTATTAACGTTTTTGCCGGGGACACGGCGAGTTTCTGTCGCGTGAAATCTGGCGTGTGCGATCAATTTTTGAGGACCACCTCTGATTTATTTACTCGGCAAACTGCGAACGGCCGCAACTAAAATTACAGCACGTCGGTAACCTCTTTTATTTCATTGTTAATATACGGTTCACCGAGTGAACCGATCGTGAAAAACTTTGTCGGACAAACCTATTATTTTCTACACTTCCAGATAGACGAGTTAGGCAAGTCTCAAATATTCCATGAACGATAAAAAGAATATTGAAAAAATTCCAAACAGTTGCAAAAAAATCTATGTTGATCGTACCAAATTTTGATCTTAGCCTGCGATGAAATTTTAAAAAGTACTATGCTGTGAGAATTTCATTAAAATTGATTGAGACTACAACTATAATGAATGAAAATGTCCTTAAAACTTATACAAAAGATGTATAGAGACTATACGCCTGTGAGGTCTAAAAATTGTGACCCGAGGGATTGCGAGCTGAAAACTACTTAAGCCGCTCTCACCTCGGTTTTTTAGCATTACGCAATCCCGATCTTGATCCGTTGGTCGCGTACGGAATGTCGGGAGACAAATCGAGCGTTGCTAATTTGCCCCGATAATGACTGAAACCACGGGCGAGAATTAAACGGCAAAAAGGAAACGGGGGGAGGGGGGAGGGGGTAGTGGGGGAATGGTTGCCTGGCTGCTCTGTGAACGAGAAGGATCCTCTCTCAGTGATCGTCGCGCGATCACAGAAGATTAATCTGTCCTCGGTGTGATCTATGACGTTTATTAGAAATGCCATCGGGTGAGAGGCTGCGCCGCGCAGCGCAGCGCGGCGCGGCGCTGCGGTGCGGTGGCGCATGGCGCGGCGCGGCGCTGCGCTGCGCTGGTTTGTTTCGTCTGAATGCGTGTATAACCATAACCGCAGCCGCGACTACGAGTTTTCTATGGTAATCGTGTCAAATTGAGGCACGCGACTGACGATTTTAGGAACATCGCCCCGAGCGATCTCCCATAATACATACACAGCTTTTATTCCAAACAAACCAGAATAAACTGGCCGTCCCGTCGTTTTTTCGGCTGGTTCTGCTTTGACATTACTATTAAACGAGATCTAGTTTTGTTGGGCAACCGATTATATTCGATAAATATTTGACAATATAATCGTACACGATACGAGTATAAACAATATTTACACAACAGTTTTTTCGTAGAAAACATTTCTTTGAGAACTTGTATAGTATACAGTAGACCCCCGTATAATACTATCAAAAAATTATTTAAAAAATATACATTTAATATGACAGTTACAGTAAACGTATAAAGGATTGATAAGAGATTGTACACCTGCTATCGCAAAAGAAACATGTATATATACAGTATTTTTTAAATCAACTTATTGATCGCACGCTACGGGAGCTCAACAGTACCTCTTATTGTATTATGTCTTCTATTTGTTTTGTACATTTAATTTTATGAGTTAAGCATGTAATTTTTATGCAAAGTATATTATTTTCCTGTAATGTGTTAACACGTTAGTTGCCACACACGCTCCAAGCTTCTTACTTTCCCATTTAACATCGACCCCAGTGAAAATTTTATCATTTTTTTTTGTTCAGGCAATAACTTTCATTTTGATTCCGTTGCTAACAAAAGTGTATTTTAAGATTCGTTTAGCAATATTTATTTGTATATGGAACAAAATCACAACTTATGTCGGCAGATTAGCTCACCGGATAATTTTTTCAGAATTTTTAGCATAATTTAAGAAGATTGGATGTATTACCAGTTCCATGGAATTTTATCGGGACGGCTACATGTTTCGGGACGAACCTCTTTCAGCTCTCTTCTCGGAGCTACTTAACGGGCTATCTCAATTGCACACCGCACGATATTATCTGAATATTACAGTCAAAATGTGTTCTCGCGCTGGATGTTTTATATGTATTGCTACATGCTTTGAACGCATTAGCGATTCCAACGTACACTGAAATCAACCTAGACCGTTCGGTACAGTTTGGAAGCAGTCTATCCCTTAATAAACATTTATATTCGTACCGACGGTTTCTGTAGTATACATGAAACAATATACATATCTATCCTTCAAATGATATTCGCGCAGAACAGAGATACGTTGCAGATCTCTCTGAAAATATCAATTTTTCATAAAGTTGTTCGCAAGGGTCACGATAAAAAAATAAAATACGTCAAGAATAGTAGGTTCATATTACATAAACACTCTGTAAATTCTCATTATATTTTACATGTCTGTACACTGTACACGCATACAGATCCGCAAATTAACTCTGACTATAAACTACACAAAATCTATGGCATTATCCGAATAAAATGCCTATATGGATGATAATTTTAATTATTCGTGTATGTTCTAGAAAGCTGCGAGGATTCTATTTCAGCCGTATTTCCAGTTCGATAGTTGGTCGGAAATGCCTGTGGAACCTGATTTAACACTTACCTGCCACGCATTCGAGTCCAGGGCAAGGTAAGACATGTTGTCAGTGTCCTCCGTGGTTGTGGAAGTGTTGCAGACCCTCAAAACCTGTCGCTGGTCAGCACTTTATCGATTCGCGACCTCTCGCTCACGTCCCGAGACGATCGGTTGGCGGCATCTTCCGTCGCGTCGCGTCGCGTCGCGTCGCGTCAGTGGCTCCGACGGCGCGTGGAACGTTCTGAAATATTTGTTCGCAACACTTTAAAATCTCAACAAATTCGTCGATCGTGTTCCGCGTTTCCGCCTGGATCGCGATATAACTCGATTACCGTTAAACCATACTAGAATCCAATCGACAATACCATGTAAATTACAATAAACGCGATATTACGCGATATAAAAGCGAACGAACTGGCGCTATTGTACTGGGATTTTGTCTAACGGAAAACGGGAATAATAATGTTATTCGTGAACGAACGAAACCGTAAATAATCAACTGAATTGTAAAATCGGAAATCAATATACATATATATATTCTCCTCGTGATTTTTCATATTAACCGTACCTCTATTTATCCTTGATAAATTGCACGAATCCAAAGAGAACATTTATAACGTGCTAAATTGATTATATAGAACACTTTTTCTTTTACGGTTTTAGACACACGCTCTTGGACGATCGCAAATCCGCAGCTTTAACAGTGTCCATGCTTTCTCAAACAATTTCCACGATATTAAACAAAGGTTTGTTATAACCACGAATCGGATGGCTAATATTTCGATATTAAACGTTAAATCTGCGAAGCGTTCGGTGCGCGAAAATTCTGGAACAGAAACGAAAGTTGTAAACAACGAGTATTCGTGAAGAGAGCAAACAATTTGCTGAAAACAGCGATAACATTCAAGGAAAATAGGAAGCCCGGGACAAACGAGAGCCGGGACCGCGGGGGTCCGAGGAAAAAATACGAATTACACTCTCGTCGTTTCAAGTCCTCCGGCGCGGCGCGGCGTTCCGTCAACGGATCGAGAACTTAGTTAAGCAAAGTTAAATACTGCTCCCCGAGGTGGCACGGCCGCTTTTTAATTGCACTTTCACAAAACGAAAAGATAATTCGGGTTCTACGGTGATGGGACGATTCGAAACTCGTCACGATGCTGCTATGTCGTCGAACCGTGTCATTATAAAACAGTACAGAATCTGATACCACATCAAATTTTTAAATATTCCAACTATTTTCACCGCAATAAATATACAGACATAATTGGCGTTGTCTTTTAACTGTTCCGTGCACGGACTGGGGGTCTGTAACATCCATGAATTCCATTTGCACCGTTTTCATCAAGTTCCTTCGGAACTCTTGAATGAATTCTTGTTTCACAAGTAGCTTCATGCGATATAACAAGAATCGCACTATGTAAGAAAAACTTTCTCAAAGTTTTGTGAAAGAGAATGGGTAGTTTCGAACCGTGCACCGGAGGGCTAATGCAGAACTATAAGCATCCTTATCCTGGCCATACAAATTACGACGAAGTTATAAAAAAGCACACGATAGAACAAATATTCTGTGGCGCAAGAATAGATAAAATAAAAGGATTACAATAAGGTAAAGTCTAGGAATAAGGTAAATATTGGAACTGCTTCGTGCCCCGCAAACATAACCTATAAGACGTCGCTGATTACGCAACAGCGAACCGTATCAACGACAGAGTGTCACGCGGCGAAACGTACTCACCACCGGCGTGTTCGAGCGATCAGTTCGTCCTTTCACATTCCAACGCACTTCGAGATCGGTGCAAGATCACAATGTCACAACTGCTCGTACCGTAGAGGTGTACCTCGATCGCGTAAACCGGAGCACACGCAAGAAAGCTGATCGTCGAACAGACCCCGAAAAAAAGCGCACTGGGTCTGTTTTGGTGACCGGTGTGCGGGGTACGACTCCCGTCTAGGACCGCGTAAACACGACTGGAAAATGACGACTCGGTTCTCCTCTCACTCGTGCCCGGTACCCTCGCGAGGATCCTCCTCGTCGATGACTCGCGAAACACAAGGGACGCGCGCGCGTCGCGACGCCGCGGCTCGTGGTCACCGTGGGTTGCGTTGCCGAGGGGCCTTTTTAGGGATTTCGGTGAAAAGGGCCGCGCGGACAACAGGTGACAGAAACGAGTCGGCCCTGTCGCGAAAGGTTGCTCGTGACTCTCGTTTCTGTGCACTGCACTCGCTCTCGCACTCGTTCGCGTACACCTCGGACGGGTGTCGGTACCGATAACCTAATCCACGGGCAGATTAGCGGGGGCTAATTCGGAATGCCAGCCGCGTCTTCCTCTTTCTCTTGCTCTTGCTCTTTCTCTTTCTCTTCGACTTCTCGGTCCCGTTTCTTGCCCTCCCTTTCGCTCGCCTCTCGCTTCTCCCCTCTCCCCTCTCCCTTAGCCTTTTCTCGCGCGATGTAGCTCTCTCCGTCCTTCGACGTGCCGCGCTCTTGGGCCCCCTTCTTTCCGCCCCCCCCCCTCCTCCGGCTGTCCCACACACCCTCGCGGCAGCTACTTAGGAGACGCTGAACACCGAATTTTTCGCGCACCTTCGCCGACGAGACGAAACGGAACTAAACGTAACGGGATCGGCGCGCGGCGCGCACGGGAGGGCGATGATAAGCGGCCGAGCACGAGGACGAGGATGGAAACGACACGGCGTACGCCACGATACACGACGGGAAGGAAGAAAGTGATTTTTGTGCGTTGTACCTCCCCCGGTGTGTGTTGCCACCGCACGTGGCACGTCGCGACGTCGCACTGCGCTCGAGGCGAGAGAGGCGCCGCGGCGCCCCCCTGCTCCACTCGTCAGCCACCCTTCGTAAACCACGCTCCCTACCTCCTCATCCTCCCTTTCGCTTTGTCAGACCGCCCTCCCGCCCGCACCTGCGGCGCGTCCACCACCGACCTCCCCCTACTACCGTTGCACCCCACGGGGGTGTGGTGCCTCCGCCTCCAGTCACATGACGGACTTTGCGCGGCCTCCCTGCTGTACGCGGACGCCGGCGGGGATGATCTAACCTAACCTATCCTATCCTATCCTATCCTATCCTATCCTATCCTATCCTATCCTATCCTATCCTATCCTATCCTATCCTATCCTATCCTATCCTATACGCCACCGCGATAGAACTTGCACGAGCGCGCTTCGTTTAACGCGCCAAGCACCACGAAGCCAGCAGGCTGCCGTTAGCATCCCCTCGAAATCAACCTCTTCGTTTATAGTCTATGCCTTCGTCGACCGGGACTGGAACACGGCTGTTAAGAACCTAACCGATCCTGCTGTCGAATACCGCCGATAAGCGCCGAGTACGCATCAATGGAATCAGTGGTAGATGAACCGGGCGCGGGCGGTGGGGTCGAAAGAGACCGAAAGTAGAAATGAAAGTGGAAGGTCGGACGCATATTCATGGTTGCGCGTATTCCACGCGCGAGCGAAGAGTACGGAGGGCCGAGTCCCCGGCCCACCACACCCTCCGCACCCCTAATCGCGCCGCGAACCGTACAACAGTATGCCGCCAATACGTTTGTGCGCCGTTACATGCGAAGCACGGTCCTCGCCCGTAACTGCGCATGACCGATCGATGCCCCTTCTTTTGCTACCGCTACCCCTCCTGACGAGCCGACTACCACGCCACTACTGTACGTAGCCCGAGTTCGCACAACCCCCACCCCGACTCCCCAGAGAACTAGGGCTAACCCGATGCAGCCCCTTTCTTCGTACGCCCCTGCTGTCGCTACCTCCGCCGCCCATCCCACCAACAGCACCGCTTTAACCCCTGTTCGAACGAGAGAAAGATCACGGGGAGGGGGGTGAACCACCGAAGGTGGAGAAACGTACGGAGGTGCAGTGGAGAAGAAGGAGAAGAAGAAGAAGAAGAAGAAGATCCCTACGAGCACGCCAAGACACAGCTTCTGTTTTCCCCTCTGGACTATTTCCCGTTTCCTTCGCCTTCTCTCTTTCCCCGTTTCGGCCCAGCCAGCAGCGTTGGCGGTAGCCTTTTTTGCCGTTCTGTACGCGCCCCCCGTTCTATTCTGCTTCCTTTGCCCCTTTTTCCTTGTCAGGGACACCATAAATCGCGGATTCGATAGACCTCCCGCGCGCGATGGCACCGTCTCCTCGCGCCTCTGCGGCAGACCGATCCTCTCCGACCCTCGGGTGACCCGTTTAAACGATTGTTTGGTACCTGCGCTAATTAATTTCAGAGATCCGTCCGAGAGATTTATACAAGGTTCCGTGATTTCTTTATTTGTTTTACCAGCGAAGCAGGAAACGATCGGTTTGACGGAGAAAGGCGTACGGAGAGGTTGTGAAACGTGGGGCTAGCTTCCGTGATCGAACTCTAATCCTGCGGGAGAGGTCAAACCGTCCATCTTCTTACTGTAGATCGCTGCACCACGCCTATGTAAAGTCGTGACTGGATCGAGAAGGAAGGAATACCAGTGTTATATTAGCGGCCAGGAACAACCTGATGCGATCCTCCCGGCTATCCGTGTTGGTTCGTGAAGCGCCCACGGTGAAAGAGCCAAAAAACGCAGAGGATCGAGAATAGAGGAGCGCAGCGCGGCGCGGCGTTGCACAATTAACAAGATCAGCCGATTGGACGAGAACAGGGACTATGGGCCGGATAGATCGACCGGGTCAAATGGAGTCGACCGATATGTCGAGTCGTCGTTGGTTTAGTACGGTATCAGAGATATCCCATAGCTCGTGGCAATCGCGCGATGAGAACGGCGAGCATTATGCCATAGACGAAACACCGGATTCAACGTGCCAACACTTTCGAACGGGGGACCGCACGGGGAACGGGCTTTCGGAGGAAAGGCGATTAAAGTTCTCGTCGCGCGTTGTCGTTGCCGGGTACCTGTCATTGGCCGCCTGTTGCCCAACCTCTTCTTCGCTCGACGCTATCAATTAACGAGACACGCTCGCAGAATGTCGTGCGAACCTCGATTATTTATTGCAACACTCGATTCCGTGAATCGATGAGTAACGCTCTTCAAGTTAGTTCATCTCGGAACGAATAAACAGATATGTACTCGGGACTATTAATATAGTGACTAGACTACGGATTTTATGCATTTATGGCAAAAATTAATAGATCAAATATAAAACCGTAGAAATATAGCAAGCATTTAAGAGCATCGATAATGGTAGAAAGACATTTTTATCCGCTACCAGTACCTTGAAATTGATGTAGAAAATTATTTAGCATAAAGATCCGCGGTATAATTATAAATAGCAATCGTTCTTAAGTAAGGCAATTGTATAACGCCGGCCACTGGTGGCCACCACGGCCACCACGGTCAACGTGTTAGTTATCGATCGTACATACACTTGATTTTGTAGTTCCGAGTTAATATATAGTATTTACTGCGAAAAGATAATAATGTGAGAACTTTCTAAAAATCTTTCTTGAATTATGAACTTGCCAAATCAATTGGTTTCCGATCGAATTCCCGTTTTTCTCTAACTGGTATTCGCCGGAAACTGTCAAAGAAAATAATCCGTTTAGTCGGACGGTTAGCAGTGATCAAAGACGAAATCCTTCCTGTAACGAAGCTTCGGCAGCTAACCGAGAAGTTGCTCCCTAAGAAATCTACTGTAATCCACTTTGTTCCAGAGCGCATCATATTATAACGCCGTAACTCGCTCGTGTGATGCAATTTAACTACCACATCATTACTCCCAAAGTTAAGCCGGTGTAAGTTGGAAATTACTAGTTAAATGGCATATATCCATGCAAGAGCCGAGAGCGCTGTGTAATCTGCCCATGTGTTTATCTATCGGTAGGTAGACGGGCATATACCGTGGCCCCTCCATCATCGAGATGGCCGCGGAGACCATCTTACCCTAATTACCTAATAATCCGAAGCGATGACCTAACTTTGGCTGTCTCTAAGTGGTTTCCGCGTCGCAGCAACTTGAATGATGTGCCTAGAACTACAGGCAAATTCTGATGCACCTGCCCGCAACGCGTGCAAATTTCAGTCCCCGTGTAATACCGTTTCCGTACGTAAAACAACCTCGATGACCGATCTTCGATCGCTCGAAAAAATCGATCGTTAACCCTTTCTTTCGTCACACCGAACCGTGTGCTCCGCATACAATAGTTGCGCGAAAGATCTCTTCGGTTCGACCAATGCTTCGTTAAAAAACAAAAAAATGGTCCTTTATACAATTCATCGAAGCGTAACACAATCATAGAAAAATACACATTTGTTTCGGTCATTTGACCATTGTAGGTTTAAAGTTAAGAACAGTGTAGGTCGCGTATCTTCTTCGGGGGCAAAGTTCACGAAAAATCATAGATCGAACGGAATCGTAACTTGAACATTTTCACACACGGCATTACGCGTAAATCAGCGTGACAAACCGAACCTGACGTGGCACTCTTTTGATCGATGGTTGCGGTTCGTCGCGATAACAATTTTTTTCACGTAAGCAGCCCGACACGTGAAAGGGCGAAACCGATCGACGAAACGACAGAATCAATAGATCCAGGGATGATCCTTTCGCTGCCGTAAACAGATCGTCGTCGGATCGATACTGATCCCTATTGATCGGCAGGAACGCAAACGCGACGCGACGCGACGCGTCTCCCGCATATCTTTTCACGATTCACGAACAGCTCGAGGCTGTCAGGTGGTACCGCCTCGCCGCCGCTCGAGACCCGTAAAAATGTGCGTATCTGGAGCTGATTTTTCTGAAAACATTCGTGCATCTTGAAAGCCCGTTGAATAACCTTCCAACCGGTCTGTCTTTTTTCCCTCCGCGGGCGGTGAAGAGCTTGTTGACTTAAGCGCGTGGCAAATTTGGTCCTTTCAAACGTTCCTCCTCCGCGAATGCGGACCCACTCTAGCCTGCTCCGAGGATTACGTTCAAGATGCTGCCCCGTATTGTTACCTCGGCCCCCATTTTTTTTTCTCTCTTCCCCAACAGTTCCTAGTCTTTCTCTCGACGCGACGCGACGCGAGGAGATGTCTTTTTCGACCCGAAAAGTGAACGAGCGAATCGAGACTTCGAGACCTCATCTTTCAGCGTGCGCAATGTTCAATGCAACACACGCCAGCCACTGCAAACACGCTGTTAAATCGTGTACGCGCGTCCACGCTTCAACGAACCTACATTCAACGATAATTTCCCTCAACTTTTATCGAACCCTCCTCGGACAAAAATTCACCCATTTTCTGTTTTAGACACTGTTAAACATCGCGGTCAGTATCATATTATATAATAATTGATGGCACGCACAGTTTAAATCAGAATAACTTTTTTATAAATGGACCAAACCATCTCAGTTTTTCTGCCAAGCTAGATGGATTAGTTTACTAGACGATGTTTTAACGAAGATTTTGGATAAAGTGCGTTTAGTCCGAATAAGAAGAAAAATTGAGAAAGTTGCGTTTCACAACTGTCGCGATAGCGACAGAACAAATGCGCTAAAGAAATTTCAATTTATTCGGCGAGATATCCGGAGGTTTTCTTCATCGACGGTGGCTCTCGTGAATTCCGCGATGGACAAAGACCGGGTATAAGAGCTGGAAGCCAAACTTTCGTAATTACAATAAACAAGCCCCGGTTGCCGCGGTAAAATGCCCCGCTATGAGCCACAAACGCCTAGCAGTAATAGCATGCAAATTGTCGACTTACCTAACGTCTGGACTCCGTGGGTTCCTTTGAAATGTGATTTCTTACTACTTTGAATCCGAACGGGGCTCTCGCTGCCCTTTGATGGTTCACAATGTTTTTACGAGAGAGGGTCCGCTGCGCCGCGCCGCGCCGCGCCGCGCTGTTGCACCGACGGAATATCGAGCAGTACACATTGCTTGTAGATTTATATCACAGCCATAGCTATTGCATTCTACATATAACGCATGATTTACGCGTGTCACGATTTCTTTACGGCTGATATAAATCTCACCAGGTCGGACAGCATTTTTATTTATTTAAATATTTATTATACCGATAGCCACGATTCGCAAATATTTGCATCGGCCCATCGAAGATCAATACCACGCTCAAATATTTGTAGCCGCGGCTAACTAGTTTTCTTTTCTATTCTCTAATTGAAAAAATAATTAAACGCTTCGAAGAATCGAAGAATTTTCTAGTGAAATTGAATGTTCTATGAAATGTGAAATATTATCGACCGCAAGTTACAACAGATTGTTCGTGCAAGTGGAAAATTAAGGAAATGCGATAGAATTGAATGAACTTGTCGATAGTAACAAAGATATAGTCTTTTGAAAAGTGTCCGAATATTATCTCGACCGACTGTAGGTATATGAACGTCGACCTCCGTTATCGGAACAAATAAGAGCAGGAGATGAGAGTAGTTAGCGAGCCTCGAACAGAACATGTCTCGGAAGGAACATGGTTCGCTATTAAATTTATAGGTTTCTCTTTTTAGTACTAAAAAGATATTTGCGTGCCAGTCTCGCACGGCCATCTCTCCCAATCAGCCCGATCGTCTCCATTACTCCAAACTGCTACCGGCAGCGACGTTCTTCATCGCGAAACCATAGGTCGAAACTTAATTGTAGCAAACTAGGTGTCCTCGTTGTTCATAGAAAGACTGGTAAAAAAAGTCTTGGCAGCGGGTGCTCGTTAAGTCATTCGTCTGGCAGATCTCTACCAAATTAAATCGAACGAACCGGACGTCTAAATCATACACATCGTATGTGGCTCGATCCATCCACCGTGATACATACGTAGCACGTACGTATCCCAGGAAGATGTCTGTACCGGACCAAGAAGAATCCGTCGTTGTCCATGGAGGAACTTTCGCGTAACGTCTCGATCCTCGATGGATCGGAGCGTTTCGGAATTAGCATCTAGCAAAGTGGACCACGGAAAAACGCGCAAACGGCTAGGAACAGGGTACCCACGCACGCCTTCCTACCGTTACCGCGGTTCTAATAACAGTATGCCAAGGCTTGCGTTCCAGTATGAGCGACGTTCTACCTGTTCCCGTGGCTGGTCCAGCGTTGCCCGCAGCAGCGTGGCGTGATCCGGTAGCATTTGAAAACGGCACACGACTGCGGCGCGGCACCGCCGCACCGCACCGATCGTGTTCTTTATGATACGCGAAACCGAGCCACGCTGGGTACACGTTCCGAGGCATTCGGTTCTAATAAGCGCGTGTCAATTCCTTCTTCGATACTAACAACGGCGCGGCGCGGCGCGGCGCGGCGCGGCGTATCGCCTGGGCCCGCGAAACTGTTACGCCTGTGGCGCAAGTAGCGTGATCGCGTTCGAGAGTGAACGGCCAAGGCCGACGCATCCTCCACGAATGCCAGCCCCGTCGAAAGGTGCGGCGAGCTTGATAGCCTGGTCCACGGACGAACGCGAACAGCTCTTAATTCGCGATAAAACATTGGTTCCGTCCCTATTGAGCAGTCGCCGCGCCGGTGCACCCATGGTGCGAACACGATCCGGACATCCTCTCTTTCTCTCTTCCCCTACGGCTTGGAATTTCTATGATGCATACACGACCTGCATGTTAAAAGCTTGTTCGGATTCGTTCCGTGCGAAAGCAACCAGAAGAATCCGCCGCGCCACGTCGTTCTCCACTAGGGTGCGCAACACCCTGACTATCCAGACCAACTTCGAACGAGTATTGCTCGCTCTGTGTGCTATGAAGCTTTTGCGTTTAACACGTTGAAAGAGGAAAAGAAGACTGAATTTTTCGAATAATTTTCCGATCTTGTTATACCTACCTACTACCTACGCGAGGGAGTTATTTGTTCGACGCGTTGGCATCCGAAACACAATCATCGAGCACAAACATGATCGCACGCGCGAGCATAATTGCCTCTACGAGGAAGCAACTTTTCCGCGTCGTAGCTTCCCAAGAAGAGAAGTCGCCTCGACTCGCCTCGAGGAGCAGTTAATATCCGCATTACACACGACGCCGCACATTCATTTCGCTTCCGATACAATTAGCCGTGAGCTAATCCTATCGATAATTCCTGTCCTATCGTTAGATCAAATTATCCCCAAAGTTTCATAATTTTTTTAATTTCCGAGTTTGGGATCATTCCTTATAAGAGGTTCGTGTTTCTCGCAACAGATGCAAACAACTATTATTTTGCCCAGAGATTCGTGCAGTCCAGTAAGGATACTGTTTTTACATAGCCACCTACACGATTGAGTTACAATTTCCTCGAAACATAAGTTAGAGAAGGAGTGTAGCTAATTTATTGAGCGATTCTGATTGATTTCATCGTTTAGCAATCTCGTTTTGACCACTGTGTTTTATCTTGGCCGAGCTTCCCGAAACCAGGGAGGAGAACCAGGGGAGAAGAAAAGATTCGGACATCGTTCTGGTACGGAGAACAGCGCGCGAGCTCTGGAGACTTTATCATCGCGGTCGCTCGCCTCTCTCATTAGTTGGCTGGCACGCCGCCCCCGGGGGCCGACCTATGCGTGAGTTTAATCTGTGCGTTGCGGCGCGGCGGAACCGTGTGTATTGTGTATGCGTGAATTCGCCGCACGGCGAAGGTCCTCGGTAACGCGTGTCTGTCCGTCGCGTCGTTGCCTGACTCTCTCCTTACCGTTCCTTGACTCTATCCTTGCCGGGCTTGACCGTTCTCTGGCCGCGGGGGTACGCGTGCCTACAGTAACAAGCAAAACCTGAATAGCGTTTCAACGCAAACGCAAGATTTTTCGGGGAAAAGAAAGGGACCGTTTTGTCCTAGGCCCGCTAAAGGACTCGTCGGTAGGCGGCTGCCTATAGCTTCGAGATTCGCAGCTGATCGATACTGTTGTCAGTTCGCAGACACAAGACTCACGAGGAAAGCGATATCGGTCTCTTCACCGACACTTGAGCGTAGCCAGAAAAAACAAAAGGCGTTTGTCACCCTGTGATGTTTCGGTGGCGACACTGCCTTGGGTCCACTACCCAGCGAATCACCCTGTACAAGAGACCGGGTACACCTCGGCGTGCGAGCATCGCGCAATAGACGAGGATGCAGCGTGGGCGGCGCGGAGTGGAGCCGAGCAGATCAGAGCGGAGCGCACGCTACGGCATGGCATGGTATTCCGAAGCGGGGTCCGTATGGATCGGCACCGGCACGAAACCGCGTAATATGGGAATGCGAGAAGGCTTGATTTTAAGTGGAGAGAACAAATATCCCTCCTTATGCGCCGTCCGGACCTCAATTATCATGGAATCCCGACGGAGGGCGCCGAATAAATTCGGGGTTAGAACCAGAGACCTGCCAGAAATCCGGCGATCGGACACTGAGAAAGGAGCCTTAGTAGGATACGCCAGAAGGGTTTAGACGTTCGTTAGCCTCCTTGGATCGCTTTATCCAAAGGATCGATCATTTTCTGACCCAATTTGTCGATGATTCATTGCCCCTTTCTCGTTGACTAGCAATTCCACCTTTGCGGAGCACGATCCCGATGTGTTTATGTTTAGAGAATGGTGCGGTGAGAAACTAGCTGCTCGAAGCTTTCACCACCCACGATTCGCGTGTTGAAGATGCGAAATCTCTCGTGGAACAACGTTGCTCCATTTTGTTTCGCTTTCCGCGTTGGCTGTTGTGAGGTCGGAAAATACAGATTGACAATTAAGGTGGCCATGGCCACGTCGTATACAGAGGAAATATGTATAATACAGGATGAGTCGGTAAGTACTACTATCTAAAATGACTCGGTATTTATTGATGCCATCAAAAATTTGTTTCATGAATTGCGTAGCATTTTAAGGGATACATCGAACGAGTACTTACAATTTCATCTTTTTATATCTCATTTTTTCCCGAGATATCAAGGTGACCTTGAGTGTTTTAAAAGTCAATGTAACTTTTTTTGTAACATGGATGCCCTTCGGTTGACCTTGAACTCAAGGTACATGCACAAAATTTCATCAAAATCGGTTAAGGTTGCTACGAGTTATAAATTATCAAAAATGGCAAAAATTGTGAGAAACTGCGATTTAGGTGTATCGCGCGAGGTGTATGCACGAAGCAAGGCTCGTTTTCGATAGTTATTCCTGAATCGGATTCGAGCATCGAGCACCGAGCACGCGTTAGGTTGGTCTGTGACTACTTAAGACAGGAAATCGTCGTCCCCCGGTTATCGCGCGTACGATTCTGTCGCGCAGGGATTCCCCGTCGCGTCGTCCCGATGCGGCACGGTAAGAATGTGCTCGTCATTACGCGGGTACGTGACGATCAAAAGAAGGCCTGCGGTATTTACAGGGAGCAGGAGGGGGCATACGATCGCGGATTACTCCGATCGATCGTTCGGCACCGTCGCGTCGCGTCGCGTCGCATGGACCCCAACAGCGCCGAGCAATTCTCGTTCTTCAAACAACGCCAATATGTTGGTTCGTGGGTCACTGCTTTGGCACGAAACACGTACACACATGGTCGCGGTGCGCGGTGAGGGAAGAAACGGAGGGAAAGTGGAATGAGTCTCTCGGCTGGGGCGCCGCGCCGCGCGACGATACCGGGGGACGTGGAGACGAGAGGAGAGAAAAAGAGAGAGAGGGAGCGAAGGGTAGCCCTTCGCGTCGTCTGCTGGGTATAGGGTGAAATTTAGTGCGGAATATAAGGGACCCTCCCGAGCTAGGCCTAAGGCGGGGTTTACAGCCCTCCTTGTGAATCTGGCCGTGTGCGCATACATTTTCAAAACTCACTTCGATCCACCAGGTTGGAAGGGATCGCATTGTCGCAGACAATTCTCTATCTTCCCCCACCCATTCCTCTGGACGCTTCTTCCTTTTCACACGAGGCTGGGCCACGCGTCCGGGGATACGTCCACCAGCTTTCTCCGGAACTTGCCCCCTTTTTTTTCCGTTACGCACCCGAAGATAGGGGCGCATCAACTCCTCCCAATTTTCTGGCTCTTTGCTCGACCAATTGCACGGTTTTATGCTTCCCGTCACTAGAGACCATAACCGTTTTGTGCATAGGGTGATAGGGTGTGATAGAGAATGTCGTACAATCCTGGAGACAGACTATAAAATACAAAATACAGTGTGGGCCAAAAGTCACGAAGGAATTATAATGTTAAATAATTTCATTATTTTTAGTTGCAAGGTTACAGTATCGTGTATAGTGGACAGTATATTAATAGGGAATTACGTTACACTATCTGTGAAAAATTAAGTCTTACCATTGATGTCCATTTTCTGCTTCCGGTTTAAGTGTGCTGATTTCGTTCAAGAATTGCCAATGTTCAAAATGTTGTAACTTCATGGAAAAACCTAAAATATTCGTTCTGTTCTCGTTTTAAAGCTTGAACCTTCCAGTTTTGAAAACCATTGTTCGTTTTTCTCAACAAGGTTTTTCTTTTTTACATTATGTAACGGGTGAGAAAGTGAGCATACTTTTTCGTTTGGAAAATTTTGCAAATTTAAACGTTCGTACAGACGTTAACAAATTTTTTAATGAATCGAGCCAACGTAGATTCGAAGATAAGGTGTCTCGCGTTTAAAATTACACCACTATATATGTATATGGTCGCGGTGAGTTTATATTTTCACTTGCAAATGGTAAAACAAGCTTATCGATTAAAATGTAGAGAAGTAACGCAGTATATTTAAGAGTAAATCAATATGATAAAGAAACACGTAGAATACTCAACACAGTTTAAATCGATAAAATTAATTATCGACGATAACGCAACGAGTTAATGCGCACACTCTTTATGGAAAACAATTGAAATTATCCAAGTGATTTATTCAGTGTGGTTAGCGAAGAAAATTAATCATTCTGAAAAAATTAATTGTCTCATTTACCGTTTCATGAAATTATTTATAAGACTGATCGATATAACGGTATAATTGACAGGCGATTTTTGGTACGACGCGACGACGAGGTACCGCGAAATTGCTAAGTCAAGAAAAAAACTGTTAAAACTACCGCTATCGAAAATTATTTAACGTTAATTGCTTGGTCTCGTTATTTTGGAGAGAAACAACAGTTAATATAAGTTCAGTAGGTAATGTATTGAATTCCCCGTGGATATTCGACGAATAAGTGAAAATTCATGAGTAATCGTCGCCGCGGGGCATATATTTTTTATCATTGCGAACAAACTGATTGCGAGCACTCTTATAAATGCTAGTCTTAAAGCCTCGCGTCATTGTTCAAATATTATACAAAGACTAATATTTTCTGGATCGTTCATAAATTTGTGCGATTTAATAAATTCGGTGGAAATATCTTGTAACGTTTACCTTCACCGACAATATTAAACAGAAAAAGATTAAACCAAATGGTGTTTGCTCGGTACCTACCACGCAAATTTCCATACAACATTTTCAGTATTAACGAGTTATCGATGTTCAAAGAAACCAAACATTTCATAGTGTATGTTACATTTAAAAAATTTCAAATCCAGACGAATTCGTACATTTTAAAGTTTCAAAAATCCATAAACTCACTTTTACATTAAATGAATTTCTTACTATCTTTCGATATTCTATTTAAACATCCGAACCTTGTCAATATAGGAATCCGATAATTTTATTCGTGGAATCATGCTCCTGTTTTACGTTCTATTCGTTATTTTACTCTCAGAACAACCAACACAATAAGTAAAAAACATCAAGTTCACGCTCCAACAATAAGTGTTGGACAAGATGTGGATCGAAATGACTGGTAATAGGGTTTTTTCGAAAGCAATTCGTTCTCGAGACTCGTTGAAACCACTGTACGAAGTTGAAATGCAACCCTCTTGTGCGTGCAAGATTCCGGTATCTCTGGTATCAACGAGTCCATGGTACCGCGTTTATCGGTTGTCCTACCACGACGTGGCGTCGCGTCGCGTCGTTCCGGCTCGGTCGCACGAAAGGAAAAGTTACGAGCCGAAAGAAAAATTACGGTAGGCACGGAGCACACCCAGCGCGATCACGCTTGCACGTGGCCGCATACGCACGAGTTAAATTCCGTTGCACCCCGTGGCACCCTCTTCCACATCCAACCCGTCTCCTCGTCATTCATCCGGTCCATCTTCTGTTTCCTTTTCCAGCTTCCCCGAATGCATATTTCACCCTTCCCTTTCGGTTCAAGAAACGTCTCACCTGTGCGTGCGCGAGCATCCCCCTTATCCCCCTACAGATACACATATACAGGGTGTCTCGAGATATCTGCCGTAAAACAAACACGAAATAGATCAAGTGGTAACAAAAAAAGTAACAAACAGAATTAAATGCAATTTAAAGCCGGGGACAGATTAAAAGAATTTCGGAGGTCCAAATGTATAAGTCCCAGCTGAATTAAATTATTAAAGGAGAAATAATGGAATTTCTACTTGGTGATCCTGATGATGAACGTGATCGATATCGATGCAAACAATGTTTATTTTGCATAAACATCCGCGAACATTAGGTCAACCTGGCTCGCGTTCTCCGCATATATGAAACATTGTTTAAGTTGGCTAGAGTTTGCGAAGTAATTGCGTGCGAACCTCGAAACGGGACACCCTGTATGGTGACTTATACAATATATATTTTAGCGACGCTCGAGCGCCCCCACGGGCGGTCCCCGAAAGTTTGCCGATTTAAGGATCCGCAGGAACATAAATTGAAAGTAATGGCTCGGTGTGTACGTGTCAGGTCGGATGTCGTCGTGCATCGAGAGACCGGGTTGGCCGGATCTGTCTCTCTCTTTCTCTCTCTCTTTCTGTCTCTTTCTTTTTCTCTCTCTCTCTCTCTCTGTCTCCCTCTCTCTCTCTCTCTCTCTCTCTCTCTCTCTCTGTGTGTGTGTGTGTGTGTGTGTGTGTGTGTGTGTCTTTCTCTCTCCCTCTCTCGCAGCGGTGGCGGCGGCGGCGGTTCTGACCCGTTGCGTCGCAACGACGACGGTGCAAACGTTGTCCTATCACGAAACCCCCGTACCCTTTTTCCTTTGGTGCTGGGAGAAGGGAGAGAGGGGCATGTGTACTAATCTGACTGCGCGTGCTACGATCGCTACGCACGGCAGCTTGTAAAACAAGATCGTACTTCGGCCGTGCGTCGAACGGATCTTCGGGGAACGAGGATAAAGAGGATGGAAGCAGTCGAGAAAGAAAAAAAAGTAGCATCCCCGTGGACGAGAAATAAAATGAAAAGTAGCGAAAGCCAGAGAGGAGAAGAGAGAGAGAAACGTCCGTAGCCGTGGGCGCGATAAGGTGTCTCGAGCCCCGGGTGATGGCCAACCACCTACTGGGAGTTAAGAACTCTAAATTACGCGTGGACATGGGTTTATGTCTTCATCGGTTACAACCAACGACCGGTCTCCGAGGAACTGACGTTCCGGTTATTCCCGGTGCTTTATTATTCTATATTTCTCGCTTTTACCCCCATCGGCCCGCGAATAAATTGTCGGCGAGCAACGAAAAGAAAGAAAATGCCGGACCTCGTGGTCTTCAACACCGGAGGAGGGTACCCGGCCAAACGTTCAACGAGAAATTAACCGTTCCCCGTTCTGTGCGCCGCTTTTTAGCCTGTTGCTAATTAACACAGGCATCGCGAGCCACGGGTTAATTAATTATTTTTCAAGACGGCCGGTCATGCGCGCCCGGTCCATCCCGATTCTCACTTTCGTTCCGCGCAACGCGACGCGACGCGACGCGACGCGACACGTAATCGATGAATCACGGAGCAAGATCGTGACGGCCGCTTCTTTGTTTATCCGATCGATGATCGCGGGGCCATACGACACGGGATATACATGTGTTTATTTGAAAATTCTGATTAATTGATCGGTAACGCATTTCGCGCTTTCCGCTGGATCGCTGTCGACACCCTCTGTAACCCAATTTAAAAAGTTACGATAGAACCTAATAATCGGGTGATTCGTTCGAAGTCGATCACCTTTCGCATTAACGCAGTAATTCAGCGTGTGCGATGGCCTTAAAAACTCTAGTAAATTAGAACGCTGGGCACATTGTCGCCCGTTTTCCATTCTATTAACGTTCTTTGCATTTTCTTTGAACGGAGTAAAAACCTGATTCTGTTGTTATGGAACTTGAGCTTTCAACTCTCGACGAACAAAGGGCAATGGTCATTTTACGACTGCAAGTTCGTATACCAAGGATTAATAAGGAAAGCCTCGAGGAAAATTTGTCTGGAAATTTGAAGAATGTTCTTAAAAAAATAATTTGGCGTTCTAGAAGAAAGTAGTGGAGTTTGATAAAAATTTCAAGCGACGTGTCCGACCGTTCGAAATAGTAAACGATGATGTTACATAAGGTGAGGCAATGTATAAAGCTGCGTCAGGGACAGGTCGACGAAAACTACCCAACTTTCTTACAGGGAAACGCCTTTAACATAACGTAATATCCTAACGCGGTTCAGTCATTTCCTGGTGGCCATATAGCCGTCCCTAAAGCGACTCCCTGGGGAGAATTTTGTCAAAGGATCTTTATTCTATGTGGACGTATAATACACTATTGCGCCTCGAGCAAAAGGGAAACGTGATACGGTGAGTGTCACACCGCAAAAATTTCGATTACGTACGGACGCATTCAGAACGATCGTCAACGAAATACGTTACTGTTGCAATATTTCTACCACCAGTTATTACAGTAGTAAATTTGAAAGCATCGCACAACATTCACTTTAAAGAAATTGCTAAATTGCTACGTGGTACACGTATCTACAAACAATTGAAAATTTTATACAACAACAGGTTTCGACAAAATATTCTTCACTGTATACATAGACACTGTAGACTGCAGACTCTCGAGTTTGCAAAAAATCATTTTATAAGCAGCCCTTTCTTTCTTATACATGTAGAATTTATGAACGCATCAAAATAAAGGTAAATCGTTCGTAGAATTAAATCAATTTTTTCGGGGGGTGACCATAACTTCTTAAATAAATATAATAAATTCTTATACCTTCGTAGATTCTCCTCGACGCAATCACAGAAAAATTGTCTACATTAATTGTAAAAAACAAGAGACGATTTTCTAAATAAAAGAAAATTTATTCATTATTTGATAAATGGTACACAGATATTCTAAAATTATTTTAATCTTTCCGTTGCTTCATGTTTTGTTATAAATGCATTAAATCTGCAGTTTAATCTCTGCATTGTTCAATGTGAATTATTTTCAGCATGCGGCGTTAAAAACTATTGTTAATCAAGGAGATTATACAACTACGGTTTTATTTACCTCGTATGAGAGAGTAAAAACTGCCAGTCGTAGCGTCTCGCGTTCCTTAATCAATCCCAGCTTTTATGCGGTTTGCAATTTTATAGATGAGACCGCGGCGCGGCGTACACAGCATTCGCCAGTCCGGCGAATGTCCTCGCGCGCGCGCGCGCGCGCCCGATTGGTTGATTGTGCGCGAGAGATCGAATAGAATTCGAGGCCAGTTTTAAATATTGAAAACGTCAGAGCTTTGAAGCACCAGCGGACTGACTGCCGCGGACAGAAGCTTCACGTTTTGTTTGACGTTGAGCGTATTTTCAGAAATTTCAACATCGTACATCGCCCGAAAATCCATTCCGGCGTCATTCGATGGAATCACGGCCAGAAACATGGCATCCGCCGATACTGTATTTCCAATCGCGCCGAGGACTTCAAAACGGCCCGATTGCCATTTAATAACGAGCCCTGCGAAAAGTTCAACACCGTTTTGTCGTCGCATAGTACTCCGAATCAACGTTTTAGATGTTCTAGAGTTTAATTTGTACGTAGAAAACCGATCGAACGAAATTAATTTTAAAGCAAATGACTTTTTAGATGTTATGGACCCAATTCCATTTTTGACCTGCTTATTGCAAAAATACGATGCTGATACGGAGCAACATTTCATGTTTATTTTTCGTATCAAAAATTAGAGTATCAACACATTTCTTACAACTCAATTAATAAAACCACTACAGAGAAATCAATTGCTATTTGATTCTTACGTCATGCAATTAATACATACAATTTTTATTTTGCATAAAGATCTGGAGTCTACCGACGATCGTGTGCACTTTAATAAATAATTCTCCCTTACTTTCCAAATGAACCATACTCGACAAATTGTGCCCCAGAGCAGTAATTGAAAAATTTCAAATAAAACAGATTCTTTGGAAAGGATCAGCGACACTAATTGAAATGTCGGACAACTTCCTACTTACTCGAAACTACGGAAAGTCCCTAGACTTTCACACACATTCGCAAAATTGACGAAAGAAACCGAGCGGGGTGGCGCGGCGCCGCGCCGCGCCGGGTGATTTGCGATTTACTTACAACGAGGAGAAGGAAAATGTAAAATCAGGATTTTCGACAGATGGCCGGAATCTCAGACCTCGGGCCGTGAATACGCGGATAGTAAAGGGAGAGCCAGACCTCACGATTTTATGCCCCCGGGCGGACCGCCGCCGATGGAAAAGTTGCGCTCTGAGTGCTGCGACTCGCTTTTTTGCTCCGAGACGCTCGTACCAGCTCGAAAATTTTCGAAACATTTCCGTCGACGTTTTGTCTACAGTGCTTTACCTCCATTGCGACCGTGCCGTGTCTCTTGTTAATACGAAATTACAACGTCGCGCCGAGCCGCGCCAAGCCGAGCCGAGTCGAGCCGAGCCGATTCAACGGTCATCATCCGTTCGTTACACACACGAGAAAAACATCTCGTGCAATTACAACGATCAAATGGACAATTTATTATTCAATGAAATACTGTGATCTTGAAGTGTTGACATTTTGATCAATACGCGAGTGCAACGCAATTAGTGTTTTAATAACACTGCTAATATCGAGTCAAACCAGTGCTGGATTAATCAATAATTTTATATCTTTTACATAGTACAATAATGTTTCCAAGTGTTTACGTGCATGCGCGTGCGAGTGGAATGATGAAAATCAGTGGCGACGAGCAAAACTGCTCCGACTTCATGTTAAAAACACTATTTAGGTATAAAAATTGACGATTCTCTACAAAATTCGCAACGTACGCATTAAGAAACTAGGAAAAGAATGAATCAATTCAGGTGGGTGGGTCCTCGATGATGTAAACTAATTGAAGCGCGTCTTTGATAATGTTATCAGCTTCTCCGGGGAGCCCAGCAGGGGATCGGCCACAAATTTTCGTTGAATTAATCCAGTAAAAGGGTCGTCAATTACCGGGAAAGTTTCACAGATCCAACCCCAGCGAATACAAAAGACGGCACTCGGCTCTCCTCGGCGTATTTATCTGAAATTAAAAGAAAAGCATTTTCCTTACGCTCCCGCAGTTTAAAACTTCTTCTTTTCAAGCCCCTGACGCTCTTCCCGGTGCCGGCGAACGAATAAAAAGGCAACGAGGCTGAGCCGAACCGAGCCGAGCCGAGCCGAGAGAGAGAGAGAGAGAGAGAGAGAGAGAGAAATACGCGTTTCAAAGAAACCCTTCAAACGACGGCGAATAATGTTTTTATAATATAATTGCTAGAGCCTCGTCTAGAAATCTGCAATCCGTCGGGGCCGAATTTCTGTACGTTCTGTTTCGGATGAATTTTGCAAACCGGAGAAGAAAGAGGATCGCAAGTTACGAACAATTATTCGAATTAATCGCGCGCGTTCCTTTGAACGTGACCGTCTCTGTGACAGGCGGAAAGTTCAATTATTTATTACAACTATGTTGGATAACGTGATTACGGTCCATTTTATTCCTAAATTGGTCTTTATACATACACGTATGTATTATATGTATAATCTACTGCGATCTACCGCGAGCGTGCTAGTACATCGTAACGCACCGTTAAGTGGCAAAGGTCTGACAGAATTCATAATATGTAGGTACATACACACAACAACGGTATGCCTGCGCCGTGGATGCGTTGCGTTGCGTTGCGTTTTTGTGTTATGTTCATCTCACTGAAACGTATTAACGCCTTATTGCCCTGTAACATCGAGTCGAATTTTTATTGAATATCTATGTTAATCGTTTCCTTTCAACTGAAATAAGATTCTAATTTTTTGGCGTCGATATATGGCCATTGGAGATGATATTGGCATATAATAAATATTCTTGTTCGTCTAAGAAATTATGAACAACAAATAAATTCTAATCACTGGAACCGTACAATAAATCGTAGAGCAAGAGATACTCTTTGCGAGAGATACTATATTTTGACCCCCGAAATTCAGTATCGTTCACCCTCTTTAAATATAGCTCAGTGTTTATGAGCTGAGCAAGATTCGAGGGGTGTAGAGAAGTTTGTGATTGGGTTCGCATCACGACGAAAATTGACGCATGTCAATGCATGTGGCGAACCGAGCCCGTTCAGTTCATTTCAATTGCCATTGACTATGAACGTTCTATTGGCATTATTCCGTGTATAGCCGCGGGCTGCGTAGAAAACTAAATTCATGGTTTTAGGCGGTAAACGAATAAGAAGAGAGAAATGTCAACTGCGTTATCGACCGCGGTATTAGTCAAAAGCAAGCAATATACATATACATATACATATACATATACATATACATATGCAATATGCATATGTACATATATACATGTATATGTATATCATAAAGAAATGTGTAATTTTTCGTAATCGTCACGCTCTAAAAAATATTAAAAATTAATTTCAAACAATGCATTTTCACTGTAACGCTTTCTTTAATGTCTTTGTAATTATTAAAAACTGCTAGTGAATCGTACCTCCTGCTACCGCAACGATCAGATTGAATTGCTAATAATGACCGAATGTTGCATCGCTAACGAGACACGTTGCGTTGTGGCGCGTGTATCTCGTGATTCTTTTCCAAAGCAACTGAATGAGTAACCGTCTAGCAGAATCGCTTGCCGTTAACTGCGTATCACACCGCTACCCCCCGTATAACTATACAAGATGCATACAGAAAGAACGAGAGCCGTAAACAATGCAAGTATCTAGCGGCGAAGGGGTTTGAGCACTTGGCACGTAGGGCTCCCTGCAAGCCAACGTCCAATTACCAGCTGGGCGCGTATCTTCATGGGGGGTCCTACACGCAATTGTTGTATTTCAGCATTGTTCCGCAGCGTGATTGAGCCCATTGTTTTTCCTTCTTGTAATTATCAGAAAAAAAAGAGCGACCCGAAAGGATCGGGCACGGAAACTCGACTATACGTGCCATCAGCCTCGAAACGGGAATTACCAGAGCGATGCCTTCGGTAATTTCGTTTCGTTGCTCCCGAAAGAAATATCCGCAAATCCTACAAACAACTTCCACGGGAATAAAGTATCTGTCGGTAATCCCTTAAACTGCTAAACAAAAGCTATATATAAATTAATGCGTAGTGGCGAGAGTAAGTTATAAAAAAAATTAGATCTCTTTAGCGAGACATTTGTGAATTTGCAATTCAATTACTGCATAAATTTCAACGCGAAAGGGTCATCGTAATTTTTATTTTTTCGTTTAATACGAATTATGTTAATTCACTGAGAACTGGGAGGTGATCATTCCCTGGACAGGTCAGCCTATCGAGTTTTAAGGTTTTAAGTTTTAAGATCACAATCGTCGAAACTTTGATAGAATCAATCATGAAAAAATGTTCTAATGTCTTTTAGAGAGACATCACGTTTCAATTCGGAAAACAAAACATTCCTTTTTAGTGGAGAATGTTAATAATTTTTTTGTTTTTTTTTTTTTAATTCTGTACGAGTTTGTGAAATCTCGTGTCGGACAGTTAGCCGCCCGAGTTGAAAATTTGAGAAATCGCTAATCGGGAGTTGCCTAACGCTAATGGCCAGAAATTATGGAGATCTTTGTACGAGCGACTTTAATGAAAACCATGAACAGCAATAGAAACCGACGTGACCGCTGAAGCGAATAGTGGCCAGGAAATCTCTGAGGCACTGTAGCCGCCAAACTTCGGTAATCATACAGTCCGGTGCACCGCAAAGCAAATCTACGCACCGTGATCTCCTCCTCGAGGAAAACCATTATTTAATAATTTGAAACAACGAATTGAAAGCTTTTCTCAAAGTGTATTCTCGCGAGGCGCGTGGCAGCCGGGGCCAGCGATTAACAGCGCTCGCTATTAAAACAATTCGAACACCTTTCGCGGTTGCAAACAGGCTGCAGTTTTTCCCATGGTGTTAGACTAATAAGCATCGAGTTAACGATTAATTGACAACATAGTTGTCCACGAATAGACGGATAACGTGACAATTGTTATACCTAAACCACGGATCTTTATGAAAAATTATGGCTCTATCAACTTGTAATAAGAGAAAGAAGCCAAACAATTCAACATTATCAAATCTTTGTTACCATTACTATTTACTATTTGAAATTTCACTTGCTCAATTTTCTCATAAATAATGTTGCAGTCTGGTTATAACATATTCTTCAAGATCCCATTAATGTTGAATAATATTAAACAATGGCGAATAGTTATGGCGATACTTCTGTGTATAGTGGACTAAATAATAATAAATAATAATAATGTTCTACGCTTCGAAACAAGAACAAAAATTCGTGTAAATTTTGTTTGTGGTAAAATTCAGTTTAGCTTCAGCACATTTGAATCGTCGTCAATGCTGCGAGTTTGTTTATTTTTTTCTGATGCTTTTTGAACCGATTGTTTTGTTGATGTTACAGCTTTCACTTGCTTTTTTATCATTCGTTTCGTATACAATTTCATGCATTCGGACGAGACACGCGTTAAACCGTCAATATTCGTTTCGCTTCCGTTCGAAAAAGGATTCGACATTCTAGATTCTAGGCTATGAAAATAAGTTAAGAAGTTAATAATTATTAAACGTTCCAAACGTATGCATTTTGTGCCGATCAATATTTATGTGACAATCGTTCTGTATATGTATGTATGTATACTGTATACAACTGCAGATTAGTGCAGATCTTCATGCAGTTGAAAAATGAAAACTTTCTCTATAAATTGCAAGGGACAAAAGTCAAATAGAAATTGCTTTCTTTCTTTAATGATTTTAATAAGTTGAAAATAATATTACTAATGAAATTCATGATGTGCCGTTGTTAAATAGCAATCAAGAATCTACTGTCAGAGTCGATGCCAATAGAATACGAGAAATAAATCTGTTCGTCTTAAACAAATGTAGATGGGAAATAGCGAGGACTTCCGGAAGATGTCAAGATCGCCGCAACCACAATCACTCAGAATGTCTTCCTCGGTTACAGCTTTCATACGTCCCATGAGAAACCCCTTTTTCTCTCACCACCCTCGGTAGATTATTGGTAGATGTACATACATATATGTATAGGTATTGGTATTGGTATTGGTATTGGTAGATATACATATGTATGCGACGATAGAACGTAATAATTGATTAATACTTGGTTTTTAGAGCACGTGCAAAGGCGCGTACAACTTTGCAAACTGCAATCTCGCAACCTCCGTAAAAATATGTTTCTCTTTTCAAACTCTGTGTCACGCAATTTTAGAAGCTAGCAGAATATACATATATTATATGCAAAGCTGCTTCCTTTAAAGTTACTTATTAAAATTGTGTAACACAGAAAAGAGAAACATACTTTTACGGAGGTCGCAAAAGATTTGCAAGTACATGTAAACTTTCAATCGCGTATAAGTTATACGTATACGTATAAACTGTTTTATATGTACAAACAAATGTTACATTAAACTTCCGAACATTTAGTAGGTAAAGCAAAGTAAATGAAACGAACAGAGAAATTCAACCAAAGATATTCTGTTTCGAAATGAATAAGTGTGTAATTTGGGATTAACCACGCCATTTCCTCGCAGTTGTCTCTAAGAAGTCTAACAAGTGCGTCAAGAGGGTAATACACAGATGCTTTCAAAGATTACTAAAGAGCTTTCAACGAAACGAGAAAGTGAACAAGATTGAGTGACACAGCGAAACGCACACTCGACACACTGGAAAGCGTATCCGATAGTCTGAAGTTCAATACGAAGTTATTACTGATATAAAAATTTGTACTCGATTTACTCTATTCGAATCGTTATCGCAAGATCGAGAAGACAATTCCATTACCAATATTCAGACATTTCCTGCAAGATTCTGCTTAAGAGAATCGTCGGTTTTCATTCCTTTAGACTTTACAGAAAAAATTGAAAATGGTGATTGAGAAAAATCGAAATTCATCGAGCTACCTTCTTGAGAATATTAACAAATGTATACAATACAATGTGACAACTATCTCGGAATGTTCACGAGTAGACTGCGGATCTTTATGCAAAATAAAAATTGTTTCTGTCAATTACAATTCACAGCTAGGAGCCAATCAGGAATTTATCTCTCTCGTTAATAGACCTAACAAGTTGCAAATAATTTCTTGATGTTCTGAAATTCTTTTAATCTGCGTATCGCTTGAAGTTATACATATACTCACCCAATTTTGTCATAAATGCATAAAATCCGCAGTCTACTCATGAGTATGTATGTACGTACGTATGTACGTATGTATGTACAGTCGGAGCAGTTCGTAGGCTGTCCAAGTAAATAAATAAACGCAGCGCCGCGCCGCGCCGTTATCGGTACAAGCTACTCGAATAAGTTGACGTCCGATGAAATCCAAATTCTTATCCGACGATCCAGAAGCCCGTTACGAAATTTCGGTATTGTATCACGATACTGTTTCGCGTTTATCGGGACACGATATCGATCGTGGTATACACGGCTTCGTCATCGTGTCGGACAACACTATGCCGGTACACTTTCGTTAGAGCCGGACGGGTTCCGCGCGGAACGTATTAACGGTTAATATCAGCCCAGCCGCATTTAACGAGAAACGAACATTAAATGCGTCAAAATATCATGACTCCGGCTGCCACGGAGTTCGGTGGGTTTAACCGGCTTTGATCTTCGCGCGTAACGGTGCTCAAAGTCTGTTACTACGATGAATAATACCCTCCAACTCCTGTCACTTAACAACAAAGCGACCTGTTTCGTTTGCTATACGTTTCCTCTGTCTTTCTCGTCGTCCAGCATCATGCGAGTTTCTATCGTCCCTTTACGCTTCACCCGGAAAAAGCCGAAAAACGAGTTAATGTCTGGCAACCTGGTCTAAAGAGGTCTCGTGCTTTATGGCCTTTTGCCGCGGCTGGAACAGCCGTGCCGCGCCGCGCCGGACAGTAGATAATGGCGACGCGATCGATTAATGCTTTCCGCGGATTTAATCGCACGTTTCGCCTCGAGTTTCGCAAATGGCTGCGCTGCGCTGCGCTGCGCCGCGCCGCGACATACCACGAAACCCTCGCACGCGAATTCTTTCGATTTTCCATCGAATTAACCGCTCGGCACTCTCATCCGAAACACGGTTCTTGTCAACGGCATGAGAAGGAACGAACGAAAAATGTCGAAATGAACGAAAACCATTTTTACAATTCTAATAATTATGGAAAGGGGAAATCAAGAACAATAAGCCTGGACCAACAAGTTATTTTGATTTGTTGTTAATAGTTTCGATGTTAAACTGTTGCACAATTGTGCACGTATAGATATGGTATGTATACATATTACGATTACCGGGAGAACCGTGTAGTTTGAATGGAAAATTTTTGCAAATGGATGATCGAGGTTTGTCGAACGGCTGCGAAATTCGCGAAGGTTCCGCAGACGTCCCCGACGAAATTCTAGACCGCTCGGCACAAGTCCACCCTCGCTTCTAACCACACATAAACGGTAAGGATAACCTAGCATTTTATACGCAAGATCTATAGAGCCTAGGCAATAACGTTTAGCGATAATTCTAGGGTGCCCCGACCACGAGGCCTCGGGCCTTACCGATGACTTATGCTCGCTAAAGTTATTTCAACTCCTCGGTGCATCCCCGATGGCACCGTGAATCGTCCCTGACAACGCGACGTCTTTGCGACGTCTTTGCGACGTCTTTGCGATGCGCTCTGCAAATGTTAGGACACAGGATGTACGCGAATACCGAATTCCATTGTGTCGCGAATAGCGCGGCAGATCTTCCCGAGTGATATTGAATGCGAACCTACGTAATCCCGACGACATAGACGGTTACCTTATTATCCGTCGCCCTGTTATCGACTAGTCGCCGAGAGAAGAAACTGCGGCTCTTCTCCTCCGCTTTATCGATTAGGCGATTACCTTCTTGTACCGGTTCACCGAGAAGGACGAGGCGAATCGAGGCGTTTCTATTCAGGTTTGTTATACACCGAACCTTTTTTTAGACGATTTTGACATGACACAATCCAAAAAGTATTCGGACACTAAATTTCCCAGTCTCCAAATTCGTTAGAACAAATAGTTGGTATAATGGGTGATCGTGGCTAGATTTGGCTACAGAGAGGTTGTTGGGGAGACACCCGCGGACAAACTGGGACTCGTTTGGACTCCTTAGTGACGAATCGAGGCCAAGTCGGGCCGACTATCCGGGTTCCCCCTACCGAATTCGGCTCAAACGAATGACTACAGCCAGATTTGGGTCCAATAAAGCTGAGTGAGCGGCCATGGACATATTGAGACCCATTCGAAGCCCCTCCAGACCCACGTAGAGGACAACCGGGGCCGATTAATCTGTCCATCGTCCATCAACCAAAGCTGCAACAGTCGAATCGCTTAGCTCCGCGCGTTTTGTCATCGAGTCGCAGTGCCTTTGACCCGTTGCAATCGCCACCGAAGCACACGAATGAAAATACGAAAAACTACGAGGGTACCTCGCAATTAAGATAATTGTGGTTTAATCCGAGCCCTGTAGGGCAGAAGGGGAGAAAATACGACGAAGTCGAACAATCTGCCGCGTGTTTTCAAAAAGAAGAGCAGTCGATGTCGATGATGAAGCAAGACGAACCGACAACGTACATAGAGCGTGCAGTGTGTGGTGTGCGATGTGTTCATGTGTAGACAAGAACGCAGAGACGAGCTGCGATGCGCGTGGCAAACGAGGAGAATTGTTGCGGAGGATTTCAGGGAGAGGAGAGGGAAAGTGAACGAAAAATCGTAGAAAGGTGAATGGGTGGGCGAGGAATCACGTGCACGACGACGCGACGCGACGCGACGCGACGCGACTATGTGGATGTAGTGTAGAGAGACGGCGAAAGGGGACAGAGAGTTGAAGCGTGGGCAGGGAAAGAGAGAATCCGTTGGGATCCCCAGCCTCCTGGCGTAATTTCGCTGGATGACAAGACGGGGGTTAGAGGACAGGTGCTACTGACGCCTTTGATCTCTTCCGCATTACACGCTGCGGAGTATCGCGCACAAAAAAGGGAATTATCAAAATATCCTGACTGGTTGCGCCTGTTCCTGCGGAAAAAACGGCGATCGATACCCGCTTAGGGTCATATCATCCTGCGACGTTCGCTTTGTTCTTTCTGTTCCTCGTATCGAATCGCTCGACGGTGTTCTTTTTACCACGTTTTTAAATATTCTACCTGTGTTGCCGGCACGTAGCTATCTTCGACGCAACGAAAGACAACTGCGTCGAATAACTTTAACTATCGTTCTCACAATCAGCGCTAAAAAAAAACTGTCAGCGGCCCAATCGTACGATCCGATTCGGTAAAGTTATAACTAGACTGCGAATTTTATGCATTTATAATGCAGACAAAAACTGAGTAGCAGTAATTTACTTAGTAAGGAAAAATTCTTAAGTGGCTCCTATATATCTTATAACGAAATGTTCTGCAGAACATTTTTATTTTCCATAAAGATCCGCAGTCCAGTTATAACCTATAGATAAAGGAAATATTTATACTCTTCAGCCTGCGTTTGTTGGAGCAACGCGGAAGACCGAAAGGAAGCGAAAGAAGAGATTGATGGCATCGTTGCGTGTCGCGCGATGGGTCCTATTAATTGAATATCAGCCATCATTGACAAGCAGCGAGTGTGTTGCGAGCTTCCATGCAGGTTCCAAGGGTTGCGCGCGATAAAATGGCCGAAAACACAGGCTATTAGCGGTAACATTGTGGCCATCGATACGCGAACGTGCCAATTACGCGGAAATACGCGGCGCTGGAACCGCTGCAACCGCTGCAAGAAACGAATTATCGATACTTTAAAAGGAAAGGGTTCGAGGCGATACGATGGAGCGCCGCAGGTCCCGAACCTCTGCCGATGATAATCAGCACATGTCGTTCCCGCGCCGCGCCGCGCCGCGCCGCACCGGACAGAAACTAAGCAGCCAGCTTCCCAATGGACTACCGAAAGCTGTTGACGACAAATCGAGGGTTAAAATACTATCGGTAAATAGTGACTGGAACCGGGGGGGAGACGACACGTATCAGATGGCAAGGGGGGATTATAACCCTAATTTCGGCTATCCGCGTGACACTCTAAATGAAGTAGCACCGGCCACCTCGCTGCGTGCCGCGCCTGCCAGCTCCCAGACCCCGATGATCGTAGCGTCGCGTAGCGTCGCGTCGCGTCGGCCCCCCTACCCGTCTTACAAACGCGTACGATCTACGCCGGTTATCGGATTGACATTGAATTCTTTCGACTGGTCGATCTCGGTTTTGAGATCGACACGATCCCGATAAAAGATAAAATTGTGCGTTGCGTCGTTTCTTTCAGCGCAGCGGCGCGGCGCGACGCGATGTTCCTATTTTTGTGGAAGTCGTTCGCCGCTACTCGAGATTAAATGGTACTCCTATATTCTTTGTGGATGGCTTCGGTAAAACGAAACGACAATCGGTTGTCTAAGATTTTTCGTTTAAAAACATTCGAATGCTTTTATACATTGCAAATGCACACAATTCTGAGCCACGGAGCCATTCATTTCATTTTTATACAACTGAAAGAAACTTTATTCGAGACTGTAAAAACAGTATGCTTTTTGGAAATGTTTAGTGCACATGTTTCTATTAATTTACCTGAAACGCACTTCCACAAAGTTTAATATTTGTCATTCATCGTCTGTTCCATAATTTACTATTATAAAGAATTTTGAGAAATTTATATGTATTAAACGCTACAATAAAAGTATACATATGTAGAGTATCGGAGAATTACTGATAATGACTCCCTGTGATGTACATACTACATACATATGTCGAATAAATAATACTGTGGCCATCAAAGAACTGAAAATTACAAAATGATCTGATTAAACAGGAATTAAATTTATGAAAGATACAATGTTAAGTCCGCCTGATATATAAATGTATTATATTTTAGGTAACAAAAGACATATGATATCGCGAGATATTCGTGGATTAATTGACTTTGCAACAGAGTTGATCAATATAAGTAGTAACCCCCTGTATTGTCTGGCTTAGAATTTTATAAGATTCGGTATACATATCGATCAATCGGTATCTGAGAAATCATTCGTCAATCTAATTAAACTTTTTATGATTCGATGATCTCACACCAATTTATTGGAACAAGTACATTAATAACATGTATATTGTTGAATTATTTATTATATGAATATTACCAACTTTGTTTAGATTGTAAATAGGATGTAAGCACCCCTCAAACATCGTTTGACAAGATGTCACAACCGAATGTGTTGAAACATTCAAATTAGCTTATCATTGACAAGAGATCAAGTTAATGCGGTGATACGTGTGCTATTCTTTCCACCACTTAATGCATACCGATTTTTAGATTGTGTTATCTTGATTCTTTTACAATTACTGACCATGTACTTTAGATAGAGATTGTCGCAAAAAATTAAGCAAAAGTCGCTCGATCATCGGAGAAATCTCTTCGTTAGACAAACCACGTTATTCCCCGGCTGATAATCCGCGTCATTTTCATCAATCTGTACTAATAACATGCCACCGATTAGATAAAATCACCGTGACCACGATCCTGACGAGACAGCGGCATAAGTTACTTCTACCCGGACCTTCTATCATAAATCACGTTTCGTAGACGTCCGCGATTCGTCTGGAATCTCGCAAAACGTTTCCAGAGGAACCATCTCCGTCTCTAGTTGCAACCCTTCTCACCCTCTCTTATTGGTGGTGCATTCCTCCGAAATGATCCCCAGTGGCTTGACATGCATAGAACCTCCAATTCTGTTAGGCCCTGTTCTATAGTTTCACCTGGGTTCCCCTCTCAAATCGAACTTTTTCGCAAATATTATTCATAAGTAGGATCAGAAACTCATTCCTGTGATAGAACATTTATACATATATATAATATAATACAATCTTTATACAATATTTATTTTCCAAATTAAATGTTTCTTGTAAATTCACCGAAGACATGTTCCTGGGAAGATAATAGACCCATGACTGGTAACATTTTCTACTAATATTAATCAATATGACGTGTTTGCAGTTTGCACGTCAAGGGTTAACATCGAAAAACTCTGCCGACTTACGTTAAAATTGTAAGGTGAACATGCGAATGAATAATTATAGTGATTTCTCGAGTATAGACCGATTAAGTATACCTACGGGGAACCGTAGGAGCCTGGTCATGCAGTTTACCAAAAATCGTTCTTCTCCGAAACGACAAAGTTTCGGGGCGTATCGTGTTCACGGGTAATCCGGCGGAACTCCATCTCCCCCGCAAAAAGAAAGTATCGAGAAGGATTTCTCTCACCTCCTCCACGCCATGGCATGGCATGGCCCGGCGCGGCCGTGTGGATCCTTCCGTGACCAAGTAGGCTAGACGACAGACACGGTTGATCGTGGGAGAGAGAGAAAAAAATGAACGACTCTGCCGAGTTTTTTCTGATGTACCGACTGCGCTGCTGCATACCGCATAGCCCAGAAAAGATAATTATAGTTTACTCGATCGACGTACAAAATTTCCGAGATTTCTGCGCCGCACCGCGCCGCACCGCGCCGCGCCGCGCGCCGAACAGAGCCTAGCCACTTTGTGCGCCGCAGAAAAGTATCGTTATGGGGCCCCACGAGTGTGGGTGAGATGGATGCCCCCGTAGAACGAGCCGATGCCGGAGGAGGAGGAGGAGGAGGAGGAGGAGAAGGAGGAGGACGAGACGGTGGGGATGGTTTCGGGGCCAAAGTGAAGGGTTCGCCGAAGAAAGATTAGCGGACCGGGCCCGAGAGACTTTCGTGTTTCTCAGATCCACGAACCCGTAGATCATGATAATTGTGAGAACAATTCATCAGGTAAATTTCACGCTAAGCGGTCCCCGATTCGTCGGCGCGTACACCGACGATCTACCGGGCAGTCCATTAATCACGATCTCCGATTGTCGGCTCGGATACCTTCCGACCAATCAACGTGTGGAAACTATACCCCTCGATCGATCCTGCTACGTGTCATTACGTAATATCGACGGGTCCGCGAAAACAATCGCATGCAGACACCCTTTAACCCTAGATCGCTAATAAACTATTTGATCATTGGAAAAGATCGTGTTCGATGTAGAAATAAAACGCAACCGGTTGCACTTTAAAATAACAGTTTCATTTTATGGTTACAGTGACTAACTTTTCTTTGGCGTTCATCATTTCTCAGAAGAAAAAGAAGAGGAAGAACGTTCATATTTATTGTATAGAAATTTACTGTACCGTAAACAAAACAGAATTTTATTTCGGTTTAAAGGAACTTAACTAAAACATCGAGTCAGACTCGTGATGAAGATTCTGAACAGTGTCTAATAAATCATATAAATATGGATATTATGAATTTCCTTTACACCGAAATAAAATTCTATTTTGCTACGAATCTACAATAATAATTATAGAGGTGCTCGCAGTGGAGGGGGGGGGGGGGGAGGGATAAAGAAAATTATCTAATAGAGGTTTTCGTGTTATCGAGTATCGACTGTCTCGGCGCGACGCGGCGCGGCGATTACTTTTATTTGAAACATAGCCAGCGCTTACGACGACGACGAGCGTAAATCTTCGATTGTCAAAACGGAGCGGCAAGCACCGAACAAGCAAATAATATTAAACAAATAGCCGGCGGATAGCCTCGAATAATTCATAATTCGAGATCTGCGGGGCCGAGGCTGCGGCATAAACGTAGGTAAACGAATTGGCGGTTGTTTATCGAATGGGCCGGTAAGGGAACTAATATACCCGAAAGTGATCTTTGAATTCCTGTAACGCGAGAGGCTGTTCGCGCGTTGACGTCTTCTTTGCGTTCAAGTGCTCAATTTGCCGGCACTTTCTACGGGTGCCCGTGGTTGAAATCACTTACCAGCCATAAACGGAGAACAACCGGACGGTAATACGTGTTTGCACTAATAATAGGTCCTTCGTAAATACAGGGTACCGTCTACGCGAGTAATTATTATGGTATTCCGCGTAAGTATACTCGAGTATGCTATACGACGTGCCCGATACCACCGATGCTCATCGATGAACCAGAGTCCGCGCGATCTCGGAAGCACAGCGACAATAACAGAGATGGTTTTGTTATTGTTATTAACAGGACTCTCGGTACTGAAGTTCTCGCGCGATCTATTTTATCGCGATCGATCTTTTACTTAAAAACCGTGTACGAGTGGCGTCGCGTGCGATCCAAACGATATCCACAAGATTTCAACACTCGAATTACCATACAGTTATAAATAACTTCTTTCTGATTTCTTCATTTACGATTATATAGAAATTATTAACATATGTTTATGGAGAATTTTTGAATAAACCTCTTTAGTCAAATACGCATGGTAATACAAATCGTACGAAATCGTACACTGGAATAAATCCAGTCTCGTTATTATTATATTACGCGAACATATTTTCTCGGTTGATGATTGTATTTTGGATTGTAAACGAGATTACTATGTATAGATTTTTCTGTTGCAAAATTTTGTACAAAAAATTGGTCGAAAGCGGGGACTTTCGAACTCCCACGAAAAAAAGGCTAGCATTGGTGGTTGCAAGAGCAATATGATAGCGTTTTCTCGCAGCGCGCAGCGGAGCGCCGAAGGACGCGGGAGTCGGTCCCGCAGGATCGTGGGAGAAACACGTGCGAAAACGCGGCCAGCCGATTCGGCTGGTTCTAAATGTAACCCTAAAACTCCGAGGCAACGGCCAGAAAAATGTATAATTACGAGGCATAAAAATAACCATCGCCCACTCGAGAAAGAGCCCCGGTGGTGCTCGTGGCCGCTGTGTGTAAACGACGTTCCCCGGGTTCTTTTTTCGGGTTCGTCGCACCCACAACTCAAAGCGGATTCCCATCGATCTCTCGGGATGGTACGCAGACACGGCTGACCAGAAGATGTTCGGCAATTTTTCGACAGTGATTACCAGAAGCGCCCGGGTCCGAACTCGCGCTGTAAAATCGTTGCTGGTAAGTAGAAGGCGGAGAGACGAAGGGTTTGGGCTTGGTGGACAACGAGCAAGTCGAAGAAACTCCCGCGCGTCCATTCCGTTTCGTTTCGTTTCGTTTCGTTTCGTTTCGTTTCGTTTCGTTTCGTTTCGTTTCGTTTCGTTTCGTTTCGTTTCGTTTCAAGGAATTCGATCGCGAGTCGGGGGTGAAAGGGATCACGAGCGTTCTCGAGCCGGCAATCTTCGGCGTTGTTCTTCTGCGTGACGCTCGCGGGCGTCCTTTGCACCTTTTTCCCCCGATAAACGGGAATACATTTCCCCAAGCAAGGTAAATTCCCTTCCCAGAAACGCGGAAGTGCTTGCGAGACCACGCCGCGCCGCGCACTGGCTGCGGGAATGTTTAACGCTAGGTTCACGGAACACTAAACAATGCTATTTTATATTACTTTATCAAATTAACAAAAATCTATCCGTCACAATTTTTAGCCAATTTTTTTAATAACATACATACAGCAGGAGATCTCTTTTTTCAAGATCTCAAGATAGCGTAACACCTTGATACAAAAGTTTCACAATTTCGAGGGGGAAATACAACTATCCTTATTTATTTTTTTTTTGTTGGGCGTCATTAAGTTTATTTGAAGGTCAACTTGCTTTTTCAAATAAAAAAATATATAGTTTCTTAAAGATTCTTATTCTACGAGAAAAATTAAGAAACTTTTATACGAAACATATTTTTATCAGGCTACATGTTAAAAAGATATTTAATAAAATAAAAGTTTAATTCAGTTTTGCTACTCCCAAAGTAGAGAATTTTAAAAAATTTTCTTCTCGTATTAAATTATAAGATAAAATCAATAACAATTCCACTTTAATATGCTATATTTATATTACATAATGAATCACAACATGTAAATATTTACTAATTTATATTATACTAACCACATTTGTATATTTTCCCAATTTTTACAGCGTTTTAAAAACAAAAACAAGTCGAAATATACATAGAACGTCACGTTTTTAATTTTCAATGTTTTCTCTCTTTTTAGTGCTGACCGTAGTCAGCGATTGAATTCTTTTATTTCGGATAAACAAAATGGCTCTTTATTTGCATTACCACGAGAAAAATCATGAAATTAGTATGTAAAATGATGAACGAGTAATATCAATAATTATAATTTCGAACGGTTTTGACGTATCGGTTAATTTTCTCCTAGCAGAAATTCGACCTAATTGCTGGTCTGTGAAGACCGAAAACGCATCGATGCGATGGAACGACGATAGAGAGCCCGCAAAATCGCTCGGATCACCATCTGTCATAGCCGGATTGTTAACTCGGTTATGGCGCACGCATATCAAATCGTCCACGACGTACTTACCTTAGCACGAAATAGGCAGGCAGCGCAGTAATGCGATTTGGATATATGGAGAGTCCTGTGGGATATCACCAGCACAGAGCTTTCTCCCCACGTGATACGACAAATGATATGCATATGTAAATACGGTGACCGAGCATTACGAATCGGCCTAACGCCGCGCCGCACCGCGCCGCGCCGCGCTGCGCCGGGAAATCTGATTAGCAAGCCGTTCGGTTCTACGGATATTCAAACTCATAGTTTATCGGAGCCTCTTTAATATTTTACCGTGAGAATCACTCTATCCTAACAGGCTATTTTCATATGGACAGAACAGAACCAACCGAATCTTCTATCTCCAGATCGAACATTTCACCCCCATCAAATTATTCTTATTTATGTATTTAGTTGATGTTACATTAAAATTCTGCTCGGAGAAAGAGAGACTTTTTAATCCACAATTACTCACAGTAAAAAGTAAAAAGATGTTTGTAAAAAGGAACAAAAGGAGTGAGAGAAATACAGTTCCCTGTGGATCGATCCAGTGACCTCGAAACGACAGCCAGAGAAAAGTCCAAGGGAGTTTAGTTTTATCTCACGGTCTTTGGTTCTATCGTTGGTGCTCGCATGATCCCGTTAACAGGATCAAGAACTCGTGGCAGACGAAGGGTTCTTGTTATTCGCAATCGCCTTCTCCTCTGATCCTTGGGGAGGCGAAATCCCCCGGATGCTCGGAGAATTACCAGGAACGCCGGGATATATTCATTTGCAGAATACACAATGAACGAAATTACTTGCCACCGCAATTCTTATTAGTCCTTCCACGACGACGAGCCAGACTGTTGATGTTAGATATTACGTGACCCTTAAAGCTACCTCGGCCCGAGTTACTATGCTACTGCTCGTACTCGCGCCCGAAACGATCTACGTCCTACGCGCGATTCCGCGAGCTGCGAATTCATTATCGATCTACGCACTGCGCAAAAGTAATTTCACGTTATCGCGTTCGAATCACGTTCCGACTCAAGATTATCCTCGAACTCGTATCTAAAGATCATCGAATTCGCCGGCATTAAATGTTAACAGATCTACAATATGATGGCCGCCGCCCCGCGCCGAACAGCGTATCGGTAATTATCAATTATTAGCTGTCGAGAATGCAATTCTCTGAGCCACCGTATTTAAAATTAATTCACTTTCATGTGATACGCAATGAAATTTTTCCAATTAACCTTTGAGTGGCAATCAGTTGTACGTCTGAACGATTTTTCAATGTATTACCTAACATAGGGATTTGGTTCTTATTTAGTATTGACTGGCACAAGTGTACCATTTTACTTTGGAGGAAAGACAATAAGTGTCATTTTTGTTTCATGTAAATATTGCATACGTATATTACAAAAATTTATAGAAAATATTTGTGACGAGAGAAGGCCTTTTATCCTGAATCTACATATAAATATAATTTTTCGATAGAAAGAACGAATTATAATTTTTGAGAGCTCGAATACCTCGTTCTTCAATTTTCCGTTTTCATAAAAACATAACATATTTTATATGTACTGAATTTTACATGCAAATAATACCACAACTGTGGACAAAAATATTGATAATAACGGTGTTCAATCTCCTACAGGTGGTAAATTCTAGAATCAAAACAAAGACTAATCGCTATCATCGTCAGTGACGTTGATAGCTACAAGAGTCGGATAGATTTAATTGAAGATATTTTTAAATCGATAACCTGTAGCCACGTTTTCGCACTTGAAGTGGAACTATGACGGATATTTCCATTGAAAAAAGAACCAACGATCAACTATCTTCGGTACATTTAAATTGATCGATACGATGATTCTACGATATGATTTACAAAGATTGGCACAAGACGTTTTATGAGAGATTAGAATCGAATGATTGATGTTGTCTATTGAAACCTAATTAATCAGCCTAGTCAAATTGATAACGATTGCATTGGACTTGTACTCGAATACTTTCGTCATGAACAGAATTTTCATTATCTTTGTTGCATTGTGACAGCGAATATACCGTTATGCGAAATAATGTTCGAACGTTCTACTCCCTTTTCAACTGTGCGAAAATGATTATTTGTTAAAGAAGAAGAATTACCTTCTGACGAAATAGACGGGTAAAGCGATTAAAGATTTTTCCTTGATTTTCAAGCGTAGAGGAAAGTGAATAATTACTGCGGCATCTTACACCGGATGATGGATTTAGGGCAAAGAATAAGGATGCTCGTGTGAACGATATTGATTGAGCAAGATGTACTCTCCATAGTATCAGTAAATGCCTTGGCGCAATCTCTATTTAAGTTCTGTTACGAAAAAGTCTGTGGTCGATAAAATTTACCGGATACTTGTACGTATTCACGTGCGACGAAATCATCGTGATTCAAAATCAGTGTCCATTGCTCGTACAAGATCGACATCGAAAAAAAAGAACATTTCTCCAAGGTTGTTGAAGGGATGGTAGTTCCACTTCGCAATGCACCTGCGCGATAGGTGCCACGAACTTTCAGCCCTTATCTCGAGCCGGACTGTCCTATTACATACATACATACATACATACATACATACATACATACATACATACATATGTATAACGATTTGCAAATACTAAATATTTTCCTCGCCTTGTTGTTCACGAGCAAACTAGACATCTTCCAAAGGCTGATGAAATAAAGCCGAACTATTACATCTTCCAACACCTTCGATAATGTTTGATCGTATTGAACTGATCGTTTGAAAGTTGAAACTACTCGAATCAATTTACCCAAAATATTTCGATCGGAACTATTTGTTATTCCAACAGTCATTCCTGGAAATATCCAAAATTCGCGTATCTCGAAATCAAAGAAAAATATTGAGATCGACAGCACGTGAAAACGGAAACTGCTACGGATATATCGATTTTCTAATCTAACAATAAGACATTACCCTTCAATATCTTGATTAAACAATTGATAGGAAGCGTTTCAGGAGCGGCTATAATTAAAAGATTGTATTATCAAATTTCGATTGATCGGCGCGCACCTATTATCAATTGAAAATTGTCGCGCACGTCACCCATTAAAAAGTTCATACATATATACTCGTTATCGGACTAATTGCTTCCTCTTTCTAGAAAAAAACAAATATCTGATACACGTCCATCGAGTGGACTCCGTCTTATCTTTGCAATCAAAGTTACCGAACTTTCAAACACCGAGAGCACCACTCTTTGTAATCGGCGCTCGTTCCACGTGATTGATAAAAATCCTACATTTTGTTTACCCTTATCGGCGCAACGCATGCCCTGAACGGGTATATAAATTGATCCACACGATTGTCAACGACAGTATTGCGAATCTTGCCAACATGTACGCTCCAACCATACTTGTGCTCTGCCTGGCGGCCGCCGCTTACGGTAAGTGAAAAAGAATTGCAAATTCAACGAGGAATTGTCCTTTCCAAATAATTCATGGGCAACCACAAATAAAATCAAATAACTTGCAGTAAAAAGAATCAAAACTCGATAAAACGAATTGAAGAATGGTATTACAAATATTCGTAGACAGGCAACAGAGAAAATACTTTTTTAGCCATGTTTCCGATTGGATTTATAAAAGTTTTCAAAACAAGTACCTTTGATATTGATATAAATATTTGATAATTATACTTGTACCTTCGATCGTGGTTGGCTGGCTGACCTCTTTGCATTGGTGTTTTCACGAATTTTCGTAACAATGATTTTGAGACTGTGAAGATTGTTAATGAATTTGAAATTGAAAGAAACGTGTTTGCAGAGATAACTTATAATAACTTGATTTCGGTGGTTTAGCCTTCCCCGAGGGCCACATTGTGGGTGGTCACGACGCACCACCTGGAAAGTACAACTACCAAGTGTCTCTTAAGAACAACGGCAGACACTTCTGTGGTGGATCAATCATCAACCAACGCTACATCCTCACCGCAGCTCACTGCGTCGATGGGTAAGTTCTTTTAATTCGTTACATTCGATATAGTAAACTTGAAGATTAATCGCATTTTTTAACATTGAGAATGTTAGGTTCATTTAAGAATGAATAACATATCACGAATAGTGTACCATTAGTTGATACGAAGTTCAAAAAGAAATAGTTTCAGTGCTATTCTATGATCTTTGACCCGATTACCAGAAATTCTACTTAGAGATAATTCCACAGAATCAAGGACGTGAAACCGATAACTGTCCAAGCTGGAACAAACCAACTGAGCGCCCGAGGAACGGTTTACGGAGTAGAAAAGATCACAGCTCACCCCAACTACAACTCTGTGCTGATCATCAACGATGTCGCCGTGATTCGTGTTAACCAGAATATCGCTTTCAATAACCTGGTTCAACCGATCAATCTAGCCTCTTCCAATGTTGCTGAGGGATCCCAAGTTGTCTTGACTGGATGGGGAACCACCAGGGTTAGTAACAATCTTCCGATCAGTCTAAACTACTCTAAACTAATCATTGTAAAGATTAAAGCACGTTCCAACACCAACGGTTGCTAAGACTAACTATATAAACTTACTGATTTACACAAAGACAGTTGCTTCACCGTTTATTTCGCTTACAGGTTGGAGGACCGGTACCTGACAAACTCCAGGAAATCAACTTGAATATCTACTCGCAATCGCAGTGCAAGAGGACCCACCTCAACTTGAAAGACACTCACATCTGCACCTTCACCAAATCCGGAGAGGGAGCTTGCCACGTGAGTGTTTCAGTTCAAAAATTACCAAAACAATGCATTGCAAAATTCATAAGTCTATCGAAAATTATTGATTCTTAGGGTCGTTGAAAAATAGCAATTTCTTCCAGAATTGAAATAAAGTTCTAGTTTTGGAATGTTTCAATGTAATATGTCGATATAAGAAGAGATATACGCGCGATTGGAGAGTTAAAGGGATACATAAAGAATAATTTCTTTTTCTCGTTTTAGGGTGACTCCGGTGGTCCTCTTGTCAGCAAGGGAACCCAAGTTGGTATCGTTTCCTTCGGTCGTCCCTGCGGTGTTGGATACCCTGATGTCTTCACCAGAGTATCTTCCTTCTTACCTTGGATCAAGGCTCAATTGAAATAAACCACGATACCGAATGCTGATTTAATTAACTGGCTTCATTTCTATCATGTAATTAAAATAAACATTATTTGCTTCTGACGACTAAACATGTGTCCTAAATATTCTCATAGAAACTTCCCCGCTTTATTCTTAACCATTCTAGTCCCTACAATATCCTCACCAAGCGGTTAGAAAAATTCTTGTTAGTATTAACAGTTCACCTTCCGAATACGCTAAAGTAGTGTTTCACAAATTAAAGATTTAGGACTTAGGAATTCTTAATGAATTTTCCAACACCGAAATATAAAAGAATTGTTGTAACTTGAATTGAAGCCTATTGTCTTTAACATTTCTAGGATATAACACAAATACTAATTGCAATTTATGCCTTTCAAAGGCGTTATTTGAAAGATATTAATCTAAACCAAATTGTTTTGTTTAAAACAGGTAATTAAAATTGTAAGGAAAAAAAGAATTGGAAATACAAAATCGTGCTATGTAATAAGATATCGTAGATGACATCTACTGCGAAGATAGAGAACCATGGAATGCGTTCAGCTTGTGCACCGACACCGACGTCGTTTTCATTGTACCAGGATGTTTTATGTATCGGCTTATGGGCCGACTGTAGCCTAAAGCCTCTTTCTAATATATAAAAAAAGAATTTAAAAATTTTAAAAACACCGACGGCGCCCAGGTGGGCCCCGGGATAACGTGGAACTAACAGTGATCTGAAATACCAACATCGCTAAAAGTTCCGCTACCGACACAAGATCGAGATACTCGCACTGTTCAGTATAAGATTTTAATTCAAATAAACCTCTATTAATGGTGATGACAGCGCCGCGGTGATCGATTTAGGAACTAAACAAAGGCCTCCGTACAGCGCCATTTGATGCAGCGGCAAAACGGTCAAACTGGTAGCCAAATTTAACGAATACCCACTGTCGGTAAATTTGGCTACCAGTTTGAGCGTTTTGCCGCTGCATCAATTGGCGCTGTACGGAGGCCTTTGTTTAGTTCCTAAATCGACCACCGCGGCGCTGTCATCACCATTAATAGCGGTTTATTTGAATTAAAATCTTATACTGAATGAAAGAGAAGCTGGGTTGGGTAATAAGTAATAATTGCTCCAGTGCTAAAATGTTCCTGCGAGATTTATTAAAATGTTTTGCTAATTATTTACATGTATACTATTTCGTATTATACATATACACATACAGAGAGTAGATGAGAGTGCTCACGCTCGGGTTTTGGCCGTGCCACTTTTCGTTTCGTTTCGACTTAGCCAAGAACAGAACCTATTTCGACTTAGCCTGTAACAGAACCTGTTTCGACTTAGCCTGTAACAGAACCTGTTTCGACATAGCCTGTAACAGAACCTGTTTCGACTTAGCCTGTAACAGAACCGGTTTCGACTTAGTGTTTCGACTTTGGCCTGGACACCGACCAGATACTATTAACAGAGAGTAGATGAGAGTGCTCACGCTCGGGTTTTGGCCGTGCCACTTTTCGTTTCGTTTCGACTTAGCCAAGAACAGAACCTATTTCGACTTAGCCTGTAACAGAACCTGTTTCGACTTAGCCTGTAACAGAACCTGTTTCGACTTAGCCTGTAACAGAACCGGTTTCGACTTAGTGTTTCGACTTCAATCGGGACGTGTCCAGTCGGTCGGAGTCCACGTGGGACACCCCCGCCCATCACTACTGACCACTGACCACTTGATCACTCACCACTTGACCATGGACCACTTGACCACTTGACCACTTGACCACTTGACCACTTGACCACTTGACCACTTGACCACTTGACCACTTGACCACTTGACCAGTTGACCACTTGACCACTGACCACTTGACCACTTGACCACTTGACCACTTGACCACTTGACCACTTGACCATTGACCACTTGACCAGTGACCACTTGACCTCTTGACCACTTGACCACTTGACCACTTGACCACTGACCACTTGACCACTTGACCACTTGACCACTTGACCACTTGACCACTTGACCACTGACCACTTGACCACTTGACCACTTGAACACTTGACCACTTGACCACTTGACCACTTGACCACTTGACCACTTGACCACTTGACCTCTTGACCACTTGACCACTTGACCACTTGACCACTGACCACTTGACCACTTGACCACTTGACCACTTGACCACTTGACCACTGACCACTTGACCACTTGACCACTTGACCACTTGACCACTTGACCACTTGACCACTTGACCACTTGACCACTTGACCACTTGACCACTTACCACTTGACCACTTGACCACTTGACCACTTGACCACTTGACCACTTGACCACTTGACCAGTTGACCACTTGACCACTGACCACTTGACCACTTGACCACTTGACCAGTTGACCACTTGACCACTTGACCACTGACCACTTGACCACTTGACCACTTGACCACTTGACCACTGACCACTTGACCACTTGACCACTTGAACACTTGACCACTTGACCACTTGACCACTTGACCACTTGACCACTTGACCACTTGACCACTTGACCACTTGACCACTGACCACTTGACCACTTGACCACTTGACCACTTGACCACTTGACCACTTGACCACTTGACCACTTGACCACTGACCACTTGACCACTTGACCACTTGACCACTTGACCACTTGACCACTGACCACTTGACCACTTGACCACTTGACCTCTTGACCACTTGACCACTTGACCACTTGACCACTGACCACTTGACCACTTGACCACTTGACCTCTTGACCACTTGACCACTTGACCACTTGACCACTGACCACTTGACCACTTGACCACTTGACCAGTTGACCACTTGACCACTTGACCAGTTGACCACTTGACCACTTGACCACTGACCACTTGACCACTTGACCACTTGACCACTTGACCACTGACCACTTGACCACTTGAACACTTGACCACTTGACCACTTGACCACTTGACCACTTGACCACTTGACCACTGACCACTTGACCACTTGACCACTTGACCACTTGACCACTTGACCACTTGACCACTGACCACTTGACCACTTGACCACTTGACCACTTGACCACTTGACCACTTGACCACTGATCACTTGACCACTTGACCACTTGACCACTTGACCACTTGACCACTTGACCACTTGACCACTGACCACTTGACCACTTGACCACTTGACCTCTTGACCACTTGACCACTTGACCACTTGACCACTGACCACTTGACCACTTGACCACTTGACCACTGACCACTTGACCACTTGACCACTTGACCACTTGACCACTTGACCACTGACCACTTGACCACTTGACCACTTGACCACTTGACCACTTGACCACTTGACCACTTGACCACTGACCACTTGACCACTTGACCACTTGACCACTTGACCACTTGACCACTGACCACTTGACCACTTGACCACTTGACCACTTGACCACTTGACCACTGACCACTTGACCACTTGACCACTTGACCACTTGACCACTTGACCACTTGACCACTTGACCACTGACCACTTGACCACTTGACCACTTGACCACTTGACCATGGGGTGACCACAGGGTTTTACAATGCTTTTGTTGATTACCCTTGGCCCACCTTCAACTGAAATCTGTGTCCAGGCCAAAGACGATACCGGTTCAGTCCCAGGCTGAAGGCGAAACCGGTTCTGTTTTAGGCGGGGGTGTCCCACTTGGGGTCCAACCGATTGGACACGTCCCAATTGGACACGTCACGATTGGACGCGTTCCTTTTCGACTCCGTGCCGATTGGACTCGTGCCGTTTGGACGCCGTGCCGATTGGACGCCCTGGCGGCTGTATTCATGACGTTTGGACGCCGTAAATTTTATAATCATTGATTTTCGAAGTCTACATACGGTGATATTGAATTGTGAAATATATGGGAACCTATTAAATTTGGATCTGAATTTTAATTTTTATGTGTTTCTTGAGACTCGTGCCATTTGGACGCCGTGCCGATTGGACGCCGTGGCGGTTGGATTCATGACGTTTGGACGCTGTAAATTTTATAATCATTGCTTTTTGAAGTCTACATATGGTGATATTGTATTGTGAAATATATGATTAAATATGATTTGGAATCTATTAAATTTTAAATTATGATTAAGAATCTATTAATGAAAAATAATGATGTACAGCTTCGGAGGGGGGTGATTCCTAAGTCTTACTCCGGAAAGTTTATTTTAAGAGCGAGCGGAAATGACATTATTCTGGGTTAGGTTTGGCTAGATAACTGAAGTTGTTGTTAATCGGGCGTTGTTAACCATTAAATTATGATTAAAAATCTATTAATGAAAAATAATTATGTAAAGCTTCGGAGGGGGGTGATTCCGAAGTCTTACTCCGGAAAGTTTATTTTAAGAGCGAGTGGAAATGACATTAGTGTGGGTTAGGTTTGGCTAGATAACTGAAGTTGTTGTTAATCGGGCGTTGTTAACCATTAAATTATGATTAAAAATCTATTAATGAAAAATAATTATGTAAAGCTTCGGAGGGGGGTGATTCCGAAGTCTTGCTCCGGAAAGTTTATTTTAAGAGCGAGTGGAAATAACATTAGTCTGGGTTAGGTTTCGCTAGATAACTGAAGTTGTTGTTAATCGGGCGTTGTTAACCATATATTTCAGAATACAATATCATCATATGTAGACTTCGAAATTTAATGATTATAAAATTTACGGCGTCCAATCGTCATGAATTCAGCCGCCACGGCGTGCAATCGGCACGGCGTCCAAACGGCACGAGTCCAATCGGCACGGAGTCGAAAAGGAACGCGTCCAATCGGGACGTGTCCAATTGATCGGAGTCCAAACGGGCATCACTCGTGGAGAATGGTTCTTGTCCGAACTGAGTGTGGAGAATGGTTCTTGTCCGGACTGAGTGTGGAGATAGGAGCTGATCCAGGCTAAACACTAGAGTAGGGAGCAGCACTATAATGGGCACGGCCAAGCCCCGGGCGTGAGCACTCTCATTACTCTCTGCTATTAAAGACTGCCCCTGTGCTATTCAGCGAGACCAGTAACCGGGCGCGACCGGGCGCGGGGATAACGTGGAACTTACAGTGATCTGAAATACCACGTCACTAAAAGTTCCACAACCGACGAGATACTCGTCGGTGATTCCGCGCTCTCTACCTAAATAGAACGTTTGCTCGTGAACTACGTACGACTCCGTTAGCAGTGTAGATATGTGGATTTAGTCCTACTAATATTCACTAAAACTAGACCGTGCTACTTTGTATAGGGGCACTTGGGGAAAGTGGCAGAACAATAATAGCTGGAAGTAATATATTATTATTCGCGTTAATATACATATAGAAAAATCAAATAAACCAGCTCGAAACGTTTTGTTTTGAGGGAAGGTGACATTGCAAAATGTTATGGAAGGGAATAGGTTTGAAATAATCATGGATATTGATTTACAAAATCTTTATTGAAAATCTTTCAATACATTTGTTCTTACATCTAGCATGTCTTACATTCTAGTATACAATATAAACGGAAATTCTAAGTGTGCAGCTATTAGCTCGATATTATCCTCTATTTGTAAGATACCAGAAGTTCTGACAAATAGAGGATAATACCGATTGCCCAGGTCTCACCACGAGGAGGTTGCTGCACAAGAGACCCGGAAAGGAAGTCAGAACGAATACAATATTCCTTCTGGCTCCCTTTCCTAACAACTATGAACTTATATTAACGCAGTATGTCGAGTAATTATTGCGGAGCAAAAGATGTGAATCGGAGAAGAAGTCTCCGATCCACGGGGGACAAAAGGCGAATCAGGCAGAAGGCTCTGATTCTTGCAAAGAGAGGAACAAGAACGAACCAGAGCAGAGGGCTCTGGTTCGAGGGTGACGCGACGCGTACAATGCTTGCAGCCCAACTCCAGCCAGCAACGATACCCGACGTGTCCTCACCAAGAGCGATGGCCAAGAGACGTGTTCAAACGATATCCCATTTACTCCTAAAACCACCTGCCACCAAACAACGAAACGTTGAGGTGGCTCGGGTGGTATTACAAAAGAGAGGATTTTTCACTTATACAGTGTAACACGATGAACAACAGCCTCTCAACCACCCACTCTCAATGTATCCACGCCGAATACCGGTACCAACCGGTCTGGTACATACAAGCAAGGTCCGACACAGCAGAGGGCTGTGTCGGAGTCAAAAAAACGAGCCGAGCAAAGTGAAGTTACGGCAGTAATTACTCGACATATTTACAACGACGATATGCGATCTTAATAATTAACGCACGCACGCAAATCGAGCAATTATTGTCGGCAAATAAACTAAGTCGCACAAGATGGAAGAATCAAAGCAGAAGGCTTTGATTCGCAAAGAAGAAACATGAACCAGAACAGAAGGCTCTGGTTCGGGGGTGACGCTAAGACAATAATTGCCCAGCAAATATAAGTAACTTAAAAATACGCCGCAGTCTTCGTTGGTGTGTCCTCTTCATTCGATGTGTCCTCTTCGTTCGATGTATGTTCTTCATTCGATGTAATGTTCTTCGTTCGATGTATGTTCTTCGTTCGATGTATGTTCTTCGATCGATGTATGTTCTTCGATCGATGTATCCTCTTCGTGGACGTTAGAAATAAAAATGACGATGGTGAAGATGCGACGGGATGAAACTATGAACCCCGTACACGAGTACGGCCTACATACCTCGCACACGAGTGCAAATCTAACCAGCTCTCAAGAGCCAAATAAACCCCGCATACCAAGAGGAACTTGTAAAAGTTCAGAACCAAATTTCAAGTAGAAATCGAGTAACAAAAATGAAGATAATGAAGATTCGATGAGAAGCAACTATAAACCCCGTACACAAGTACGGCCTACATACCTCGCACACGAGTGCGAATCTAACCAGCTCACGAGAGCCAAACTAACCCCGCACACGAGAGCCAACCTAACACCAGCTCACGAGAGCCAAACTAACCCCGCACACGAGTGCGACCTATAGGCGCTTCGGGAGCCCCGGGGACGCGAAACCCCGTACTCACTCAAGGCCCCATCCGTGAGTGAGCCCCTGAGGGAAATTTCAATTAAGATATGAGAAATAATAAACGACGGTGATCCTGGAATTGACATTTGACGGAGAAAATTGTTGAAGGTGGGCCAAGAGAAGACAAAGAAAGCTTTAAAGTACCCTTGACCCACCTCGAGCTAGCTTATAATAAATTCACACACAATTCAATTAAGTACACAAGTTTTTATATTTAGCCAGTCTTAAATTTTACTATATAATGTTATCGGAAATTATAAGTGTGCAGCTATTAGCTCGATATTATCCACTATTTGTAAGATACTAGAAGTTCTTACAAATAGAGGATAATACCGATTGCCCAGGTCTCACCACGAGGAGGTTGCTGCACAAGAGACCCGGAAAGGAAGTCAGAACGAATACAATATTCCTTCTGGCTCCCTTTCCTAACAGTGACGAACTTATATTAACGCAGTATGTCGAGTAATTATTGCGGAGCAAAAGATGTGAATCGGAGAAGAAGTCTCCCATCCACGGGGGACAAAAGGCGAATCAGGCAGAAGGCTCTGATTCTTGCAAAGAGAGGAACAAGAACGAACCAGAGCAGAGAGCTCTGGTTCGAGGGTGACGCGACGCGTACAATGCTTGCAGCCCAACTCCAGCCAGCAACGATACCCGACGTGTCCTCACCAAGAGCGATGGCCAAGAGACGTGTTCAAACGATATCCCATTTACTCCTAAAACCACCTGCCACCAAACAACGAAACGTTGAGGTGGCTCGGGTGGTATTACAAAAGAGAGGATTTTTCACTTATACAGTGTAACACGATGAACAACAGCCTCTCAACCACCCACTCTCAATGTATCCACGCCGAATACCGGTACCAACCGGTCTGGTACATACAAGCAAGGTCCGACACAGCAGAGGGCTGTGTCGGAGTCAAAAAAACGAGCCGAGCAAAGTGAAGTTACGGCAGTAATTACTCGACATATTTACAACGACGATATGCGATCTTAATAATTAACGCACGCACGCAAATCGAGCAATTATTGTCGGTAAATAAACTAAGTCGCACAAGATGGAAGAATCAAAGCAGAAGGCTTTGATTCGCAAAGAAGAAACATGAACCAGAACAGAAGGCTCTGGTTCGGGGGTGACGCTAAGACAATAATTGCCCAGCAAATATAAGTAACTTAAAAATACGCCGCAGTCTTCGTTGGTGTGTCCTCTTCATTCGATGTGTCCTCTTCGTTCGATGTATGTTCTTCATTCGATGTATGTTCTTCGTTCGATGTATGTTCTTCGTTCGATGTATGTTCTTCGATCGATGTATGTTCTTCGATCGATGTACCCTCTTCGTGGACGTTAGAAATAAAAATGACGATGGTGAAGATGCGACGGGATGAAACTATGAATCCCGTACACGAGTACGGCCTACATACCTCGCACACGAGTGCAAATCTAACCAGCTCTCAAGAGCCAAATAAACCCCGCATACCAAGAGGAACTTGTAAAAGTTCAGAACCAAATTTCAAATAGAAATCGAGTAACAAAAATGAAGATAATGAAGATTCGATGCGAAGCAACTATAAACCCCGTACACGAGTACGGCCTACATACCTCGCACACGAGTGCGAATCTAACCAGCTCACGAGAGCCAATCTAACGCCAACTCACGAGAGCCAAAGTAACCCCGCACACGAGTGCGGCCTATAGGCGCTTCGGGACCCCGGGGACGCGACACCCCGTACTCACTCACGGTTTCACTATCCGCGAGTGAGCCCCTGAGGGATATCCATTCGAAGGAATACCAATTTTAAATCAGAAATATACATTTTTAGAAGATTGAAAGTTCCGGTGGAAATTTCAATTAGGTTATGAGAAATAATAATCGACAGTGTTCGTTGAATTGACAGTTGACGGAGAAAATTGTTGAAGGTGGGCCAAGGGTAACCAACACAAGCATTGTAGAACCCTTGGCCCACCCTGTGCTGTAAAGCACATAACACTCACAAATAAAAATAAAATTGTTGAGACTTACCATTGTTGAAAGTGGTGCAGGTGGAGTAGACTAATCAGCAAGGCGAATAAACACTTGGCAGCCTCTGGTTAGTCACTGGTCAGCCAGGTGGTCAGTCACTGGTAAATCACGGGTCAGCCAGGTGGTCAGTCACTCGCAAATCACTCGTAAATCACTCGTATATCCATCGTAAATCACTCGTAAAACACTGGTAATTCACTTGTAATTCACTTGTAATTCACTTGGAATTCACTTGGAATTCACTTGGAATTCACTTGTAATTCACTTTAAATCACTTTTAAATCACTCGTAAATCACTTTTAAATCACTTTTAAATCCTTTTAAATCACTGGTAAATCAATCACTGGTAAATCTCTGATCAGTCACAGGTAAATGACTGATAAATCAATCACTGGTAAATCTCTGATCAGTCACAGGTAAATCACTGGTAAATCAAGCACTGGTAAATCTCTGATCAGTCACTGGTCACTCCCAGGGCGATCTCTGGTCAGGCTCTGGTCCTCCCCAGGTCCTCTCCTGGTCCCGGCGCCCGAGCGCTCCTGCCGGAATCCCTGGCCCGTCTGACTGGCTGAGTGCGCTCGCCGAGTTCAGGCGCGCGCACCTTTGTAGCGATGCGCAACTCCCCCCGCTCCATCTAATATCGATCGATTTCGATCGTCGTGATAGTAATTATTGATAAATTTATTATTTCTGTCTGTTTAATGTTTATAACAATTCCTTTTGCCAACGATGTCGACAAGCACTCCCTTGACCACCTTGCCATCTAATTTTTTAGTAAAAGTAGGTAATAGAATTCGATGTACAGAATAACTTTTAATCCATGAATATTCGCACGCATTAATTTATTGAACACAATACACTGATAAATTTATTATTTCTGGGTGTTTAATGTTTATAACAATTCCTTTTGCCAACGATGTCGACAAGCACACTCTTGTCCACCTTGCCATCTAATTTTTTAGTAATAGTAGGTAATAGAACTCGAGGTGCAGAATAACTTTTAAACCATGAATATTCGCACGCAGTAATTTATTCAACACAATACACTGATAAATTTATTATTTCGAACTGGTTATTATTTACAATAATTCCTTTTACCAACGATGTCGACAAGCACTCCCTTCACATTTTTTCCATGTAATTTTTTACAGTAAAGTCTTGATCTAACTCTTGATCTTACTCTGTTATGTATAAAAACAAGTGAAGTAAATAATGCTCGTTTATGAAATATTTTTATATTACAAATTGAGGTATCTCATATGAAATTTGAAGTATTACGTACATCCTTGATATTAATTTTGATTTTAATATTTTAGTAATCAACGTCAAATTATTGTCTGAAATATTTGAATACGTTCGTCAAAGAATGTAACATTTCATGATAACCGATATGGTTCCGTGATGAGTCACCTTTTCACCAACAAGAATATCTCCTCCGTGGTCTTCTACACCGACGAGATGCCGTCGGTGGCTTTCTGTTTCTTACTCCGGCGACAATATATCCTAGAGGGCGTAAGAGAACGGGAAAAGTTTGACGACGCGATGCTCCATAAGGCTGGCAGTCTTTAACAATATCTCGTCGATGACACGGCCAAAACTCGAGCGTGAGCACTCTCATTTCCTCTCTGATAACATCTTACAGACTTTCATACTTTCATCACTCCTATACCACATTCGTGCTTTCATGATTCAGAGACACTGCCTTACCAACATGGAAATTTGTTGTAATATATCGTATAGTTCGGTAAGGCAGTCGTCTCAGGCTCGGAAAGTTCATAAGGTGAACAATCTATTCTTCTATCTCGTTCGTGGTAACAATCACGAGTCGGTACGTGGCGTCACCTTACTAGCGACGAGAAGAATTAATCTGAGCGCAACGCTGCACCATACTACATACCTACATACTTTGTGTAGAAGGAACACTCGTGTTTCGCGCCAATAGTCCGAGGGGTTAATAATAAATAAACCGATTCCGTCATATGTTACGTTACTCCAACATGCTTTACATTCAGTACATAGAATCTAGGCAGTGCCTATGATACATGACGTGTAGATCTCAATGGTGTTATATGTATACGCGGCTGGTCGCGTTGCTCCCTTGTACTGCTCTCGTGATATACATAGAACCGATCCTCGCGCAGATCCTTGAATTGCTGAAAAAAAAAAAGAAAATAAGAGAGAGTCAAGTAAAGGTTGAATACTAAGCGCAACAAGGTATCTCGCATATTGGCGTCGACGATCCCCGCGGATCGTCGTTGTTAATCGTCACCGTATGTTCTTATTGCGTCGGAACACACGGCACTGTACATTTTCGTTCGAAACCAGTTTACCCGGGCGCAGCACGGCGGGTGTGTACTAGTGGCTACATTTACTGTGTGTGTGCGAGTGCATGCTGTGCAGCTTCCTTCGGGTTTACTTGGATTTATCTACCGACGCCGTGAAATGCTGACAAGCTCGCGACATGAATGCGGCAGTATAGTTCATACGGACACACCGCACGGTCCCTGTGAGTACTATTCTTCTCATATATGTTCCATTATCCTTCGTGTCTAACTAGCGTGTACACAAAACATTGGAGGTTATACCCCGTATGGTCAGACGTTAAATAGAAGTTCACCTTAGGATAGAATAGGCAGAAAGTGTAGGATACGCAATAACAAAACTACGCGATGTTTATACATACTCGTGTCGGCAGAATAATTAATGAAAATTTTGTTGTACTTTTTAAATATTTTTCGCGTGACTGGAACTGTATTACGATTTTTTTTTTTTCGTCCGTTGACATCAGAGTCTTCCAGTGTACGTGTACACACTGAAACTTTTAAAATAAATATGCCTTATAGGCACTGTGCAGCAATTACCGAAAAAATGTAAATACCAAAATTAATTTAATAGATACGCAAGACTTTACAGGATATTTTTTATTTTTATTCGCGAACATTTATGCATTGAAATTTTTTAATTTGTTTATTAAAAATAGAAATAATGAAAGAAAAAGTCGTTGAAACATTGTATGTAGTGGTATTTTGTAGGCAGAGATGCATAGGGGTGGAAAGTTAATTACAAAATTAGTTCTGACCTATGAACACTATCAATCTAGTTCCGTACATAGTAAATCGTTAATGTCACGAGTATGTATTTGGAACATTCGTACGATGATTTAGCGATCTCCTTTCACTGCGCCAGGTACGACGAGAATGAGTCACTGACGAAGTATTTACTTACTATACACACACGGTATTCTCCGACGAACAATAAATAACACGACGATCATCAACGAAATTGTGTTCAGCCTAAAATAACTTTTGCTCATAAAAATGGACACTTTCACTGGATTTCATAACTTTACCGTTTTTAGATCGCGACCGATCTTAATTGAACGTTCGTTGCGGGCGTTGCGAGAGGACTTCGTGCCGGTAAATATGACAACATGAATTAAAGACAATTGCTCTTGACACGGTTCGGGTACCGCGGACATTCCCACGTTGTTTCTAATTTTTCCAATGATTGATTCAGGGGCAACTCGGCGAAAACATTGGTGGGAAAAATGTCATATCGTTTGCCATAGCATTTACGTTACAACACATACACGCTACCGTTCTAACAAATTACCAACAAAGTATGACATCAGGAAGACGATGAAGTTATTTTTGCTCGTGGTCTCATCCGAATAGTAAATATTTATAAACAGGTTGGCCGCTAAATCATTGACCACAAACATCCTACGCAATTCAAGCAACTTATTTGACGGAAATAGAAACAGTAAGGCCGAGATTTAGTTCGAGAACTTTATTTACAGAAGCTAATAAAAAAAAGTTAGTTTCTATGTTTACATTTTTGTAGGACACGGACTATTGCAATCGTGATTACAGCTCCTCTATTATGCGTGTTGAGAAATCAATTTTTCTTCTTTTTTGCATAGATTCGACATTTTTTGCAAAGCATATTCGTGAAATCTTCGCGCGAACGTCTTTGTACTTACTTGTCGCAGTTAAGCTTGGCTACTTGTTGCATAATGCATCGATCATGCTGACCCGATGGAATCGCCTCTCCATAGTGTCTTTGCGGGCGTCCTCTTCCGCGGCGCATGATAAAGACCAAATTGGTCGGCCTGATCCGCGAGACACCCAGTATATTCGCCGCGTGTGCCCACACATGCACACGTGAAAAGTCGATACGTTTCGTTTCTTTCATTCAGCAATATGGACTTGCCGGCCTTGTGATAATTTCACCCGGAATTAATCGATAGCACTGGTAGCGTGTGTAACGTTAAACATGAGGATCGATCTACGCCACCGTCCATCCACTTCTCGCCTATATTCGGGCCACGAAAGTGAAATCAAAGTTCAAGAAAGCCGGCTTTCCACTGTTTGCGTTGGATGGACGGGTCTTCTTAATATTAGATGAAAAGACGTCCGTACGACTGTTACTGCTATCGGATTGCCAAGCTCGGCAATGACATTAAAGTTTCATTTAAAAATTAAATGAAACGTGCTCGGCTGAGCCCTCGAACAAAGCGGTTTCGAATTAAATGCGGATTACGTTTTTCAACGATTTCGAAAATCGTTTCGACTCAACTTACATACGTAGAATTGAAAATATCTAATTATGGCCTTAGCCTGGTTTTGCATAAAATTAAGACAAGGAAACTAAACTTTATGAAATAATTATACTTTGTTCACTCATTATAAAGTTCACTTCTGTTGTCTTAGTTTGTGCAAAATCATTCATCGTTTCTGTATAATTAAAATTATTACATATTTAGTAATATCTTGAAGCAACGTTTGAACATTTTATTCAATGTTGTATGATATGCAACAAAAAAATACTTTTAATTCGGTTGCTGTATGATGTACGGTTGCCAATGACAATTTTCAGTATTTCTCCAGGAACATATTATTATAGATTGCATTAATCATTGGTGAAAACGGCGGAACACGGAATCATTTGTTCATCACGTGAGCAGCATATGTTGCAGAGCGTTGGCCAGCTTTTCATTTCGCTGTCCCAATTTCTTCAAGTTATTTCGGTTAAGAATGGGAACGGTTTTTGTTCCGGCCCCTGCAAATTTTAGCGGATACCATTAAAATCCGCTTGGCAAAAATCCTTCCGCACTCGATTATGAATCCGCTTTCCGTTTTGCGGCTTTTCGCTATTTATCGCGTCGCCGCTGTGCCAAAATTGATCCTATCGAGGACTACTTGGAAGATCTGCGAGGAGTATTATTCGTGGAACTTTTGTTTCATCAATGATCTTTCACGAAAGGAGCAGTCGTCGATGATTTAATAAATTCCGAAACATCTCCCTTTTCAACGCTTACTCATTGTCATCGAACCTTGTATGTATTCTGATAGAGAGATGACAATGCGTTTCAATGAAATTGACGGGACAGATATGAAACTTTGGAAAGTTGAATTTATCAATTCCCCATTATTATACATTAGGAGTCAAATACATATTTCTTCCTTTGTTAAAGAATTGACATCCTCAAATGTTTTTAAAATTATACCTTCTCATTTTTGTCACAAATGCATAAAATGTTAGTTTTCACATAAATCACTAAAAATCAATACCAATTAGAAACATGTTTATTAACAAAAAGTTTCAATAAATCTTATTATATAACACTGGGTTTACAATGTTTGCACAACAAATGCATAAATAATCAGTAGCTCAATTATAATGTATTGATATACTAGAAATAATAAATAATTTGGCTTTAATTAAGTGTAATTACCTGTATAATATAGGTTCGGTTATATATTTCAATTGAAATACCGAAAGATAATGTATATGATCGCATTCCGCTTCACGGACTTAATTGGTTTCATTTCTGAGAATTTCGCGCGTACGATTTTAATTTATTGTTTAAGTGTCAATATGAAACATTTTAAAAGCAGGCAAATCAATATTTAAATGATCGCATCCCGATGAAATTGATTCACGTGCAGAAAACGGATGCGTTCGTGTGTAATCTGTTCCGACGTAATCCGTGCGTATGCATGTCGGCGCAGACAATCGAAATGTTTGAACAGCCCCAATTGACAAAACACTACATATTTGGACCGAAACCTACGCACGTTTTTAAAATGAAATACATCGATGTCGTTTATTTCCGTACTCGATGTTTGCTGTTGAACAAATATTTGACAGCTTGAGAGCAATATTGCAATAACAAATCAATTAACCCGTACTCGAAATGTTCTCTCCATTATTTTTGATTGAAGTAGTCTGTTGTTGAAAACAAAATTAAAATTAATGAAGAGTACCGCGGAAATATTAACGGAAACAAATCAGACAGTCGATTGAATAATTTTGCAGCTATCCGGTTGCTTCTTAATAAAAGGATTTCATTAACCCGTTGCGAACGAATTAAAACGGAAATGTAAAATAAACATATCTATCGGAATTATATCATTTTTGGTATCAATTTCATTAGAAAAATATCAAGAATATGTTGGTGAAAGTTCCATAAAAAAATAATAAAAAATAAAGAAGTTTTTTTATTGGATTAGTAGTGGTCTCCTGGTCTCACACCGATATACCCTACCCGTATCATGTTACACTTCTCGGCGGCCGAGGCCTCTCGAGTTTTATGGCCCCACACGGGGTATACACCGCAGCAGTGGGGATAGTTCAGGGACAATTATGTGTAAGACATTTGGGACATTTATCGATAAAATACTGTACTATATATACTGTAATATCATTTGTGCTGAATGATTGGATTGTACTTTATGTGTATAAGATATAATTTTGGCGTAAAGATACAGTATTGCAGATCGTTGGTTCGCGGTACATTAGTGGCTCGTGACGTGGAAGTTCGGGGACAGATTAGTAATTGGTCAACGTTATTCAATAATTGAGTGGTTGTTGCAAGCATCGAGGGCGAGAGCCAGTGAGTAAGTGGAGTTAAGTAGAAGTCTTCGGTCATCGCGAGAGTAGCTCTTAAACTGACGTGGTTAAGCATATGACAGTAACAAGCAAAAGACAAATTCAAAAACGCAGGTTTTGATCAAACCTTATTGCAAACCGTTGAACTCTTCACATCAATTTTTCTTTCATTCTGGTTATCGCGAATTCGTGTATGAACGTCCATTGTTCGTTCGGTTAGCGTGTAAATACCTATGGAACGAGGGACCAATTAACGAAATTAGGAATGGTTTGTAATTTTCCGTATTCACTCTATGATTTCATGTAATAAAGCTTTTTCCAAGAAGGAGCGGCATTGTATATGTTTTGTCAACACATCGAACACTGTCCCCGACTGCAAACACGGAACCCTGACCGTAAATACACTACCACACCTTCGTGTACGCACCCATAAGGGCCACTCCTCCTTGTTACACGATTCATCCGACTGATCTGTTTTGAAGCCTGATCCGACATGCGATTTCATCCATATACCAATTACTAGAATCAAGCAATTTTTTTCGAGATTTCTTGTCCTATTTCGATGGCTAAACTACCACAAAATTCTCCAAAATTCGATTTTTGCCTTAAATGACAGTGCGAAGTCGCTAAAGTAAAATATATAAATATCATTTAGTTTGAAAATTACTGAGCCGAACGTATACTCGTATAGATATGTGCGCGCCACTTCGGACGCTTTTATCTTAAAACAACGCTTTTCAGAACCGTGTTATCGTTATTATACTCTTTAAACTTCAAACCAGTTGGGTAGAGTTATAGTTTTGTACGCAGTCTTACGTGACACAAATGCATATTTGCAGAATGGTTATTATACAAGTTGATATACGTTGGTACACATACTTCAATTATTATGTACAATAAAGCCTTGATCTAAGAAAATGGGAACTGTACGATTTACACTGCTCGTGTTTACACGCGCTGCCCTTTTCTACGTTCGGCGCAATCGGCGAGGTCACTACACGATCTAAGAAACAACACGGGCCCGATGGATTTTCTTATATCAAGGCTTTAGTGTATACCGAAACTGTGTTTCCAGAGTACAGTAGGACCTCGATTATCCGAATCTCCGATATGCAACAATATTTATTTGAACAAATTAATAAAAATCGAGTCTAGCATCGTAACTGATGTAATATTTCTGCAGTCGTGTTTCCCTGTTTAGTTCGGACAATCGAGGTTCCACCGTACCTTGTTATAAAGAGGGTTGAGTGGAAAATGTTGAGCGTCGTGGAAAAGTTTCAGACGTTGATATAAGGATTAATACGACAGCACACGGCCTTTTCGCCTGCGCGTGACATCCTTCATTATATGCACAAAGTTCCTCGAGGTAACAATAAATAATAATGAATTAGTTTATACGAAAAATCTTCATCAATGGAATAGAATTGTAAAAAAAGGATATTCTTAAGGTTACCACGGTTCGAAGCTATCCTGGTCGGAAAGCAGTTTCGTTTTACTTGTTACTTCTATATCGTGATGAAGCCACTCCCTCGAGAATGTTTCCAAAGTCAAAGGAACGCGAATCGATATTTCGTATCTCTTCCTGTCCTTTTACCTTTGGGTATCAATCGAAATATATTCAAATTACCTGTGGAATTTAATACCTATAATATCAGATAGAAACGGAAACAGTGAAACAAGGGCATACACAAAGGAGGTGTGTCTTTACGTCGATTTTTATCGATGCTCGTAAGTGTACTCTAGAGGGTTGACATTTTCACTGGTTCTAAAGTGTAACGGCCTTAGAAGTTCCAACAATTTATCACTGTTGAAGGGCAACATCGAATAGTAAAGGTTTCAGCGCATAAGCTGCTTATATAATATATTTTGGCTGTGTTACGAGCCGAGGATTGTTTGATTTTTCACGTGGACTCGTTACTTATAAAATTAACTAGATACACCTCGAGCGGCAAAGGTGTATCGTCGTAGAATACCAACTACTGGAAATTCGAAAGGATGCGAGAAATAACGATGAACTCTAATATGTTAATATAGAGTGATATATTCTGACTTAAACTACGGGCAATACATACAACTGGTCTGTATAAACTTGTCGCGGATCGTCAATTTTAACGCAGCGAGAAATGCAGGGGCGATCGCTGACGGTAAAGGCACTTTCTGGTAAAACTGCTTGATAAGGACTTTGGTTACCCGATCTTGCTCGAACAGACTCGTGACGTTATACGATTCGTACTGCGGTTAGTTCACTTGAAACACCCGATTAATAGGAGGATCCATGTCCCTTATATGTGTAGCACCAAAATCGCCCTAAACGATAGTGGAGGGTACGTGCTCCGTCTGAGTAGATTTGAATTCTTGGAACTTATGCAACTCGCTGCATCGTCAAAAGAGCCCAAGTTCTCTTCAATTTTGAGTGAGCCCTTTGTTCTTGAATAGGCCCTCTGGGTGATACGTAACAGCTGTCACGGTAATAGGCGCATCGAACCATCTGAAATCGATAAATTTCAATTACCAGGATCGTTTCCACAAATTTCGATCGATTTCTTTCTAATTATAAATACCAATAAGCATTCTGTGCTACTTTCAATGTTATAGATTTCAATTCAAATCTTATTCTATATGCATAAGCAATCCTCAACCGATATGTCGATCGAGATTCAATGAATGGCTTATAAAGCTTCCTATTTCATCTTTAATAACCAGCGGTGAGGTTGATAGTACCATCGCAGTAACGTAATAATAACACTGCTCGACAACTCAGCTGTACGATAACCAGTAGACAAATTATCTTACGAATTCGAAAATTCGAGAAAAGTCAAATTTTCAACTTTCACGATTTTTTAGAAGGATTCCGTCGATTTTCCCATCCGATTTTCCCCACAACATTCATGAGGGTATTGGAAAAGGGGACTTTCAGATTCGTCTGTTTGTTATCAAAACGCAAAGAAAGTTACAATTTGGTGGACGGCGGTAAGTTTTAGACGCGACGTTAACAAGGTAACTCTTTACGGTGCAGAGAATTTCTACACATTCCAAACAAGACGCAATTGTTCGTATAACGCTCCATTTTCGAGAAACTCCGACCAGAATGTTATTGGCTGCGCGGGACATTGAATGAGACACCGCTAATGTGTTCGTTTATTGTATGAACCATTTGCAACGATTGTGGACGCAAACGTGAATATGTCACGCATACGTTCTCATGCATAACGCCGAGTTTCTCGAAAGCGAAGTGCTCTTTGAAAAAAAATATTAGATCAGACCTTCGATTTACTTTTTCATTGGGACTCCAATAATGGGATACGCTGTACCAGCTTCAACTCGCTAAGCTTTCAATTCAAACGCATTCTGACATTCCCTTTAACACGCTAGCCGCCGCGCCAGATCGGCCGCATATGGGGTGACTCTAATATTTGATCGGCTTTAGAAATTCATTTTTATCTAGACAGGTACAAAACCGAATTTTATTAGGACTTTTAGAATGGGACAGAATTAAAATCGCGTCCACTGTTCTAACTTTTAACTTTCCAATTTCCGTTTTAATAATTAAATTGCTTTGATTTCGAGGAAAATGTTCGATATTCGGCACTTAACTGCTTATGATTTGTTTTACAGCTATTAACCCGTAACCACGGTTGATGGGTCAATTTGACCATATACATTATTAATATTTGGGTCTAAAATAGGGTCACAGTGGTTACGGGTTAAAACGTTTGTTACGTCTCTAAATCCAAATGGACCCAAGACCCGCCATCCGAGGATAAAGTAACCCGTTTGAAATTTAAACCTGCGTTTAGGATTAGGGTTTCTTTTCCGAGAGAAGCAACACGAGAAAGAGGACGGTCACAATAGCACCGGCACCTAACCCGGCACACTCTAATTACTCCGGGCTGACGCGCATTTCGGTGAACGTAGTTAGGTTGGCCAGCAATTGCGACGGTCCCTGCACCTCGGATTTTCCATATCGAAAAACGGACTTGTACAGTGTAATCCATGGACCACGGTTAATTCGACCAACTCGATCCCACCCATTGTGCCCAACGGCGTAGGATTATTAACGGTACATGTCTCGCCTGCACTCGATTAATTATTCTATGCGGGACGAGTAAAAGCTGACCGCGCGTTACGGCCGAATTTCTCGAACCAATCGCGGACGATGTCGAACGGTCGTTGCGCGTGGTACGTGCGAAGGGTTGTGACCGATTTTCTATCACTGCTGAGAAATTGCGGACGGGTGCGACGGGGCTTGTCGGTTCAGAAGGTATGCCGCATCCTCTCGAACTGTGTCGGCTAAAATTTAATTAACGATCGACCATTAAATTCCTTCTTTAATCCTTGATGGCGATTTTCAAAATTCATAAAAACTGATATTTTTATGAAATATTTTATTAATGCCCAGACGACATGGAATCATTTGTTTGGAATGAAGACATAGGCTATCTGTCTAGTAGACGTGCGTTGGTCGAAGAAGCGTCGCGAAAACATTAGGAAACCTGATATGTATTCCCGTCTCTTGGAAACGTTACCCGGCTTGTAATCTAATCACGAATTAGTTATCGTTATCTAGCACAGTAATTGCCATGCAATCATTTTCGATAAGTCTTGGTTTGCGAGAGCACGTCCTCCCTTCAGCGATGATGGTATTGTCACAGTTTCTCACTTTGGTGGATGAACCCTGAACCTTTTAATTGTCCTTAAATTATCTTGGAATTCTTCGATAAACGTTTGCTTTACTCGCAGTAATTTTCTAGGGTACACCAACGATCGATACGTAGCTCTGAGTTTTTCGAAGAAATGTAAGCGGAAAATTGGCTACGTTTAACTAGTGCACTAGAGAGTTAAGTTTCTCTTAAAACGGCAAGTACCTACATATTCTCTCGTGACTGATGTTTACAAAAGAACAGTTTCTCACGTCGGACGTAATACATTGCTGGAAAAGTGTACCGAGATCATTGTCACGATCTACCGTTCCAGGGTTTCCGTGCGTAACGTATTACGTCCGTAAAAACAAAGGTGACTAAAGGTAACGCGACACGTGACGAAGCTTATCAGCGGAAAATTTTCCTAATGCACCACGGTCTCTTTCGTCGGCGATCTCTATCTGAAACAAGGATTTTACGGGAACAACCACACGCCACCAGCAATTTCCCGAGGCCTTCGTCCTTCGAAAATGTCCTGCCTCGTTTGGTCTCTCCCACCACCGATAGAAATCCTCCTGACCTCGTTTCGACTTAGCGAACTTATTCGGCCCGAACGACGTCGCTTTTGTTTGAAAATAAAAAACACACACACACACACACACACACACCGTCCCGCGCCATTTGAAAATTGAAATTCATTTGCAATTTTCGCAATTCCGTGCACGCGTGCGCCACAATTGCCTCGGATCTTGATTACGTTCGTTGAAATATGCTACCTGCGTCATCAATTACTTGGTTCATTACGATTAATAAGCCACAATGGATGGTAGGAGGCGGCCACTACCACCAGCGAACGATTTTCTAGTGATACGGTATGCTTGATCGAACGTGAAGCGAATTAATTAGACGATGCACGGGTAAATAGATTGATAATCATTTTTAAGGCATAATAATGCTTCTAGTTGCTATCAGTTTGCTGCACGGGATCCTTTGCCATAATATCATTAGATTGAAAGAGAAAGACCAGGAGAAGGGAAGTTAAATAATATGGTAGGAGGTCGTAAAAACCAAAGAGAAACGGGGTGCATTAGATGGAGAAAAAGAAAAGAACTGGGCAGTCATAAAAAGCTCCATAGGTATACGTAAAGATAGATTAAAGATAAGAGAAGCAATGTAGAAACAGATAGTAGCGGTAGATTTAGACCAGTGGTGTCCAACCTGGGAGGCGCTAACTATTGCCAGAGGAAGCGCCAAAAATCTTCTTATAATTCTGTTAATTGTAGTTTTGAGTTTTTATTATTTAAAACGTTCTTATATTATTATATATATTAAAAAAAAAAATAAAAGGTAGGAAGGCGCGGAAAAAATTGTTTTTTCGGGGAGGCGTAGTAACATAAAGGTTGGAATCAGCTGGTTTAGACGGAAGTACCAATGGAAATAGGAAATAGGCACACATATACAGACTGTCCCAAAAATATACTTCCTTGAAAGCGGCGATTCCCGAGATTATTTGAAGTGACTGTTTCCTTTGCGAAAATGTTCTGCGCTGCTTCGTTAAGGAGTTATTAACGAAAAACGCGGACCAATCAGGACGCGGCAACAGCGAACGGATTCTGATTCGGAGATAGGTCCCGCTGAGCATGGCGTTGGCATTGGCCAAGCTGGAATCCGTCCACTGTAGCCGCGCTGTGATTGGTCCGTGTTTTTTGTTAATAACTCCCTAACTAAGCCACGGAGAACAATTTCGCAAAGGAAAATTTAACTTCAAGTGATCCCAGGAAACACCTCTTTCAATGAAGTATATATGAAGTATATAAAAACATCAATTTTTTTGCTTGCATTAAAAAGCAAGTTCAAAGGAGTCAGCGTTTATTAATTAGAGTTCTGAAAAATCAACACGTTCCATTTCGAAACAGTCAACATTGAATCGGAGCGACACGCTTAATAAAATACAGAGAGGACGCTCGGGAACTAAAGTTTCTGTGGCAACTCTTGCACTAGTTTTCAATTATCGATAATTTTTTATGATTGCTTTGCATCTGGCGCTTATTCGGAGTCTGTTCAGCGCCTATGCAAAGTTTCTCTTAGGTGCAGAGACTTCGTCAGAACGTATAAATACAAGAAATGCAATTACCCGGGTTGCGCGAAGTTTCGCTGAAAAACGAGGCAACGAGCATTCAACGGTAAAAAAGACTAATTCCATTTGCAATGAATTTTATGACGATGAGGAAGGTGAATTCTTATAACTCCGGAATGCACGATCGGCTACGAAAATAATATTTCCATGTTTGTAGAGCGTAAAACTCTACAGAAAACTTTAAACACATTTTACTCGAAATGGTAATCTTGTAAGTGGTTGCCGCGATATCTCAACAATTTTTTAAAAAACTGACTTTGTAGTTATGTTCTACTAAACGCGGTATAGTCGCCGACCTTGCTAGAATCGAGTTGATATTTGTAAACTTCAAATGTTGAGATATGTAAACCTAGCAAGTTCTTATTCTAAACATCGCCATTTATTTTTCAATACTTTTTATGTCTCCTCATAGCAGCGACAGCCACAGGCATGCCAATTAAAAACGTTTCAATTTTTCTTTTTTCTAATAACCTGGATGACAGATATTTCAGCAGCCATAGAGATCGATTTTTTGGGCCGCTTCCGGGAATACACAGTTATAGCTTTCAATATGAACAATTTTTTTATAAAAAGAATTTCTGTGTCTAGTATATTGATTCATTTATATATACATTCTCAATTGAAAATCAAATGAATTCTAAATAAATACAGTTTTGCAATTTGTATTGTAAAATTACATCCGATGACTTTTGACTGTTCGGTACTTTTAGAGTTAAAATCGATAAAAAAAAAAACTGAATTTGACGTTTATTTATTTTCGTAAAATGATTAAAACCAACGAAGTTATCATTCATTGAATGCGGGTTAATTTCGTTGCAGTCGAGATATCAAGTATAAGAACACTATCAACACGCATTCTCTGATTTACCATTTAAATGACAGGCTACAATTAGCCAGTTCCATTCTCAAAACTGGTATATGGCGTGTGTGTCAATAAGGTATTGTTTCACGTGTGCCATAGTGAGAGGGCAGAGCTAATTCGCGGAATAATACATATAATTGAACGAAGCACAATCTGCGCGGCGAATCGTAGATCTCATTTTAGCGATTACCGATTAGCTTGGCAGTTGGAGGGTTCGGCCGTTGAATCAATGAGATCGTCGGTATCGATTGCAGTGAATAGTAGCTTCTCGCCATTGATCAGTTCCTCAGAGTCCGCCAGTCGAGTTTTCACGGGCGTGAAAGTGCGTGTGCGATGAGTTGCGGCTGGTCCGCGCGGTAAACGGACGTTCTCCACTCCGGTACGCGTCGCGTCGCGTCGCCAGGTGATCTCTCGGCGTCCAGTAACGGCGCCGACACCATCGCACGAGTTCTGCTTTGCATATTCGGCAATATTATCGCGGCGATGATTGATCGCTCCTCACCGAAGAAACGAACTCTCGCGTGGTCGGGGACCATATGGAGCGCCGGACGTGTTTTGCATTCAGTGCTCGCTATGTCGTGTTGTTGAAAAGGTGTCCCCTGAACGCGCGCCACCAAGGAAGCAGTGTCTCTCTTGTTTTTCGTATCTGTTTCCTTCTTTAATAATTGATTCATTGCTCGAGGAAAGCATCAGTGCATCCGGTTCTTCTCGAGTCGACCAGCTGCACGCGAAGACAACTGTGGGAGACACACTCGATCAGTCTTGGGAATTGCGTGCCGGTTCTGAATCTCGTCTGACCATGTACGGAATTCACTACTTGAGAATCTTCATCGTTGATCGACCGAAAGTGAACGGGTTCGACGAATTTTGAGTGTTGGGAGTGGTACCGGTCGCCTGATAGATATTTCGTTCCGTGGAAGGGGAAGCAGCGTGTGGATTTATTCGATCCTCGTGTTATCGAAGCGTCTTTGTCGAGGCCAGTCGAGCAGGCGACTACACGGCAGCAGGTGTTTCGAGCACGCCGTTTTTGACAGATATCATAACATAATAGCGCGCGACAGTTAATTTTCGACGAGTGCGCGACAATCAATCGAAAGACGGCCGCCAGAAATACGCCTTGGCCGACCCGGTTGAAAGTAGTGAGTAGAGACGTGCCTGATCTTATCTCTGACTTGAAACAACGTGCACTTACTATTCAAGGTCTTTTTTCGAATAATACCGTCGAGCAAATATTCCGTAAATTCGCGTTCGCTTCGAACTACCTGTTCGTAATTCCTGTTACGCGGATGATAATAAAAAATATTTCGTGGATATAGTCGAGAGGATGGTCGCGAATTAACGAAAATAGGATTTGAGAGACAGCTAGCATTCGTGTCAAGGGAAGTTTTACACAAATTTACACGGTACACGCAACCTGACGATGACGAATGGCTTAACGGCGTCCACTATAAATATCATTTTTCCTTTCTTCACCAGCTTTTCCAGGAACGCTGGATTGATTTTCCCCATTTCATCGTTAAAGCTAGACCAGTTTTTATAGCTTCCACTGTTAGCTTTATTTCGTTTTTTTTTCTCTTTCCTATCGACGAGCTTCGACGAGCTTCAAAGCGACAACGTCGAGCAGGAGTCGCTTGTACATCAGTCATAAAAATGAAACGCGTTATCGTCGCGTAACTGTTAATTATCGAGAAGTACAATAACGGTGCCAACGCCGCGCCGTGAGTCATACCACCTGCTTCTAGATCATCAGTATTCACGTTCGATTTTCAGTATCGGCCAATTAACGGTGTTTACATTTCTTCGAATCGGAGTTGACCATTAGCCGATTAAATCATTTAGCTTGATTGATCGGTGCCTGCAACAAACAAAGTTTATCGTCAATGGTCAATCAATGAAAATGATCTTTTCGGTGAAAAATTCGTTTTTCGAATTTCATCACTGTGGAATAAATATCAACATTAATCGCAATTAACAACCAAAGAGTAGGAATTTAATCGACAATTTCAATATACGATCAAAGGATATTCAATCACTAATCGCGATTAAAATATGAATTTAATCACTAGTTGCAGCCAACAAATTAAAACGTAGGCATTAAATCATTAATTGTTGATTAAATTTTTTTCAACATTCACATTGATAAATGAGTGTAAATCTGTTGCGAAACGTCGATTTTTTGAGATTTTGAGAAACACGAACCCATGTATGTGCGTTCAGGTTCTTCCGATGATTCTGGTTCTTAGATCCATAAGCCAAGTATAACCGACAAAAATCGCTGATGGTATGTATACATACTTACTTACGCACGTGTATTCTTAACTAGAACGTTGCATCATCGCAGGTTCCTCGAGCGATCCTCGCAACAGCGAACTGTTACATTTTACGAAGCGATGGTAATCTCGCGCGCTAATTCACCCGCGCGTAGTCCGTCGCGGAGGAAATCTATCCAACTTTGTGTTGACATTGCATGCGTTGAATAACTTCTCCGAGCAGGTTTAAACTGCCCCGCAACACTTAATCAGGGAGAGCAGGGGATTGAATTGTCTTCTTCAAAGTGTACTTTGAAATCGCGACCGTCGCCGACAGATTTTATTATTAGATTTTTTACTAGTCGCTAACAACACGAAGACGTATTCTTCAGGCAAATCGTTAAATAAATTCATTCATTCATTCGTATGCTGCGATAAAAAAAAAACTTATGAAAAAATGCTCGTCCATCACTTTAGCAAAAGAGCACAAGAAGGAAGTTGCATGTGGAATTCTAATAAATACTAATGAAATCAAATTCAACATCCATTCATAAATACTAAATAACATGATAGCCGTGACTCGTTTCGTTCTGTTTAATAGGTTCTCGTAAAAGTGAAACGGTTCATTACGAGTATTAATGCAGTGCTTTGTTGTCATTCAGCTATTCTGAAACCAATTAACGATCACGTTGACTTGAAGCCGACCGGATCGGCTTGAATCGAATCGATCTTTCCTGGGAAAATTTGTTTCGATCGAAATCGAATATCAAGCGGTTCGAGGCTCGACCTGCTTATTTCTCTTCGATCGGAATCCGGATTCCAGCGGATCAAATCTATTGACCGGACCGAACCGAAAACTGCTCGAAATGCCTCCACCACATATATGGTCAGCGTATTGTTCACAATATGTACATGTACTTTTGGCCGTATTACAAAGAGTAACTATTTTATCGAGAAACTTCAAGCAGTTGATAACACACAGGCTGATTTCAGCAGCTATGGAATTGATAGGACAGGTCTGAATAGATACCTAGGTTAGCGAATCGATTTCTTGAATACGATTTATCTACCAAGTGAAGATTGCCCATGTTAAATTGTTATTTTTTATAAAAAGCTATCCCAGAGATAACGAAGTAATTACTAGAGGTCTGCGAGAACCTAAAGGCATAGGGTCGAGACGGAGTCGGATTCTCGAAAATTTCGGGATCCCCGAGCACATTCGAGAACCCGAATATTCTCAGGACTCCAGATATATTCGAGAATCCCGAAATTAATATATTACCAAATAAAGATACGGAATAAAATTCTCGACCCGTTTCGGCAACATTTTCAGGTTCTCGCACACCTCTAATAATTACTGTAAGCCCCAAAAGTTTCAGAAACCATCACATTTCGACGTTACGCACGCGTGAGCTAGAGCTTCTAGAGACCTGTTAATTATCGCAGCAAATATGGCTGCTGCCTATTAGACGCGCAATCAAAGTAATTACCCCAGAACCGAAGCCTCGAATGTTACGATACAGATCATGACGTATTACCGAAGCAATCGACTCTGAATCGACTGAATAATTAGTTGCACTTTGACGTACGAAGTGTTCTACGATAGACTCGTCCATAGTTAGCGGCAGAAATCAATATGACCGACACGTCTCTGCAATGAAACAATTCTTTCTGATTCCAGGCTCCGCTGCATTCAATGCAACCAGCTGCCAGGGGGAACCCTCGGGTTCCCAGTCCTGGCTCGTTGCGCCCGTTCACACCTCCGGATCTCTCTTCTATACCGCATATGGACGGTACACCACTGCATGGCAGCGGTGTTCGTAGCAATTCCTCATCCGTGAGCGGACGCGCGAACGAAAGCGGGGCACAAGAGCAGACCGGGCCCTACATCATCGGCAGTCCTATTAACCTGGGGAGTATCGACAATGTCGATAACATCGGCCTACGTATAGATCGTTTGCCAAGCGGACGACGAAGTACACGGCGGGAGCATATCGAGCTGCAGGAGGCTGCGCCACCCGAGACTAGTTCCGAAGGTGAGACATCATCCACGATGCAGTAATGGTTTTTTTCTTCTTTTTTCTCACTTGTCCGCCTCATACTCCTTAGCGCTTTAATACCTTGCCTCTCGACCCACAATGCAGTAATGTCTCTACATATGCGAAAACTTCAGGACCAAAATAACAGCGGCTTACATCATGTACTTACAAGACACTATTCTTTGATCTCTTGGCACCAGCGTCGGCCTGTAAAAGCATAACGAGTAAAACATGGATAGCAGTATCGATGAGACAATACTAATACAATGAAAGAACTTTTTTTTGTTCTCACTTGCTTTTTTCACGAAACTTGTACCAACATATTTGTGATGCTTTTCTGATTGAAATGACACCCAACACCACACAGTTTGGGTCATATTTATTGGATAAATCCATGATACTGTGGAACCTCCACATACCCGGGTAAACAAAAATTACCCAGGTACCCGGGTATCTCATGAATAGACTGTGGATCTTCATGCAAAATAAAAATTGTTTGCATCAATTGCAAGAAGCAGAAGACATTCGAATCCTCAAATAAAGCATACGGCGCGGTGGCTCAGGTGATAATAGCTCTATTGTAACCAGTTGTGAAACCTCACGAGATACTCGGATACCCAAGGACACGGCTGTCTTATGAGATACTCGGGTACCCGGCTACCCGGGTGCTCGGCTATCTCATGAGATACCCGGGTAAAGGTTCTAGCTCTAATTTGGATAATAAAACAGTTACCTAGCTACAATACTGGATCAAATCTTTACTGGTAATACGTATGCATGTATATTGAATCGTGTCGCACATAACTCGTGTTAGATCGGTTATCATCGGTTCAGATAGTCAAGGTTCTACCGAATCATTGATTAAACAAGCAAATATCCGAATTACGTCACGTTTGGACTCATGGTAATAAAAAAATGTCATAAATATATTGGTAAAAGTTTCGTAAAAGAAGCAAATAAGAACAAAAATGTTTTGTCATTGTATAAGTACTGTCTCACCAATAGACCTAATCTGGTACCATTTTACACTTCTCAGCGATTCTCAGTGACCCCGTGATAGTGGAGATAAATTGTTTATAAATCTCATGCGCATCTCTTTCACATATATCGTGACGTTACTGTAATAAATCATATTTTTCTGTATCCGGTAAGTCTATCGTTGATCGGTGAGGCAGATGGACTATATGTAGATTTCCGCGGCAGAGTCAGCAAAACAATATACGTATTGTAGAATAATCATCGAATCGAAAGCTCTAACAGTAGCAGCCGACAAATATGAACGGTACATGATCGAAGCTTCACGCAAGATGCATAAAATGGAGTTGTAGTGTGTTTAGTCTGTAAACATAAAGTTGTGGATTAGTGCACCAAGGCTAGTCAATAACATCAAGATAAAACATTTTTCACTGTCATGAACGTAATAAAAAAAAGTTGTTAACATCAATATATGATGATAATGCGACACGCGATATTCAAGGTCAGACATGCAATAATGTAATACGTTCTCGCAGTGTTAGTTCTACGTAAAAGATTTCACATCTATTGCCGTTGTCATCGGTACGGTTTCTTGCTTATTCCATTCAATTTATCGTGAATTGTGAGTGATACGGATCAGTACTTAATAATATTAGTAACTAATATTAGCTCTAATAATAGCACGTGTCAGCCAGAAAAGTATGCGTTTGCCATTTCGTACGGATTAATATAGAAGTCGTTACATTACGTTAATGGGCTTATCTGATTGGCTCCCGCTTGTAATTAGGTTACGGATCTCTCTAAATTTTTGGAAATTTTTTATTCAAAGTATTTCCTTTTTTCTGAAGCTATTTAAAAAAAGAAATGGTTAGTAGCAAGAAGTAGGATTATGGTAAATTACTGATACAGACATGAATTATGTACTCCGGGCTTGAAAATAAATTTCCTAATGTTTTCTCAGAACGTGTTGCGAAGTACCGGTTACCATCAACTGATGTTATTATTACTGCATGTGAACATACATTAATTAAAAAATAATAATGCATAACGTTAGATATATATTCTGAATATTGTTACTGAAAAATTTAATCCAATCTCGTTAGATTATTCATGAAGGGCTTACAATTCAATTAAGATGTTTTCACAAACATTTTTATTTATTTACATACGATCTTTAATTCTTTAATAAAACATTATCTTTCATTTTTAAAAAGCGATTAATTCATAGAGAAATACTGATCAAAGATAATTTTATCATAGTATTATTTTGTTTGATTACACCGTTTCTTTCGACGCAACCATTTTGTGAAAGGGACAAAATGCACGTTTTTTCTTTAAAAATAGTACACACAATTATAGAGAAAAACTATTACTATCACGTTTTCTTATAGTCAGATAGTAGGCCTTTCTAATACAACCAATTAGAACGGAAATAATTTGTTAATTATTTCGCTGTCTCGTTCCAAACAAAACTGTCCTTTTCATCCCATCTTACCCCTAGGCAGAGACAAAGCGTAGGGTATATAGTATATATGTGATCCAACATTGTTTTCCCATGTTGTCGCTAGATGGTCGATTGCTCGAGCGATAACCGGCGCGGCGGCTGTAATAATTAATTCAAACTATGATGGTTTATGAAATTTTTCTTTCACCTGATAATCTATTAAAATGTAAGTCCACGCCCGCTGTAATTCCACTGTATCGCATTGGAAAATATATTGACGAGACTTAGCGGTCAGTAGTTGTCGTTTTGAAAAGAACCGATTAAGTAACCCGCGGTCACTATATAAATTGCCTAAGTCAAGAGATCGTTGAGATTTTATAAGATTTCCCGACGCGCATTTCAAACGCATCAAAGCTTCGGTTGTGTCGGTGTAGCGTGAGCGGATTGTCCAATAAGGTTTGATATCCCTCGTGTGGAGCCACCCCAACGGAGGTGTCCTTGGCCCATAGTCTACAAGCGTCGAGGTTGTTTATTGACGCAACCTTACCGTCCACGGCCTGATAGTCGCAGTAAGTGCTGGTGGAGAACAGCACGGTGCTGACGCCAACTTGTTGCCGTTAGCGAGCGCATGCGTTTTCGGGGTAACACGTGTGCAGGGCTGTCGCATTTCATGAAAATCCCCTCCACAGTGTTGTACCGTACTCATTTAGAACCCGTGTCTTCTTCCGCAACTTTATTATTCACCATTTTTTAACATACCGCTTCGGTGTAACAGTTTTCTCATCGTTACGACGATGATCGATCACGGCCGATGAGTTCAACGACAACGTGTTCGATGTCAATCTTCTCATTGTTGATAGAATGCTTTTGATTATTTTTCCGCCGAGTCATTTGCTTGACAACCACTCGCACCACTCGAATATTTCATTCCGCGGACAATTTCATTCGATGAGGACATCGATTCAACGAGATAAACAGAATTTATAAATTATTGGATAGTTCGCGATGTACAGGGTCACATATACCGCGATAACAATGTCACTGGCGACCAGTGCCACCTACGGTACTCGGCGTAGAGCGTCTGTCGAGTGAATTTGCAGACGCGATATGCGATCGCGGAAATTTTTAGCTTCGGAGAGTTCCACGAGAACAGTTCGGTTTCGGTTGATGTCGGTTATGTGAACATTAATCCGGGACGAGCCCACTTTTTCACGCGTATTCGCGTTTCCGTTCGATTATCAGGGGTGTGGCGACATATTTACGCGGGCCTCTTCCGGCACGATGACGCAGATACGTAGTTTGTTTAACCGATCGTTATCTCTGGCAGAAAACTGTGCTATTAACGTACGTTAATCACTGTTTTCGCAGTAAAGTGCGTGTACACCGTGTATATACCGCCGAAGTGTTGACCATCGGTGCATCGGATCGTCGTTATCAGCATGTGGGCGTAAACATTTCAATGTCGCTTCGTAAATTGTCAAAACATTAGTCGAGGATTCCGGTACGGTCATTACTATTTTGATCGATAGCAGCTTGGAGTATAAGCGTATGACAATCAATTCCTTCAATTTCATTGTTATTTCATAATTTCCCCGTTCCACACGTTTATAATTCTGGCTACTTTGATATTGGACAGGTTGTCGTCTGATTAGAAGTTTATTTTATCCGCACGTTACACAACTGTGGTCTGAATATAATGATGATATACGAATGTAACTAATAATACGTCGCCGACAGTATAATTATTACACGATCGGTGGTTGGAAACTGGAATAGAATAGCTGAAATATTTTACGCGAAACGCGTGTCGCGGAATCATGTATAATGGTAAGAGATAACTCTATCAGACACCCACCCGGCTCGATATTACGCAATTTTTGTTTCCCGTTATATGACACAACAGGGTATGCAGTGTCAGTACCACCGTTACTTGTGTTAGTATCGAAATCCACTAGTGGAATGAACATGTAAAAGAGAAACGATCAAACTATTTAGTATTGTTTTCATATCAGTGACCTCTTTGTGCCCTTGAGAAAATATTGATTGGAAGAATCGTACTTGTGTCAGAATGTAGTTTGTTTTGACAACAGATCGTAATTGGTCAACTAATTCCAGTAATAATGTATTATGAATACGGTCATTCTGCATGTATGAATAATACAGATAAAAAATATAATTGTTTGTAGACTTTTTGTACTATTATTAGAACGTATGACAATTCTTTTCAACGAACGTTAGTGACTTCCGTTAATGTTTTCCGGGATTGCATGTGTATACTGACCACGATAAAAGTCCTATTATGGAATTTCCCGGATATGCGATTATAACCTCGAAGATATCACGATCACTTGGTAGAACTGAATCCGTCGTAATTTGTTTGTCTTATGAATCCTGTCCCTGAAGAAATAAATTTACCGCTATAACCTGGATTTATTAATTCATACTGTGAGAATCGGTATCACGAATCGTGCCATGTTACTGTGTGTGTGTGTGTGTGTCTGTACAGTGTTTTCCCCTTATCACTGGTTATAAATATGAATCGAATGAGCGAAGACAAGTGATGTGAAAGACATTTCATTTAACAAACAGCAACATGGATATAGCGAGTGCAAAAGTGATACAATGGTTCAACGAACTCAGATCCCGTATTCATCTCTATTTGCACGCTCAAAATCGTAAGTTTGTGTGCGTTAAGAATATTAGACAAGCCATCGATTTAGACATGTGACCTGTGCTTGACCATTGTAAATAGTCCAATAAAGATTGCATTTAAAAAATTTTACCACTGCTATTCTTTAAGTCGTTCAATTAATCAGAAATTACAATACATTGAACACTTATTTATTTATTTCGCAATATAAAGTTTGGCTATGCAGTATTGCATTTTATTGCATGGAGTTGGAAGAAGATTACAAAGAAAAAGAAAGAAAATATTACGCAAATTGATAAACAGTTTCGAAATAGTGTAATTACTACATACTTTATTTCGTACTTTATTTCGCAGTTGGTCCAATAAGGGCGGAAAATGGCGGGTCCCGAGGTGACGATCAGCGACCTTCGCATCAACATGACAGTAGCGAGGAAAGGGTGGTTTTTATTAATGCGCCGCATCAGCCTGTGAAATATAAGAATAACCGCATTACCACTGCGAAGTACTCAATTCTTTCATTTGTGCCCATGTTCCTTTTTGAACAATTTCGTCGGTATAGTAATTGTTTCTTCCTCTTCATCGCCCTTATGCAGGTATTTTAAAAATGCAATATATTTTGTCTGCCTTAGTCAGCCTTATTGTACCTATTTCTCAATGTTCTATTAAACATTTATATATATTTTTTTAATCCCTGCAGCAAATACCAGATGTATCACCAACAGGACGATACACAACTTTGGTTCCATTAATTTTTATACTTAGCGTGTCCGCATTAAAAGAGATAGTTGAGGATATTGTAGGTATTCTACATTTCTAGGAATGATTTAGTTTAATGTCGCAATCATAATTTCTATTATTTTCTTCGCAGAAAAGGCATAGAGCAGATGACGAAATAAATATGCGCGAGGTAGAGGTTTTGAGAGAAGGACACTGGCAGTGGATCCAGTGGCGATGTATTTCTGTTGGAGATGTGGTTAAGGTTGCGCTATATTTTTGTCATGTTTATTAATATGTTAATTATTAGTAATTAACACAGTTTTTCTTCAATTTACGTAGGTTCGCAACAACAATTTCTTCCCCGCTGATTTGATTTTATTGTCGTCATCGGAGCCACAGGGTATGTCTTTTATAGAGACTGCCAATTTGGATGGAGAAACAAATTTAAAGATTCGACAAGCGCATCCTGACACTGCCAGTCTCCTGGATACTGCAGAATTAATGACGTATCGTGCAAATATTCAATGCGAACCACCAAATAGGCATCTATATGAATTTAATGGGGTGCTACGTGAAACTAATAAACAGTATGTTTATTTTCTATTAAAATTCAAATAATTTTCCATTGTACTTACACAAAATCTATTTATATGTTTTAGAAGCGTAGCTGTGGGACCTGATCAGGTATTACTCAGAGGTGCAATGTTAAGAAACACACGCTGGGTGTTTGGTGTAGTAATCTATACTGGTCATGATACAAAACTTATGCAGAACAATACTACTACTGCACCTTTAAAAAGATCCACTTTAGATCGAATGACCAATACACAAATACTCATGTTATTCTTTATTCTTCTTCTACTGTGTCTTCTATCTGCAATATTTAATGTTATTTGGACGAAGGCAAACGGTGAAGGATTATGGTATTTAGGATTAGAAGGTGATTAATCGATTTGATCGCTTTACATTTCTTTCAAATTATATTTACAGAATTATGAATAATTATGTTTTTCTTTCAGGGGAAATAAAAAAGAATTTTGGTTTTAATCTTTTAACGTTCATCATTTTGTTTAATAATTTAATACCAATTTCATTACAAGTAACACTAGAAGTTGTAAGATTTGTTCAAGCTACATTTATTAATATGGACATTGAGATGTATCATGCAGAAACAGATACACCTGCAATGGCACGTACAAGTAATCTTAATGAAGAACTAGGTTTGGTCAGTTATGTTTTTACAGACAAAACTGGTACACTTACGAAAAATGTAATGGAGTTTAAAAGATGTTCAATTGGTGGCAAAGTCTACGAGTAAGGTCTTCAAACTATATCATCTATATCTATTGCATCACGATATGCATATTATATTGTCTGTAACCGTAATATCTTGCAGCCTGCCCATTCTTGCAAATGGTGATGAAGGTGGTAGTACTACTAACAGCGAATTAATTAGAGATATTGTTGAAGGAAGATCAGTACAAGATTCATCTCGTCCTGCTGATAAGAAAGTTTCGAATCATTCAAAAGTAGTGGATGAATTTATGGTCATGCTTTCAGTCTGTCATACCGTTATTCCGGAAAAGATAGATGAAACTATTATTTATCATGCTGCATCTCCCGGTAAGTAGTTTCTGAATATGTCATAAACTAAATATTATATTAGAACATAATTTCACGGGTACTATTTTATCTTTTTGAGCAGATGAAAGAGCATTGGTAGATGGTGCACGTAAATTTGATTATGTGTTTGACACCAGAACCCCAGCCTACGTGGAAGTAATAGCTTTGGGTGAAAGACTACGATATGAAATATTGAATGTGATAGAGTTCACATCAGCTAGAAAAAGAATGTCAGTCATTGTAAAGGCACCTGATGGAAAAATTAAGCTTTTTTGTAAAGGGGCTGATTCCGTTATTTACGAGAGATTGTGTCCAGCACCTGTAGAAAACACTGACCCAGATCAGATTAGTTTAGATGATTTTCGAGATGTAACATTGGAGCATTTGGAATTGTTTGCAACGGAGGGGTTAAGAACACTTTGTTTTGCTGTTGCTGATATACCTGATAATTTTTACCAAGTAATGCACTCTTACTCTTACTCTATTTACCATATGTTGCAGTAAAAGTAACCAATTTGTGTTTTTTTTAACAGTGGTGGCGTGAAACCTACCATAATGCAATAATCAGTTTAGGGAACCGTGAAATAATGGTAGAAAATGCTGCTAATCTCATTGAGACAAAATTACGATTATTAGGAGCTACAGCTATTGAGGATCAATTGCAAGATCAGGTATATAATTTTCATTAAATTATACGTTTGTAAAAATGATCATATTACTACAGAATTAATTCTCCAGGTGCCAGAAACAATACAATCTCTTTTACAAGCTGATATTAATGTGTGGGTATTAACTGGAGATAAGCAAGAAACTGCTATCAATATTGGATACTCTTGTAAATTAATTACTCATGGAATGCCGTTGTATATTATTAATGAACAATCTTTAGATGTAAGGAAAACAATACTAGTTTTCGATTGTGCACATATTTGGAGATGTTCTAATTGATATTACTTTTTAGAAAACGAGAGAGGTGATAATACAACGTTGTCTCGATTTTGGAATTGATTTAAAATGTCAAAATGAAGTAGCGCTTGTTATAGATGGAAGTACTTTAGAATATGCGTTATCCTGTGATATTAGAATGGACTTTCTGGATTTATGTTCTTCTTGCAAAGTTGTTATTTGCTGTAGAGTTTCGCCAATGCAGAAGGCTGAGGTAATTCTTTCGTTCCGGAAAATTTTAATTATTATCGTTATTCACGCTTTTGTATTTATGAACGGTATGTATTGTCTTAGGTGGTTGAATTAATTACAAATAATAAAAAAGCTGTAACTCTTGCAATCGGAGACGGTGCGAATGATGTTGCTATGATTCAGAAAGCCCATATTGGTGTTGGTAAGATTTCATATGCCGGTTTATATCACGAAAGAACGATTATACGATATTCAATATCGGTTTGTTTCATATCTAGGCATTTCTGGCGTTGAAGGTCTTCAAGCAGCATGTGCTTCTGACTATTCTATTGCACAGTTTCGTTTTCTGAAACGTCTGTTGTTTGTTCACGGTTCTTGGAACTACAGTAGAATGTGTAAACTGATATTATATTCATTTTACAAGAATATTTGTCTATATGTCATTGAACTGTGGTTCGCTATTTATTCCGGCTGGTCCGGACAGATCCTTTTTGAAAGGTGGTCTATTGGACTTTACAATGTTGTAAGTGGTATATTTAGTAATTATATAGTAATATTAATATTTATATTAATTACTAGATAAATATAAAAAGGTATTACAATTTACTTATTTTGATATACATGAAAATAATTTTTGTATAAGGTATTTACAGCTGCGCCTCCATTAGTTATGGGACTTTTTGATAGAGTATGTTCCGCAGAGACTCATTTAGCTCACCCTGGATTATATGCTACTAAAAATTCTGGGCTATCGTCATTTAATATTAAGGTAATATATATTATCCATCGATATTTAACTGCATTTGATAATTTATTATTTTATGTGAGACATTTAATGGTATCCTGTTTCTTTTTTAAGGTATTTTGGGTATGGATTGCGAATGCTTTAATTCACTCATCTTTGCTTTATTGGTTGTCATTGATGGCTCTGAGGGAAGGCGTGGTGTGGTCAAACGGTAGAGATGGTGGATATATCGTTTTGGGAAACTTCGTATACACTGTAAGTTCCAGACTACATAATTACGGTGTCCCATTAATTGTGCACAATTACCTTGTTTTGTATTATAGGTTAGCAATCATTGTTTAGGTGTACTATGACTAGTCCAATGTTTTATATTATGTCCTTGTTAACAGTATGTTGTAGTGACGGTTTGTGCAAAGGCAGGATTAATCATAAACTCTTGGACGTGGGTTACTCATTTAGCAACGTGGGGATCTATTTTACTTTGGTTTTTATTTATTTTTATATACAGGTAAATCACACGATCTCTTTTACTCGTATTAAAAATATTAAAATATTCGAGATAATTATTTTCTTTCAGTAACTTTTGGCCTGCATTGAATGTCGGTGCTGTAATGCTAGGCAATGATAGGATGTTGTTTTCCACGCCTGTATTCTGGCTGGGTTTAGTACTTATACCGTTAGCAGTATTGTTACTGGATGTTACTGTTAAAGCGTAAGTATACCTCGTTTAAAAGGGTTTCTCAACAAAGTAATAAACGCTAGGTGATTCTTAAACATTTTGTTTAATGTTTATTAATATACTTTCTAATATCATAAACATTTCTTGTCAATTTTTCGCTGTTTAAACGAATTTATTCTATTATATTTTTGTGTTTCGTGTACGTAATGTTAAACATATTTTGTGACAGTGTGAAAAATACAGTTTGGAAATCGCTGACTACAGCAGCTAGAGAAAACGAGATCAGGAAATCAGACCCTGGGGACATATTCAATGGCCAGGATTATAGAAGCTCGTAAGTTTTGATTTGCGTTCTACTAAATATTTTTACTTTAAGATACGAATTAAGATATTGGTTCAAGCCGTGGAACTAGCATTAAAAACTATACCTTCGTAATAGAAAAAGTGTTAAGCTTTAATGTTTAACATATTACGCATGCAGTGACATACCACTATCTATCGGTAGCTAACTACTGGCAATAGTAAACTAGAGATAATGGTTCAATCGCTATTAATAATGGTCAACAACAATGCAGAAAGATAAGCCGTGTACACATTGCATGAAATATTAGTAGATAAATTGTTGAGGAGCCATTCATTATCGTTTAACGTGCATGACTTATTTATTGGATGTAGTTCTTTAAAAAAAAGCTCATATTCGTAATGAAATTAATTTTTTTTTCGTAGAATAATCTTGTATAACAATGTTCACTAATTTCTAAATTCAACAGCAACTAACACATGCATGCGTACAGCGATATATTGTATTAGACTTGGTGAAAATGGTACTCATAAATTGCTTATTTTAATGGATTGGTTCCGCGAGACGAGCAATTATGCCATGGCAATTCACGTTGTACTAACAATAGTTATAGAATTAATGTTTATCGCATTTACATTGAGTAGAATATTAAAAATTGCAACAGGAGGCCATATTCGAGGAGGCGATGGTTAATTTGGTGTTGGTCTTCGGTCTGGTCGCCGCGAAGACGAAATAAAATCAGAATCTTCCCATTTAAGATCGCGGCACGTGATTTGTGGGTCACTCACCATACATAGCACATTTCGCCTTCTCCATTCCGAGTTCCATGATCCTAAACAACCCACACAATCCTACCGAATCACAGGATTCCGTAAGCATTCCATGATCCTAAACAACCCACACAATCCTACCGAACCACAGGATTCCGTAAGCATTCTATGATTTTACTCCACTCACTTCCCTACAAACTCCCGTGTTTTTCACGTGTTAATAATTTTTATACATATAATATTATACGTACTGCAAACTGTTGTGATCGTATCGTTTTTGTACACGTGTAGTACAAAGTCTATTATATGTTTGTTATAAAAATGAGACGAACAATGTTTTCTTCTCTTCCTACCTACTAGAAGTAGAATCAGTTTGTAAAGTTAAATAATGAACAACGAAAGGATAGAATTTTTTCATTTTTTTTTTTTTATTCGGTTGTATCATTTATTTTGCTAATATTTGATTGATTTCGATTTCATGGTGTTTATGGTAATGTTGTAGTTCGTAGCGATATCCCTAGCAAACCGTGCACGCTCCTTCCTCCTACAGTTTATTTAGGATTGTTTTGCAGTTTGAGCGATAGAATAGCGATTATAGGTAGATATGTACATAATCATTCAGAGACCAAGGCTGCCGTAAGAAATATGGCGAATTATGCTCCCGTAGAAGACAGTTTTGTTTGCAGAATTATTTTGTTTGTTTAATCATTGCATGTTAATTCCAATTTTGTTCAGAAGTAGACCATCCGCGACTGAGTAAATTAAATATTGATAATATTGTACATAGCACAAGCTTTGTTTATTTCGAGAATTAACTATCCGTTTGTTTAACACTGACTACATCATCTGTTGGTATTCCATATGGTATTTGTTTGTTAATGCGGTTTTCTGGTATGTTTTATTCGCGGTATCCCGTGAAGGCCTGTGCATGCCATCGCCGACCTCGCGAGGTGTAAGTATCCCCCAGTAGTACGTAACACGTACCGCTCCTGTAATTTTACACTTTCAGGTGTTAGCAATGCGCCTAGCTAGACCGCATGGTCGTGTTCAACGGTACGCTTGCGAGGGCACGGCAATATAACCAGATACTAACACACTTATTACACCCGCAAACATTTCACGCTAATTTGATACTCTTTTTGTGTCAAGGTGTGCGGGGCATCGGTTTTTCACTGCTAGAAGGACGGTGATTACGTTCTTCGCAAAATAATTTCAAAATGTTTTGTCAACGCTGCAACCACTACTTGAAAATTTACTGCGTCTAACGCTTATCAAATTTTATTTGGTAAGGAATTGGCCTTCGAAATTTGAGATTATTAAGATCACACGTATTTCAAAATTTTACATAATTCTGACCGTTATTTAAATTTACATTATTTTACAAGTTAATGTTAATAAAAGTCGGAGATCATCGGAGCTGCTAGTGAAGTTCAATTTTATGAATTGAATTCCACGAAAAAGTTAAAAAATTTGCTGTAAGCAACTAGTCCAGTTGTCTCATTTAATGAAAAAAAGTAAACATTGTCTATATGATCTATGGTGATTAATAGAAATGCAAATACTTGAGTTAATCCTCCATTCTGTAATTAAATCAGTAGCATTGACAGAACATATAATTTCTCAAAAGGGTGGGTAGGTTATCGTGTTCGTTCACTGTAGAGCATCAAGATTGTATGTTGTCTTATCTCTAAGTGGGCGATGCAACCAGCAAGAAATCGCACAGCATACTTTTTGTCGACAATTGCACCGCATGCATCACTATAAACCAGTGGTCGTCCGATAGATTTATCCAGAGACGTGACAATTGCTCGCCGTCGAATTGACGAAATTCTCAAGGCGATTATTATACATTCGATTCAGAATAGCACGCTTGCGTTCCTCGGCGTCTACGATTTAAAACGGTTGCGAATGAGGACAATTGGTGGCCATACGAAGGTTTCTTAAACAAATTTTTGAATGCACGGCTTTGCAGATTGACGGAGACGGCGCGGCTACTGAAAAACGTTAAAAGCGTTTTCTCCAGGCGATCGAACGCCGCCTCCTCCAGAGTTAATGTCGAGGTGGAGCTATCACGTAAGTTGTTTTGTTTGTACAGCGACGGGCTGGGATCGAAGTACATATTGTTAATTTCAATCCTTCACTGGAATAGAACAAAACTTTCTTCGGGAGTTGATCTGTCTGCTTTCTAAGCTCGTCGCGTGGTACCCTTTGGTTTGTCTCGCTAACAAAATACCGCTATTAGCACCCGCTTCGATGTTCACGCCTTTTGCCTTTTTCAACTAAGAATAAATTTGTCGACAAGCTAATGACTCTTCACGATAATCGCACTTGCACTATTTTACTCTGTGCCTTATAATATGTATATTATACTTCTACAATAGATTATAGCTTACATTAACGATCTGTTCGTACAGTCCTAGTTTCTAGATCTTCGTACTTTAACTTTCGAATCTATTGTTAACAGTATAATGAATTGAATGATTTCGGCACAAGGTTCGATCATTTTAAAACCAAACAGCAAATGTGCAATTAATACATCATACTTCTCGACGTTTCGATCATAATGTTGATCATTTGGATTCACACGGCTGTGTCGCAATGTTTCCATATATTACATAAAAATTTATTTTTCAACAGCAAAATATGTCTCTTAGAAAATGATCAACATTATGATCGGAACGTCGAGAAGTATGATGTATGAATTGCACATTTGCTGTTTGGTTTTAAAATGATCGAACCTTGCGCCGAAATCATTCAATTCATTATAAATTTCGATCGAGAAAAATTTACGTTATTATTAACAGTCTTCTCCTTTCTGAGGAGAAACTTCTTCAGGCTGTCAGCATCAGAGACGGACGCATTTTTGTATAAGTGAAACAATATTGTGCAAAGAAAAATGTTGATTTTCCTTTGAATATTATTCGAAAGATGACAATTCAAATCTATCTCAACCAATTTTCTATTCGTTAGGTATTAAAGTACAAAAAAGAGAGTCTTTCTGAAATTGGACAAAAATGTCGCCCGTGTTCAGTAATCTGTCTAAAAACTATTCTAACCCGTCTATTGACTATCTAACTACTGTAGATTGTGCATGCATACTGACTCTTTGGTGTTATGATAACAGAGACTAATCGGTTGCGATCTTTCTTATTGCACATGCTACACGAAATAGACGGATTTGCGTTCTCTCAAGAGGAAGGAGGCTCGGTGACGCAGACGGATGTGATCAGAGCTTACGACACAAATCTTCCGAAACCCGGCGGCATGTGATCTTAACGATAACTATAGAGATACAACTACGTGTACTATAAGCCACAGGTACCTTCACTCAAGCCGATCAAACAAAAAAAAAAAGACGAAAGAAAAACAGAAAAAAAAGAAATATAGTACACACAAAAAAAAAGAAGAGAAAAAGAAGAAAATAGCTGAGAAATCGGTAATCGCCAAGCCCTACGTAACGCCTGTCTATGTTTCACGACTGACTCGATGTATCGCCTCGTTCTCCGCTAATTGAGAGCTCATCATTATCGATCGAAAATGGGCCTCGGAACCTATAGTATTAGCACGACTATCAGAAAACGACGATCCATTCGTTTTTTAAATCATTACCGACGGAGGGAGGGGGCCTCTGCTCTTAGATACTTCTTTTTGATACTCTACGAGAATTTATTGTATTTATGGTACATAGTACACTTCGGACCTCGTCTACCGAGACCTTACATGTATATTATATTGTACTGTTCGTGACAATTGTCGTCGCCGTTCGGGCATTTTGACGCAGTGCATTTGTGATCGCATTTCACTTTTGCCTTTGAAGTTTAGGAAGCTCCGCAGTTTCTCCACGGTTTTTCTTCGGGTACATAGTGCAACAGGACCGGCACGTTTAACCAAATACATCGAGGTCGTGTCGCGCGACCGTCGTGTATACGTTATTCATTAGTTGTACAGAGTGTTTCAAAGCTCGAAACCTGAAACGCAAAGTTGCACGAGTTGCTGGAACTCATTCAGGAAACAAGACGCTCTTTAGAAACTGTGTAAGTTTTGAAATTAATCGTTTCAGATTTAAGACTAAATAGTAATGTTAAATGTTACCTCACTTAGACTTTAGTCATTGTACCTTCTTCGCTTTTAAGAAAAAGATTAAGAGCCCATTTTTACGTGGGTTGGGCCTAAGCTGGGGGGCATTGAGTAGTGCTTTAATTTTAGAACGGAAGTTGGACGGTACTAGTCTTTATAGAAATTACTGAAATACTGTTTGTACTGATTGTCGTCGTAAATGTTAGAGTTTTTTTTCAAGAAGCGGACAGGTATTTCTAAAACGAGATTATCTCTGAAGCTGTTAATTTTCGGTCATTATATCCATAAAGACTTTTTCTTGTTTCTTTAAATGAATTTCATCAGTTTGTACAGTTTGCACTGACGCCTTTGAAACATTCTGCATATTGGGTAAATACCAAAATTCTATTTGTCTTTCAATCATAAAACGAACGATTTATCAGCAAACGTATCTATATATATTTTCTACATAGTTGTATAACTTTTTACCATCTTTCTCTTGACTATTGAATTTATCTGGAAAGAATCTCGAGTTTCGTAATCTAGAGAACCATGGGTACGTTGTTGCGGCAGCTCTTCGTTGATAATGTTCGGCCACTTAACAATTTTTCAATCATATGAACGGAAGAACATCAATAGGGAATCGAATAGTTGACAGAAGGACGGAAGAAACTACGAAAACAGGCATAACAAATAGAAATGCTAGTCCCCAATATTTTGTTACCCTAAAACCAATGGAACCATTGTGAAATATTTTTCGCAACGAGTTCTCCGAATAATACTTGTAAATAGTAGCTAAATAAATTCGTCTGTGCGACTGGCGATACGTATGGCGACCAACACACCTACACTTTTCATCGGCGAACAAATACGTGTTCTAAAATACGTACTGAAAAAAACAAAGGAACACACAGTCGACGTGATGTATGAAAAAAGCTGTCGTCGTGCACACGTCGCAACATAGCCTCTCCCCAGAAAGTAGTAGATTATATTTTTGAGAAGAATAACGTTAACGAAAACTTCAACGCTCCTGTCGATCATAATCAACGATCATCGGAGGATCATGTTCAGCATCGTGCCAGAAAAAGACTGTTCCCACTTGTTCTACGCTGTTCGATTACTTCGCTCGTTGTTTCATTCGTCTTTTTTGTTTTTTTTTCTTTTTTTTACCGTTGACTATTACTTTATTATTGTAAATACGATAAATATTGCGTGTTATCTAGTCACGGATTCGATATGGATCTTTCCGTTCAAGATTCACTCTTCCGCCCATCACGAACATTCATTTTTAAGTTCATGACTGATTGAATTTTACTCGAGAGAAAGTGAGAAAGAGCGTGTGTGCTTGCGAACCAGAGAAAAAGATTTATGTGTATATGTATGTATAGAAACCATTATATATACATTATGTTCGGAATAAAATGATGATGAAGGAACCTGTTATTTTTTTGTAACTGACTGGATGTGCATACAGTGATCCGCTTGTGCGACTGGATAGCAGACTTTTATTAAGAAGATAATAAGTATGTGGGTACAAAGCACATGTAGATACAATGTTCCAGCAAGCGATCGATGTATATAAAGTATATACATATATGTATACGTGTATACATATCTATATAAATTTCTTTAATTTATACAATTCTTTTATGTCTCTTTTATTTACTCATCGATTCGTAACTTCTCTTTCTTGCTGATGTAGTGACATATTATATGGCGTAACTCTAGACGAATGATTCGACCGAAACCTTGATTATTAATATGTATGACTTAATGCCAGTGTAATAGTTATGTAAGGAGCTACTTTCTTTGGTCCTCTATCTTTCCATTAACGATAATATATTGCCACCTATTTGATAACATTTTCGTTCAAGTTATTTTCGACGGTTCCAGCTTGAGACTAATAAAAAAATTCTCCCTGTCTTCCCTGTATCTAGACTTCAGCAAAAACTCTCTCGTAAACGAGTGTCCCGGGAAGTCATATCCTCGAGCCCGTTTCTGACACTCTATCAACCAGGACACGACCTCGAGGACCCGTTTCATCCTTGGATCCATGTTCCTAAATCTTTCCTGCTCCGTGATAAACGCTCTGCGCTTCAGGATGGTGTTACGCCACTGGTAAAAATACTTCCACGCCAAGTTCTGCTCCCTGGATGTCCACGGCAACTCCGACTGTTCCATATGATTCGTCTCTGGATCTTTTCTGTGCTTCATTCTTGTCAACACCGTAAGAATACGTTTTCCTACGCTTGGTTTCTCCTCCATGGCCTGGTTATTTTGCAAACCGGAAGAGTTTTTAATTGTGTCCAATCGATTTGCTTCCATTGGACGTTGCTGAAGTATTCTACTTTTAGAAGATGAAATATTGTTATTGCATTCTTGACGAGTGTCCACGTTATTGAAGCCTAGAAGCTTTATCAGAAGATCACCGACGAATGGCATTGATGGTGGATTTCTCTCGGCCCTAGTCCATGCTCGACGATATAAAATAGCGCAGGAACTTTTGTAGATTTTGCAGAGACGTTTCATAGTCTCGTACCTGAAGAATGAAGAATGAATAAGAATAAGTCACGATGGAGCTTGTGGTGTAGACTAAGGATTTCAATTATTTGAAAAATTTGAGAATGCTTTTTGCAAATGTATTTTGCATAAAAATCTGCAGTTTAGTCATTTATATACCTGTTCGCATGATGAACGCGCAGGTATGTCCAGCTACTTCGCATTCTGTATATTGCAGGAGCTTGTAGACCGGTCAAAATGGACCTGCACGAATGAAAATTTCCCATGGCGAAACACTTGCTGGCAGCGTTCACAAGTCTCGCGATAATTCTACACCTGACGCCTAATTTTTTAATCGCAAGAATCTCGCTGGCTACTAGACAAGAGATCCTGTGACCGAAGGCTATCCAGGCCGCCAGATTAGGTGCATTTTTCGAGCTCCGTTGATACACTACGATTTCGATCTCTTCCGCGGGGATTCGTACAAAGAGATCGCGATCTATGAGGGTCACCTGCGCGGCCAATGTCGTGCTATCTATGTCCCAAATGGTAATCCTGAAATCCATCCTTAACAATCTTCTTAATTGTGCTGTGTCATTGTTCTCCAGGTCATCGTTTCTCTTTTTTTTCTTGGAAGATCCATTCCCAGAGAAGATTCTTTCTAGGAAGCTAGGTTTCTCTTCGGCGACGATCACAGAATCCTCCTCGCACTGATATTTTTTCCTTCTTGAAAAGAAGTGCCGTTTCGCAGGTTTCTCTTTCACCTGTCGGTAGGTCTTTAGGTGGTTCAAGTGCTGCCTCAGTTCTCTGTTACAAGTAAATTGTTTAAAGTTTAATTTCGGTTTGAATATTATGTTTTATCACTACCTGTAAGCAGCAGAGGCTGGTCTAGGACGGTACCAATACTCCGGCGTCCAGAATAGTACTACGCGTCCTTTGGCGGTGGTTCCAATGGACCCGTGTATACCCGACTGCAGAGATGTGTAAGAAATACTAGCAGATAGTTGACGGCGCGATACAGGAAGCTTCAACTCTGTGTCCGCAGGCTGTCTGCGAATGGTAACCAAACTGAAGGATCTCCGTCCCTGAAGAGAACATCGTTCTCCAGGTTGAACGGTCCAGGGTCCGAGGGAGTGCAGAAAATGAGCTGCCGTACATAAGCCGTAGCGTCTAAAGTGTCTGGGACGCTTCGAAGATGTGGAACGACATTTCCCTCCGTTTTCCCAGAGTTTCACAGCGTTCTCCATCAGCAGACAAAAGTTCGGACCGCCATGTCTTATGGGATTGCATTCTGTGAGCACTAAATTCGAGTGACATTTCTCCGATACGCCGAAGCCGAACCGCGATACTCTTCCTGTTAAACATTTCTTAGGAGGCTTCGACTTGTCCTCATCTTCTTCATCTTCTTCGTCCTTGTACCAGACGTTTCGCTTCTCCAGTTTCTCTTCTACGATGACACTCTGGCAAGGACAATTCGGACAGTTTGTATAGAGCATCTTTGTATTGCAGTATCTACGATTGTGGTCCCTGATGAACAACACGTCGCAGAGTCCATCGTTTCGGTTTCGGGTTTTCTTGTCGAGGCAGGAACATGTTGGCCAGCTAAAGCTGACTTTATCGAATTTAGCTGGCGACAGATCCTTCAGTTCGCCAGTTACGTCGTCCAAACTAGCACCTGCGAATCGCACAGGGACAGGAGCATATTCGCCGTTGGTTAGATCATTGTAACCAGGTCCGAGGTATAGATTCTTCTGCGGCCATGTTGGTGGCACGTAATCGCCTGCTCCTCCATAGTGCGCCCAGACCCTGCATTTGTTAACGCAATAAGACCAAGTTTTATCTAGTAAGACCTAATAAGGCTAAGTTTTAACTTGAGTCTGATATCGTTACCTGCAAATCGCCTTCTTCCCCCTTTTTCTGAGTTTCTTCTGAATCTCAATCTCCGACGAAAGTAAATACAAAGTAGTGGTACTCGATGAACTCGCTGCAGACGTTTCAGATAGGGAACTTCCTTCCCTTCTCTTTGCCAGTAACTTTTCCACTTCATCGCACCATTTGCTCCAAAAAATCTTTCTCTTTTGAATTCCACCGAGTTCGTAGTACTGCACTCTTCCGTCGACAAATCTGATGATGTAAGTAAAATTTTTATTTACGAATAAAATTTTATTAACGAACCTCTACCTTGCCTTTAAAGTATTGCGACGCCGCCTGTTGAACACGCTTAGGGTAACGTATTGAATAGGATACACGGATATCAGCTCGAAGCTTTCGATACTAGGATCAAGACCATGCGGACAGTAATATTTCTTGCCTTTGAAAACATCTGCGGCTATAATCAATTTAGTTGGTGTAAGACCAATAGAAACTTGACGAATTCCTCGACCGCTTCTCGTGGTCTCTGCAAATGGAGATTCCACGAGGATGGTGTCTGCAAAGTCAGAGTATTCGGAGGTCAGCAGCTTCTGAATCCTATTATGTTCCACGTCGTTGCCTTTCGTTCGACGACGAGGAGGTTGCATCGTTTTATATGACGAACGCATAATGTAAAAATTTTGTTTAAATCAGGCCATCTCTGAGATGAGTTCGTCATTTACAAAATTTTATGTAACCAGAGAATTTTACAACAAACCCTGAACGACTGATTTTAGCAGGTTGTCCGTTCGGGATAGGTTAACAAGTTTTTAATAAATTTGCGATTACGTGGTACAGAATGAATGCAGGTTTTAATAACTTCTCGATGGTCGCGCGAGAGCGCTCAATATTTTAGACATTCTGTGCTTCTTAGTTTTAGTTATTTCATTTAATGTTGAACTAATTGAACCTTGGAACATTTGTATAATACACGAATTTGTGATTTTTGTTAATAATGACACCAGTGACTGACCAGTGACTGACCAGTGACTGACCAGTGACTGACCAGTGACTGACCAGTGACTGACCAGTGACTGACCAGTGACTGACCAGTGACTGACCAGTGACTGACCAGTGACTGACCAGTGACTGACCAGTGACTGACCAGTGACTGACCAGTGACTGACCAGTGACTGACCAGTGACTGACCAGTGACTGACCAGTGACTGACCAGTGACTGACCAGTGACTGACCAGTGACTGACCAGTGACTGACCAGTGACTGACCAGTGACTGACCAGTGACTGACCAGTGACTGACCAGGGCACCGACACCGAAGTGTTTCGAGCTCCAACAAGCCTAGACAGAAAAGCCCATAAGACGCAATGTTTGCAGGCCAAAGACGATACCGGTTCTGTTCCAGGCTAAAGTCGAAACCGGTTCTGTTCCAGGCTAAGAACTAGATTAGGGGGCAGCACTATAATGGGCACGGCTAAAACCCGAGCGTGAGCACTCTCATCTACTCTCTGCTCCTACAAACCATTTTGTCTCAGGTGGACTACGTGACGCGTGACTGCGCGTGACCACCGTGCATAGCCGCCAATAGCCGCCGATAGCCCGGCGTCCGGCGTTGTTGTGACCAGTTGTGACTGTCAATTGTATACAACGTCCTATCTATTCTGTATGCCACAACTGGATTAAAGAATTGCATCCCGAGTAACTGGTACTAATTCATTTGCGAACACGCAATACACTCCTTACTCCTTCAGATTTTTTATTATTATTAGTTCTTAATTTGCTTTATTATCTATTTATAACTTATGTTTGTAAGAGTGATAGTGATATACTGACTGACATGGCGACTGGAAGCAAAGTTGTTTTAACAATGCAACAGCGATTAGACGTTCTGAAGGATTTGGAAAAATGGAATATTTCCACTATCGCCAAAAAATATGGTTGTATCCCCCATGACAATTCGCCGGATAAAAAGCAACGTTGCAAAAGTTTCCTAATTTTCGTCTGAATCATTCTTTCGTCTTCAACACACTGTATATACCACAAATTTTTCGTAATGAAAATTCAAGTTTTTAATGGAAAGATGTCGACCCTCTAAAGATTAAGGAATAGAATTATTGGGTAAGGAAAGAAAGCGGAGGTGAATACTTGAAATCCATTAGGTATCATTGTCTTTATTTTTCAGTTCGATGCCTCCATCGAGTTTCACGGCTCGCGTACATAGCCGCCGACGGAGGGGACTAAGTTTAAAGACACGGGCTTACGTGGTAAAAGGTGTCGTAGTGCCTTGTCTCGGTTAATAAGGGTATCAGCCGTTTTTTTTGTTTAATAACTCCTTACTCGCTATAATACGATAATAAATAACATATAAAAAAAGACGTACGGGTAAAAGACGTAAAAAAGAAGCTCGCCAATAGGGTGAGCGGTTTTTCGTCTACAATAAAGTCGATGTAGGTTTCCGAAAGAGCGTGCAAAAATGTACATTGTGGCAGAGGTACAAGGTGGACTCCTAATTGATCCGTTCGACTTATACGACATAGCTACGTAGCTTCCTATCGGTTATTCTGCTCTGGATTCACTTTAATCGTGACTTTGTTGCTGAGAGCTGACGCTAGCTTCTCGACGCTGCTCTGCGGCAGTTTTCCTGGCTCCGAATTCGTTGTCTCGTTGTTGCACGTTGATGCGTTTTCGGGGATCGGCTTGATTGCTGATTGTCCCTCCTAAGAAAGACAAAAGACATGAGAACTCTCACGGTCTTACTGTGCTACTACAGTCCCACCGTTCTCCACAAAACCTACTATTAACTTAATTCCTAGTTCTGTCATTTTTACTCACATAAACGGGACCTATTGTTCGGTAGCAACTTCAGCCGAAGCTAATTTTGTTTACTGTTCAAGGATATCATAGAGCTATCCGAAATACTCAAACAGCTGAATCATTCTCACCGGAGGACGTGTTATTGAATAATTACAAGAACGTTGGTTGGTCTATGTCATTAGTAGACAGTGGATCTTTGTGCAAAATAAAATTTTTCTAAGTCAATCGTAAAAAGCGGAAACGAGATGAAACAACATTCTTAAATTCTTCCAATGCCTTTAAGTATAGTTATAGTAACCAAACTATACCCACATTTTCTATTTTGTCAACTATTTCTAATGAACGCTAACACCAGTGAAAAATTACAGCGAACGCAACCTACCCCATCAGTCTTTCTTCTGAGGTTCGACCTCTGCAGCGTGGCAGCCAGTTCGTTCTGCAATCGGGACACTACTGGCCCGTTCGCTATTTCATTGGTACCGTTTTTCTCTGGTCGTGTCTGCTGCGACAGGAAGTCCAGTTTGGAGGGTTGCTTGGCCTCTCCTTCATACGCTCCTATTCTAATGGCGACTTTTCCCGCCGCAGGTTTCGGTATTTGTCCGTTCATAGCGGCTGATGGGACAACTGGAGGTTTCGGGATTTCCGACACAGGACTGGTCGTGTCTTTCCCATTAACCTGCGGCTTGTTCCCGGTGCCATTTCCGATGATGGTGCCGTTTCCAATGCTGGTGCCATTTCCAATGCCGATGCCATTTCCAATGCCAGTGCCATTTCCAATGCCGGTGCCGTTTCCATTGCTGATGCCGGTGGCGGTGCCGGTGCCGGTGCCGGTGTGTCGGGGACTTCCGTTCGTGGTTACCGCCGAGTTCTGTAGAGGGAAGTATGTCGGCGGTGGCTTTGGGATCACTGGATTTGGCGTTTCTTTCAGTTTGAACGACTCGATGCTTTGCATCTCTACGGCGTCCTCGCTGCTCTTGCTCTTCGAAAGAAGCGGAAGTGGCGGCGGTGCCGGAGGTGCAGGTGGCGCAGGTGGAACTGGCGGTGCTGCTACCTGTGCAGGAGGTGCCGGGGGTGCTGGAGGAGCTGGTGGTGCCGGTGGTATATTTGGCGTTGCAGAATTGTTGAGCACTCTCTTCTCCTGCTCCTAATAACGACAGAAAATCATATAAACTACAAAAGACTAAAACTCGTTACGTAAGAAGACTGGTGGCCACACATTTTCGAGATAGCCTATTTACTCACGGAATGCAAACAGTTTTGAAACGGTATTAAGCGATAAGGTAAGACCTTGCAAAGCTAATGATGACGACGTGAAAATAGAAGGAATTAGAATACTTATCACGACGCCAGGCTCTAAACATATTTTCGATTGTCAAGAGACGATAATGTCGACAGTATCTGCGTCTCATTGAAATGTTTATGTTATCGCCAGCCTACAAGGACTATAGAGCAGTTTACACCGATCGCAACGTCTATATAGAAGTTATTTTCCACAGTGCAGCGTCCCCTTTTAAACGTTATCGCAAAAATACGTTTGTTTTATGAAAATACATTCGAAAGGCTAGACACATACACACTACAAGCACGTCGGGTTCCATCAACGCGAATGGCAGGTTCGCAACACACATCTGTTCCGTTATCGGTGGTTTTAGCTAAGCGTTATTAATTGCCCTTTACCATGCACAAATGACCGATCGGACGCGTCGATAGCACGTCGAACAGATAAAATTTGATAACTAACACCGTAAGGAGTGATGGTAACCAACACCCGGCTCCTCCGTTTGCCATTGCTCACTGAACCGTCCATCCTCTGTGTATCAAACTCCTATCATTCGTTAATTAACTTTCCCTTCCATCGTCGATACGATCTCCTTTTCCAGCGGATTGGCAAATTTCAAGCACCTGCTTTGCGTTCCGCGGGCTCCTTATAAAATCACGGGGTCCGGTCGCTCGTTAATTAACAGTCCAAGGAAAAGCTCGCCCGCCAATTAAAAGTTAACTGTGTTTCACTGTTCCCGTGATTGCGCCTGGAAACAACGACCGAGGACACGGAACGCCGCCATTTCCGAATTACGCTGCCGGCAGCGTCTCTAAGGACGTTGAGATTTCGTTAATCATAGTCCGTGGTCGAATCCGCGGTGTTTTGCGGTGTTCCTGCGACCCACCTTGAACACCGATCGCGCACCAACCACACTGACAACAGTCACGAGCGTTGCCTCCGGCTCTTATGTAAGCTCTATTATTTTGCGCGTCTGCCACGGTTTGCAAGAAACCGACAGGTTGCGTTAACCAAGGTGGAATCGACCGTGGCGGCGGGCACTCGCGCGTATTTAAAGCGGTATCCGCCAACCGATCGGCGCCGGCTACCGACTGATAGCAGATAATGTAATTACAGAATCGTCACATACGAAGAAATCGTTCAGATAATCTGGTTAAATCCTGTTTTATGTACTACTCGGAATTCCCGCTGGGGACGTCGCGCGTCGGCTTGCCCGAGGAGTTGCAAAGACTATTTCCGTGAGCTATTAAATGACTGCGCGTGATTATGTCAATTAAAATCAGTATATAGCGAAGTAACAAAACTTTAGTTTTCTGTCAAGAGCTTCTGAAATTAAATAAAATTAACACGTTGACTGTCTCGTATGGGTGATTACATATCACCTTAGAAATTAATTTTCACAGTGATGGAAAAAATTAATTTCTATCGCATGATTGCACAATTTTGCAAGAAAGGAATCCACCAGCTTGAAACACGTTGGGAGGCAATTGTAGAAAATGGTAGAAAGATTTTTTAGTCCAATTTTATTTTTAGCCACACGCACTGTTGTGTCTCCTTTTCAATAAAGCAGCATGGATCAATGTTATGCACCGGTTATTAATACTTATTTCACGCATTGTTGTCATGAGTTACGTTTAATTTTGTTGGACATTCTGGCGATTGCAACTTTCCAATCAACGTGTTAAATATAAAATATAATCCGTATATTAATATTTACATTTCGCGGTTAAACTATCTTAAATGTTACTGTGTTAATAATCAGTGAAAGGATTGAATAATCTTTCGATACCGGTCTTCGAAAACTTACAGTCACTCGACCGTATTTCTCGAAGAGATTTCCTTATGAGCTCCGATAAATCAAAAACCCTTCACTAGTTCTCGCGATATCGCGTTAATTAATTGCACTTCGTTGGAGATTTGGTGTTCCCCGCGGCAGTCGATCTTCTCTAGTGCGAGGGTACTGCAACACTGAGGCGAAACAGTGAAATGTACGTGACTATAAGCGGACGGATCGGTCGTCTATCCGAACGGAGCGCGTGTATAACAGTTAATAACGCGGTTCTTCATAAATTCAGGTGCACTTGAGCGTACGCGTTACACGTTCACATACACGGAGGCGTAACGCGCGATTCTTTCGGGCCGCTATTACCTTGCGTTATCTCTGTTCAAAGCGTTATCCGTTTGCATTGGTAGATCTCGCCGGTTGTGTAATTAACTGTGTAAGAATGTCCATATCACCGACGGATGCTCCCGGTCTCATGTTTGCTTCGCTCTTCTCTTCTTCATTCTCCCTTTTCTCTCCTTTTTGCCAGATATCAATATTTAATACACACCGCGGTTGCTATGCATAATCCTCACTGGGAAACATCTTCGCCGCGCGTAATAATTCCGACTCGGTTGCTAATAGGATTCTTAATTGGCCTGCGGCGTACCCCTAGTTCCGCTTTTTCCACAACAGGGCGTTCGCCTATCGTCTCTTGATCTGACGAGGAATTTTACCACTGCTCGGTGGTCAGAGGCTGTAACGTCTTCGCCGTAGAAAGAAAACAGTGAAAGTCATCGCTGAACGATGTCATTGTTCGTTGCAAGCGCGATATATGATGTGTTCGTTTGCAGCGGAATTCGCGGAAAGAATCTCGATAAGTATTTGAGGGAGATAACGTGGGACACGCGCTTCCGGAATTTTACAAACGTGTCCAAACCGCGGCGATACGAGGACGCTGACAGATAAATAGGATTATCGTACCTGCTCGATCGGCTGATCGGAGAAATGAACTTTCTGCTGGTTGGAGTTGAACATCTTCCGGTGAGCACGCTTGAACTCCTCCATTAACTGCAACAGAACGAAACGTTCGAAGTAGTCGAAGTGAGCGCGCGCGCGCGCGCGCAATTGCTAGAAATTATCGGCAGCCGACTCGCTCGAATGTGCTTTGATTATCGTCGCCGCTTAATGTTACTTTTACTTCTCGATTTAGAGGTGAGGAACGGAATTGATCGGAGACGCACCGAGAAACACGGTGAAATTGCAAGTGCATCGGCCGCCGCGTCCACGTACGGTTATAAACACCGCGAGCATCTCTCGGCTCGAGCCCACCTGCGAATATCGTCGTTTGCAAGGCTCATACACGAAAGTTCGATCGTTTGCAACATCGCGGCAATAATTTTTAATTAGATCGACTCTCTCTCCTGACTCATTATTTCCGCGGATCTTTACAGCCTCGAGGCCGCTCGATGTTTCCTCTGTTCGAGCGTGCGCTTGGTCGTACTAATTACTAAATAGCCGAAGAATCTGTGTACACGATAACCGAGATTAGTAATTAAACGCTGATCAGGCTCGTGCGGAATTGAATTTATTATATATCGTGAACGACTTTATGTACCCAATTAAAGACAAAGAAGACGATCTGAAAGCGCTTAACAACTTAATTGTGACGATTGAATGAATGTCGATTATTGCAATAATTATTTCATATTTTTATAGTACTATGCATAGACAAATTCGATTTTTTTACATTTTGTTAGTTCTATTCTAACTAAAGTAACTTTCCAGAATATTTTCACAACACGAGGATATTTTTCGAAAAGAATTCTACGATTCACACGTGTTAAACAGTACCTGCCAGACAGATCTATCGCTTGTTTGATCCCCGATTACAATTTATCGTGCACAGCCATTAGTATATCTAACATTACATGACATATATCGTGATTTTTACAAGATTGAAAAATATGAATACCTTATCATGGGTGACCTTCTGCTCTTGCGCCCTCAACGCTTCTGGGTTCTGTGATTTGCGTGCTTCTTGCGTCTTCTCCTTCATAGCTTCTGCTTTGGCGAGGTTCATGCTCCTCTGGAAGCACACGGACAAGTGACGTGTATCGATGATGGACGAATGCTGATTGCAATACTAAAACAATTTGTTATTGATAAATCGTTATCACGCCCTCGTTAACAGGGCTTTTCTATGCCACAACTGTTACTATCGACTACGTGTACAGTGTACAGTCAGATTATTTCGCGACAATGAGCGAAGGAAGGTAAGAGTTCGCGATGACTCTATCTTCTCGGAAGATAATATCTATTTAGGGGAACGTTATCTCGAAATGTGACGTAAAGATACCGTAAACAGAGGCAAAGAATCGTTGTTTCACGCGTTCGTCGTGCGAGTTCCCAAACTGGCTGTGTCGTCGTGTGATGAAAGCTAAAACTGTTTTTTGTTTCTACAACATCGATGCATGCAGTCTGCGATTTTGAATAATAAATTGCAGAACATGTTTCTGCAAGAGATAGGCAGACGGTGTAGACGCATTTAACACTGCACAAGAAAGCGTGACTAAGTTGGTGAATGACTGATAATTTCACTTTTCAAACTACAGTACTCTAAGTATCGCGATAGTGATGATTCAGACACCGCGTCCAAGTAAAACACATTAATGAAAGTATATAGTGCTAATCATTACGAAAAGATAAAAGAGACTTTATGTTGTTTGTTGAACGGAGAGGTCGTCGTACAAATTGCCTACGCAACGTTAGTTTCTTTTATCGTGTAGAAAGTCTCATTTACGATTGGTGGCTTCGTTGATAGCGAAGAAGACTGACGAGGACTAATTCGAATCTAGGAGACTGATATTAATTGAGGAAGAGATTCAAAGATTCACATCTTAACCCTTTGAGGACGACTGTCTGTATATAATTCCTACAGTTCTAAAAATAATTATTTATTTAAGTAATGCAAGTCCAGTACACACTTTTCTTTTATATTTGAGACTTTGAGACAATGTAGTTCTCTAAGACTAGGTTCTTAGATGAATGTGGAACTAATTTAACTCACTTTTCTTTTATATTTGAGACTTTGAGACAATATAGTTCTCTAAGACTAGGTACTTAGATGAATATGGAACTAATTTAACACACTTTTCTTTTATATTTGAGACTTTGAGACAATATAGTTCTCCAAGACTAGGTACTTAAATGAATATGGAACTAATTTAAGTTTATGAAACGTATCTTTAAATAAATATTTCACCCCATATTTTCATTTTATTATAATTATTGCTCAATGCTTGAGTGACCTATTGCAATTATTATTTTATCGTTCCCTTTGGATTAAAAGAAATTCGACTTTGCATGAACATCGGTAATTTATTCCGAGGAGTAGTTGCGACTACTTGTTGGTTTCACAAAAGAAAACTGCTGCACTCCTACCTGCTGCGCCCGCCTCTGCAGTTCTTGCGTTATGGCAGTGCTCAAGTCGGTGCAGGCGATCGGCGACGTCCTTGTGGCGCAATTGCGGGGTGCCGGATGCGTTGTAGCTGGCGTGTCATTGGGCTTATTGGTCCCGGTTGTGGCTGCCGTCACCGAACCATAAGAGACTGTCGACGGTGGCTCGCAGGAGGACGTTGACAATGAAGACGAGGTCGAGGCAGAATCCTTGCTGCAGGACGACTCCAAGCTCGACTCGGTTTCCGTTGAGCCTGTGCTGCCCATTGACATCGTGCTGCCCATTTGCATACCCATGGCGTTCATTGGTTTCGTCTCTGCGTGAACATCGTTCCACCGTCACTTTATCATTCGTATTTTCAAAAGTTTGCGAACCAGCATGCTTCTCCGCTACATAGTAGACAGAGTCTCAAACAGGCTTGGATCGAATGTTAAAAAATTAATGCAGTTTTTAGAAAGGACTAGAAAACTATAGAAAAATACATACTTTTTTAACACATGAAGTTTTTGCTTTATAACTTTGAGCTGGACTTGCGACGAAGATTTCGAACAGAATTCAGTAAACATGTAAGCTATTAATTTTCGACAAGCCGGAATAGAATTCTATGTTTCGTGTCATCGATATTTCGCTATCAGAGAAAATATAGACCACACATATTTTACATGGTAAAATAAATTACAGTGCAACGGGTTACGAGCCTATACTTTTGTGTATCTTTCTGTTTAAGCCGGTATTTAGATATTTTCTTTTTTGTAATTATCAATCTTTCTAACTTTGTAATTTAGGATGTTATTTCTTGAATTTTATATTTTAAGTCATTGGTGACTAACACGAACCAAAAGTTTATTGTCAGAAAGTGTTGAATATCATCATTAGGAGACCAACTTCCTCCGCATAACTCCTTGTATAATTTTTCAGCTTTGCTTTTGTTATTAACAGTTGATGTCGTGCAAGTAGACAATTGGCTATACATGACATGCGCGACAAATTTTTCAATCTAAATTGACATATCAAATTTTATCATCGTCCTCGTGTAAACTGTCATGATAAGGTTTGTTCGGTTGAATAAATATTTCCGCTTAATCCCAACGATCTTAATCTACTTCTGTATCTCTGACCGTTTTAATTTCACCGAACAGAGCTGACCATTTTTCTATTTTAACTTGCATTTGGTCAACCAATTGTTCTGATTGTTCCAACAAACTCGGGCCGTTTGGTCCGATAATAAAAAAGTTATATTGTTCTACAGGGCGTTCGAACAGTTTCGCGAGCCACTGTAGCTCATCCGAAGACTACAGCAAGTTTGGCAAAAGCTGGTCAGCAAAGTCGTCGACTTCGGGACAAACCTGCTGGCCATTTGTAAGACAATGGTGGCGGTGGTGCTGGTGGGCAGACAGACTGATGCACCTCTACCGTAGTCACCGTCTTCCTGTCTCCTTCGTTCTGCATGCCGTTTTCCTACGAACACCAAAAGATAAGTCATCGAACTTGACCACGTGTAGCAGAAAGGATCAATAGCCTCGTGATCGTTTCTCTTTTTAATTAAATCGCTCCGAAGGTGTACCCGTACATCGATCGTTACGCTAATCCGATTCGATGATCGATGCCGATTATGAGGGCACTAGAAAGCGCCGATTAAACGTTCATTAATTATTTACCGAACACACGAGTTTCTTTTCCATTCCGTGACGGAATTCCCGAAACGTTGTTTACATTCGCGTAAAATGTTCACGGTTGAAGGACCAAGCGAGAGTTAGAAGGGTCTTCCTTACTTTGGATCCGTGATACGGAGGAATGTCATCGGCCGGCCCGTCGTAGATGTACTCCTGTTGTCTACAGTTGTCCCGGCGATAAGCTAATCGACGATTCGCCTCGTCCCGCGGATTCGCGTCGAAATCGTGGACCTCGTAATCGATTCGAGGTGCCACGGGATCGTAGAGGGGCTCGTTGTCGATCTCTTCGTCGTAGCTGCGCGAATTCGGGTGACCTGGCCCGGCCATGTGCCTGTGGTTTTGGTTCTGGTTTTGATTGATACGGATTACCGTGGTGTTGTTCGGCTTGCGGGTCCATTCCTGCGGCTGCAAGTTTGAAATGATTTTTAAATATGATTCTAAAGGAAGACCGCATAATACGGTGGGGTCCTTAGCTATAGGGGCGAAACCATTTTTCGGTCTTACCCCTCTAACTGAGACTTGGTGAGAAAATGTGCAAAATTTCAAAGCATATCACTTATGACACTTATGATTACTTATGCCCACTTATGATAACCTTAGTTAAATAGTGCAAAAGAAACCATGGGTATAACAACTCAATACCGTTCTCTTAAAAAATTATGATACAGCTTTTTTTCATTATCAAACTGATTTTATTTATGTTATATATAAACGATGGTTCCTTTTGCACGTTTTAACCGTCAAATTTTTATCCCAGGTCAAAGGTCACCTTTCTTTCATCAATTTCCACCAAACCGAGGCTGTAGAATCTCGCTACGATAGTCGCGACATATAATTTCTACACACCCTGTACATTTCTTATCTATCGATAATATAATGAATCGGTTTTTAATAATGTATCATTCTGCGATCAAAACATCGAATAGCTTGAATGAAAAGACGAGTAAAAATGGCCCCGCACGGAACACGCGTCGATAACCAGGATTTCTTCTTTGACCTTAAATTCTATAAATTAGTTTAGTCGGTGTAGTTGCTATTTGGGAATTAGAAATACACGAATCCTTTGTAAATGTATAATGAAAAACTTGTTAGAGAGTCACGACCGTCACAGAGTTGCCTGTGTGCGTTTTATCATCTTTACCTGGTCGTTGTGCGGCCATTCCGACGAACTGCAACTGCTCGTGGACAAGGCTAGCGGGCAGCAGATCCTAGAAAATCCGAAGACACATGGTCGAATGAGTTTTCATCGGCGATTACACGCGCTACTTTCTAATTTCCAATTAAACGACGCCGCGAGGAAGCACGATTAACCGCGGCGGCTGCGGCGGCGGCGGCGGCTTAAGCACAGGATGCACGTTCGTGAGCCCGCGAAGAATTCGTCGTGCTCGATACTCCGAGATTATTATCGCGAAATGTCCTATTAATAGAACGACTTTCTCCCGAAGTAAATCCATCGATGCCACTCGATAACAGCGTGTAACGAGAAAGATATGTATCCGGAGCCGTAAAGCCGCGGCAGCTGATACTTTACGCCGACCCCTCTGGTCTCGCTTCCATACCGAACGAACGTTTAATCGATCGTTCTTAACGAGAATTACGTACAATGCCTACCAGTTTTATGGTCCTGCAACTGTGCGCTACCTTATATTAAATTTCGTCATTCCACATCCCCAGTTAATTAACGTTTTCCCGATCGGACGCTCATTAACAGAGATTATCGAATTTTGTATGCATTCCGATGAATAGCATTATATTGTTGTGCAGTGCAAGCATTATTTCCAATGTTTTCGACACGATTATATCGAAAGAAAATGATACATTCATCCTTTGCAGAATTTTTTGAAACACTAAGAATATTTTCCTTGGAAAACTAGATTGTCTGACAAAGTCTTAAATAACGGGAAATCTGTTTTTGTGAATATGACGTTTCTGTCACTTTTAATGCTCGGTAGGTTTAGCGTTAAGATACCAAGGACCAAGTATTAAAACGCAAAAGTTCTGGCAATGGTGTTTCCGGTTGGATGTCGCGGGTCGGTTCCCTTGTATGTAAGTATTATAGTTGGCAGCATTACCGCCGATCGAAGCGATAGAATATTAAACCGGGGGAACTTTGAAAATTAGTATTGGCAGGCTCGTATCTTTTACGCGACTAACCTCCCGTTTCGGTTGCAGGTATCTTCGCGAGGGTATCGATGGTGCATTCTGGCGTCATGCTGATGCTGCGGCGAGTAGGAAGAATTCTGCTGAGGTTGTGGACTGGCCGCGGCTACGCTCGACGTTTCCGAGTCGTAGCCACTGGAGCCTCGGGTCCACAGCGGCTCGGGACAGTCGTAAAGGTGATTTGGCGTGGGTCGTTGCACTATTAGGTCGAGAATGGCGGAGCTTCTCATTACCTCGATGGCTCTTTCGAACGGAAGATCGGTGAGTCGTTGCCCGTTGCACCAAACGATCACGTCGCCGGCTTTCAGCCCGGCAGCCCTGGCTGGCCCGTCGTCTCTGGTACCCTGAATAAATTTTCGTTACGTTAAACTCGGTTGATCAATTACTAGCCTTTCATCCGATATACCTTCTCGTTAAGTTTACTGAACGGGCAAAATTACATCGAGCGTAAAGAACGTGTTTTTACGTGTTTTAGAATTGTCCAGGTATAAGTATGTTTTCATGGTATAAGAAATCTATAACATACTTCAATTAAAGTATTCATGGTATAAGAGATCATTTTTAAATTTCATCAGAATCGGAGAGAATTAATCTCTTTTGTAAATAATTAGCGAATTTTCTATTTTTGCGATACACTGCAGTTCGCATTTGTAATATGTGTTCAAGTTAGTCCCTTTTGGTTGAAACCCACAGATAGAATACCCTCACATATTACGGTACGTTCTGCTTCGTTATGTTCAACGAGTTAAATTGTTAATAGAATCTTTGACTACCTGGACAGTGAGGCCAGGCACGATGCCTCTGCACACACCGCAACCTAATCGTCCCTTCTCTCCGACGAGGATTCGAATCCTAACTTCGGTGCTAGGCACAGCACCCACACCGGTCTCGTTGTACTGCAATTGCTGCTGTTGCTGTTGTACCATGTGCCAGGTCACCGGATCATTCGGATTGCTTTGCGAATCATAAAGTACTCTTTATAACGAGGAAAGGATCGTCGGAGCGAATCGTTTAATAACGGCACTGTTTTGACGACTGATTGTTACTTACTCTTTCACAGGTATCATTCCCACGCCTGAAAGAGAAAAACAGGATCAATGAGCGTTCGAAGTAAGTAGACGAGATTTAGAATAAATAATCTCAGAAACGTGATAATTACTTCGAATCTTGAGGACGAGCACTTGCTGATTTTTTGCCAGAAGCGCAACTTCCTGATGGACGGCGTCCTCCACCGGATACCCGTTCACCCTTATAATTTGATCACCGACCTGAAACCAACAGACAGCCGGTGAAACTATGCGAAATAGAGCGGAGATCGGTTGCTTAATGGCAAAATCGATTCTCCACGGTTCACGTAAATTGAATTGTTTACAGTTCGCCAACAAGGGATTGCGAACTGGTACAATTGTTCGGCAAGACCTTTTTTTTGCACATTTTAGAACGGTTGCAAACATAAAAATTTGACACGTAAAACGGCACGATATTCGATCGGATCCGCAGAAAATTTACTTTTTTCTCATAAAAAAACTCTCTAATAAAAACTTAATTGTTCCCCATACATGGCCCAGAACCAATACAATTTAAAAAATCTCATTATGTACATAGTTTGTGAGAGGGTATAATATTTTGGGAATAAAAAATGGTATAATGTGACAACCGAAAAAACCCCCCCAGTTGGGGGAGAGGGGGATGGGCGGGGGAGGGTGTGGGGACAAGCTCCCCCCCCCCGGTTAGGTCTGCCTCGAAAGGTCATTGACATTGGTCCAGAATCGACACTACCTTCCTACTCAAAAATATTAACATTTAGATGGAACGTTTGTAATCCTGGTTCAAAGATGCTTCAGGTGGATATAGCTCGCGGACCACACTCTATACAAATAAAAATCTGACCCCGGACGCCGTAAGGTTCGAGAGAATTTATTAAAAATTGAATTGGAAATGAGATTGTTTCAGCACTTCGGGGCCAGTTTCGAAACCCTTCTAATTGAAATTCTGCGAAGTGGATCGTTCGGAGGTGTGCGGAGAATTTTTTTTTTGGTGACCAAAAAAAGATTTACGAGTTGGCCATATATTTTTTACAGTCTGTAATAACGACCGCGAGCATATTACGAGCAGACTCACCCTTAATCCATTCCGATGGGCTTCTCCTCCTGGCTGCACGTCGCTCACGTAAAATCCAGCGGCGTATTCACGACCACCCCGTAGAGAGAAGCCGAATCCTGATGCTCCACGCCGTCTTAGCCTCACGTTCCTGGTCACACCGATGACGGCCATCCTGCCGCCTCCTGTTGGGTTCCCAGGACCGCCACCGGTCGATGGTACCATGACGGCACTGGGCGTGCCGGAAGAACCACCGGACCTGAGGGAATCGAAAGACCATTCAATAAAATTCTGCTTTCATCTAGGGTATCAGCACCTAACACGAAACACACGATTTTGAAAGCTTGCCAAAAATGGAGACCCGCCTTTCTACCATGAATTACCATACCCTCATTGATGATTTTTACTTTGCAATATATTTATTACGCATTATATTTTATTTCGTGAGATGTTCTGGGGGTGATTTTTCAACACCGTGCTCTAGGTATATGGTCAATGGTATGAAAACAGTATACGAAATGCAATCGGAACCCGTCGCGCGTAATAATGTATGCACCTTCGGTGACCGCAACTCGATTTCAAATACCTGAACTTACAATAGGCGATCGAATTATGCGAGTCATTTACATACATTAACGAGATTACATTAAAGCAAATAATTTTTTAATGAAAATATAGTTACACCGAATTTCTACTATTTTTCTGTATGAAACATCGATGATCGCTTAGTGTAAAAAGGTATTTAGAAACAATGTAGCATCAGGCGAAGAAAATATTCATTTTTAAAAGTAAAAGATTACTTTTATTTAGACAAGAATTAATTCTATTTTCAATGCACTATTCATCCAAACTAAATTGTGTGTCAGAAGTAGATACGATTTTGATATCGACAGCTTTCCCTACTTGTTACTGTAATATTCATTTCACTTTTAATATGACACGCATACACATAACGGGGCGGCCATTGCAGCGAGTCGCACAATCGCCGTAATTTTACGCACGGCGAGGAATTTGATGCTTTTAGCTGTGGAACAGAGGATCGTTGTTACGGCTATTGTTTCGCGATTCGGTATTGCCAGTCCGCGCAGAAAGTGGAGCGCGATTCATTTGCCCGGAATGGAGACGCGAGTACCCGTACATACGTATGTATGTGCTCGCGATGCAATGTTTACCCTGGATTCAGTGGCGTTAATAAGCCTCTTCTTTTCCGTTACGTAAAGCGGGCAGCATTACTTTCTCGTCGTGATTCCCGCGCCGCGAAATCACTCGAAATCGTGCCTGCCCCTAATAACGACAATTATTCGTACAACAGAAAAGACAACAGCGAAAGGTACTCGAGACGAAGCAGACTCCGCGCTGTTTCCGGTGTGTATGCGCCCAGGTTTCGATTCCAATATGTCGCCTGCAACTTACAATTAGATGCCTGCGGCGAGGCGATCGCACCCTACGAAACGCCCTTCGGGGGCGGCGGTTGATCGCGGTTTCGGTGCTTCCGATTGATTTCCGTCTCCTCTAGACCTCACTGCCATTAGAGTAATTATACGGGGTAATTGCGTTGTCTATAGTTCCGTTAAGTCAATTTATATCCACGCTAGGAGCCTAATCCTATCACTGATTCACCCGCTCAATGTCCACTGTTACGTGTTTCTGTACCTAATCAAACTAGTCGAAATGATGCCTGTTGTCCAAAATTCCTTTTTTTTTGTAGCCATTAAAAGCATTTACCAAATGACGTGCAAAAAAGATTTTGAAAAATTGCAATTGGTTGGAGTTATGCGAGAAAGGCATTTTTTCAAACTTTTTCATTTCAGTCCCGTAAAGAAAATTTAAAATATGCTGTTAAGCACCTGCTGAAAATTTGTGATGGTAACAGTGCTCGCCCGAATGACTGTTAATTATATTATTATACCGGACGATACTGGTAAATTGCATATTGTAAAATATATTGAAGTAGTGTGGAAAAATACCGGAGTGCATTACATTTCATTTCACGCGTGCAACTGACGGTTACTTCGAAGATGAATTCAATGATCTTCCACACACGAACGCGCCGAGCTTCGGATACGCGAAGAAAAGACATTCACGGTTCATCTCGTGTACGTTCACTTTTCACAATAGCCTCTCAAAGTTCCGACCTTCAGCTCCTCGACAAGTTGTACTCACAAGATCAAGTTTTTATACGTTTCAGACGCTGAATAACCTTGTGTAATAGGTCATTGCATTCATTTAAAAAATGATCGCTGGCGAAGCGAAGATGGACCGTTTACACGATCAATATTATGTACGGTTTCAGAGCTATGGGCGTAATTATATTTCTTCCTCTGTGAGAATCATCATCACATACAGTCTGGTGTAAAATCATAGCACGCGTGTGCAATATTTATTTTCCTCAAGGGACACCGTAGCATTGCCGAGTTGTAGTAACCATAAACGCGACGATTAAAGAAATTTGAAACTAGAATGGGACAACTTGGGTCACTTTCACGGTAGACAGTGCAAACAGAATAACACTGATGACGAAATGATAGCAGAGTTGAGGTTCGTTTAGAAATTCTTCAGTAGTAAATGGTGTGTCGATCCAACAACTGGATTTGTCTTGTTGTGTCTTGTGTTACATGCAATTATGAATGTGGGTCGTGGAAAAAGTTAAGTGAAACGGGGATTATGAGAATTACAGAGTCGAATAATCGAAATTTAACTATGCCTGGAATTTCAAGGAGGACACGAAGAAGTCGTAAAGTGATTTATAATGTGTTGAAATACCCAGAAAATTACGAAAGGAAGACAAGCTGTGAGACGCCAGCAACATTAACGGAACGTGAAAAAAGGGCTGGAATAGCTAGCGAAGGAGATGTTACTACGAATGTTCAGTGTTCGTCGTGTTTTCCAGAAATGCAAAAACATCAAACGATCGAAAGTGAAGCAGAGACCACTACTGACGAAGCAATATAACCAGCAACATGTAGAACTGCAGGTGTGCAAGTGTAACAGAATGGAAAGTACCACCAAAAGCTACAAGAAGCCATCACAGTCGAATGCAATAATTTATTACCAAAGCGAATGATGTAGCTCGTCGAAAACAGAGGGAGCTCTACTCATTATTAACCCCTTGCACTACGATTCATTTTACGGTTGCAGTGATTAGAACTGATTTGTCGTTTCTAATTTCTTAGAAAAAAAGAAGTTTGTATGTAATTTATACCTATGCAGTCTCCAATGGTTTCAACAACAAGAAAATATAATTTTGTTTCAATTTAAAGTTTAAAGGAAATTAGTAGCATGAATATTTAGTAGACTATCTTCGAAATCTTCGTCACGGTCACGAGTCCGACTCGGTATTACAGTGCAAGAGGTTAATATCAACTTAATTATTTTAAATTTTGTACATTATGGCCGTAACGAGTTTATGACTTATACATATACATATAGTGTGTGATACATTTTCTTCTTCCATTGATCATGTTTATATTTGCTAGAAAGTATTACAGTATCCTTGTGAAAATAAAGACACCATAAATTTTGTATCATTTTGTTCAGGACTGTATATTCAACTTCGAGGATGTTACACTGTGGCCTGGTGCAATTCAGTATTTCGAAGTACGAGGGACTTAAGTCTTGTTCCCCGGTAATAGCCACTTTCCTGCTCCAATAACGTTCAGCTGGCAGCCTTTATAGAATAGCCGTCTCCGGCCTGAATTACAAGCAATAAAGATCCTCAATCTTTTAAGTTTCTACCGCATAGAATGAAAATTTCCGGATTAAACATTTTGTTGAAATATCAGAGATACGAACGTTTATGTGTAACTCGAGGCAGCTACATATTCGTTTCCACGGATGACGTTTATTAAATTAAATTTGTTCTTAAATCAATTTTAACTTTACTGTTATCGGCCCATCAATAATTACGTATGCCTTAAATCTAAATTTGATTGGCCTCTCGATAACTATATACGTGTCACTTTAATTTCAGACTTAATTAACACTAAACGTACCACGACCGGTCAAGTGACCGGTTCTAGATTTTTTATTTTACAATTATTGAAATTATAAAGATGCTTTCGTAAGAAATATCTTTATTTAGAGTACATATTACAATGTCTAAATAAATGAAATCTTGTAATTTTTATAAGCCGACATGTATACTTTTATAGCTCGGTACGTTTAGTGTTAAGTTTTTCTCATAAATGCGTAAAATCCGCAATCCAATTATTCTAGTACCGATATTTCGAGAAATCAATTGACGAAAACAGGAATCATATAAAACTGCCTTGTAACACGCCTTCGTTAAACAAAGACTGTTAAATCTGTGAGAACTGGAAGTAAAGCGAAGAAATAAAGTCACGAGAAACGCACAAAAAAGACTCGCACAGTTCAGATAAAATAAATAGAAAAGATATTGTGCGTATACAGAGGGAAAAGGATGATCGTAGCAAAAAGTCCAAAGTAAAGTAAACTCTCGTCGGATAGTCGAAGCATGATCAACATTCGCATAATAAGACACCGCGGACGCTGGAAATTCTAACCTATAAGCGGAATCGCGGTTAGCGATTCTCTTGCCTGCGGTGGGAGGAGTCTGGCGCGATCAAAAAGCAAAACGCTCGGAAAATTTGACCACGCTCGTCGACGGGAAAGAATTATAGTAATTCTAGCGCCGACGTGGAGCTGCGCGGAGCGGCTCACCTTCGCGAATAATTGTACCGCAAAAATCTTGCGTTTCAGCCTCCGGCCGGGGCAACGAGCAGCGCGAGCGAGCGCTCTCTCGGTACCTTTGTTCGGTTCCCGCGAACTTTTTCCGCCGCGCTGCGAAATTAATGACCACACCTGGCGCACCATTGCCGACGGAGAGAACCCGGGGAACACACCGAGAAGACAGCGAGACCGAGAGAGAGAGAGAGAGAGAGAGAGGGAGAGAGAGAGAGAGAGAGAGAGAGAGAAGAGCACGGCGCGCGGAGGAGTCGAAGCAAATTCCACGAGCAGACGGAAAAGACGAAAGGGAGAAAGGGGCGGGGAAGTGGACGAGCAAGGAAAGAAAGACACTTTATGCTCCCTAATGACGCCGGGAATCCATCTTGCCCCGGACATTGAAAAGATTACGTGCAGTATGAAGGCCCGTCCGTAGATTGCCGGATGCTGCAGGACACGAGGATGACACCAGGTAAATGACAGTCATTAGAAAGAACGAGACACTAGTTTAGAATGACTCCGCCGTGCCCGGAGGGCTTGACGTCTTTGCTCCCCCTCTGTGTTTCCCAGCTTCCACTCGCTCTTTTTGCTTGTCGAACGTTACCGAAGGCAAAAGGGAATTCCACAGTCTGCGCTCGTTCTACCAGACCTACACGCCGCACAGGCCGTTTGCCTTTTCCTCCGGGGGATGTCTGCAATCGGGACCGCTGCTTTTCGGATGAAACCGGCCGGAGAATGTAAGCGACGCCACCCATTCGCTTGGAATATTAGTTGGTAATAATTCTTGGTAATAAGTATTTAGTTATAGGGGTCAAACATTTTTTTTTCAGATTTCTGTTGGTCTAAATTCTGGGATTTCGGGAGAAAATGATCGGACAACGGGAACCCTCGCCCGAAATTTTAAGGATTTCATGTCATTTTCAACGTAACTGTATTTTGTTATGAAGACAATGACTTGAAGGAATAATGATGAGATTTGTGTGTTACTTTCAAAAGACATGCAAAATCTTTGATTTACCATTAAATATAGTGTCAACGAACGTTAACGAAAGAAATCACCTTCCACGTTACACACCATTGTACGCGTCTCTACGATTACGTATACCGAAAATTGTTTTTGCGCGATGGCGTCGAAAGCGTTCCTGGAATAGAGCGTAAACACAAACAAATCCGCAAGAGGTTCGCGAGAGCCTCTCGCTTGCATTCCCATGGAAATAAATTCGCAGTCGTAAAAATAATCGAGAGATACGACGATACCCCAGATTACTATTATCGTAATCTCTCGGACTTTAAGATAGGTTATAGAAAATCTATCTCGGAGGAATGCAGATTTTCTTCCGTAAAGTACCGAACCATTATCGTAAGTACTACTATTAGGTGTAGCAATAGATAATCCGCTGCGGATTACCAAAACGAGCAAATATTTATGTGTATGCTCTGTGTCGTTACGCGCTGTCGAAGATGCATAATATCATCGTAACAACGGTAATTTGCAATTTCAATAAGAATAACTCGAAGGCAATGAAATATCGAAAACAGAGCATAGTGAGGTTACGTATGTATATTGGCCCACCTGCGGAACACACAGGTACATTCTGTTGATGGTATATCTACTGTTCAATCTTGTGCGTTCGTTCTCATAGAAGGAATGGCGGTCAATATTCTATTATTTGTCCGCGCTGGTTGGTCCCTGAACCAGATTTCATGTAAAAAGGGTTCACTGGACTGCCTTTTGGAGGAGTTATAACGTTCGGCCGGCGAAGGCTAGGGAGCTTTCTATTCGAAGCAATTTACATGTAACTATTTACGGGCGTAATTACCATTTTATGGTAATATCTGTGCGGCGAACGTATTCGCAATTATCGGAAAATTACAAATTTCCTTAACCGGCTGGTAATGGGGGAAAAGAAACTGGTATCGGTAGGGACGGATGGTTCGCGAGGAGGATAGCGCAGCTACCGCTGAGCCTTCTACCATCTCGGTCGGTCCGTTCTTGAAAGACTGGTCCCACGGATCGGCGATCCGCCAGATAAGACAAGAGCACCGCGAAGAAGAGGCTCTCCTCTCTGTCTCTCTTTCTCTCTCTCTCTCTCTCCTTCCCCTTTCTTCCCGTCGCGCCGCGAAGGTGAAATACCTGTCGACGACACCTACCAAGATCCCCGAGATCTCTCGGGCCAGGGATCACTGACACGACCGGCTACTCGTTACAAGCTGTTAACGCATTTTTAACGTGTACCCCCGCGACGACGACGGTCTTACCGTAGCCGCTTTATTAAAGAGCCCGGTGCTTTTCAGACGCGTCGGAAAATGGTCGGGCCGCGCGCGCGCGAGACACCGCGTCGCGTCGCGTCGCGTTTTCAACAACTTCGCTGACACTTGTGCCACTTCTCGACAGCTTGGCAAACGACTGGCCTGTGCATTTGCGAGGGCCACTCGAAAAAACGTTTACCCGTCAGCCCGGGCAAATCCGAAGATTTATTTCACGCCCGCGACGCGACGTTTCGTTTCGTTTGTCTACGGCCGTCGCGATCAAATGCAGAGGAGATTATTAATATTTGTTATGTGCAGTAATGTCTGCTAGAAAATCGAAAAGTCTGTGTATCGATGTCAGTAATGCAGGAACGCAAATGTTATAAAAATGTTCATTTTAAGAGAAAAAGAGAGAGTGTGTGTGTGATGAATGAGAAAATATCGAGATTCGTACACACGACGATCAAAACGGAGAGCTGAAAGTAGTATACGTTGAGTGACTGGACAGAGTGTCAGACATTTCAAAAATAGTTGATTGTAAAATTATGTAAAATCCTACGGTAATGTGACCATAGTCATTTGAATCATTTCAAAATAAGTGAGAGCCATGAATTAATTTGTACCTAATATTTTATCAACTCGCCATCAACATGTTTTCTTTTCTTATTATCACGGTGCATCTTAATTGGACCGAGTACGTAATTAAAAGATTGTTAGTTTACTCTAATAAGGAATCATTGTTTCCATTAGTAACATGGGATACCATCATTATAGCGGTATGTACTATATTACTACATAATCAAGCGAAGTAAATCGAACACTTCTACTACCTTATATTTACAATTATTATTTTTAACTGTATTTATTGTTTATTTATAAGAAGGTCCAATACATTTCTATTGGCCAAAAAATGTTATGAGTGTAGCACATTTTTAACCATTTCGATCAACAAACGCGAGGATTCAATGCGTTGCCATAAATTCCATTGTTGACACTGGAATGCTTTATTGTCAATACTTAGAGGAATTTGAAAAATGATCATTTCCTAGCTTTATATGTTAATGTTGGGGGATTTAGCACTGCATGGACGAGGAATGATCATATCGAGCATCCATTGTGCCGTTAACAATTTTTCCATAAATCATACCACGGCTTCGGCGGTATAATACGTGTCGATTGCAGCGATAGCAGCATCCTTCGGCCGATACTGAAACTTAGGGAAGCTGATAAGTTTCAAGATCTGCGCGTAATCTCTTATGTTATCTCGAGGACAATGAACGCGTGTAGTTTTCAAGGAGGTTCGCGTGACAAGGAGCCGGCTCGTCGATATAGACTGATATACCGTTATTGTCATCGGTATCGCCGCTTAACGATCGAGCCATGAAAGTGTTACGAACTGTTACGCATCTCTTCCACACCTTCGCGACCATTCCACTAGCCTCGAAGAGCGTGGACAGCGTGTCTAAACTAGCGTAACGATGAAACTATTACCGTCCTGCACAGAAGTTGCGAGGCTACGAAGACGGAAAGAGGATTAAAAATGATTGCTCTAATTTTAGTCATTGAAATTGTTACACGATTCGTTACATAAAAATATTTTTTAAACGAATCTAAGTTTATGCGCTTTTCAGCAGATTTGATGAAACTTACTTTAGCACCATGGTAGGTTTACAGCCCGAAAGTGGGATTTTTCTTAAATTTAAACTAAGGAAACACGTAAACAAGAAAAAATGTAAATTGTACGAATTAAAATTCAAGTGTCACGTACAGACGTGTTCAAATGCTAATGTCACGATCGAATGACTTTAATGATTCCAGCGAGTCTTACGTAGGAATTTCGAAAACCTGAAGCATGAAAATTGAACACGCACGATCAGCTCGCGAAAACAAGTCTCGATCGACAGATTTCTTCTGTTTTATGAGCGTGTTAATCATCTCGGAATTATTACTGCCGCGTCCAGCGACATATATTTCACGGGACAGCACAAAGGTGCGTATTATAACATCAAAGAATGTCTTCCTCGAGACAACCAACACGTGTTCAATAGATTGACGAAGAAAATGAGCGACGTGGCAGCCGAAGCAACGCGTTAACACGAAATTCCTTATTCCATTCACACATTATGGTAATCGGTGACTTGAGCCCGAGAATCCTCGGCCGAACAAGTCGAGGAAGGGTCAATGAGCTAAAGCCCCAATATTCCCCCGTGCATGCTACTCTGTTTTCGGAGGGAAAGTGGAAAACTCTGGTTGTACAATCAACGAGAACGCGTTTCGACGAAATTATTTCGTTTCTTAATAGCCGCGTTGCTGTAAGAACGCGCGCTTGTGGCAACCGCGTGGTTTCAATAGATTCAAAAGAGCTGCGAGAAACGCCACTCTCCGATCTTTCAATTATTTGCTCGTCTCAATCTTCTGGGTCCCTTCGTATCGTTTGCGTGAAGAAATAACACCTATTCAAATACCAGTATGTAATATAAGTAGGCTTCGCATTTCATGCGTTTATAACGTACACAAATGCTTCAATTAACACATAAGGATGTTCTGGAGGTACAATGGGAGAGAAAAGTACAAGAAATTCGAAATCCATCAATATATTGGCAATGAAAGCCATTCATGAGTATGTTTTGCATTAAAAAAATAGATTCATTTAAAAAGCTTTCGTTTAATTAGTGAATTTCATGTTATATTTATTTTTTAATCAAATTGTCTTCGTATTATAAAAAATTGTAAGTGACTTTTGCGAATAATTGTACCCACTGATTTGAACTTCAAGATAATAAATTTATGATATTCAATATATATAATTACGCAATAAAAAGTTAAAAATAAATATTTAAATAAATTAAAAATACTTCAGACAGCAATATTCATGGTTATTATTGAGATGACAACACGATAAATTTGACGTTTTGTAACAGTTTATAATTTTTTGCGCTGTAACTGTTTAGTGAATCCCAATAAATTTTGAACATAATTAATTACATAATTTTTACTATATATTAAAACAAACTGGAGTTTCTAGTTGCGTTTTTTCAAGGTTTAAATAGAGTTTGAAGTGGAATTTTATGAATTCTCCATAAGAAGACGTGTTAAAATGTGCAAACTTTAAGTTGCTATAATTCTTAAACGGTGCAGTGAATCGAACCCAAACTTTGGTAATTGCATTAATTTAGTAAGAATTTTACCTTGTCAAATTTTCAAAAATTTTGTTGCGTTTTAACTCCTCTTTTTAATCCTGGAAGTATGGAGTAGTACATCCTTTCATAATATTAAAGTTATTTTGTTTCAGTAAAATTCATAATTTCTTGTCGAAGCATGCGTGTATGCGATGTGGATTTATGATTGAAACATGCCAGTTATTATATTGAAATGGATAAAAGGTTCCACGTAGCCGACGAGGACAATGAAAAAAATACACGTAATCATTTCCGGTAGGGATCTCGATAATTTCAGCAATTGTAAAATAATTTAGTACTGGTCTCACCTCCACTTTTTACCGTGTAGCAAAATGCATCGAACGCTCGCACCTGCGGATCAACTATTTTCAGCGGGGTAATGGTTACCGCACGATCGAACGAAAACACTCGGGCCTCTCGATGCACTTCAATTTATACCGGCCGCAAAAAGGAAAACAATGAAATGCTTAAATAATTGCGATTCGTCGCATAGCCTCTATTGAGCATCTGCGAACCAATCGCAATTATCGGAGTGCGCCGCGTTTGAATACCGATCGTTCCGGACTGGCTTGTTTCAATAAATTCGAAGGGCTTGCAAAATAAAGAATGGCCGGAGGATAAGTACAAATGAAAAGTTCCTTCGGCAAAAGCTGCAATAATTGCGATTCGTTGCGTTGCCTCGATCGGCCACCTGTACCCGCGAACTGCCTGCGTTTATCGAGGTAAGCCACGCTCGAATACCGATCGTTCCTGTCCACATAATGACAGTGTACCCGAGAAAGTAGCAGAGCGAACACTTTTACGTCGAAACGTAAACATTTTAATCTCTTAATTCGCCAGATGAGGGGAAGGAGCACGAATTGAGGGGATAACGTTACCCCCTCTCTGCCGGTACCGGATTAGCCACGTGACGCGTGCACGAGAGACGGAACGCGTCACGTGACCAGACCGTGACCCCGTGGGGACACAAGTTTTAATGTGGCGACTCTGGTTCGCGCGAATGAAAAATAATATAATTCTGATTCATCGCGTGACCTCCGTTGAACAGGTGTACCCGCGGATCAATTACAATGCTCGCAGCACACCGAGCTCGAATACCGATCATTCGTGCCCGCGTAGACGTAATGAGCTAACAGGATCACCGGATCATCGACTCGAGATATGTATTCCGTTCACGTTTTCGTATGATCGCGGACCGTTAAGGGACAAGAAAATAAAGGGCTTGTTAGCAAAAATGTCCACATTCATTATCCGGACAAATAGTTTCTAATAACTTGCACAAGATAACATCGACAACCGGTTTAACGCGCAACACACGCGAGAATTTTGATTAAGAAATTAAGTAACATTTCTCCACCGACAGCTACGCTCCGGAACAACAGCTTAACTATCGGGTTGTTGCGCAAGTCTTATGTTTCAACCACGATTTTATCTCGGAGATGATCATTGTGTGTGTATGTGTATGAGTGATCTATATCATTTTAAAAGTCTACCATTTTTCTTCCAAATGCATCTTGAATTGTTTAAACTTGTCAAGAGTTTCGTTGGTTTCCAGTAATTTTAATCAGAAAAATTAGATCGTATAGTTTTCTTAGATCGAGGCTTTACTGCATTACTGTAGAGAATTTTTGCAAGCTGATAGAATTGTTTAGTTCTCACTATACGTATACTGAAAAGTTGATCGATTACTAAATACATAAATAAATGTGCTAACTACTAACAGGTTCAGGAATAAAATTCTTTTGAGACAATTTCTCAGTTATGTTACTCGAATGGAGCCGTTTCCGTCTCGGGATCTACATCCTCGAGGGTCCACGCGTTCGAGCAATTCTCCAGTTATTCGCTCGCTCGTGGTTTCGTCTGTTTTTCCGTGGCTCGCTCGTGACACGGGTTTCTCGAATAATTTATTCGAACTCGGATTAGTCGTATGCGGTTCGAAGGGATGCCCGGAACGTCCAGCTCGCTAACAATGCAGAGAAAGTCGATGCAGGCTGCAGGGAACACGGAAAGACACGCCCTGACGAGTATTCTCGTCCTCTCGAACCTCGTGGTCTAGCGATAGATGGCAAATAGAAGACGCCGGGTCACGACTGCGCTCGAAAGCCACGATACTTTCCTTTTTATGGGGGATGTTTGAAGATCCTATCTAGTTCTGCGGTCGATATATCCACTGCGTTTCTTGCTGGAGTACGAAACGCCACTGTTTTATATGAAATAGGTGGCTTTAACCATCAGACGCAAATACACGAAGTATATTTTCTCTGCCGTTATCCTGATCTTTTTCTAGACTTATCGCAAAGATCTATAAACATTTCACATAATTTTGAAATATCTATTTCATATCTAGTCCGCAGAATTTTCATTAAAAACTAATAATGCCCGGCAGTGGAGGGGATATATTTTTCTTAGATCGTACAGTTCCCGTTTTCTTAGATCGAATACTCACTGTAATATCGATATATGAGTGATTTAAGAAGTCGTCGATAACCAACCCGATAGAACATCATCTTCATTGATCGTCAGATATATTAATTATAGTATGAACGGTCGAAGATGGTAATATTGAATATTAATTAATAGCCAGGGGAACGGTTCTTCCTCGGCTTTTATTGTTGACCGCGTTTCGTCCCGAGCCAAAGGAAACAGTTATAATTCGACGAATTGAATAGTGACTGGCCGGATCGATCGAGGAGCTTTATTAAAGACACGATTTGTCGCTGGCCGAAGTTTCGATCAACCGGAGACGCTGCTTGTAAACCGGCTATAAAACCGATATCGGTGATCCTCGGTGGAATTTCTTGCGACCACAAAAGCTGTTTTGTGAATGAAGAGGCCAGTTATGCAACGACTGGATAAACGTCACGTAAAAGATAGAGACGATGGCCGACGCAACGGAATCATGGGAATATTCCTCGGCCTATAATTGATGTTTCGTGTTCCGCAGTTCTTCGTCTCCGTTACGCGAGAACTTTATTCGGTATTTGCCCGTGTGTCTTGTATAGCACACACGCGCGCGGTTAATGGCGAATGTTGGTTAATTGTAAGGCGAGCTGGTAATTCAAAGGAATTGATCGCGAATGCACATGCCATTTGATACTTCCTTTCGATTCGCATGTTTTCAATTATTCTAACTTCACAGAAAACGAAACGCAACGTCGATATTTTTAGAATACGCAGTTAGTACGCATTTGATGAGCTTGTAAATAAAGTGGATATAAAACCACGGCCACTAATTCCATCTTTCGATAAAATCGTAAACTCCAAAACGGTTTGAACTTTTTTTTTTTAATTATTTTCACGTACAGAAGTCCACAATTATGTATATCCTCACTATAACGACTACTATAATAATGCATAAATGCAAGAAAAAAGTTATATAAACGGGGATCGATGCTCAATATTTTCACATTATTATACAGGGTGTACCATAGCGGACATACAACAGGACAAAACAGAGGATACAAAATAAAGAAAAACGTTCATATGTTCATTGACCTCATTTCAAAGTTGTAGCTATTTTTTCTCTTTTTACAATGTGTAGCCTTGTCATATTATAAAATGTATAGAAAATAGCATATTAATAGAAACAATTGCCCTACATCGGTACAGGGCACGGTTGGGGCCCCTGAAACGCTTTCTTCCCCCACCATTGCTTTTTCCGTACAGCGCGCACTTTCGTCGCGCTCGCTGGTCTCTTGTGTCTTCGTTGCTTCCCGTAACTGCACTCACTGGAAGGGAACCGTGGGCGCTACGGTGGGGACGGTTTTTCCTCGATCGAAGCAAATGTGCCCAGCACTGCCCTACATTTTTGTGATCGTTTTATTCCCGTGCTTTGACGTAGGACCAAACTGATAGACGAGCAGAGACAATATGATTGAACAAAACATCGATCAAGGGCGTCCCTTAAATGCAAAAAGAGCATCCACGAGATCGTCCAAGCAGGTAAAAGTCGGTTCGCAGTTTCGTCCGTTCCGCAGAATAATTCATACGTTCCATTTGGCGCATTCGTGAAAATTGAATACGACCGGGAACAAGAAGCGGTCGCGATAAATCGGGTAACGGCATGTTTACAATAGCGCCGGGAGGATAAATAATTCGAATGTTGCTCGATTGTGCTCGCTAATTGGTGGCAGCCGATATCCGTGTATCATCGGCGGCAGCGTAATTGATATCAGCAGAAAATTGCGGCCGTTTCGGTACGCGGTTGCGCGGTTGCGTACCTCGTCCTCCCTGGAACCTGTTATCGCGAATCGCACGTTGTCGTCGTCGTCGTCGCGTTACCATTTCTGAAGTAAAATTCGTTTCCGTCACGGCCGAATTGCTCGGTTAACTATGCTCGAGCCGAGTCCGTGCACCCCGAGGGCACACGACTAGAAAGAGAGAAAGAAAAGGTCAACGCTTCAGAATCGGGCGTGTTCCGCGTTTCTTCCCTTCACGCGCAACTGATCCCGCTCTGCTACGTTCCCGGGAGTCCACGGCCCCAATCGATCTTCTCGCGCTAGATCGCTCGGTGATCCACGCGTGCCTTTAGCGTTCCTGGAATATCTATTAGCCCTCGGATGATGGACCATGTTCATAACTACGCAATCGGTATTCCTCTCGTGGCTATTTGTAGCTTTATTTATATATTGTAACATAAATTTCATTCAAAGGTAAAGGCAACTTCTTTTAAAGCCTTCGTAAAATTATAGTTGTCCCCCTTTTTCAGTCGGTAGCATGACATCGCCGATGTCACAAAAATAGCAGAACTACACAATCTAAGAAACAGCACGGTCCCGAGAATTTTTCTTAGATCAAGGCTTTACTGTATTCGGAGGTTGCACTTTCTTCTACAGAGACTATTCTAATTGCAATTAAAGGAATCATGAATACCGTAACGGTAAACACAAAATCGAGCAACGTTAATCATTTCAGCAGTGCATACGAAGCGTGAACATTGAACGCAAGGATTTACGAGCAATCTTCGCACTTCTTTCGTAGATCTTTCCGAAAGATCCTTGAACGAACGGTAGCGCGGAAAGCAACTTTTTTCCTTAACAATCCGTTCTTTTGTTCTCGACTTATTAGAGTCCCGGTTAAACAAATGTAACGTAACACTCCGCCGTACCATCGGGACTCGAAAGTCCTCGACAGAGTCGGTTAGCATCTTCGCGAGCAATTTCTTCATTCCATGGTTTTTTGCTAATCGTCTGCGAAGTGAGTGAAAAATTACATAGCGCCTCGGCAGCCTGGCAGACTCGATGAACCGGATACCGTTGATCAAAGAATGGAATTACTGTAATCAAGTTTCCCCCGCGATCTTTTATTTTCCGTTAACTCGATATCGAACAACTGGTGCTGGCCTTGAGATATTTCCGATATTCTCGTTTATTGGATCCAGCCCAGCGTGGCGGCGGAGAAGCCGAGGGCCGAGAAATCGCGAGAAAAGGAACGTCACCGACGGGACGGAGAACCATGATCATGAACGTTCGGCAGGGTTCACTGGATCATTGTCCCGTCGAGCGACTTTAATGAGCGCGTAGGACATGCGCCGGAATCCCTGAGTCCGTTCTTAACGAACGAGATTCAATCGGTGTTCAGAATCTCTCTCTCTCTCTCTCTCTCTCTCTCTCTCTCTCTCTCTCTCTCACTCTCTCTCTCTCTCTCTCTCACTCTCTCTCTCTCTCTCTGTAGTCGTGTGCGTAGCTGCACGATTCCCGTCCGACGTTATCATCCTTCATTTTCCAGGTAAGGCAACAGGAAGAAATAGGGACGGAGAGGGACGAGCGCAGACACGGTGATCGTGTGTTTGAAACGCGTCCAACGTTCGATCATGATAAACGACGCGACGCGACGTATCGATCAAAGGCCGCAGACTCCTTTCTGTATCTTCCTCTCTCTCTTTTTTTCTCTCGGTCGATCGATCGATCGATCGTTCTTCCGACGAAGCCCGAAGAACCACGGTTTTGTTTCCGCAATTCTTTCCGATCGTTTCACAAGTTACGGGCCTCGTTACGCGCGCTTTTCTTTTCCTCGTCGATTATAAAAAGAAGAAAAAAAAAAACGGAACGAACCGGCTAGCAAAAAGGACAGAATGTCGAAAGAACGCGGATCGAGGAACCGCGACACCGCTCGTTTCGTGTTCTGCGGTGAACGGTAACGGTGATCAACGGCGGACAGTAAAGTCTCGAGTTCGTCGCTAGGCATCCGATTATGGGATTTAATGCCGGCACAATGCCGACGGAATGGTAAATAATTTCTCAAAGGCGGGTGTCTAACGGGAATGCGAAGCCGAGGCCGGCCGATAATTTTCCGAGTACAACGAGGCTCGCGGCATCGCCTCTTCGGTTTCCTTCGGAACGTCATGCAAATGCAAATGTATTCCAGGCGCAGGCCAGCCCTTCGCATCGCCACCCCTCGTTAACGTCGACCCTCGTTCTTAACCAATTTCTGCTTATTACGCGAAAAGCGAGCGCGGCTCGAGTAGCTTTCGCAAGCGACGTGCCCGTGTAAGTGCGTACGTGTGTGTGTGTGTGTGTGTGCGCGCGCGCGGTCGCTCGTACACGTACCTCGTTAGCAAAACTATTTTTGTTATCCCGTTCCGCGTTCCGGAAACGACGCTTTCTCGTCGTGGAAACGGCAGTTTCGATCGCCGCCGTTCGATCCGCCCGGTAAATCTCGATGCATCGAGTGCAACACGGTTCAACTGCACCAGGAATGAAGTCGCGATTATCGGGAAACATAATGTTGTCGACGCAGCGAGGTTCCGTCATGGATATGAAGACAGAATCGCCGACATTCTTGAATATAGCTCCGTTTTTGCCTGCTGGGAAAATAATAATAGCTCGTGGTCCGATGCTCGTCTCTCGTTCGCATTTTATTTTTACATTTTATTGTTTCATTTTAGCTACTTCTCTTTCTTATTCTAGTCGTTCTTTCCTCCGTTTTGTTTCTTTTCATTCTTTTATTTTTATGTAAATATACATTTTTATGGATTGATTTATAAAGGGTAAATAAATGAATTTCTTTATTCGAAAAATTATTTGAAACGTTTCAGTATGTCTAGATAATCAAAAATGCCAAAAGAGCATAAAATTCGGTTGCTTTTTCAATTTTTAAAAAATGTCATTGTTACTAAAGACAGATGGCAAATAAAAGTGGATATTATAAAAGAAAATTAAATAAACCAAATTTTAGTAGAATCGATAATGTCGAAATGTGCCAATACTTTTTGAAGCCGCTGTATGTACTTCTTTATTCTATTAAGGGTGCCGTCGTATTCCAATGAAAATGAAAATCTCAGTAAATTATTTGAAACGTTTCACTAATATGTCAAATTTTAGATGATCAAAAATGCCAAAAGAGCATAAAACTCGGTTGTTTCAATTTTTAAAAAATTTCATTATTACCGATGATAGATGGCAAATAATAAAAAAAATTAAATAAACCTTCGTAGAATCGATAATGTCGAAGTGTGTTAATACTTTTTGGAGCCGCTGTATGTATAAGGCTAAAGGTTACGAAATCCCGGATCGTGTGTTCCCTTCAGGGAAACAGATTTATCCCAAAGTGTAGCGAAGTGATTATTTGGAACAGTTCTCGTTAGCGATGCCCAGGAATGGCGTTAACTTTCTCGACCACCGAATAAAATGCGGATCAACGAGGATCGATTTCCCCTCGGTGGTTGAGAAATTAATCGAGGCAAAAATCGGCGCATTTTGTCCGGTTTCTCCTCGCTCGACCATCCGTACACGTCTCGACGATTATCGCGTGCCACGCTCGATTCCACTCCAGCCGGACCGGGTCGGGCTGGGTCGGGCTGGGTCGGGCCGGGCCGGGCCGGGCCAGCTGGCGAGAAAGAATCGCAATGTAACGGGGCTATCTCGCCGTGTCATTGACCATTCCTGTCTTTCGGTTTATGAAACAGAGAAGATTCACTTTCACGCGGTGGAAAGTAACGCGTCACGATGGGTCCGTATCTCCGTGTTAATTTTTATTGCGCCGTCGCCACTTAAATAATTAAGAGCGAGACCCGTGCGGCGTTAAAACGACTCTACGTTACGCGACCGAGATCATTTATTACGTGCGAAATTGTCATGCGTGTCGCTCGGCGTGTTCCTTGGATTTCATTCCAAGATTCAAAGTCATACTTGGCGACCAACCAGTTGAAAGAAAGTTTGTACGAGTTCCATCAAAATTGCAAAATTAGACACTTCCTCCTTTGAAAGGATCATTTTTCTATTGTTCGGAGCGGTAATTTGAGCGGAGAGTAGAGCGTTAAGATAGGAGCACCGGAGAATGTAGTGGACTTATGCAAACGCGAATTGAGCTTAAACTATTCGATAAAATTGTTTCACTATACATACTATATAGTTATACTATGTATTTTTCATACGATAGTATGATTCAGTGTTAGGGGTTGTGTAGTTATTTTGTAAAATTATATAAACAAGATTTGACAACAATCTTGTCGAATAGTTTAAGCTCAATTCACGTTTGCATAAATGTAGGTTACCACTGAACCCACCATTACCGGTCAAATGACCGTTTCCATATTTTGTAGTTTACATTTATTGAATTTATAAAGATGCTACCATTTGAAATTATTATACACGATTCTATATTTGAACACACATTATAATAAAAATCGCATAAAATCCAAATAAATTCAATTGCATCGTATTTATATGGCGACACATAGTAGCCATTTTTAGTGCTCGGTAGGTTTAGTGTTAAGAGCCAAATCTATAATTAGTCCTATTTCAAAATAGACCGACTAAAAGGCAGTTGAAAATAAAAAAGTTTTTAATAATAACTATCTTATCCGAAACAATCAAGAACGGTTGATTACGAACTATAGAGTGCATCGACTAATTTCCAGCCGTAATTTATCATTAATTTTGCGCAGCGGACGGTTTTTTAATGCGTGCAACCCCACGGTAGGTCTCATTACTCACATCTCGATGTTTCGATCCCTTGTTCCCACTGCCACGCGTACACGATACAATTTCGCAGATACTGTCAAAAGCCATAAATCTTCGGGTGACAGAGCCGAACGCCCTCGTATATATATTTTTCTTACATCAGCGAGGATCATATATGTATTGCGGCGGAGATAAGATCGGCGGCGGTCGCCGGTGATCAATTAGACCAGAAAACCAATAAATCCTTCGAGTCCATCCTCCGGCTAGAAATTCTCTTATTTCGTTCTTTTTTTATTTTTTCTCTCACCGCCGCGCCGCCGGCCATCATTGGTGAGCAAACGGGCCGGTGTGTGCGGCGATCATTGACATATGGTGGTCCTATGTATAAAAGTATCCGCGAGGAAGCACGCGAGCGAGCAAGAAACGCGCGTGCACTTCACGGAGGACGATGTGTGTCAGCGGGTCAGTGACATCCATTAGCCGGCGTGCAAACTTCGGTGCTTAGCTACCGGTTCGCGGCCTTGCAACGTTCACCTAATTGAGGTACAACCGTGCCGTGACTCGAATCTCCCTTATCGATTAATTCCAGCCGCCGCGCCGCGGCGATTAACATTCATTTCTTTCCGCGCGGCAACAACTTCTTCCCGGGAAAGATCGACCGAGTTAACCCCTTTGGCCGACACTTTCTTCGCATCCGTTTTGCGGACTCGGTAATGTCTCGGTATACAGTGACGAGCAAAAGTATACATATAAACTGCTCGTGAAAATTAAGATAATAGGGTAACTGCACCAGTGAATAATAAACGGGCACCAGTAAATGAACGTTTTTGTATTTTTGTATTTTTTGCTTTTCCATCATTGTTCAATTACTAGAATGTAGTTAATAAAGACAAATAATAATAATTTCATTTTATTTGTGTTCATTTATTTTTGACAAATGAAATATAGGGAGCCATTTGGCATATATGAGATTCCTTTAATAGAAAATGGCGAAAATTACAGTTTGTCACGATTTTCGCCATTTTTAATCGTTCATAACTCGTAAACCATTTAATCAATCTCGATGAAATTTTCAGCATATACACGTAACTTTATAAGAATCTACAAAACTCATTTTTCAATAAAAAAAAAAGGTAAAATCTCAATTGCAAAATTAAATCTCGCGAACAAGTAAAAACTGAAAAAGGATACTATTGGTCAGATGTGAACAAAAGTGATCGAATATTCTGATCGACCACGCAGATACAATAATCCATTGCGAAAAAAGAGAAGGATACGGTACCTACCAATGGCGTAAGCACAAAGTTCGCAAAATATTTCGATCGGATAAACAGATACGATGTTCAATGCGAGAAGAAAATAAAAACAAAAGGAAACGCTGTCTGCACCGTTCGCAGGTTATTCGAATCGAACAGACTAGACATTGCGACCGTTAACGATCGAAGGCGCACTTTCGTTCAAATACGGACCACGTGCGCTTTCGCAAAACATATGGCGGGCGCGACAGTCCGCGACGACACGACAGTTGCGGCAGCCACGAATACGCTCGACTTTCCACGTTAATGGCGTGTCATTAGTTGCCGGCAAAGAACCGCCCTGCTTGAAATCGGCGCTATCGGGCCATACCGATATTTCTTACCCGATAAGTCCACGGGAAAAGGCAAAAAGTAAAAAAATCTCGGTTTAATTACTTCGGACCGATTCGATCGCGCGAACGAACTGGTGGCTATCCATGTAGTCGCGCCGCTAATTGCGATCGTTTTGCTCGCGGTCCGCTCGTGCACCGCTTTCTAAATCGGCTCGAGCCGATCGAAACGTCGCATCTCGCGGCTCACTGGCAAATTATGGATGCTTGTAGGCAGAACGATCGGGAAACCCGCGATCGATCGATCGATCCCTCGTCCAATCGGTTTGCGGACACAGAGATACCCGCTCGTAGTTTCACCGGCGAGTCAGAAATTGTGGTCGAAACAGTCTGACCGAGTTATTTGCAAGGTTTTCCGCAAAACCACAAATGATCTCCGTCATAACGCTTTCTATCATTCGTCTCCCTCCATCCGTCCGTGCCCTCTGTCTCTCGGTTTGCCTGTCTCTTGTACAGCTATCGGACAATTACTCCTATCGGCGATTTCGACGGGCAAAAAGTCATTGCCGAGTGAAAGTTCGGACCTGCGGACATTTCGTACGATCAGCAACGACCGCCACGAAAGAAGCCTCGCGATCGTCGTTGCCATTGAGTGTGTCTCTGGAATGAATCAACCGCCTCGGCAACCGCGATCTTTTATTTTTGTTCGACATATTATAACGCGTTGCTCCGGTGCGCACCGCACATCCGACGCGGCCGGAGGTGCCCGCTGGAATTAATTGTTCGGAACTACAGTTACGAGTGGAATCTGTGTCAGAAGGCGGCATAATTTTTAACGCTCTAATATGGATCCCGAAGCGACACTTATACGTGGGATCCTTGACCGATGGAACTTCCAGAAAAATCGGTTCGAACGGCTTGAGCTTTTTTGAGATTTTAGAAGGATTAATATACAGTTTCAATTGTATGTATTTAGTATAAAGCATTTTTAATCGGCATTACATTGTGAGAACACGCGGGCCTTCTAAACTGTGCCGGCGACGGCGACACGCTTCGATCCGTATTTCATTCTGTCCTTCTCTATGTTCGGCTCTCTATTGAAGTCTCATGTCCGGGCACGATAGTTGTCCGTGAAAAACACGGCTGTTGGACAAGAATCGAGCGTTTACTGTACTAGGAATTTATAAAAGGAGTTAATCAAAAATCAACATTGATCGAAATTGCGAAGAAAAAAGTAATGGTCGATGATTTTTAACTTTTTCATCTGCGCCTATAATAACAATTTAAAATGTTTTGTAGATCCGAGTTGTATGCATGCACAAAGTTTCATCAAAATAGATTAACTTGATTTGTATAACAAGGAAGTGTGAAAATGTTAATGTGTTAAAAAAAAATGTAGAGTACGAATTCCTCCTAACGGTTCAACATTAGGAACGAGTAACCTATTAATTTGTGTGGTCTTACTACCTCGTTATTTACTGTATTTAAGCCTCGGTAAAGAATTCGGTAATCGTGTATAAATGAATAAATTATTTCTATCACTGACCAGTTTATGAATGCAGTAGAACTGCATTTCACTGCATACAGTTCACTAGCTGTTTCCACCAGCTGCTCTAATTAGATTTGATATTAGAAACCGACGCGACGTCCGGAAAATTAAGATTGCCTATAAATTAAGCTTTTTTCACTAGTTTACCGTGTAATTAAAAAACACCGTGTATTAGATAAAACCACGCAGCAATGTACAGTGGCTCGCGAAAGGTATGTAACCTCTCGGCGCGTGTGAGTACGTGACACAACAAAATATGTTGACGCCACGATCGCCGCAAACGAAGAAATACGCGGGTCGTTATTTTCTTTGAGACGTTAATTAAAGCAATATTACGCACACGGAGAGCGGTGAATATTTGCCAACGGATCGAATGGCTTGCTTACTGGGAGCGATCCCCGAGACTATGTTATAAAATGAACGGGAACTAGAGTCTCCTTTTACGTCTAACGGCAGACGGATCTTAATTTAAGCACGACCAGCTCTGTTTTCTCTGAGGCCCTCTTATATGGAGAGGAAAGTTCCAGGCGTCAATTCGTTAATCCAACTTCTTCGGGCTAGAATGTGTATACGTAATCCGAACGAGTAGACATTCACGTACCCCGAAGAGGTTGCATAACAACGTGTGTTACGCGAAACGACGCGACGCGGCTGTGCTCGGTAATAATCGAGAGGAGGGAGCGTTAATACGCGATGCAATCGCGAGAATTCGATTGAACATCGAGTTCCAGGCCCGTTCTCAAGATCAACGACCTCGTTTCGTGACATAACTTCACCTTGCAGGCTCGCCTTATATGTATATCGATAATCATTAATCTACTAAACAGGCCTCGCTTCCCGATCATAAGCAGCTATCTAGTCAAATTAAATGTCAACGATCTCTAACTCTATATCCGATCTACGACTATAAATTAAAACGATCTTCAATCGATTAGCCTCGGAATTATTCAAACAATTAATTTCTTAGAAACCTATGCTTATTCTTTCTTCCAGATTTCCAATTCTTTGAACTAGAAGCAAATTATACAGAGCCAGATAGGCATTATTAAATCTATTATATACATTAAACATTATTGTATAATTACTGTCTTCCGGTCTTGTCATTAACCACAAATTGCCGTTGGCCAACTTTCATCAATTATATGTCAGACAATGGATGTGCTAGATTATATCGATTCCGAAGCTGGTGTTGCACGAAACATACAATGAGTAAAAATAACAAATATGCAAAAGAAAATGAATTCAATCTAGATTCGATTGAAGGATGCTGATCGCAATAAAAATCAAATTGGATGTATAATATACATATATATATATCAAAAATATAAATTGCAATCTCCATACTTATGAACAATATTTGTTAAGAATTTCCTTGCGACGGATTCAATTTACATGGCTCTTGCAGAAGCTGTTGGATCTTATTAGAACATCGCGAAGAGAGACATACAAATAAATAGAAAAGTCGGTTGACAGTTACGAAGCAAATCAGTGATCAGGATCACTTAATCGGGTAATCTTCTTAGCGTATCTTGTTGTACACCTTACCGTTCAGCATCGGGAGAGACCGCGAGCGCTAATGTTACGACGTCATTGACACGTAAAGATCGCAGGTGCCTGCGACTTTCTCGCAAAAGAGAACACGGCTGTTTACACTCGTGGATCATAAACAGTTAGCGTAGAGTAGAGGAAAGGTGTGAGTCGACCTTTGCCAGCGCTGATTACGACGAAAACATAGCCAGGCACTCCACTTCGGTAAATTCAGCGAACCGTGTGACTGTCGACCTCCTTTTCCGTTCCTTTAATTACCGAAGGCCTTTAACTCCGGCAGCAATAAGATAGCTCTATTTTTGTTGTTGTTGTTGTTGTCGAGCATAGCGAGAACAAAAGAGATCATGAGATTCTCCGCGGATCCATAATAGACCCAGCCCCTCGAGTCGCTTTCTACTCGTCGCGATTTTAGCCAACGCTCGCGGTTAGGCGAACGGGTGAGCGGCGGCTAACGATGCGTTATCATCGACAGATTGGCCCATCGCATCGATGAAATAACTGACGAGCTGCTGCCTGCCTCGTCCGTACGTGCAAACGACAATTCTATTCCGCTAATGTGAGTTGTGGCAACGTAACGAGCGAGCGAACATTTTTAAATGACCTTTCCCATGACACAAGTGCGCGTACCTTGCATCAACCTGCGGATAAATGATCGAAGCCTGTGTCGGTGTGTGCACTCTCACTCGCGTTCCAGGGCAAGAGACAGGATCGTGGCTATAGTCTCAAAAACAATTTCGGTCTCGTATCGACGATTATTACTGTTAGAAATCGAAAAACAATTTTCCTCAATCAAGTTGACAAACATGGTGACTTGGTTGGTTCAAAGTTTGAAATACCATGCAACGAAGCATTCGTTTAGTTGAAATATCACTGGTGTAAAGAATTTGGATTTGATTCGCATTCTTCTTAATTTTATAGAACTAATTTATTCCATTCACTTTCTGCTTTCTCTTCATTCTTTGATCTTGGGCGTAATTTATTACCCATCCTTACTGTTCCATTTAGACTGCATTCTTGCTCGCTGCTACCTCATTCTTGTTTACAATAATTATGCATATTTTCCACTTTCCTTTCTCAACATTCTTGCCCATTCTTCTCTCTTCCCACCCTTTCTTCCACTTACTCGACGCTGAAGCCCCTGGGTCTCTCTCGCTGCAATCTCTTATCATGAAACCTTCCAAATCTTCGCATTTTCGCATAAAAACACCTAACATTTTCTGAACTGAACAAACACATTAAACATGTGCAGGTTCACAACCGAGAAGGGAGAATACGTGTCCTATCATATTGCCCCGCTCGAGGTCTGCAATGTTTACGTTCTCCTTCGTAACATTTCCGAGGAACAGATACTGCGCATAATCTTCCGTGCAGATATTTACGTGTACAATATAATTTACTAAAATGTGCATTTTCTTCGGATATACGAAAACACAATGAAACGTAAGTACGTTCTATCTTTTTGTCTCGGACTGCATTTATAGCGGACAGGTTTCTTTCCTCTCTCTCTCCTGTAGCAGGGATTGTCCTCCATGTTGAATTTCTCGGAAGGGTTCGCGGGCGAGACCCGAACGAATAGAGCGATATGGATCGAAGAATTGACGACTTTATTGTGGTCGAGCTATAGAAACGGAAAAATTGTTGCGGCATTCGCTTGGGAATAGTTGATACGCTCGGTGGAAAAGGGACGCGTATAGAAAGGACGATGGGGCGCGGGGAGAGGGGCGCTCGCGCGAGCGTATTTTGCTTCACTTCCACGAGAGGTTGGCCGCGACGTAACCGGCAATCGCAATCCCTAATTATGCAACCTTCTTCTTCGTCTTCGTCCCTCATCCACTCTCGTATCTCCGCGATATTCTCTCGCCTCGCTCGCGGCAGCGTGAGGTTTCTCACGCACCTGAGTTTCCGAATGCCGAGCCCGACCGATTCACGGTGCCATGCCGCGCGGTATTTCCAACGTTTTGCGCGGTGTTTAGCGCCTCGTTGCTGCACCCGTCTGCAATCTAACTGCGAAGGACATTATTTCACAGCTTGTTAGATGCTTTCCATTCCGCCGTTTCTCATCCCCCGCGCCCGTACACGCACCGTCGGAAGAAACCAGGTGGCACCGGAAGTGCTTGATGCTGCGACTATGCGGGACATGAATCGTCGCTTATCCGTCACATCTTCTCATACACCTGTTTCAAAAATTGTCCTGTACGATTCTAAACTCTTGAACCGCTCTAGAGAACATGGACGATCGTTTTTTTTTTTTTTTTATTTAAGCATTTCAGATCTTAACTGAGATCTATTTCTGCTGCACTAAATAAGCTAAGTACAGTATAGTATACACATGTTCATACATACACAATCTACATTGAACCAAATTAAATACGTAGTTTACAATTTTTTAAGAAATCAAAAATGAGAAAACAAGCTTTAATGTTAGGTCGGGCGACTAATATTTCCAAACTTAAAGGTAATTGAAGCTTAATTTTACGCAGTTGATGGATTAACTTATCTCGTTGTGATTCCAAGAGACAACATTGCCAAACACAAATTTGGGGAGAAGTTTTGATTTTCTACGTGGCTACGAATGGCCTCTGGTTTGCTGACAAACAATATAAACATATATTTTGCGACTAAGAAACATACTCATAAATGCGTTGCATTTCAATCATTATTTTCAGAAAAAATATTTGAGATAAATCAAATATATTTTAGGACGAAATCCAAATATTTTCTATAAATTTCAAATACTATTTTAAAATTGACTGCATCAAATAAAATATTTTATTTTCTGTTGGAAATGTCTTTATGTGGGTTTGTTATTTAAGTAACTACACTTCATACTGTATATACTTTACTAGTATTATAAAGATGTTTATCCAAATAACGCCACAGTGTTTTTTCCGCGTGTGCTGCATTTAGTCTGTATATGTTAATAGTGAACACTGTACAAGGTTGCGATCTGTTCATGCCAACTGCTTCTACCGGACTGACGACGGTCCCGACTTTATGCCCTCGCCTGGGCCCTTCCGTCCTTGAGTTAAACCACCCCTTACGCCTTACACCTAAGATATACCCTTATACCTAAGACTCTATGGTATCGTTGTATTCCAACATTTTCTATGTTGTGCGGATAAAATGTTTGATTGATTATTTACTATTTTGTCCAGCTCTGTTATCATCTATTGAAGCTGAATGAAATTTAATCACTGTAAATAGTCAAAGAACTATTAATATTTATTCTGCTTAGAATAAGAAATCAGAGCAGAATAAAGCACATTCGCCCTACTTAAGCATTAAACGACCGGAAGCAGGCCTGAACCTCACGGTTAGCACGCACCGTGCAATAATAAAACTAACCTGACTCACGGATTAAGACGTTAGCCAATGATGTGACCCGCGGCCCTTCGATTTGTCTTCGGCAAAACAGTTTTCCGGCACTCATATACGAGTCGGCTTACGCGCGTGCAGAGAACGAGACGATAACGATCGCTGCCTCATGTCTCGAGTTTCCACGTCCCGATTGCCATTGAAACGCGTGCAAGGACGATGCGACGCGTTCTTCGGAATTTCCGTGCGCACACGTTCGCCTTTTTTCGATCGCGTTACGCATGGTGTTTAGTTTCCGATCGCCGCGCACGCGCAATGTGCACACGCAGGCTACTCTCTCTCGCGACCGTGTCATTGGCACAAAGGGAACAAGTTCAAGCAGGAGTGTTGTGTTTTCAAACGCAATCTTGACTTCTGGAGGTACAATGGGAAACAAAAGTACAAGAAATTCGAAATCCATCAATATATTGGCAATGAAAGACATTCATGAGTATATTTTGCATTTAAAAAATAGATTAATTTAGAAAGCTTTCGTTTCATGTTATATTTATTTTTTCATCAAATTGTCTTGATATTATACAACATTTTAAGTGACTTTTGCGAATAATTGTACCCTCTGATTTGAACTTCAAGATAATAAATTTGTGATATTCAATATATATATATATAATTACGCAATAAAAAGTTAAAAATTAATATTAAAATTAATTAAAAATACTTCAGAAAGCAATATTCATGGTTATTATTGAGATGACAACACGATAAATTTGACGTTTTGTAACAGTTTATAATTTTTTGCTCTGTAACTGTTTAGTGAATCTCAATAAATTTTGAACATAATTAATTACATAATTTTTACTATATATTAAAACAAACTGGAGTTTTTAGTTGCGTTTTGTCAAGGTTTAAATAGGGTTTGAAGTGGAATTTTATGAATTCTCCATAAGAAGACGTGTTAAAATGTACAAACTTTAAGTTGCTATAATTGTTTTAATTAAGTTGCTTATTTTGGTAAGAATTATATCTTGTCAAATTTTCAAAAATTTTGTTGCGTTTTTATATACCTCCAGAACATCCTTAAGTCGTGTGTATGCTTTTCCAGAATCGATAGAAAGGATCATACGCAACGGAAATTCTCTGAATAAAGTAAATTTCATAAACTTATTAGTAAAATAATTTCTTAGATAGTGTATGCTTCCAACTGAGACAATATTTTTCTAAAAAGTAACATATATATGTGAAATTTAACAATGGGCTTTAAATATCAATTTTGGAATAATTTATTATTTGACGAGCCACTATTATTTTGAATAATTTATACGCTGGTTTGTCAATATTCAAGCAACATTTGCCACGAAAAGATCATGTTTCATGGGAAAGTGACGCGGGAAGTTTTCACGCGGGAGGACGCCATGCGTAGATTGTTTCGCCATTTAGTTTGCAACATTTCGAATATTCGCGATATTTACTGCTTGTTTAAGTGGTCAACCATCGTTCAGACGTTGCGTTCGCGGATACAAATTACACCGGCAATGAATCAGTATTTATGGATGCTTTATTAAACGTTCCTTAAACGCTTTCCGAGAAAATCATTTTCCTCATCCGTTTGGAACGCACAGGTGAAACGAAAAACGTGCATATCTTTCCGTTGTTTTTTGCTGAACACGTTCTTGCGAACAAACGGTTCGACCTCGAGTAGGAAATTGTAAATAGAGTGGGGTGATTGAACTCTGTGAGAGCTACGAAAGTTAGTGAAACTCTCGATATTTGAATGCGTCCCAAAATGATCCATCAACAGGAAGTAAAGATGGCGATGCTTCCGGATAATTTCGTCGGCCTTTAAACGTGCCTTCCGGTTTACAGAACAAAAGACAATTTACTTTAATCCTTTTGCGTGGATATTGTTAACATTATTTACACGTATGTAGACTACGGATTTTTGAGTATGGAAAACTTTCAGTTTAGAAATGAAGTTATAGAATCTGAAATAAAATAAAATATTATTTACCGTATTAATGCAATTCATTTATAAGTAATACATATTGTTTCTAATATTAATGTGAACTTTAAGTAATTCACACATTTCTTCCATAAGAGTGATACGCGCGTTTACTTTACACAAGTGTTTTATGCACGGAAGAGAAAATCGGAACTTTGCTCTCAACAATATGCGACATTTCTAACATTCGTAGCAGAGTTTTTCTGCGCCTATTACGTCTCGCTCGCATTGTCGTTAAAAACCGGAGACAATGGTTCTGTTGCATAAGTCGTGACACGATTGTCGGAAAAATTTCGCGGCAGAAAAGTGTCGGAGAGCTAGCCTCGCAACAAGAATCCCAGAATTGTGCTAGCTGGAGCGTTCTGCCGTGAAAACTCTTGAGCGTTGCCGAGCAGGAAATTTTATTCGGAGAAAAAGAATTCACGGATTTTCGCTTGTTTAAGAATAAAAAATATTATTCGTACATACCCCGGCGAGGGGCCAAGAAGCACGCGCTGCCTCGGTTACCGAGCAGTGTAAAGTGTAAACATGCCGCGTCATCTGATACGTGTTTGAATATATCGGTGTGCACCACTACTAATTCAATTAAAAAACTTCTTTACTTTCACACGCGCTGTCCTTTTCTACATTCGGCACGGTCGGCGAAAAAAATAGAACTACACGATCTAAGAAACAGCACGGCCCCGGAGGGTTTTTCTTAGATCACGGCTTTATCGTATAATTGAAAGGAGTAATTTTCTAGCAGGTTCTAAATTAGAAAAGAAATAAAGCTCCGCAGTCTAGCGATGACTATGCCACCAAAAATAAAAATAAACGGTTGAATGCCACGACGATGATATAAATCGACGACGAATGGTGGGAGAAGCGAACCTGTCGTAAATCTCGTGTGCCATGCGTGTCCGAAGATCTAGTAGGTAGTGTAAACGAGAAAGTCGTCCTTGAAATGCTGTTTGCTTATGATAAGCCCGGATAAACTCGTTCGGTCGGAATCCGCGCGCAAATTCCAAGGGATATCCCGCGGATCCGTAGAAAACGACAGTTCTCGTAATCCGAATGCTGCGGGGATAGTCCTCGTCGCGACGCGCGACTCGACGATAGTTGCGTGTTTCACAGCGAAATGCATCCCGCTCTCGATAATCGTCTCGGCGTAAAATTCGAGACGTTTTTCCGGTAATCGAAGCTCGCCGCGCGCCGCGCAGCGCCGTGCAAACATAAAAGAGAAATTGCGCGTGCCGCGCGCGACCTGTCTATGCAATTTGCGACAGTAAACTATATAAACTTTCACTCGGACTTTCATTGCCCCTGTCGAAAGAGCGCGGGCGCCCTGTTAGCTCGTCCGCGCTGCGAAGTTACACGCGCGACCGTATATACATTGTTATTCGCGACGGCAAAAGCGAGAGTTGTATCGTAATTATCCGCGAATAAAGTCTGCGGTATTGCTCGACTCCTTGCCCCGGACACGTGCGCGTTCACCGAACGAAGAAAACGGTTATAAAACCCGCTCGGGAACTGTTGTTGCCATTCCGAAACACTGCAACAGTCTCGTAAAGTTAATGAATAATTTGGACCGTTACTCGATATGGTATCGCCAAGTGTCTGCCGTAGAAAAACGCTGAACCGCCTCGGTCTTTCTGCGTTTGCAATAATAAATTCCACGGTGATTCCGACTGTTCTACGATGGAACGAAACAAACATGTTGAATAAAATTTTGTTTTATGCGGTATCGGTTTCGAGAATGGCATTTGCGATAGAGAAATGGTTTACAGGGATCCGTTGAGCTGTTTATGATTTCATGGAACGTCGACGAATATCATCGAGTATTCATGCTTATTTTATTTATTTTCATGTAGCTGGGGCATTGACGCTGACGTTCACCCTTTACTTTCTCTTTCTTATTTATTTATTAATTTTACTTTATTCGTAAAGTTTATTTTTATTTCCATTCTTTCATTTATCGACTCTTGAGATATACCAAGGCATTGTAATTGACTGGTTCCATTTTGAATATTGAACAAAGTAATACCCTCAGTGAACGAGTATTTTCATTACTAAACATGGGCCAGTGAAAAAAAACCCAATTAGAAATAAAAATATTGAAAGTATGCATTTATGAAAGACGATCGTGCCACGTTGAAAACAAATGTAAACAAACAACGACGGACGTCACGCATGGCGTCGCGTCGTCGTAGCGAAACTTTCGCAGAACGCACGAAAAAACGTAAACCAAGGGCGACGAGCGGAAAGGGAATACAAAGAGTCACCAGGCGTGTCTAGTCGTAGCTGGAGAGCACATCGATCAACACTAAACGTGCCAAGCATTAAAAGTATGTAGTAAATATTGCCATATAAAAATGGTAACACTAAAATTGAGATTTCCTGTAATTTTAAATATAATAGATTAATATACATAGATACTTGGACAAATTCCATTATTTTCCATAAATGGATTTGACAATGGTAGGTTTAGCGTTAACGCATTTTGTTAATATCATTCTTTTTTCGCATATCGTTGGGCTTACAATACATACTCCTAAAACACTTGCAACAGTGTTGATATCAACAAAAATTAAGCGGGACCGTTTGGATGGTGTACAGTATCTAACACATCCTCGCCATACGGTCCCGATGCATCGGTATGATTGCTATTCCTTGTAAGGGAAATTCAGTGCCGAATGTCGAAGGTAGAATGCTCGATCGAGTAACATGATGTCTCGAATCTCGCATACCGCGAGGACGGTCCTGCCCAGTCTTGTATAGGCGAGCATCAAGAGCGGTCGAGATAATCGCGCGGCAAGTTCTTAAAGGACGACGTATCTCTTCTACTAAGCCAATTTAAATACCTCTCCGCGGCGCGGTGACTTCTTTTCCTAGGCCGCCGCGCCGCGCCGCGCCGCGCCGCGCCGTGGCTGGAAGCTCCCGGGCCCGACCCGGCCCGATGCGGCGCGGCGCGGCGCTGCTGCCGGGACTGTATAATTATACGCGGGTTAATAATGACTTACGAACTGCAACAGGCCTTCCGTCCGTCCGTTTGTTTAGTGGCACCGATACGTATGCACGGCGAGGCCGGCCGGGCCGCGGCGACGTTATTGCATTAAATTGCATCTCGCTAATCTACCCGCTGCGCCGCGCAATGCACCGTCGTCCGTGGCCGCGGAGGATCTTTGCGAGCCACCGCGAGAGCCGGATTTTCTCACGTAACGAAACGGTAAACAGAGTCGTCGATCGTTGATAGTCACGTCGAACGAACTTTTCCACCTTTTTACTTTTCACCGGCGAAAGGAATTCTCGGCTCGGTTATTCGGATTCAGAGCCACGCGGAAGCTCGATTATTACAGAATTGTAATTACTGAAAACTAGTCGGGTACATGCGCTACTCGTGATTAGCTTGTTTAATCTTCTGGCTGAACTTCTATGGTCATTCCTTATTATTGGACTGCAGATTCCGTAACGTGTCTCTATGTGGTATGATTAGAGGCCATGATGAAGTTCGGGTCGAAGGTCATCGTCGATTACTTCCACGAATTTGAAAAATATTTCCCATCTGTTTTGTCAATATTTTTTACAGAATTCTCTTTTTTTTTCATTTTTTAATGGTATAATTCATATCATACCAGAAAAATGATTAGGTTAAATTACTTTCCCCTCGAAATAGAATAAGTTGCATTCGAAACGTTTTCCGAATAATAAACAATATATTCAGGGTATCTATAGATTGAAATATGTCATCTCGTATATCAAATGAACATCATTATTTAATGTTTATTACAAAGTCACAGGTGGGTTACTAGAAACTGTCGTTTAGTACTTGTCGTGATGATTTATTCATACGTTAACCATTAGTTGCGCAACTGTTAACTACTGTTAAGTGTTGCGAGTCTAAATGAATGACATTATACAAATTTTTTTTCCGTACTATAGCGATGATTACTTTCGTGGTGAAAATTGCATTGGAATTTAATAAATATGGATTTTCGAAATTTCACGTAAAAGAAAGTCTAGTGTTATTTGATTTCTAGTGAATAATGAACGTATATTTTTTCCTACGAAGAAAGTATTAATAGCACCCTAAGTTCTAACATTTTCGAAAATATTTTTGAAGCCCAGCATTTCGTTTTCAGCCTCGGGGAAGCAATTATCCGAGACATAAATAATTTTTCCCCAGGTACGCTCGAGTGGAAACGTGACGATAAACTCAGCGTCGGGTAACGAGATATGCAAATACGCATTGTGGCCGTTAACGAGTCGGCGAATCGTATGGCACGTGCTCAGTTATCGCGTAACTTCGTATAGTGCATCGCAAAAGCATTTTGAACCTGAGGCGTGTACTCCGAATATTTCATATTTTTTAAAACTGTAGTGGCTCTAAGAAGTATTTCAATACTAAATCTTTTGTTTGTCTTCAAATTGTATATTCTTATTGGCAAATGTATATATGTTATACTACCTTAGATAATAACAAATTAACTACAACGTTATCGAATATCGATATTGAACCAAGGGTTAAAATATAAAATTTTAGAGGAAAAATGTGTTGTCAATATACAGGGTGTCCCGGTATTGATGGTCCAACCGTGAAGGGGGTGATTCTACAAGAGAAAAAAGTCGAAAATATAGACTAAAATTTTTTCATCCGAAGCTTCGTTTTCGCGAAAATCGAGTTTGAAAATGTAGGAAAACGCATGTTATACAAATATGAATCGTCTGACGCGTCTGATCATGACCAACCAATTCTACTTCCTGCATATAAAACAAAGCCTCAAGCGACAGAAATTTATTGCGTATTTTCGACTTATTTTCTCATGTAGAATCACCCCCCTCCCCCCTCCCATGGTTGTACCATCAATACTGGGACACTCTGTATACTGTAAAGCAATAAAGGATAAAGTTTCATCCTGGCCTCTTACGTGCAGCTATTTCAGAGGAGCGTATAAGGGTTAATAGCTTTTTAAAAATTCATGAGTCACAGGAGTAAGGGTTTCCTGAGTAACTTTTTAATGCCGACTACAATTTCCATTGTGAATCAACGAGTCGCTTCCAGTAACATTTAAGAAGGTTGAACATCGACGATTCTATAAAAATTGAATATTTCGTGGACAAATACTTTTTGAGCCACTGCAATTTTGAACGTGGTCTAAGGTTCCTGAAATGTCCAGCGGTTTGGAGCTCGTAATGCCGAGTATGAATACCGGGAATCGCTGTAAGGAAGCGAGTTATTAAGAAAACCATCTCATTTTTTTCGTCGATGTCTGCAATTCCGTGCGCGCTCGCGTTTCACCATTACTATCGCTCTCGCGTTCGAGTTTTTCCTCGAAATCGGCGCAAGTAGGACACCGTGCCTCCTTTATTCTTCCTTCCCCAGGTGGAATCCGCCGTCGGATAGCGGATATTCGACGCGTGTAAACACGGGGAATTGCGTCTACCTTTTATATCCGGCATTTCTATGAAAAGAATATCCAGGGGGGAATATCTGGCACGGTGAAATCCCCATTCAGCGCATCCGTCAACTCGTGTTTCGTTCTGCGGCGGTTTAAAAGCATCACGAAAATCGTCTATCCGCTCGCATTGTCGGAGAAACCTACTGACTTTCTTGGAACTTCATTTGTCCATTTTATGGCACATTCTCGGTCAGAAAGATAACACACTTTTAAATATACGCAATATTTTTAAAAATCATTTAGAAATAATAATATTCCTTGCGTACCCATCGACATATGGTTTTCATGAACTGACGTTAATAGTTCTTAAACTGGGAAGAACGAAACTAAAAGGAAGAATGAATATTTTTTAACTCGAGCATTTGAGTACACATATAATTTTTTAATTTTTCTAGAATGTTCGAACGAAAACCGAGACCGAGTAAAAACTGTGCAAGCAGAATCCTACCGGAAGCATCTGTAAAAGTGGAAAGTCGGCTGATCGACGCAGACTTGCTCAGCGCCGCGGTTTTCTAGCAATGGCTTTTCCATAACGAGGAAAAAGACCGAATAATATGGTCAACATTCGCTCGATCGTAAATCGAGGCTACCTATGTCTCTCGTTTCCAGTCGCTCGCTCCAGAGACCCGGAAGATCCACATCGTTGCAGAAAACCACGAGAGAAGACTCGACTCGTTTTACAACCGCCAGGTAATATCGGCGGAAGTAGCTCTTTAAAACAATTTCAGTCGCTCGTTGTTTAGATTTTACGCACGGGTGCGTGAAAGCCGTAATTTTCCACAAAATCCAAGCAATTCGAACAAATCAAAACCCTGAACATTAAAAACTTTCATAAAACATTATATCTCTTACTTTTAGACTTTTAGAGAACGCTCGCGAGGTAAACAACGTGTTGTCCTTTATATGGCCGGCGTGACCTTTTGTAGGGCCGGGTTCAAAAATTTTGCGGGGCCTGAATATATATTCAAATCCTACACTTAAATTTTAATAAACATCAGGCGTTGCTATGCCCAGTTCCTATGCAAGTTCGTAGGAGCTGCTACTCGTCGACAGACTTCCAAAAATTGGGGAGTCTTATCTCTATTTGTTTAAGCAGTTTTTTAAACACATCCAAGTAATATTTGTTAGCATCCATAATTCGTTTTCAAGGGGCGAAGAAATTCAATGAAAGTACAAAATCTGTAATCGTGTATGACTTTTGCAAAAAACTATTGATACAGTTTAATTTCTCTAAAAAGTACGTTTCTCTGAAAGCGTCTGGATTTTTTTATCTAAAGTAGTTTCCAGGATATGAGGACTTTATGGAGTTACACTGAACTTCGATGATTTTTGTCACTCCTTTAAACTGAATCATTGCTACTAGAAAATGTCTTGCATCTGTTAATGGTATCATCGTTCGGTAAAAAGTTAATCAAAGGCGGTGTTTTTTAATTGGGTAATTTTCGTAGACCGCGGGGCCTCTCAAAACGCGGTGCCGGGTTCCGGCGAACGCGCTGAACCTGTCTTGCGCTGGCCCTGGTCCCTTACTCTAGTAAATAATTTCTAAACTACATATGTCGATTACGTAAGCTTTATGTTTCGGTCAGTTTTTGTTATACTTTTGTCTAGAGATACCCATTTCACGTGTATTAAAAATACACGTGTACACGTGTAATTAATATATCCGTGTAGAAGTCCGGATCCTATTTAATACACGGATACACGTGTACTGAAATACACGTGTTCACGTGTATCAAAATATACGGATAATACATGTATAACCGAGAACTTGAATATACGGGTACACGTGTATTATCCGTGTATTTTGATACACGTGTGAAAGAAAATGTATATCTTTTTAACAAAGTTACAGTGAATTAAAGTTTTTATATTAAAGGTAAACAAATTTACATATTACACAACCGAATGTATTATTATTATTAATAAAATTAATATTGGTACCCGTGTATTATCCATGTAGCTTGATACACGTGTACCCGTGTATTATCTGTGTGTTTCGATATGCGTGTACACGTTTACTTCAGTACCCGTGTATCCGTGTACAAAAATGTACACGGATTAAAATACGGATAGATATTAGTACACGTGAACACGTGAATACGTGTATCCTCAATACACTTTGTTCAGTTCCATTCCAAAATTCAGTACCATTTTCGATCTTGTAAATTCGTAAAAATTTATTAGAATCGTCTATCGGTTGGTGAAACGTGGTACATAATTGGTTTTGGGCAGTGTTGTCGAAAGCAACAAAACGCACGTGTCTAGTGGAGCAGTTCGGTCCATTCACCTATTTTTAAAGCTCTATTTCGTCATCGCATTGGGTTGCAGGAGGGTTAGAGCTTGTTCCGAGTTCGAGCACGCCGTGCAGAGAGCGCACGACACGTATCTCCACTTGCATACGAGAGCGCTTTCAGCGCACAATGGATGGTCCGTGGTTGGGTTTAACTCGGGGAAACGATATCGGTTGCGAGCATTTACCGTACGAACCCGGAAGATCGATCGAGAGGAAGTCGTTCGCAGGCATTAAAGCCCACTTGCCCCCCTTTTTTCATAAAGGATTTTTCACCGGCTCCTCCCGCGGCCTCCTACCCCGGAGGCTACTCTATAGAAGTCACGACACTCGTTTTCGAGGAACTGATTAATCGTCGGCCTGGAGCTGAAACGTTTTCCAGACATACAGCGGAAATCGCTCCTTTCTAAAGCGTCGCACTCGCCCTCGCGGGCTCTTCTTATTAGTTTGAACCGTTTCGCTGGGGATGTGTGCATCGTCGTGCTCGCCGCCACATTCTCTTGATATTGCCGCGAATCTCGTGTGCACAGACGTTAATTAATTTTCATATTGCTTTCCGAGACACACATTCATTCCCGGGCGCATTCATACTTTTTTACTGGACAGGTAAAACCGAGTTGACATGTACTTATCCTTTGCCCAAATTACCATTTCCTCGTTTTCAAAATCCAGTACAAAAGAAAGTGTTTTCCATCCATTGGAAGAATATTTGTGTGGTAACTTACTGCCTTGAAATAATTGGGATTATCGTAATTTTATTGCAATTTTATTTGGGTGGCTCGTTTTGCGATGTCAATTACCTATAATAATATTGTATTAAAAAATTGATCATTCAAAATTCGTAATTTTTCAGAAGATATATTATTATCTATCGATATATTATTCTTGTTCTATCAAATCACTTCATGTAAATATAATGATGAATAAGTGAAAGAAAAACTCAAACATCCATTCGCATTGTTTTCATTAAAAAGTTCAAGTTCGTCACTCCAAAACTGAGTGCATTACTAAACATAAACATAACCTAACCCAGTCATATAAAATTACATAACGCTGTAGTACGCTGTAAATGTACTAGACGGGATTTAAAATAAAAGCTTGGTATGTAAAGGTGTAGCGTGTTAAATGTGCATTCTATATTTTAAATGAATTTCAGGTGCACTTTGTAGACACAGTTAAAACACAAATTACTTGTGAGGATACCGCACTCAAGATTACGAACCACCATTACGAAGAATATTCCGACTCGCCTTTATCGCAACCGGCGGATTTAAATTTATTTCTTCATTATGTAGCACGACTGATTTATGGACAGTTTTTTATCTTCGCGCAGACTTCTTCACATTCGATTTCTCCTCTTTGAAGATCTTCAGGTACCTTTTTGGGATTCTTCAACATTTCCAATCTACCTGGCAGTATGGGACTAGCTAGCTATCTCTCTCGATCTTACAATAAACGTTTGACAATATTATTTATGGGGCTGGCCGGTGTTTTTCAAACTTGAATTACCATTCATTCGACTTCGGAGAATCTTGCACGCTTATTCCATGGTATCGTTTAAAAGGATCAAGGTGATCCTCGTCGTAAACAAACTTACCAGATTCACTACACATATTCTATTATTATTCGCTCATCTTAATATTCGTATTTATTCTTATTTAAATTAAATCTCGTATTCTTATTCTCTAAAAGACATAGACAAAATATTCTGAATTTATCCTCACTCCTTTCAGAAATATAATAAATTAATAATATATAAAATTGATGTAAAAGTAAAATTTGACATACTGATTAAAATTGAAGACGTTCTACACAGGGTGTCCCAAAATTGTACTTCCTCGAAACGGTTGATTCCTGAGATCATTTCAAATAACTTCTTCCTTTGTGAAAATATATTCTTCCAACGAAAAACATGGGCCAATCGGAGCGAGGCTGCAGTAAAACGTGGCATTTAAACGTCCGTGTTTTTCGGTTAATAACTCCTTAACGAAGCCGCGGAGAACATTTTCGTAAAGGAAACAATCACTTCAAATGATCTCGGGAATCACCCCTTTCAACAAAATATAACATTTTTGGGACATGTAAAAACGTTTCATAAATAAATTACTGTTGTTTTCAAGAAAAGTGTGCCAACCAAGTAATTGTTATTCAAATGAAATGTAACTTTCGTATTGGATTCACAGGATCAATATCAAAGATTTGTAACTGTGACACATTGCGCGCTCGAGGAGCAGATACTTCTGAATATTCGTTTTGGTGGAATCGCCGAGAAAACAATTCCGGCCCATGCATATTGAATGCAGAGTTTCGCCTCCAATTACTCGGGAGAGCTCGGTATTCTTATTTTTCGCGGTGTATCCTTTCGGATTCATTCGCTATCGAGACGTTGTTGGCCTCGTCGATCCAATTACCCGGTGGCAGAGGAAACGCCTGTCCCGCGTCAGTCCGCGAAACGATGGAACGCTTCCGCGCTAAGCGCTCTTCGACGCGAATTAACATTCATCGATTCGAGTATCCTAGTGTTTCTGAGGCTGCACCGACGACAAAGGGAGGAGCGAGCGCCGGGATTATACGCCGAGGGCACGGTCATTATGCCCGAGACCGTGTATACGATACACGGCAATAACAGTGCATTAACCATACCGTCATGCATTGAGGAAGACAATAATGAGAGAGGCGAGCGAAACCCGGGGGAACGATGTTTCCTCGCAACGCGCGCGACGTACGAATTCGTGACGGCCTTAATTTCACCTTCGACTTCGTCTTCGTCTTTGTTTTTGCCTTCGTCTTCGTCGGCGATCAACGAGGCCTCGGTCGGCCCTTCTTTCTTTCTGGCGAAATTTCGTGGGCCTTTGCATCGGGGTATCGTCCCCGTCGCATCGTGAGCGAACAAAAATAACAAGGTGCAAAGGCTCTCGGCTCTATGGTGCACGGTTCGCCGCGCGTGGCCGTCATGACGGTGAACAATATGTTTCCGCCTGAAGGAGATTTTTCGTTTAAAAGTTGCTTTTAACTATGTATTCGAATTTTTAGATATCTAGTTTTTTTTAGAAATGAATTCAATTCATATATATATATTATATATAAATATAAATAATTTAAGGGATAAACTAAGGGATAAACATTAGAAAATTTCTTAATACAACATAATGTATATTACAGAATATAGCAAATATCGAGAACGTTAGTAACATTGAGGAGGAGAGAAGAGAAGATGTCTAGGGTATTCTAGGGTATTCTACAGGAGATCCTATCCCCTTAAGAAATCTTGATGATATAAATATTTAATAGATTGTGTTAAATATCTTGACATTTTATATGCTCTCCGGGATTGACAGTTAAAAATGTCGCGAAACTCCGTATATATTTTAATTCAGGGTAACAAACTGAGTTGAACCCTCTCTCTCGCGTCCCGCTAAGGCATAGTATAACAACCCCTACTCGACTTCATCGACCCATCGTCTCTCTTGGTCATATTTCTGCGTCCCCTTTTAGCAACCGTTATGTAGGCTGTGTGTATGCTACATGTGCACCGTCAGCTGAAACGTACAGGTCCTTAATGGGAAAACACAATAATTGGTGATGTAACGTATGTGTCACCTGGCGGAGAAGACACTCGGCCACCCCTGTCGCGACCAACGAGATATTTTTCCACGGTGGTATTACATTGTCAGATCGGAGCTCCGAGGGAAAGTTAATTTGCTGACGGTCCGAGTAGAGTGGTAACAATAGGTGATTGGTATACTGTTATGCAGGATGTTTAGGTTCCTCGAGAAAATCGGAGAGTCATCTGTTAGTCGCGGTTGCGGTAAGTAGAGGCGATGAGTGATGAGTAGTCGTATTCTACAATTCTTGGCGACGCGTGTATGTATTGTAGACGCTAACGTATCATTTGTAGTCAAATTACAGCACGCCTACGAAAGCGTCAGGACTATACAGCCGATCTTTATGCACAATAAAAATATTCTACCTGAACTGCAACAAACTGATTTTCTTTCTTGATATGTTTAATAGGTTGAAAATAATATATTTTTATTCCAAATTGGAGCCACTAATTTTTGTCATAAATGCAATGAAAAATCGTAGATGGTTCTGAAAATAACTTTTGGAAGAAGTACAATATTGCTATCCAGGTGTTCTAATGAGCTATCAAAAAGGGAAATTCTCGATCAAGTGTCCGAATTAATTATATCGACTTCGATTATATCGTAGGATCGTTTACGTTAAAATTGGAAACCCGACGGATGCCAGGCTAGACACAAACGTGAAATCAATGAGGTACACGCTTGACACAATTAATTACTGTCCCACCGTTTATCAGGAAAGGGTTAGATGTTACATGCACCAGTTCCGTCCAATAGATCTTCCGGGTTCCACGTAAGTAGCGAACGGCTCGATTCACCGGTATTCCATAACGACCGACTAGTAGAACAAGTTTCGATTCGGTACGAGACGCAAAACCGATATATCGCCACGCGTTCTCTCTCTCCCTCTCCCTCTCTCTCTCCCGGATAATCGAGACGATGCTGTTGAAAAAGTTTCCTGGATGCGAGCATCCTCTCTCGTTCATGTGTCTCGGCCATTCACGAGGCCGTCCATTTTGCGGACAATTAAAACAAAAATTGCTGCGAGAACACTCGTCGCGAAGTTACCCCATTATGATAATTACTAGGCGCAGTTAAAGTCTTTCCTTTTTTAACGAGCCTATAGATTATTGGAAGTTTAGAAACATTTTTACTTCGGTGATACAAATTAGTAGAGTTTTCAAAAATTATATATTCATTTGCAGAAATGGCTGTCCTAGTTTAAGAATTTTGCTCAATTTTTTTTAGCAAATACTACTTAAATATCTCATAATAAGATGCGTATACTTTTTAAAGAAACAAAATTATTCGAAACATTGTCGAATTTCTCTTATTTTTCAACAATCTCTTATTGTTCAAAGCTATGCAACTTTAATGCACTATGGTGATTTTTGTGAATAGTAAATATTAATATAATTTCGATTATTTACTGAGAAATCTCATATCAAGATTTTCGAGGAGTAATAATTGTATTTAAATAATTTAGGGAAACGTAACAATTTAGTTTAAGAGAATTCTACTTAGCTGTTGAAACGAGTGAAAGAGGTCGTGCAAGTAGGTCTGAAAATTTACTTTGATAGAGCAGATCTAGTTCCTGTGTAATTAACTCGCTTCTACTTCGATTTCTTAGCTTTAATCAAGCCTGTACACTCTTGTAAGAATTATTAGGCTCGTTCTCGTGGCTGTTATTATGCTTAATAATATATTATGCGCTTTCATAGCAGTTCCACGGGATTCATTGAATCATTCATAAGTGATAAATATAATGATCTTTTTACAAGATTACCATAAGAAAAGTTCTTGAGAATTTCACTCCTACTCTCAATCGTTTTACATTACTGTTTTGCAATGGAAACTGCATCTCACCGGATAGTTACAGAACCTAGAGAAATTGTTCCGAATATGTGGTCGAAAATTAATAAACATACTTTCTTGAACCCATATCTTTTATTTTCAATGTTTGGCGCTGCTTCCAAAGCTTTCACAGCAGAGAGTTTGGCATTGGCCTAGCCAGAATCCGTCCGATATAGCCACGCTGTGATTGGTCCATGTTTTTCGCTAATAACTTCTTCATCGAAGAGCATTATCGCAAAGGGAAAAGTTATTTAAAATGCTCTCAAGAATCACCCCGTTCAAGGAACTACATTTTTGGGACACCCTGTATAGAAATTTTTCATACAGAAAATTCAAGTTTCAATAGAAATTGCCTCTAAAACTGAATAGACTTTCAAGCTCTGCCTAAAATCATGAACAAAATGCTACGAGGTAAGATTTCGGTAAAATCGATCCCGTCCGAGTGCTGTCCAGTTTGAAGCCGGTATCCGAGCGGTCCGTCCAGCGTGACACGGTTCAAGTTCGTGGGCCACTTCCGTTCGATCGATCTTCCGGGTTCCATGTGAGTAATAAATGCTCGACTTGCCGGTAACCGATATCGTGCAACGAGTAAAACTCGTTTCGGTGTGGCGTAAAAGGGGGCAGGCAGGCAAGCAAGCAAAGAGGCAGACAGGGGCAGGCACGGGCACAGGCACGGGCACAGGCACGGGCACGGGCAGTCAGGCAGGCACAAGCAGCAGGCAAGAGTCGGGCCAGGGGCAGGCGGACAGGGCAGTGGAAACACTCTCTTATGGATGGTCGTGTAACCCTATAGGAAACCTTCGACGAGTTTCACTTTGCAGCTCTCCGTTACCGGGCACGTCCCGTGGCTCCCTGTCACGGATACGGTGGAACGGAGGACTCTCTGCCAGCGCTAACCGTCTAGTCTGCACGCACCTATCGAGCGCATGGCGCATCCCGCTCTACTCACGGCGCAGCCTGCGCAGCCTGCGCAGCCTGCGCAGCAAGCGCAGCCGGTCGCATGGTCGCGTGTGAATGCACTCCTAACAACGCGAGCAACGCACCAAGCCGCGCCGGCCTAATACGACCAGTCGCGCGCGCGGCTATGGCCTTATTCTTTCTCGCAAAGTGTCACGCTTATCTTGGAGAAGTAGAGAGGACGACCGGTTGCCAAGCTATTCTCGTTCCCTTTTCGTTTTTTCTGCATCGACTGCTCCAGTTAGACAATGCTCTTCAACCGTCGATCAGACTTTGACGTTCAGTCTGCCACCAGAATTTATACTACAACTTATTCTCGAATTTACGTAAATTTTTACTTAGTTTGCCTTTAAGTCTGGGGTGTTATCGTGTACCTCCTTACTTCGTCGTTGAAATAGAAATATTTTATTTTCTGGATCAGATTGTTGAAATCGAAATATTTTATTTTCTGAATGAAATTGTTGAAATAGAAATATTTTATTTTGAGGTTCAGAGTGTTCAAATAAAATACTATTTTCTTCAAGCAAAATAAAATCTAAAATATTAAATAGTATTTGAAATATCTGTTTCGCCAAGTAATGCCCACCTCTACCACCAAACATATCCATGATTCAATGTTTTTCCATGAAGTGGAGAAAATTTCGGGGTGGGATCGTTCATAACTGCGTCGACCGTTTGTGGTTCTAAGGTATATTGTAATATAATCGTGTGTTGTATGATTTTCATTGTATGTGCTGTATAAGCCTTATATGGTTTAAAGCAATAAATAAATAAATAATAATAATAGTTGATAACGCCAAATTTGAACAGCGATCTCATCTCCGAAATGAAAATTCGCCAACTATTTCCATACTTCTCCCGTGTCTCATTTCGAATTCCTGTAGACCCCGGTTGTCCGAGGACCCATAAAGTACTCGAGATTTTCCAGCTCTACTAAAGATTAAAATTCCCGAACTAAATTTTTACTTTTCACTTAAATATTATTCTTTCGAGTGTTAATAATTTCTCAAGCATCATCCTCGTTAACATTTGGAATTAGTTCCCTTGATTATATTGCTTTTGAAAGTTCGCTAATTGTTCCATTAACAAGAAAAATCATATTTCTGAATTTCAACGAGTTCTACCTTCGGTCTACCTGTCGACGAAATTCCAAAGAGTCCGAAGCTTGAAATTTTTCTTTGACGCTATTTCCTTTCAAATGAAGCCTCGAAAGCGCTCATGCATGATTCATTAGCCGGAGGATCTCGGATGTAGGTCGACGCGGTACGGCCCAAGCCCCTTCGAAAATCCATTGTCATCGAAAGGTAACTGTCCCTCCGGATGCCCCCGGGACAGAACACACGCTTTTCCCCGATATATTGTTCCCCGTGCACGGACCACGCACGTTCGGAACAGTGTTTTTAGTTTCCCGTTTTTAGCCGTTTTCCACCGTCAGCTGTCCGCGTCCGTGGAATTCGACGTGACACACGATCGCCTCGCGACGATACGCGCGGAAGCGCGCGAAACGAACGTCGATAAATTCCTGGTAATCGCGTTTTCTAGAGAGAAACACTCGCACCGCCTAGCCTCGCCGTTCGCTGTTTTTCTTCTTTTCATTGCGCGAAATACCAGCGCCCGTTCGAACGCTCGTATCGGAGGCTCGATCACGGCCAAAGCTGCCTCTGTTAGCTCTGTAGCATCGCGCGAAGAAGACATAAAACAACGGGTCCGCGCGTGGATCGCATTCGAAATCACCGCCGAACCGATCCGCGGCGTGACGAATCGCCAATGTAGCTGCATAAAATCACTGATCAACGATTTTATTACTTCAACCAGGCAATAGGAAACTAGGCAATACGCCCCATTTTTCACTCGTACATTTATATGTAATTGTTAAATTTTTTTTGTCAAGTCGGTGTTCCTTACTTTTCAGAATTGTACAGGAATTATGAGACGAAAGAACTATTTTTCAATTATCATTTTTGTACAATAATTGAATTACTAGGTACAACATAGTAATTATATCTCCTCTAAATTCGCAATATTTTCACTCTGAATCTACCGTTCTCGATAGTCTACTGTTATTTATCTGCGTAAAACAATGTTGGGACATTTTAGTTGTATCCTATGAACAAAAATCATATTTTAGTCAAAATTAACCTCCCAGCTGCGTAGCTCGATTTTTAAAAAATTTTGAAAATATTTATCGACCACACTCAACATCAATTTCTTTATCGTTATCGTCAATATGTTTTAGCTTCCACGGAAATTTTAATTAATGTGATTCGTTGACGAATATACTCGTCATACAAAGTTAAGTGGTGGAGCAGGCGGCGTAACAAGTGATCCAGGATGGCCGGCCAGAGATTTTCGCGATCGCGAGCCAGGATCGTAATCGGATAGCAACGTACGCGTATCCTGGCAGATGAATTGATTCCGCGGTTCGCATTTGCACGACACGCGATGATGCAGCGTTCCCGTCGTGCCATTCTCCACTGGTTCAAACACGAACTTGCACTTCCAATAAAGTAGGGAGGGGTGAAAGATAAGGGAGTCGCAGCTATGCATGTTCCGTGCCTCTATATGTATAGAAAACCCCGTCCGAGGGAATTGAATTTTTTTGTTGGTGTTAGTGTCGCATAGTTCACCGATGACTCACACGGTGTATATGAGAAAGTAAGAGCTTAATTAATTATATCGCTCCCTACTCTCGAGAGATTCACTGCAACGAGTCTCGCGCACTTTTACTTGATTCTGTTAGATTAATGTGTAGTATAGTACCGCGAATATTTCAACAAGTTTCACGAGGTTTTGTAAAGGTTTTATTTGGACCTGAAGGTTCATGCAGGGAGGAAATTTTTACTTCATCCCAGTTCTCTAAATTAACATAGAAAAGAGACGAGGATAACACAGTAGTTTATATTAAACAAATATATTTTTATTAATTTGAAAACAATTTTTAGGATCATATTGAACCTCTGGAATGAATATTCTCGACTAGTAGTGACCTAGTAACTTTTCACTTAAAATTGTCATTATCTATACAGAATGTGTACATTAATCAAGCTTCTGAAACCTGTATCCGAGAACTAAACCGACTCAGCCTGTTTTTCACGAGATCATTATCATACATCAGGATTACTGGACTGTGGATTAGGTGAGTTTATAGACTTGACCAGCATATAAAACTGTAATTTCTACATAATTTAACATAATTTTTATAGAAACGAAGTATAATAATCTTTATATAATAGCGTTACATTTTCTCTGGTATGGGATCTAATAAAATCAAGACAATGTATCTAACATTAAGGTGGTAACCTGTTTTATCAACTTGATAAAATCGATTCTTTTTCTTACTTTAAACAATAATAGCACAGCTATAAGCATTACAGTACATATACATTTTCTCTCGTCCCTACGACGCTATTAGAGACGAAGAAACAACCACCAAGAAAATTTCAAGGGGCTGAAAGTGCAGAAATTAGCTCTGGTTCTCGGGCAGGAAACACAGCGCCATTTCTGTAGATCACAATAACATTAGCTAGGCGCACAGCGCTCAAATATTCCATCCAGGTTGGTTATATTCGTTGTTGGGTTCTCGTAGAGCAGCGTATTAACTCGAAACTGCAATAACCGTGTAATTGACTAGGTTCGCCGAAAGGAATTCACCAGGCACGAGACCAGAAGCAAAACAGTCGCCACGTGAACCGCTTGGACTAACTAAAATCTGGTTCTGGCCTCTAGATTGAACAACGCAACAACCCAGCAGTAGAACTAGATCCCGTTTCCCCCAAGAGGGGTAACGCGACTGGAATTAATGTCGAATGACTAAGCGGGCACAGGCCGGCCACCGGAACCAAGGAGCGCAAGCGTTTCGCGTTATCGATAAAATATTCCTCACGGTTGTCTCTGCGTGCAACCCTCCGCCATTTATTCCCAATGTCTCTCCTCCTCGTTATATAATCCACGGCCTTTTAGAGAAAGACAGAGAGAAACAGAGAGCTCGGGATTTTAGCGTGTTGCTCGAAGCGGTCGGAGAAGGCACGATTCGAGCCGAACGTTAGCAGGGCGTGTTCTCCTCTCGCTCGGATGTGTTCCCTCGCGAGTTTTAACGCTGCTCGCGCGATTCTTCTCTTTGTTCGGCCCCGCGACTTCCCTCTATCGCGTCATCGCATACGTTCCAGGGGATTTCTCGTTCGTTAGAGACCCAGGAGACTTTGCCACCATGTTTCCTTCAATTTCTCGTTCGTTAGAGATCCCGAAGACTTTGCCACCATGTTCCCTTTAATTTCTCGTTCGTTAGAGACCCCGAAGACTTTGCCACCATGTTCCCTTTAATTTCTCGTTCGTTAGAGACCTCGAAGACTTTGCCACCATGTTCCCTTTAATTTCTCGTTCGTTAGAGACCTCGAAGACTTTGCCACCATGTTCCCTTCAATTTCTCGTTCGTTAGAGACCCCGAAGATTTTGCCACCATGTTCCCTTTAATTTGTCGTTTATTAGAGACCCCGAAGACTTTGCCACCATGTTCCCTTTACTTTCTCGTTCGTTAGAGACCCCGAAGACTTTGTCACCATGTTCCTTTTAATTTCTCGTTTTCGAAATTGCCACAGCCTTTTCGGAATCCGGCGAATCTGCTTTCCCACGGTCTGGCGGATCGATAGCCGGAGCTCTCTTTCACGAAGTCGTCGAAACTTTTGTGTAAACTGTGAATAGATCCAATATGGCGAACTTCGTAGCACAATTTTTCCTATTTTTGTTTCGACGAATCCGCTTCAGGTTTTATTGCAACGGGTTTCGGACGGGCCGTAACTGTTCGTTGAAAAGACTCTTGAAAGTTTTAAGCACGGATTTGTCTGCGGCGCGGCGGAGAGCCTCCGCCGATGAAATTGATGAAGAGCAACAACTTCATAGCACAGTTTCGGGAACCTTCGAGGAATTGTCGATTTAGCGGATGAACTGGGTCGTTGGTCATTTCGTCGGAAATCGTAGGTCGGAAGTGTATGGCGCTGAGAGTCGTGTGAATGCAAATGAAAAATGCTATATTAATTTATAAATTCCAGCTTCGTTGATTTCTCGAAGAGATTTCCGATAGCAACTTCAATTTGCATTTTCGTGATCTTTCAGGCGTATTACTTTCGATTTATACCGATCGATTCTACCCCTAATTGAATAGTGTCTATGTTAGTTGGATCGGTTTGAGACATTTATAGTACGCACAGTCAGTTCGTAGTGTTTTCAATATTTAAGAGAAGATTATTTACTTCCTCGCTGTTCTTTCGTGATCACATAAAATCGCAAAGATCAATTTCGAGGTTGGATCTACGGAGCATTAAAAATAAGTATTCTATATTATTTACACTTAAAAAAAGAATTTAATTTAAATGCCACACCAAAGAATTTAATTTACTGAATAATTCCCTGTAAACGCATTTTATGGTTTAAAGTAACATAATTAGATTACAAGTTATGGCACAATCGAGTGAGACGGAAGAAGGTACTAACGCTAATATTCTGTGTCTAATGAGGCCATTTCATAAGATAACAAGTTCCTCTAAATTTCCTGTTCTCGTAATCGTGTCCATGTAAAGCATGTTTTTGTAGGTACTTGCTTCAAAATAAACGAAATTCACTGTAACGACGAAAGGAAGCAATTCATCCAGCAGCTCCCAGGTATCGTGTAGTAATTTACGAAGTACTAATTTTTGCTTTTATAATCGTCGAATGGCAATTGCAGCGATCATTATACAATGAAAGATACAATTTCACTGAAACCATAGACAAAGGGAACAGAATTTCATCACTTCGCAAAAACTTCATCGAACAAGCCTACAAGAATGTAAACTTCCATAAAGTCCCGCAGCCAATAACTAATTCCCCGCTAAGACGACAGCCATAATACAACTTAATCATCTCACGTTTATTTCCACGCAAACAAAATCATTAAAGAAACGAGTTTCAGTTCAGTTCTTGCGGGTTCGATCTTCACGAACGTTTGCGATAGTTCGATACAAATACACCGGTGTTCTCTCGCAAAGTTACGCGTAACACGACACATAACTTTCATAACGGGGTGGGAGGGGGAACGTAGAAAAAAATAGTGAGAATTTGTGGTGAAAAAAAAAAAAGGTAAACTGCAATGAAATGTGGCATGGTCGTTGGGAAAGAAGCCCGATAACCTAAGACATACGGGTTCCAGCGTGTTTCTTCGTAATGATTTTTCATGGCCTTCGATAAATCGAGTGCGTCATTCTGATATTCAAATGAGCCAGGGACACCGACCGCGAAGATAGGCACGAAGAGTCAGCGCAGGGGGAGAGAGAGAGAGAGAGAGAGGAGGAGCAGGGGGGAGAAAGAGAGAGAGAGAGAGAGAGAGAGAGAGAGAGAGAGGGAGGGAGGAGAAATAGAGAATGACTGCACTCAGGTCCTTTCGTTACGGAGCGGAGCCGCGGTCAATGGCTGCGGTATCCGCAGGTTCAAGGAAAGCGGGCTGGTCCGATTCGACACCGTGTCGTTCTGGGGGAGCTGAACAGGTGACGCGCTCGTGAAAATGCAGGTTAATAGAATACCGTCTAGAAAAGTCTCGGTATTACCGGCATGCGTCCTCCTATACTGAAATCTTCCACAACGTTCGAAAACGTTCTTGCCACTCGGCCGCCTATCGACTATCCTGCAGAGATATTATACCCATTATACTCCGTCAGACCCAATTCTTTTCGAACGCGGTAGATATGTTCCTCAAAAAGTAATGAAAAGTTAATTTTATCAATTTTATTCCAACATAAAATTTCTGATTCTCGAGAAATTGACGATATTTGAACTTGTCGTCGTTTCGTAAAAAACAATCGTATAGCAATAAACTTGGACTCATTTCAAAGCTTCAAGATTCTACCTTCGCACGCCGTTATTCATTTTTCTCCAAGATAATTGTACATGATATAGCACATGAGAAACTGAAGACCCATTTTCCTCAAAAATACTGTACATTGAAATCTCTGTAAAAACATTAGAAAAAGCTTTTTGCGAATGAACTTTCTACAGATTTGAAGATTGAAGCCTCCCCTTTTCAACGACATCTTAAAAATTGATATACGATTTTTTTTCACTGTTTTATGGAACAAAAATGAGAACCGAGTTCGGTGTTGTAAAGCCCTCGTACCTTGTGTCACGTCTTGCAAAATTGTCTTGGGCAAAAATCAATAATGACTAGTAAAAGTATAAGTCTGAAGCTTTAAAATGAGACTAGGATTATTACTGTACGATTTGTCTTAACAAAATGATCGATTTTGGATACATACTGCATCTACATACGTTTCATTTTTTCTTGGATCATATTATTTATTGAATAAACGTATGAATAAGAATCTTAAATTTATCTTGGAATTTTAATTAAAAAATGCTACGAAGTTTCTTTCAACCCAATATATACTCAAAGAAATTGAATAATTCCTCAAGGATCTTTACAATCTCAACAATCGTGAATTAAAAATGTCAGAACCCGTCATTTTGGCGAACCCCGTAAACCTAGTGTTAAATATATAATTATTCCAAAAGACGGATCAATACCTCGAAGCAAGCACTCGAGCAGAGTGGGTAACAAACTTGAAGCTGTAAAAAGTGATGGCAGGTACTAATTTCCTTCTTGAAAGGTAAAATTTGCGATCGAAAACGCACGAAAGGCGGTGTCAACAGCCGATCAGTTTCCGTTCAGTCACATCGAGAGAGCAAAGTGCTTCGAAATTTGGGCGTCGCGGCGGTGCAGATGGAAACGCCTGGCGCACGATGTGTTCCGAGCGGTCAAGGATGCCTGGCCGGTCTTCGAAACGAGGACGATAACCGCGGGACATGAAATCGTACTCTAGAAGCGAATTGTTTCGTAGCAGCCGGGGCGGCGTCTATTGCCGCAACGAATCTCATTGTTGCCGGGCTCTTTCATAAGCGTGTAAACGTGTTCGGAGCGCAATTTGCACCGGAGTAGCCTTATCGATCACACGCAACGAGTCGGTAATTCTCCCGTCCTCCGCGGACCCGAAGATTCGATCAATTTCACCCGTCCCCGGGACACCGTCTGCTGCCTCGACAAAGAAGAGAAGATAATTCCATTTCGAAGCCATTTATCGCTGCTGAAATATTTCAACAAAGTGGCCAGACGTGTTTGATCATTTTTCTTTGTTTTTTTTTAAGCGAGTTGCACGCGGCCGGGAGAGCCACGGAGCCGGTCGATTGCACGGAAGCAATTTTGAAAGCCCGTGAAATCGATTCGAGGCACAGGAAGTGGCCGCCGGGTTTCTTTGCCGGCGCAGCGCGGTGCGGCGCGGCGCGGCGCGGTGCGGTGCGGTGCGGTGCGGTACGGTGCGGCTCGGCGCGGCGTTCCGTGAACAAACATTCGACAAAAACCAAACACGGTTAGGCGCGTATCTGCCGATCGGGCACGGTGCACAAGCCCTTGGGAGAGCCACCGCGACATCGACGTCCCTCGCAACGATATACGAACCCCGAGGTGGTCCGCTGCATAGCAACAAACCGGCCGATCGATCGGCACCCGCGAGCGTTTTCGGGCAGATTTTCGGGAGAGTAGATACGTCGGGGCCGAGAGAGAAGAGACGCAGAGAAAACAGCGCTCGTGGCACGAGGCGTGGAAATCCGTGGAGGGACGGTCGAAGAAGGGTGGGTGGGCCAGGGGGTAACAGTTTACGGGGGTAGAATAGTATCGATCTTAAAAGCGTTTGTTCCCATACCGGTGCATGAAGGCGGCAGTCGACATGTTATTATCCATGGGGTGGTTCCATAAATCGCAGCGCTTCTGTGGCAGCACGGCTTTTTAACACTCGCCCGTTTTCCCGCCGTGATCCTCGAACCGCTCTAACCCGTTTTCCAACCCTTTTCCACGCGGAAAACGCACAAACAAGGCCGCGCGAACGATCCACCTCGCACGTAGGGAGGAGAGTAGACCCTCCTTTCGACTTTGCTCCACCAGATCTACCAGCACCCGTGCGAACCTTTCGAGCGACGATGCCCGACGAGCGTGTATCACCCGACCCGTGCCGTGGGAGGAATACCCGCGGAGAACCCGTCCGTGGATGCCGACAACCGTTCGCCAACACCTGCACAACTTGGCAGGTTGAAACCGACGGCTGAACTGAAGTCAGAATGCGCATTCGTCGGTTTCCATGGTAGTGGCCCGATGATGATGGTGGTGGAGTCGCCCGGTGGTGGTGGCGGCGCGGCGGCGGCGGCGGCGGCAGCGGCGGGTACGTGGTAGTGGTGACGGTGCAAGGAGAGAGACTCTCGCTGTTGCCGGTGCCAGTGCCAGTGGTAGAGCTGGTGGTGGTGGTGGTGCACTGGAGGAGCTCCAGTAGCTACGAGCCATGGTGGGGATTGACAGAACAGACGGTCTACCCGGCTTTGGCGCGTTTACAACCAGGTGCTGCCTGGGTACCTAAGGTTCCATTCACATGGCCCCGGTCGATGAGCTCTTCGAGATCGATCACCACCGTACGACCTGTAACTCCGTGTCTCCCGTTCGGATTTTTCGAAATTTTTCTTACGGGAATCCCCGCGAACTTTCTCGCCCCATGCGGATTGATTGTGCAGCTTGGGCGTGGCTGGATTTTCGAGCGGTGGTAGGGAGGGGTTATCGGGTGTTTAGGTTTTCTACGTTTTTAAACAGTTTTATTCGATCTTGTTGACAATGATCGTTGTAAAATTTTACTGTCCCGGATAATTAGAAATTTATTTAGATTTTAGGAATGAAATGTGCGCTGCAACTATGAAGCATGAGGAACAATTTGTTGGTAAAAATATGAAAGATCTATTGAACAATCCTCAATCACTCAGAAATTACAAAATTTTCATGTTTTTATTATAATACTTTGTGCTATACCTACTCGCTTCTCTCATGAATGCATAAAATCCGCAGTCTAGACATTAGTTATCAAGTTATTGTATAAATGGAACAGTATATCCAATTGACATTTGCGCCTTTTAAACTTCGAAACCATCGATGATTGAATTGAAATTCTCTTTCACACAGATTGAATCTGTCTACTCGTGCAATTAATCTTTCACAATATGCCCTGGAATTTAAAAGCACATCACTGACCTGCGGGCAATAAAAAAATCTGCTGGACAGGGAATACTGATCAAATTAACAAATGCATCGAGCGATTCCAAATTTATTCTTTTCGAACGCCAATATCATATTTTCTCTATCCGTAACTCCGAAATGATTCATTCGAATACTATATTCATTTGATATTTTAGGTGTGAAATATCGATCGTAACTGTATAACAATTGAAACGAAATGATTTCGGCGCTGGGTTCGATCGGAAAATACACTGAGAAAATTATATCGATTTGCGTTTCGATCTACATCGAGATCATCCTCAGAATCGAGTGAATGCGTTTGCGGAAAAAACAAGTTTATGAGTGAAAAACGAAATTTGATATTGAAAATTGATTTTCATTCGAGTCCTACGACATTATTAAGATTTATAACCGTGATGCACTTCATCGCGACGATTCGCGCGATTTTTTTCCTTTCACCTTTTTTTTCTCTCTTTCATCGTCGCTTCTTGTTTTGGCGACGAGACGCTCGCTCGCGCGAGCGCGCTGAACTTTAATAACTTTCTTGTAGGCGTCGGACGCGGTTACAGCATCGCGATACAGCGAAACCACGCAAATATGTTTTCCTCCCGGCGTGTCTGCCGTCTATCATGTAATCAGTTATAAAACGATCCGCCCTTTTCCTCTGGCTTTTCACCTGTGCGGTAACCTGGTCGAGCGTGAGCCAACACTTCGCGCACCGTGCCGATACGCTCGTCAAATCGGTAAACGAATCTCGGCGCAGGTTGCTCCCATCCAAAATATTTCCTTCGACCGTGTTTGTTCTCGGCTCGAATCGCGTAGATGAATCGTGGCTAGATAAATCTTTCCACCCATGGCTCGATCCTTAATTGAAAACGAGATTGCGAGCTCTCCTACCAATGATTTATTTCTCTTCGAATCTCGTCCGAGCTGGAGTTCCGAAGATTCCTTTGAGTTTTTATTCGTCAATTTTCATAAACTGTTTTTAGATCTACTCCTTTGAGATCAACTATCCTGGGATCTTATCTTGAGACTCTACTTTATTGATCTTCCTGTTGGAGTTAATACAAATACTGAATTGCATTCGTAATTCTGGGTCAAAATGGACCCAAGTCCCGCAATTCGAGAGTTAACGCATTGTGAACGATCATTTAGAATATATATGGTCTCCACTTACACATTAATTCACGAAAGTGACAAAGGTACAACATTTCAAGAATGTGACTCACTATTAGCTACATGTGCGTATCACATCTTTATTATCATAATCACACACAACTTTAACTCGTTCTTCTCCAAGAAGCGTTTTAGAAACTGGTTTCCATGATTCCTGAGTAATGGCTTTTTTTCTATCAAATTTTACATATGCGGATACAAGATAGGTTTTGTTATCCTTTGTGGAAGTTGAAATTTGCATGATGGATTCTGTTTTTGTTTCACTCTAGAACAGAAGAGAACCGTGTAAAATGATATACCACGGGAAACACATATCATAATTTTTTGTCTAAAAAGTCTCTTAGAAATATTGCCTACACAGGAGAATAGCCCTTTAGAGTTAAATCGTTTACAAATTATACGAAGATTGTTAAAATAACGATTGAAAATAATACAAAAATAATAAATTGAACTTTCATCATTTTCCTATGTATGTAATAGACGGGACATCATTTTACAAGTGAATGATGAACCCAGTAAAAAGTTTTGTATATAAAACAAAATGACAAATGATTACTTGCGAGGGCAACGAATTTATTTCTACACCTAATAGATTGCCACCTAATACAGATAACCTACATAAAACTAATCGAACATAAATTAGTATCAATATAATTATTAGAGTGCTATCAAGTATAAACACTATTGTCTAAATAAGCGATAGCAGAAAATCGGAAACGGTAAACTAGAAAACTCGTTAATCCGTCCCGGTGAACAAGTGAATCACAATTTCCTCAGAAGCTACAGCTTCAGATCATCCCGATAACAGTCGAAGCTCGGGTTCTCAATGCTCTCCAATTTCCTCTCTCCAACTTCTCCGCTGTCTCCTTCGCGTAACAGCTTGTTCACTTAAAAATGCAAGCTCAGCCTCGAACGGTATCATTTTCTCAATCTTCTACTTCTCCATCCTTGCGTATAAATAATTCCGCCGTTGCTAGGCTGCTCTTTGTCCGAATTCCAGTTGACGTAACAAGGATCCGAATGAAAAGATGGAGCCTGTGTCTTCAAAGAACCCCGCTGCACTCGGCCCCGCGTAATCCCAGATTTTTCCGTGCGATGACATATGTCCTCCGGATTCATTCATCAAGCGAATCGCCCTTCGTGGCTCCGGTAAGAAGGCAAAGATCGACAGAAGGAGAGAGAGAGAGTGAGAGAGAGAGAGAGAGAGAGAGAGAGAGAGAGGAATTGAGAGAGGTCACAGAGACGGTTTCCTCCGAGCGACCCAGCCCCCTCGTTATTACTTCCTTTTCCATTTAATCCCGTCATCTCCGTTGTTCCTCGGCTCTTTGCTTTTCCCGGTCAGTCTCTGGCTCTTGTGGAGCCTCCAGACGAGCTCTGCCCCACTTTCCGCCCCGCGAGACGAACGTTCCATCGAACGGGAACGGGAACGCACCACCGGACGATGCACATAGTGGTATTTGTGCTAAAAACCCGGCCAAAAATCGAAATTGTAAATATTTACATATAGAGCTGTGGTTGCGTCCCCAAATAGATAGACAAACATGCCGTCACGTGGTGGACTCCCTATCTGTGGTAACCCAACCAGTCACAGGTGCCAGTACTGTTCGTGCCACACAAGAAGTCAGTTGCGACGCCGTAGTGGGGATGGGTGGAGCGAGCGAGAGAGTCTCCTTCCCCCTCAGGCATCGCAAGTGACTTCTTGTGAGGCACGAACAGTACATAGAACCTAGCACTTGTTCTATACGCAGGTCTTTTTTCGCAGTATTCCGTTCGAAAGCATCTTTTTGTTGTGATAATTTTTATGTTGGAAGTGATATTTGTGGCGAAACTTATGGATATTGTTGCACAAGGTGTGTACATTATATTAATCATATTTTTACCAATGTTAAAATCTTTTTATACGTGTCTTTACCGATCTACAAGCCTAAAAGCTCTGACTAAAAGCTCTTTGATTTTCATTACTTTTCTTGCACATATTAGTGTTTTTAAACATATACAACTCATCGCAACAGCATAAAAGTTACGTGTTGTTAAACTTCAGGATATCTAGAATTACTGGTGCCTTAAAAAAGAAAATAACTTTCTACTTCACTCCAGTTTATTGCCATTCAGATAGAAGATTTTTATTTTGCATGAAGATTCAGTTGTAATAAATGTGTAACCACCAGGATGTCTGTTAACGTTAAGTAACTCCTCATGTCGTTTATTTATATACGCAATTCGATAGAAATCTTAACCCCTTGCACTATAATACCGAGTTGGACTCGTGATGAAGATTTCGAAGAGAGTCTACTAAATATTCATTCCTTCAAACTTTAAATTGAAACAAAATTATATTTTGTTGTTGTTGAAACCATTGGAAACTGCATACGTATAAATTACATACAAACTTCCTTTTTTTCGAAGAAATTAGAAACGACAAGTAAGTTCTAATCACTGCAACCGTAAAATAAGTGGTAGTCCAAGGGGTTAAATATTAAAAAATTTATTTTGGACACATTTTGGGGATCCGTGACCACCGGATAACAGGCTCGAATGCATTTTTGCAGATTGACCCCATCGAACGGAATCGTCATCGTTGTGTTCCGCGCTTTTTCACCGGCAAGTAACGGCTTCACGCAAATATTTGGCAAGACTGCCGCTTTCGCAAAAACATTTTGTCCGGAATACGCTCGATTAATTGATACGCCGAGCCGACCGTAGCCGAAAACTGGTCACAGCGAATTAAATCTGGCCGTTTGCTCCGGGACTCGACTCTCCCTTCATCCGGTCGATTAACTCATTGATTTGCTTGTAATGTTTGCACTTTGTCGGGAAACTATGGTGTTTAACTTGTATACTTCGTTCGAGTTAATATATGGTAAGATCAAGTATAGTTTCCTGTTTGTTCTACGACGTGGGTCTTTGTCTGTCTGTAGAATTACTAGTTATTAAATTTATTCACTTCGGAGCTTCGCAAGAAAAATAAATAGCATAGGGCTAATAAAATTTTCACAGCTTAATCGCACGATTTAACCGATTTAATAAAATTATATACATATAGATTACAGTACATTAATTATTTTTTCTTTTTTAAAAAGCATTTCAGATCTCAACTGAGATCTATTTCTGCTGCACTAAGTAAGATAAAGTACAGTATACACATATTCATACATACACAACCTACATTAAATCAAATTAGATACGTAGCTTACAGTTTTTTAAGAAATTAAAAATGAGAAAACAAGCTTTAATGTTAGGTCGAGCGACTAATATTTCCAAACTACAGTACATTAAGAGAAAGTTTATTGTAATTTTTGCAAATATTCTAAAAGTAGGCTACATGTCACTCGAGTATCTTTGTTTTTTAATTAAATGCTTGTAGTTTGTAATTTTTTAGTGATCCCAGATATATTTCAATATTATGTCGTATTAGCCTTGTTTTTCAAACATGTAACTTTGATGAAACAACCGCGATACCCGCATGTTAGCTGCTGGTGGTACTCGTGGCGTCCAGTGCATACACCCCTGTGTACAATTCAAATCAATTTGGCTCTCCACAATCCGCTTTTAGCCATTCTACGCTACGAAAGTTTGCAAATAAATTTTACACGCGTCATCTATAGGTGTTGCTCTACATCCATAAAGTGATACATTTGCCTAACTATTTAACTTACGACTCGGTGTTAGAGGTGAAGTAAAAATTTCATACATAGTTTTGCCATATGAACATCATTTGATTTTTTTCGTCTTTTTCAGTTTAAAAAAAAAACTATAGCAGATATCAGAAATATTTTGGTACGGGAGAGAACTATAGATGTGCTGACTATACCATTCAAATTTGAGCGAAATCCGTTGAGTAGTTTTTGAGATATCATGGTCGCCAATATGAAAAATATAGTTTTGAGAAAAACGCGTTTAAAGATTCAAGTACGATTTACGCAAAGAAAATGTAAACTCAACATTAGTCTGCTATGTGTTGAGAAATTATCTGGGCTCGATGCTCCGAAGTGCACGTTGTTTCGAATACACTTTTTTCCAGCACAAATTAATGTCCAGCAGATTGATATTTCACTGGTTAATATTTTAATCGAAAAGAGGCAAACAATCTCTTATAACAGTCGAACGACTTCGAATATCGAAATATCCTTTTACCTGCATATTCTAGGAATGTTATAGAAGCAATTTGTGCAAAAAAAAAATTTTTCTATTTATTGGATCTGCCACATGGGATTGACCCCCTTAAACAAAGATCGAAACGTCGGAATTACTTTGTTAATTTGCAAAATTGCTTTGTAAATTTAGTAATAAAGAGGAACAAATGACAATTCTGAATTCAGAAATCGTATTCGAACACGAAGAGACACGTTGGGCGGAATCGAGAGGGCGAAGACACACCGAGGCGACCGAATTGGAACGAGAATCTGTAATTCTCCGAGTCGTTTTAAAAGACATAATTGCTTCTGTTTAACCCACCTGATCTCCGCCCATCGGCGCATTATTCCGGGCGTAAAATGTCGGTGCGACGTGTATTGCAAAGCGGCGCGTACACCGGAGCGTCTCTCGTCGCCAACAATGGCTACATGATGCAAACGCGGCGACGATATTAGCGTTGCATAATAGTTCGGTCTCAGGGCAATTGCATTGGCCTACTCGTGGTAGGCTCCCGAGTTCGAGTACAATTTAATTTGCGAGCGGAGCGCCTCGGCTGACAGCCCCGGGTCCAAAGTGCTCGGTGTTCCCTCGGTTTCACCTGGACGACTCCCCCAAGTTCCGGCCTATTCGGATTTAATGCTCGAGACGAAATCAATACGTAGATATCTCCTCTGCTCTCGGTATTTCCCTACGCCGCCAGTCGCTGTATCCCTGTGCTTCGCATTTCCGTTTCTCTCTCTCCACCACCGTCGACGTCGTGTCGCGTCGAGTCGAGTCGCGCGTCGCACCGTCTTCGACGAACCGATGTCAGCGGCGCGGAAACTGTGCCAATAAAACCAACAAAAAAAAAAAGTCGCGCCGCGCCGCTGGAAACGTCGAAAGGTCCAACGACGTACGAAATCCAATTTTCAAGGTACTCAGACATGCAAATCTCTTCAGGAAACGGTGCCTAATTAAAAATTCTTGTTTGTACAGACCGAGAAAGATCCATGAGGAAACGTATTTTTACCTGCGTGTTCTCGACGAATATATCGTTGCAGTTTTTCGTTCTTGCTTTCAGAATTTTGTTGGTTTTTTAAGTCGATATATGTATAATATGCCACAGGACTTTTGGATTCTGGTGTAATTCGAATTCGCGAGAACGATGCCTGTCGGATTTCTGACTGAAGAGTCACTTCGGAACATCCTATTAGGGGGTTGGAACTCTTGCAGAAGTTCCAGCCACTTGTCACAATGGTTGCTGAAGAGGCAGCACTCGAATCACTGAATTCCATATTTTCCATCAGTACGAACAACTGACTCTCGGGAGTAGGCGGAATCGACTCTCTACATCTATCGATTTCGATATGTTTACTACTACATTTCTATGTACTTTACGTCGTGCAATATTCAATCTAAGTTTTGAATAATTTTATAAGTAGCTTTTGCAATTAATTACTTCGCAACGTTTCGATTCGTAAAGTGTACAATTTACAGACGCAAAATTCTCTTGATAATGATCCACAATGGGATCGAAACGTTGAGAAGTAATTAATTGCAAAATTGTTTAAATTTAGTAGAAGATCGAACCTGTAGCGCCGACAATACGAATTATTCATTTAACATCATTACGATCGATATAACAGAATATTTATAAGTAGTATTTGTTTGTTCTTCAATTGTTGTCGATTTTGTTCGGAAACATCCCGGCCATCTTTAACACTGGAACTACCGAGTCAAAATGGCGGATTTCAGATTTTTTCTTCAGTGAATTTTCAGTAGTTTTAGTAAACGCTTAACAAGATATTGTTAACACTAGAACTACCGAGCCCTAAACGAGAGTGATGTATATTCTTTTATAATAATAACAGAATTGAGTTTATTTAGATTTCGTAGGATTTTTATGGTAACATGTACTTGAATACAGAAACATACTAAAAAATTTCTCAAGAAAATATATCTGTATAACTTCACGAATCCTAAAAGAAAAAACCGGAAGAAAGTCATTTTGACTGGTAGTTCCAGCGTTAAATATGTGTGACAAACCGACTGCGAAGGCTATATGCAGATTTATATTTTAGCTGCATTCGACAAGAACCACCAGTCGAGATTTTGTTTTCGTATTTTATGACCGGGTTTCGCAAATCGTGTTTCTACGTGCTGCTTTGAGTATGGAATTGCTCCCACTCGCACATCAGTGGGTATAACGACCTTTCCGGTGCAAAAAGGGGTTGCTACGCTTAACCGTTCTCATTACTCTCGTGATTCGACTCTGGCCGCGATTTTCTTTCTTTGAAAATTAAACTGAAATTAAAGGGTCAACGTTTTTCATCCGTATCGAATATCCAGCAGGTATTACAGTCGAACAATTTTTGTACATTATGTATAAAGTGATTTTAATATCAATATTAATGTATAATAAATATATAGTTCAAATTATACGAAATTTCGGAGATCATCTATTTTCAACTTATTAAAATTATTAAAAGGAAAAATTTAATTTTAATTGAATTTCTATTTTTCACGATTAACTAGTTTTTATATCACATGAAAAACATAGTAATCGGCGAGGCAGTAAGATCGTTTCAGCAACGACAAAGACTGACTTTTACTAGCTTCCGGGTGTAGATCATGGCAACGCAGTCTTCATCACGCGTCTGAAAAATATATCATTACCTTACCCGAGGACACGTTAGTTACGAAACGTCGGAACAATTTCTCAAAAGGCTACAACCCATATTCTGTCTACACCCCGAAGCTATGTACCAGCAGTTTCAGTCTCGGGAACGCAGTTCTACGAATGCGCAAAAATCTGCGTGAAGCTGACGATCCTTGCTGACAAAATATGTCCGTTAAAAAGCGGATCAGAGCGGACTTCACACTTTTATTATTACATGTTGTTAATAACATGAATGAGTTGAAATTTATATGTCCATATTCGTAAATTCTTTTAATTTCTTAACTCTTTGAAAGATCCCAGTTTTATAAATGCCTCTGCTAACAAAATAGCGTATATTTTCTGCAATTATTTCTCAATAAAGTTTTTCTCCAAGAATCGAAAAAGAATATATTTCTATTATAAATGCCTCTACTAACAAAATAGCGAATATTTTCTGCAATTATTTCCCAACAAATTTTGTCTCCAAGAATCGAAAAAAAATATATTTCTATTCTAAATGCCTCTGCTAACAAAATAGCGAATATTTTCTGCAATTATTTCCCAATAAAGTTTTTCTCCAAGAATCGAAAAAGAAATATATTTCTGCACCTAATAAACAAATTGAAAAATTTCATACGTGGTCTTGATCTAACCGCGTTTTATAGCGTGCATTCCACGCGTTCTAGAGCATCAGTTTGCGGAGTCGCAGCGAATCTGTTGATCGCGTTTCCCAGCGCCTGGTGGAAAAGGTAATATCGCGTCGAGCGAGTCAGCTAGAACCACACACGGAGTGATACAAGGAAGACAGTTTTACGAATGACGGTGGCGCGCAGCGGGCCGCGTTCGTCGCTGAATAACGAAGACGAGGTTCAGTTTTTCCCGAAGTAGGATCGCGTGTGGAAGACACGTGGGGGAGGGGGGTGGGGGGAGAAAAAAGAATGGAGGGAAGCAGACTGTACGTGGGTACTCGTGGAGATCGGACCGCGGGACGAGTGGCATTATCCCCGATGGTGTGTTGCGATTCATTCGTCATTGTCCGAGGGGGCCCTTTGTGGCAACGCGCGGGAATGGTTCACGGTTGTGCGCATATACCGAGCTTATTCGGCGGAGAAAATAGTCGCGGACGAGTATCATGAGCGCACGCATGCAGCACAAGCGCGTGGGATTACGACACCCGCTCGCACTCACCGCGCGCGATGCCATGCCGCACTCGCTGCACCGTGAAAACTCGTCGCGGATCGAGTGCGCATGTGGGCCGGCACATACCGTCCATCCCGTGGCAAACTAATATCAAATAAACAATATAGCATTCCAAGTTTCGTTGAGCTTCGTTTACATCGGGTACATCCGTTTGAAAAATTAATGTTCGATTGTAAAGCTGATTGTAAAACGCTCATTGTCTACTTTGCCGTTATTCTTTTTACTATGTTGATATCACTCTATTATACACTTAATTGCCACGCGGTGAAGTAGAATGAACTGAGCAACCGGACGATGTTCCCTTTAGGGGTCGTTGCTTCTTTATCGAGATTTTATAATGCATATTCCCAACGTTACCCCTTAGCACTCGGATGGCGACTCTGAGGCACCACTGAAAATTCCTATGCCATTCTTAACCCCTTGCACTACGTGTATTTGTACGTATGCAGTTTCCAATTGTATCAACAACAAAAAAAATATAATTTTGTTTCAATTTAAAGTTTGAGTGAAATTAATAGCATGAATATTTAGTAGACTCTCTTCGAAAACTTCGTCACGAGTCCAACTCGGTATTATAGTGCAAGGGGTTAAAAATATTGTTCGCATTATTATTTTTGTTCGTATTTATTATATTGTAGCAGTTTCATATGCAAAAAATGAAAAGAAATTGTAGTCGAGTTAAAATACCTCCGAGTGTAAAGGGTTAAGAAAGTCAAATGCACACGAAGGGTGCAACTTGTTAATATAAATAACAGAGTAAAACCTAGCTTGTGTACAGGGTGTCACAAAATTATATGTCGCGAACACCGTAGCGCTATTCTACACCCCCGATTTAGTCGAAAATGGCATAAGTAACTCCCCGAAAAATTTACCTTGAACGTGAAAAACAAGGTCAATTTTTCGGGGCGTTCCTTATGTCATTTTCGACTAAATCGGGGGTGTAGAATAGGGTGGGGACCTTAGCTCTATGTTGTGAAATTTTTTTTGCGAAAGTTTTTTCACGCCTCCCCCAAAATTGTGTTATTGAAATGAAAACATGAAAGTTCAAGGTTTTCGCAACTTCAACGTCAATGAGGCACGCCTTCCCCTTATCCAATCAACTTCATCTTTTGCAGGAATTATTTTCTTACCCAATAGCACAATTTTGGGAGGGGGGGCGTGAAAAAAGTCTCGCAAAAAAAATTTCACAAGACAGAGCTAAGGTCCACCCTAGCGTAGAATCGCGCCATGGTGTCCGCGACATATAATTTTCTGACACCCTGTACATATTAACATAGTAATGTTTAGATTACGAAAAACACACCCTGTATATTCGCCGTTTACGTGGTCCTAATTATCGTAATTAGACCATAACAGTGACATAATAGTTTCAGCCAGAACTTGGTCGGTAAGCATTGTGTCAAGGGGATGGCGAATAAACGAAGAAGCCACCACTTTACGAATACTTCATTCACACAAGTTACGTACGTCCCACCGTATCCGAAAAAGTAATTAAGAGGCCGTGAGAATACTCTCACGCAAGCAGTTAAAAACTAAAGCTCTCCAAACAAGAAATTCTATTCAGTAGTCGCTCCCTTTGAAGGATTCGTTTAGGAGACTCTTTACAAAGGTTTCGCCCTCTCCTCACGCCTTACTTGTCGACAACCCCGAAGGGTAACCCTAAGAACCACTCTATACGCCTTGAAACATCCCCACAAAAATCTACATACGTTTCTCTGACAACCGGACTCGTTCTCAGCGGGACCCTTTTTTCAATATCTAAAAGCGAGCCTAGTGTACCACGAGTGTGTTGTCATGCTATTGAACTGGTATGACAGTTATTTTAAACCCTTCGACTTCTGTACATAACCGTTATTGTATAGACGCAGAAGGGAACTACTACGAAGGAAATGGAAGTCAAATTTAGGTTGGCAGACTTAACCTTTTTGCATTTAGTCTGGTTTCTTTTCATTTTTGGGTACATTGTTAAATCGCATATAAAATTAGGAGATTGGTGTATGTTGAATTTTTATTGACAATAATTAAATAAAATTTATTTCATAGGAAAATTCAAGGGCGTAGAGTAGACCGATGACCAGAAAAACCATCCAATTTGATCTAGTCATAAGGAAACACTGATTGTGAGTCCAGTTTCTTTTTGGTCGCACCTCATACGAAGTGCTGGGCTCCAAACTGGTGTGCGCGTTCGATTTAAATCACGACTTAAAATTCAAACGGCATGGTTGTTTGCTCACGTTGGCCCGTGTCCAACTGTTACAAACAGCCAGAAGGATTGATAGATCGGAAGCAAATGAGGGAAAGGCAGATAACAACGCCTGGCTAGAGAGAATCATGCGGCACGCACGAGTTGTCGGAACGCCTTTTGAATGGCAGCCAGTCACGCCTCGGAGCAAAGACGCGCGCACGATGACGCACGCCGGGGTGAATAAACTGAAAGGGAAGAAAGGTCGTCGAGACGCGGAACGATGACACATGCGAGAGCGGAAAGTAACGAACGCGACCGAGCACCCGGGGGAAAGTTGTTAATGGAATAATTATTACGCGGCTCGATAAGTAGACTGCGGAATTCCACGGAAACTTATATTTTTTTTCGCAGACTAATTTACGAGCAAGAACACCGAGAAGTGGCTCTCCTCAGTTCCGGACGCTGTTAGGCGCCGGGATCAAATCAAATCCTTCAATGAAATATTCAAAATATCGCTAGACTAATTTACGAGAGAGATGGCTGAAGTGGCATCTTCATTCCGGACGCTGTTACGCAATGGATAAAATCAAATCCTTATTACTCTTCATTGAGAGATTTGAAATTTCTCTAGACTGATTCACGAGGGAGAGAACTGAAGTAGCTCCACCATTCCGGATGCTGTTCGCAGGGGATAAAATCAAATCCTTATTAATCTTTAGTGAAAGATTTGAAATATCTTTTCTCTCTCTTGTTTAATTAATATCGTATTTCGAAAGCGAGCCGGAGGTGAAAAAATCATAAGTGCAAATTTGAGAATCGATTGAACAGCAATTTCCTGTTCAGTTATAATCGTACTTGACAAGCGAGATACGAGTAATTTTTATAGACAAATTAATCTCATAAGTGAAACTTGACAACAGATTTAAAAACAAGGAACTTTTTGCAGGATTTGAAGGTTTGGTGGTATGACGAATAACGATTCTGTACCCGGCAAAATTTTGGTGAGTATTGTACATACTGTCTGGGGTGCGGAAAGTTCTCCCTGAGACTGTACGGCTTGCCCTCGAGGGGTGGAAAATTTGGCAGGAACCACCTTACACATGTGGTCTTCTGCATCTTTCAGAGTGTGCTTGTGCGACGTGAATCGAACGTATTGTTTCACAAAATGACGAATACGCTGCAGACAGGGGGAAACTTTAGAAGTTAAAGATGACGTATAGAAGCATAATAGATTTCGAATTGTTCGAATAACTAAATAAATACCATTGGATTCATTTCTGTTGAAATTTTTATAATTTAAATTTTCCTCTTGGTTCCGTAGGTATGATCAGATATTTCCGTTTATTCTATAATATTACTCCGGTAGAATATTACTGATTACAAACGCGTGTCTTGCACAGTAGAATGGGGGCAGTACCTGTCAGACAAATCGATTCCCTCTCTAACAATGCAAGTAGAATAATATACATATATATTTCAACTGCTTTCTACCATTAGAGATTTTTTTTCAGAAATTCACAGTGGCAAATTCGAATTATATTATTTTGTTACATTTTCATCATAATTTTTAACAAGGATTCTTCCATTATCCACGAATGCATTTTGATATCTTCAATATTCGTCAAATAAGTCGGTTATTTAACCGTGGTAAGTTTACTGTTAACTGACAATTAATATTTGTTATTATAATTGTACAATTTATGGGGAAATATTTAGATGTTTATCATCTCGGCACGATGCTACTCGTCAAAGCCTCGCTGTGACGTGCACCGATTGACGTTTTCGAGTACGACTGTACCGTCGCTCGATAATTAAACGGAAAATAAAAAGGAACCTGATAAAGTGCGACGGAGGTTTATTTTGGCGAGGCGCCTGAATTACTGGAACCCGTCGTGCTTTAATGCAAGGAGGTGTGTAGCCCGGCGACAAAGGGGTGAATAAGCCGTGGGCAAACATATAGCTGGGGATCGTTGTTTGACTCACGAAGTTTGAAACGGTAAACTGTAGTTGGGACGTCAGACAATCACTCAATGTATGTACATTCCCCGAAATACTTTCGGAACTAGAAAAAAGTAAAAATGTGTAAAAAAGTGAAGCTGCCGCTTCTCAACTATCGGTGACTTCTGTAAATGGTACTTTTTCCTTATTCTTTAACCCATGGCAATGTATTTGCTATCGTTTCCAAGAAAATGCTATGTTTTCGTGAACGATCAGTTTTTCCTACACTTTCAGAAATATCGATTTCCACGGAAGTTCCGTGAAGATTGTGCTCAAATATTTGCATCCGTGGAATATGTTCGTTTCCAATAGCAAATAGCTTGTTCAAATATCTTCTCGTGAAATTTTTTGTTGTGATCGTTTTTGCTGTTTGTTGATTAAAGTAAGAACTATATCCGATGGTGCCGGGAAATATTTCTTGCTGCCGCTGTACTATCAATGACCGTCTGGAATATCGACGCGCACCGTTGTCTGTATACGGCTCGGATTGGTCCACCCTGTCTTTGTATCGGGGGCTCGCAGCATGCCGGCTGTTTCCGAAACAATGCTATGCACGCCCTCTCATTACTGAAGATTGTGGCCACGTTCCTAGACTTTTATTGTTGTTTTTTTTTTCTTTGCGTTTCTGTTTTGTCCATTTCAAACGGAACACGAGACAACGCCGAAGAAAGGATAAGTAATAAGAATGGCACTGCGAGCCACTGTTGCTGTCGACCGGCGGCAATGGCCCCGTTAATAAGCGCCATTTTGCCGAAGCTTGTGGAAACTATTCGATTGTTGTTCATAAAATTGCTGCTCTTACCAAGAAATAATTTATACATTTGCTTCGGTCAGATCGGCAACTATAAACAATTCCATTATGTTGTACAAGGTAATAACTAGACATCTTATGCATTTATGACAAAAACGAGTAGACGAAATGCGAAATAATTTGCAGAATGTAAAAATACTGTTACATTAATTTCAGCTTACAAAATTGTTAAGAGAATTAATTTCTATTCTAGACAATTTTTATTTTCTATAAAAATCCATCTAGAAGAGTCAGGAGAACATTTGTAGGTCTAATCTGAATTTTTAAAAAATGTTTGAATGTAATCTTATCAAGAATGCAACACGTCCGTCAATATTGGACAAGCAGTATGGTGAACGCAGACGGGTTGTGCGAATAGAGTTTTCAATGGGGAATTACGTCCGGGGAACGCGTCCAGGCTCACCCGCGTTTCGTAAACGAAATTAAAGGCCGCTGCGATTGAATATCTGTCAGGGATGAACAAACCTTTATGAGAAACGGAATTTGATAGACCTCCCGTTACCGAGTCGGATATTGCAGATCGATTGGTTTAAACATGGGGAAAACTGGACAGACCGGTGAATGGAAAAGTAAAATCCTTTATCTGCCGAGTCCGGGAATATTTTTAAAGTTTGTAGTCCTTGGGGTGTATGAATAATGGATAAAACAACGATGGATCACGGTCAGGGAAATATTAAAAATATCGATTTTGATGTATAAAATTCAGAAGCATTTCGTAGACAAATAAAAATCTATGTATTAGTGGATTCTTCTGGGATTAAGACAAAGAAATGGATTGTTTGATCGTTTGATAAAAAGCATATTTTATACATGTCGATGAGAAACAAAATTTTCGTTTTCAACTGGCAATATTATACAGATCGAACCAATAGGCTACACTTAAATTTCCATAGGAAAGTAAACTTTGCAAAGAAATACAACCACCATAGGAAGAAACGTAAATAGATAACTAGAACAAGCCGTCGCTAATGACCGGAACCTCGATGCGACGTGAAATAGAAAAATTAAAAAAAAAAAAAGACTTCGTACTGAAATCTGTTTGTCGAGATACAATTTATATTGGTAAATATCATTACGGTAAACTGGTAAAATTTCCAACGAAATCCTCGAGCATATTGGGTTACTTCGTACACGTTGTATTTATTTCGCGCGGAAGGTACACAAAGTATTAACCACAATAATTATATGTATACATATAATACATCGTACACTTAAACAAGAACGCTTACCTTATATATCTCTATAAATTACAGAAAGATAAAAAGACAGTAAATAAAGGTACATTGAGTAATGCTAAATGTAACAAAACGATGAGAAGAACTGTACATTGAAAGTGTAGATGCGCGTGGAGATGCATTTTGATTTTCATACTTCAGCTAGGTACACTCAATGACGATGATGACGTTGATTATGAATTCGTATGAGTCGCTCGAGGACGGTTGACATCCACTTGGTCTTCATTAGCTTCGCCTCGAAGTACCGAGGTGTCTTTAGACCACATCACCCTCTCGTCATTCTATCATCTTGAAGAGCGCGCACGAGAATATCAGTCCAAAGAACTGCAATCAAATCGTTGCCAATTAAAATATATTTACTCCAATCCGGTTACCTGCTCAAAATTAAAATATAAATTCAATTTTTTTAAATGATACCTCATTTAATTGAAAAGCGTATAGATAATTAATATTTATGGAGTTTTTAGACAATATTTGACTAAACAAGGGGCGAGAGAAAAATAATTGAGTTTATAATAAATAAACTCCGGATCTTAATGCGAAAGTTTGTGCATCAATTGCATGACATAGGAGCTAAATATAAATTTATATTCTTCACTAAAAATTTTAATACAAGTGAAAATAATATATTAATATTTTTAAAGTCTTTTAATTTTTTCACTGTTCTAAATTGCACGTACTCATTTTTCCCATAAATGCATAAAATCCGTAGTCCAATAATAACATAGAGGATTTTTAATAAAAGTGAAAGTTATGATAAAAAATTAGTGGATGAAATGCAACATGAATAAAACATTTAAAGAATTTAAACATTTATGATTTTCATTCGATTACAATTACTCAGGAAAGAAGTAAAATGCCTATGTAACTCCTGAAAATTGTTCTTTTGCATGAAGATCCGCAGTCTAGTTATGCCAAACCGCAAACAGAGAAAGTTATTTCCTACCATCAGACACGCGACTGCAATACCGGCGCCACCCATGATCGTCGCGTGCTTCTGCATGTAAATCCGCGTTCCGTTGATGCAACCTTCCAGATAGGCATTCGAGGGATTCACCGTGTCTGGTCCAGCGTTGCAGCTGAACCGCTGTAACAGATCGATGAGAAACCGCATGAGAAACGGTTCGGCTTGGGAAAGTCGATCGAGCCGGTGAAAGCGTGAGAGGCGAAACAGTGCCGAGGCTGACCGAGAGATTGCGATAGAGCCGAGGCTTTTCTGAACGTAATCAATAGGTCGTCAATGTTTCGAAATTCGCTCCCGAATCGTTTCGGTAAAATTGCACGGGAGAGCAATCATCCTTGAAAGCAAATTCGAATTGGAAATTCATTACCGTTCGTTGATATAAATACAGAGACCTGTTTAACCGACCGTAGGTAATTCAACCGACAATGTTCCGTAAAACCGCGAGATCTGAATTGCAATGATGTCATAATTGCAAATCATCCGCAATTACGAGCTTTCCGCGTGCACCAATTTTACTACCCACTTAATTCAGCGACTACTCGATTAATTATACAGGACGAACCACTTAATTGTACCACCTAAATTTATTCATGAACTACTTGTTGCGCAAAGAAATGTTTCAAACGAAAGTTGTTCGTTAAACTCGAGGATTATTAGTCTTGACCCCATATCAATTCTGATTAACGAGTACTATTTCTCAGATTATTCTGTGTGTGTGAAATTGCACTTTCATATGCTTTTAGACAACGATACAATATCTTATTGTTGCTCCTAAATGGACAGTTGTATATTCCGTGAGATTTCATTGTAATTTGAAATCACGGTGTCTACGTTTACAGTAAACTCTAAAGTAGAAACGTGAAGCAACCGTTTGCCTCGGAAATATTAATTACGACGACTTACTAATTACAAGGAGTAGACGCAATGGAGGCAATTATTCCACGAGAAGGCGGATAATTTATCTTTCTCCCACTTGGAAGATTATAATTGATCCAGACGAGGATCCAGACTGCGAGCACCGGGTAAATCACTAATTACTGGAATCCCGTATGCACGGATTCGTAGACGACTAACTTTTCCATCCGGTGGAACAAGCTCGTCAAGCAAATTAATCTTTACCTGACCAGGTTGAATTTCACGACAGCAACTTTGCGGCACATTCAGTCCCAGACTTCCCCAGTCTCTCCATCCAGTTACGCCACAGCAGTGAAGCTAAAGACCAAGGGGAAAATGTCGATTAAAGTCAGACCTTTTTTTTTTTTATTTGGAGCAATAGCACAATGAAGATATATGTTCAAAAAAAGGAGATAAATAAAAATAATTCTGAAATTAGTATTAATCATAGATAGCTACTTCCAGGCGAACAAATTGAAATTTGACATTCTAAAATACTCGCGACAACACAAACAGGTTTTGATAAACATTCCAATTAGATGTATTAATAGGTTCATTTCTTGTTCCTTACTCGCGTAACATGATTAACTAAAATCGTTGGTTGTTACATAGTTGCAGTGATATTCTTCGAACACACTATTTTACTATAATGAATACTAACTCTCGTTAATTACGTAGATGTCGTAAACACAGTGAAAACAAGATTTCTCGTGGGCCGTTTGCAGTGTGTTAACGAGGTGTGCTGTACTAAATAGGCTGTTAGCGATTCAACATGATCCTACCGAAACGGTTGAGAAATAAATTCTGCCGCTAACATAACGCGTAAAGTGGACTTGAAAATGTTTTCCTAATATCGTTATGAATAACTTGAAAATAATTGGCGAAAGAGGAATAATAACATTTGCCGATTAGTACAAGGATCGTTTTTAAATGATCGGCGTGTTCGAATGCTCACCGTGGATTGCGTCGTGTCCCATGCTTCTCTGACAGACTTGCGACTATCGTAAACTCTCATCGAACTCGACATTTCCCTCTGCAACGTGCTCACCAACTTCTCACGGAACACGTACGCGAGGACTCCGCCAATTAGCATCGTCACGAACAGCAGGAACACGATGATAAAGTACTGAAATCGTTCAGAATTCGGTCGTTTAGAATTCTCGCGGCGAACGGCGACACTCGGCTACGAGCGAAACGGAGAGCATTACCGTGAGAAGCATGCACTTGACTTCCCGCGACGCGCCGATGCATCCGAAAAACGAGATAATAGCGACGATGATACCGCCGGCCAGCAGAACGTAGATCGCACCTGTCAACAGATCGTTGCCCACCAGCTCGCCGATCCATGGCACTTTGTCCAGCAAAGCCCATACTGCTAGACCAACTATGGCCACTCCGCCGAGCTGAAACGTTAATATTTGTTAACATCCGAGAAACATTTTATTATTTATGTTACGATCGAGAAATATTTGATTTTTTTTTTTTAATAGAAGATTCCTGATTTTACTGATTCGCATTACCAAACTAAAGCTACATATATAGACATCAAAGTATTTTCTGAATAATTGGCATCGGATGAAAATGATACATTTTTAAATTCTTTAAACGTTTTATCTGCGGTAAAGCCTTGATCTAAGAAAAACCATGGGGTCCGTGCTGTTTCTTAGATCGTGCTACTTTGTCGTTTTGTAGCTATAAAGCGATAAATTCATTATCAAAATAAGGAAGCCAAAACGGTCTCATTAAAGATCGACTAAAATAATGAAAGGCTAATGAAAAATGGCTTTAATAAATAGTCACTGATGCTTACGAAGATGACGAAGTTAACGAAGAAAAGGGAGTACTTCATACACCGTCCGCAGCCATCCATTTCCGTTCCGTAGCCCATTTTGCTCTATCTCCGGATCTGTAAACAGCAGAAGTCGTTTATAACGCGTTTCCAATTGCCAGCATGTTCTTTACGCGATGAAATTACACGAACGAGCGATCTATTGTTCGCAGATAAGAGATTCTATTGTAACCGCTTTTTCTCGCATGGGACCTTTATTCCCTTTCGTGAATTAGTCATAGGTACGAACGCTTGCGAAGCTATCGCGTGACTTCGCAAAGGTACGAGGCGTCTAATAGCCTCGGTGCTCGACGAACCTTATAGCATTGTTTTGCAAGTGCAACCGGGTCCGAATTAGGATCGACCGATCTCGTAATCGTCCGGCATGGCATTGTGATACCCAAACACGATCGGGAACCGATCGCCAAAGTTTGCTTCGCAATTGTTTCCGCGCTGATGTCACAGCACGTGGAAAGACGTCTTCGTAATTCCACGTGCCGCGTAATCGTCCCCAATTTTTTCCTTCCGCCGGCCTACATACCTCCGGCCAATTGACCGTGATTGTGCAACCGTCTGGTCACTTTTCCCTTTTCTTTTTCTTTTTAATATCGAGCAGCTGATTCGGATCGATCAACGAACAGGTAACACAGAAATGAGAACAATACAGCCGCCTAACGAACGCTTTTTTAATTGCTTGTAATTTTTCCATATCTGGGCAACAGTCGATACGAGTTCAACAACCTTCGGCTCGACCTTTAACACATTATCGGAGCGCTTTGAAGCACATTTCTATTCAATTATATTTTCTCATTAAGAGGCAATGTGCAGAAACATTATATTTTTTATCACTCATGTGTCACGCCGCCGAGATTGACAGTCCCGAACATAAATCAATTTTATTTTGGCGTCTACCAAAACGGCTCGAGATAGTTTCCGTTCGTTATGTAAGATAATAGGTGAGTCATCGGGCAAAATAAGAAGTGCACTGTTTTGCATAAATTTCGAATATATTTGCATTTCTGGAATTTTTCTGTCCAAACACGAAACTCGATTAGCCGATAAATCGACAAGTTATTATATGCTTATTGTATAGCTATTTTCATAACAACTCTCAGTATAGAACAAATATCACTATTTTTTAATAATTTAATTGTAAACTGTTTTTTCAATAACTTAAAAGATTACGGAAATAATATGAACATAAAACGATGCATCATTGTCCGTTCTTAGTTTGCATGATATTTCCATTAATGTTTTTCTTCTTTTGTTTCTTTCCTCATTCAGATAGCTCTGTTTTTTCAGTAAAGTTTTTACCAGAATATCATGACTGTCAAGCATTTTTCAAATTAATTGCTATCTCGGTAATTTCCGAGTCTCGAGGGGAACAAAAAAATGTTCGGAAAAAGAGAATCGTTGATCTGATGCATAAAAACATGAACCCTTGCTAAATCAGGATCCTAAGCACATATCCAACCGGCATTTTTTCTCTGTTCATCTTTTTATTCTTTCTCACATTTTCTAATAAATTGTGGTTTCATATTTCGTTAACAATCTTCATTTCGTTTATACTTAAAGAAACTATAATCGTGTACAGGGTGTCCCGAATTTTAATGGACAAACTTGGGGAGCATATCCTACAAGTGGAAATAAGAAAAAAATGTTATTTGAAGTTTGCTCAGAAACGCTTTATTACAAAGTCATAAGCAAATAAAGTTTGAATTGATGACGACGAATTTTACATTACCGAACATTGAAAGGTCGAACGTGTTTATCTTATTTGTCTATTCATGTCATGTTTACTATTTTGATATGATTTGCTGTTAGTGTTAACGACCAGTTAGATCAAGAATACGTGGTGAAATGCATTAATATCTCCGTTGCTGAAATGCAACAAAATAAGGAATAGATTTATTCCGTAATAAGCTCCATAAAAAATCGATGTCAAGCTTATTGAATTTCCGTGCACGTACGAAGTAATAATGATACACTATTTTTACATGTTGCTGTGACTCACAGCTTTTGTAATGCTCGACATCGGTGCAAGCATCTCGTGAATACGATTTACGTTGCTTCACGTAACGCGCATCGTGCGATCTCTAAAGCCATCGCGGCGCCTCGCGAACTGTCGCAGACTCTATCAGGCAGGTGATGCCCACCCATTCCATAATTCCGACGTTATGTTAAGGATGTTCTGGAGGTATATAAAAACGCAACAAAATTTTTGAGAATTTTACAAGATATAATTCGATTCACTACACCGTTACTATTATGGAGAATTCATAAAATTCCACTTCAAACCCTATTTAAACCTTGAAAAAACGCAACTAGAAACTCCAGTTTTTTAAAATATATGTATAGTAAAAATTATGTAATTAATTATGTTCAAATTAGGATTCACTAAACAGTTACAGAGCAAACAATTACAAACTGTTACAAAACGTCAAAATCGTGTTATCATCTCAATAATAACCATGAATATTGCTTTCTGACGAATTTTTAATTTATTTAAATATTTATTTTTAACTTTTTATTGCGTAATTATATATATTGAATATCACTTTATTATCTTGAAGTTCAAATCAGAGGGTACAATTATTCGCAAAAGTCACTTACAATTTTTTATAATATGAAGACAATTTGATTAAAAAATAAATATAACATGAAATTCACTAATTAAACGAAAGCTTTTTAAATTAATCTATTCTTTTAATGCAAAATATACTCGTGAATGGCTTTCATTGCCAATATATTGATGGATTTCGAATTTCTTGTACTTTTGTCTCCCATTGTACCTCCGGAACATCCTTAACGACGTTGCAGCTGGCTCATTCACAGATTCGAGCACACCGAGAGACGCCAGAGCCTGCGATGCTTATCCGTGCAACGGTCGAGATTGAAGGTTTCTTTCATTGAGCCAGGTGCAGTGTTTAAAGGGATTATGAGCTCGAGCCGCTGGATATGAAAGCCTAATCACACTGTTCCTTTTGTACAGGCCCTTCACGAATATGTTAAAGTATGTTCAAGATTTATCGTCACTGTTTATTGATTGGGTTGTCCTATTTTATTTAAGAATTTCCACATAATAATTATCTTGCTTAATCGTGTCGAAAGAACATTTTAAAGAAAAAAAATTTCACGTAATAATTATCCTAATCGTGTTGAGGGAACATTAGAGATCGAAGATAAAAGACCGGTGAGACTATCGTCACTGTTTTTCATGAACAGCATTTTCCAAGAACCGGACGCGTGTACCGAGCCGCCGCCGCCGCCGAAGGGTACGCCTATAAATCTTGAAAAATGCAAGAGCTAGTTTTCACGGTAATCTGCTCGCAGAAACCATCCACTTTGCCGGTCAAAGCGACGAGAAATCGCTGCGAACGATCAGCGCTGACTCGAGGTCAAAGGGGTTCAAACGGAAGAGGTTTTGAGGAAACGCGAGGAAGCAAGCGCGTCACGAAACCGACGCGGCACGTCCGTACGTAAGTTCCTCAAGTTCGGGTAAGATCGAAACGATTCCATGGTCGTTAATTGCCGTCGTGTGGGTTGGTCGCTTGATTGCTCGAGGATCACGGTCTCAAGATCATCGAGGCACTCTCTATGAGTAAGTCACCGCGCTCGGCATTGCCATGTGAATCACGCGCGCACGTTCCACCTTAACTAACCTTAACTAACTCGCGCGGATTTACAGTTACATGACGTAAGAATCGAGATCGATTCGCTTTTTGCATGCCGCGAGGATGATCGAGGTTGGCTCGCCTTTTCGAACGCAGCAAACTTTTACAAGTGCTGGTTCGCCAGGAGATATTGCACCTGCCCCGGCACGATGAGCAACGACCTTCGCGTAGATGGACGCGTACCAGCGACTTCTCTTTCTGAGGCCGGCAAAAGTGGGTCATTTCGGACGGTCGGACAATATACGGTCGCGTTTATCAACGGACAGATGATATTCACGAGCCGGGTACGCTCCGAATCGCATATACGCACGTTCGCGAAGTGCTTTTTGTCCGCGATTGCTATGCCCCGCTGGTGTGCCCACTTTCTGAAAGTCACCTTCAGTTTTTTAAATGGAATGTCTGATATTTTTTTTCTCGAGTTCGAGTGAACCACTAAATTCTACCAGTAAACCAGCATTATACCAAACACGGTGTTCCAAGTATCGACGTAGCACAGCATCTCAAATCTCATTTTTTAATTTTCAAATTAGCACTAAACCTACCACGGTGAAATGACCAGTTTTCTATTTCATAATTATTGAAATTATAAAAACCCTTTCATAGGAAATGACTGAATTGACTTCTTCATTTAAGCACAAAGTATGATAAAAACCGTACAAAGTTTAACCCTTAAGTGGGCGCGCCTATTTTTGTTACATAAGTGGGCGCGCGGAGCACTTTGTGCACCATCTTATGAAATTTTATGTCAATAAATGGAGCAACTACAAACGGAGCACTCGGTGCTATTGCGCGCCCACTTAAGGGTTAAGTAAATTCAATCTTCTCACTGCTATAAGGTGTTTCACTGTTAATCACTTTTTACGTACAAAAATGCATGTCAAGTATTTTATAAATTTTCGAATATTTTCGTATTCTACGGTAAAGCCTTGATCTAGGAAAACAGGAACTGTACGATCTAATAAGAACGTGTATCCCCTACACCGCAGGGCATAACACCGGGTGCCAAGGCTTAGAACTACAGGATCTAAGAAACAGCACGAGGGTTTTTCTTAGATCAAGTCTTTACTGTATTTGAATGATTCAGGATAAACCGGATGTATATATATATCCTCGGTAGTAAATGTTTTTTGGTATTCTATTGCATCTTTGCATTTATCCTTTTTGTTTTACCGTATGTATTAATGTATATACCGTATTACATTTGCATACTAATCTAATAATTTTTATAACGCATCGTCTGCCAGTTGCTTTTACTGCTGGGTAGCCTTTACCCGGATCATCTCATGATCTTGTCCATGATTTCAGCCTAGACGATTTCAACACGCGTAATCTTTGGCCGTGATACGTAATAAAATGTTCTAGGCGCACAATAACGCGCGCAGTTCGCGTTCCGGTCACGTAGAAGGTTCCCGAGGTGGAACCATCGATCGTGGGTCGTAGATGGTATCTCCTGCTCGTATTTCTATATTTTGAAGACAAGGTACGTAGCTCGTCGTCGGGAATAGCAGACCCGTTAATCACCGTCAACATTATTCAATTGTCATCGCGTTATCTAATTCGCGCTGTCGTGTAATTTTCTTCAACGCGTTTGACCTAGATGCGAAACTTTGGACCGGCTCAGAACCGCCGCCGCAAGCCCGGACAGGGAAAAAATAATTGCGTTAGTTTCAGGTAATTATGGCTCTCCGTGGAATCGCCTCGTATTCCGTTTCACGATTGCTCCGTTGCGTTGGTCCGTCCGTCGCCCCCCCCCCCCCCTTTGCGCGATTTTTATCGGTCCGAGTGAATCACTACGAGCATGGTGGCCCGCGTTGCATCCTAATCCGAACGTGTTATCTTGTTATTCTTTTCACAGTCGGCACAGAACAAGCATTTGCGTACAGGTAGATGCGATGGAACCGACCGCACTGTGGCGCAACAGTTCCGTGCTTCCGTTTTCGAATAAGCGTCGATGGCTTCGTTTCATCGAGTGCAGGTGCGAAACTTTTACGTAAATTTGTACTTCTAGTCGCACAGAGTGTACAGGGTGTCCCACGTAACAGTTTTCATAGTTTTTTTTTTAAGTATGTACTTGCGATAATCTGACAAAAATATTTTAAACAAAAGCTGAAAATTAGAAGGTTGCACTCCTAGAAACAATTAGTATAGAAAAATATACCTATATGATTTATACCTTTACTTTTATGCAGTAAAATCATCATTCGAAAAACAAAATGATGCTTTCTTAGTTTTACATATACAGGGTGTCGCACGTAACAGTTTTCATGGTTTTTTCAAGTATCTACTAGCGATAATCTGACAAAAATATTTTAAACAACAGCTGATCAGTTTTCGATTGGCTATACATTCCAATAAAAAAAAAGGTTCGAAAGTTTCTTTTTTATTACTGTCAAGGCCACCTTCATTTTTTTAAATGGCACTTCAAGGTCATCCGAAGGTCATGGTATACTGGATCGTTGAATTCGTCTTGACACGGGCTGTAATACTGTTAAGTCAAAAATACAAAGTGCCATTTAAAAAAAAGAAGGAGACCTTGACAGTACTATAAAAAAAATGTTTTTCGAACTTTCTTTTTATAGAAATATATAGCCAATCGAAAACTGATCAACTTTTGTTGAAAATATTTTTGTCAGATTATCGCACGTACTTAAAAAATCGTGAAAACTGTTACGTGGAACACCCTATATATGAAGAATGTCAGGATATAGTTTTACCACTAAACTTACCACAACCGGTCAAATGACCGGTTCCAGATTTTTTATTTTACAATATTGAAATCATAAAGATGCTTATTCATGAGAAGTAACTGAATAAATATCTTTATTACAGTACATATTACAACAAGAACCGCGCAAAGTCTAAACAAATGAAATCTTGTCATTTTTATAAGGCAACATGTGCCTGTTACATTTACAACTCGGTATGTTTAGTGTTAAGTAAGATAACGCCACAAAGAGCGTCGTAGTGTAATTTTCGTAGAACTCACGAAAAAACGTAAACATGGGGGACGAGCGGAGAGGGAATATCAAGAGCACGCCGATTAATTAATATTATTCTTTTTCGCATTAAATAGTAATAAAGCCATATTATCACCGACGCGTCGTTGGGAGAGCCCGTTCACCAAAACCCAATTCTACATGTATCCGATACGATCGAGAAACGAGCTATTATGCATGAATAAATAAAACGAAAGCATGAAAGAGAATGTTTCTCTCGGACGCAGGAGCCCGATGTTTACGAGAAGTAGAAGCGTTAAGTCGCGAACAGACACGTTAAATGGTCGTCGGTGTCTGAAATTGATCACCTTGGTGTTTCGTATGAAAATACAATTTTGTTTTCATACCGAAAATTATTTTTTCACGGCTGGAACCACTCCCTTGCCGTACCGTCAATTACGAGATAAGCCGTGTAACGTGTCTGCGACGTATAAATGATTTTTTACGTAACGCGAAATCTCTGCTATATCTATGATTTCACATATCAGTCTACGGCTACGCCGCAATTACTTGTGTTGAAAACAAAAATAATTGCTCGACGCTATTATAGCTATCACTGTCTCGCACGTGAGGTGTAGCATAAAAAAAATGTTTTGAAGACTGGAAGCAACGTATTTGGGTAGTTTGTTTACATGAGTCTAGTTTTTTCAGGCCAGAGATTTGAGGACGGGAACAAAAATTGCACTTTGGCTCATTGTTTACAACGATGATCAATATATTGACATGCTAGACTCTAATCGGGAGATCAGTGTAAATAGGAAGAACAGATAAACTACGTTTTCGGAGTGAACACAAACTTTACAGTTTGGTTGAGCAAATCAAACTCGCGCGCTGTGTTCGCGCTCCGCTATTGTTCGGGGAATATAATAAAAGCGAATCCTCGTGCACGGAGCGTGATATTTACTATTTCGTGTTCTGCGCGCGAAGGTCGCGTAGATTTTTAATTCCCTGTGTGTTGCTCATTACCCTTGATTAATTCGAGTTACATCATAATCGACGCGCGCTTATTACATCGCGCGCGGCGAGAAGTAACGTTCTCACGTGACATTGCGTGTGTACGTTTCTCGTTTATCGATCTCTTTCGTCTCCGCAGAACCCGTTTCGTATCGATCGTCTGTCATAAAACTCGGTTTGTGTACAGATATGTTTTTTCCTCTCGCGACCGACAACTATTCGATCGTTGGATACGCCATGTCCGATTTTTAACAGTAACATTAAACAAACGCGCAAGTTCTTTTTCTAAACGAACTTATCGATCAAAGTGTAATCAAATTTTCATTACGGTAAAAATTGAATTTTTTTACGTTCTTTATTTACAAGCTTGTGGTCCTTATGTTATAATCCTTTTTACTGTCCTAACGACCTAACCCAGACCAATCGATTGGTCCGTGTTTTTCGTTAATAACTCCTAAATAAAGCCGCGGACAACATTTTGCAAAAGGAAAATGGCGCTTGAAATGTCCTCAGGAATCTCCCATTTCCCGGAGTTGAAGTACTTTTGGGACACCCTGTATATATATTCTTAAGGGGCGGTAATTTGTCTTGTAACAGCATTTCTTGATGAAAACGTTTTAGGAGATTTGCATTCCGAAATCGGACATTTCGTATGCAACAACCTAGCATATACATAATGTGATTTCAAAAAAGATCTTTCCGCGAGCTCCGACTACCGGGACAGTGAACGCGTGAATAACGGAACGGTACTGAAATTAACATTGATTTCACCGATCGGTTTCTTTAACTTGAAAATGAATTTCACGTCCAACAATAAGTTTGTTCTAAGCACTTGGACTAGCCGACAGCGAGCGTGCAGAAGTAAAAATAGAATAGAACAGAAGGGTGTTTGCATGGTCGGGTGGTAACAAAGAAACGAACGTTTCACTTTTATAAATATTCGTAGGACTACGGAGCTCTATCGTTAACACAGATCTCCGGAAACTCATAAAAACGATCGGTCAAACGATAGAAAGTAATATACGTTATAAACATCGAACGCGTTTATTCCCACGGATTCGAACCAAAAACTGCGGTGTTCGATTACGAGATTATCTCCGACAGTGAAACCTATGACCGGTAATGCATCGAGCATTCGTTCGATAACATCTTGGCGGTTTCATCTCTCCGACGAGAAAACCAGTGAAAGTGTATAGAGTAGGATAAATTCATGGAGAGTTGGTGCCGAGCCATCGTTGCACGTCGCGTCGAGTTAGAAGAGACAACCAGGACCGACGCGACGTTCTGAGAATAGCCGATATCGAAGAGGAATTACTCTACCGGAAGCGGTTCTATGTTACGCGAGTCACCGTACAGTTGGCGGGAAGTATAATATACCGGTTTTGCAACGAGCTATGCCAGCTCGAAGCTCTCCCGTTGGCTCGGTCACGCACCGGCATACTGCCTTAAAGACACATTACACACGAGAGAGAGAAAGTGGCTTCTCCCTTCGCATTAAGTAATCCGCTGGCCGATGTATGTAAAACGTGAAAATAATGGGACGATAGGAACCCGACGGGGCCGTGACGTCATCGTCCCACTTCCTTCCCAATCTTCAGCCATCGTAAATGGCATATTATAGGGCCCTTCTAAATAGCACCACCCCCCCCCCCCCCGACACCGAAGGAGCTTAATTAGAGCAACGCAATTCCTCATCGAGTAGTAATTGCGAACGCCCGCTTCGACGTATCGATCACTTTACCGACGAGCATCGTCGTCCCTCGGACTCTTATTGCCGCCGTCGCGTCGCGCCGCGCCGTCAGCCGAGCAAACGGCTCTCGCTCTTTTTTTGCTTGTTACCAGACGTTTGAATTAAGCATTTTATCGCCGGTTTATTTGATCACGTCGGGAGCCATCGCCGGGGCTACGCCTTTGCCACGAATCGCTTTCATCCAGGGAATTATCCGCGGAACTACCAAGAAAGATTCGAGCCTGCCGGGGAACGCTTCGAGAGCTTATCAAAAGTGTAACGGACGAGACGGAGAACATTGTTAGAAATAATCTTAGATTACACGAATTCTCGTTTTAATTAAATGCTTGAAGAATAATGTTTTATGCAATTTTTATTTGTAGTAGGTACTAGAAGTACCAAAATTATTTGCAGTAGGTACTAGAAGAACACAACGTTGTTGTCAAAGAAGTAGGTTTCAAACAGAGTTGGGCAAAATTTTCATCTAAATAAAAATTTCGAATAACGAATAAAAAATTAAAAAAAGTTTCATTCATTATTCGGTGGTTCGCGTTTATTAGAGTTGGCAGTAGTTGCGGAAAGATTTATTCGAAGCCTCCGAATCAAAGATACAGATAAAATATGAAAAAATTATTCCAAGTTCGAATAAAGCCACTTCGTATAAAAAAAATTATCTTTATTCGTCGGATAAATTCTCGTCGAATATAATTATTTATTCGATGCTCGTCGAATAAAGATACTTTTTCATATTCGATCCATCGAATAACGAATAAAAATTTTTGTTACGTTTTATTCGTTATTCGAAATTTTTATTCAGATGAAAATTTTGCCCAACTCTGGCTTCGAACATGTAAAAAAATGAGGTAACGCAACATGCAACTAATTCTCAGGTTCCCAGTCTTCCTTAAACACAAGTTCCACACAGACGTTTACCACTTCAAACAGTTAACGTCAATCCTGAAATTACAATTGTAAGAGTTAAACCTCGTCATACTCGAAATCTACTGAAATGTGTCGTATAATTAAGAAGCAATCAACGTAATGGTTTCCCAAACGGATTTCCGGAATTCGTGTCACAGATTTGCTGACAGCCACATACTCAAAACATCAACTCTTGGGAATGCTAAATGCGGCGAACAATGTTCAGTTCCGGGTCAGTCCTCCTACATATATAGAATCGAAACTGCGGATCATGCGAATTCTCCGACAACACCTCCGAGCGATAAAACGATTTGATTTCCGAGGAGGCGGAACGACGACGACGACGAAGACGACGACGAAGACGACAACAAACGGCCGGGATTTAATGTCTTCTTCGTGGTCGCCATCGTGTTGCGTAAAAGATTGATTGAATCGCGGCTGCAGGTAACAAGCAGAGTCCGCATGATTCAGAAGTACCGTCGAGCGAAAACAGAAACTCGGCTCGGCTTTGACATCATCGCGCATACCCGCATCATCGACTAAGCACGTCGCGATGCTCCCGAGAGTTTCACGGTTGCAGTCGTGACTTTCCACGAATCGTTTTCTCCCGAGACGCTTGTATTGCTGAACGCTCGTTGATTTATGTCGAAAAAGCAAATAAAAAGCCCGCGGAACCACGGGAAGGATCGACGCCATAGCGTCGAGGTTGCAGCCTGAAGGTTAAGTAAACGATGAGAAAATCGTTAAAATCGCGCTCCGTTGCGTCGTCCTCTACACCATTCTACGTGTATGTATACGGGGGTTGTCAGTGTCTGCGAATTCGACGGATTTCGTTAGGTCTTGTTTTCGAAAGGTCGGGTCGATACTGCCATTGCGGTTCCAGCACTAGCCATCGGTTGGATCGGCTCTATCGGGGGCCTGAATTAAACCAACATTTCTTGTTTACACGTTCTCCTAGGCGTTCAACAATCTGTCATGCCACAAGAAGTCCCTCGAGACGGCTGAGGGGCAAAGGGGGTCCTCGCTCGCAGCCAATGGTTATCTTTGACGTCACACACTTTAGCCAATAATTCGGCTAGAACCGAAAGTTCCTGTGGAATCACCCAATCGGACGGTTTGTTGTCGAGTTCCTGCCAGGAGACTTCTTGTGGCGTACGAACAGTACAGCCGGAAACGACGTTTCAACGCGATGATTTCCTCTAGACACCTCCACAAGGAAATCCTACTTCTCTGTTATGGGTGTTCGCATGTAACAACGGTGACATGCGAACCGATTAAAATTACGTAATGTTTTCTGAGTCGAACTCATTGATATTCCGTACGTGCTAGACATTTTTAGAGCACGGATAAATATTGAGCACGATTGCGTCAGGTTGGATTGGAGCAAGGTTAGTTATTTATATTTCATAATATTAATATATTATAATTTAGATTCAATTATGTGTCAATTAACTCTTTACACTCGGAGCTATTTTAACTCAAAAACGAAAGATTGTTCCATTCCAGAATATTTTCATTCTATACAAATTTCTTTTCATTTTTTGCGTATGAAACTGATATAATATCTCATGTATGTAATATGTAAATGTCTAGTAATTTATTAAATACGAACAAAAATAATATTCTGAACAATATGTTTAAAAATGGCATAGCAATTTTCACTGGCGCCTCAGAGTCGCCATCCGAGTGCTAAGGGTTAACACTTTCTACCGGCCTTTTTTCTAATAGTCTTCTGGAAATCGATGATCAACAGTTGAGAAGTAAAAGTTGAAGTTTACATAAATTCCTAAGTTATAAGTTCGAGATCTAAGCGTTAAAATATTTGTCATATTTAAGAAACCGATCAGTCGGCTGTTCGTGCACAGATAGATTTTCAAAAACTCGGATCAAAGAAACTTTCTTTCCAATGAAAGAACAAATGAGAAAAAAATGTAGGATTCTTTCTACGGTTCGTTTAACACTTTATTCGGCTAGCTTTCAGACGATCACTTATAATACAAATGCCTAAACATCTGCCGGCGTGTAATCATCGTAGCGCGATTTCACAAGTGGTGATTAATCACTCCAAGGACGAATTCTTCAGGACTAAACAGAAACGATTTCAGCCTCTACTAAAAAAATAAAAGTTCCACTACTACGCTATAACGCTTACAGTGTTTCTTCCAGTATTCACGAAAACACTTTCTCAATGTACTCGATCGTGAGTTCAGAAATACTGTATCGTGTTATTTCCGAACCGTGAACTTAAATGAACCGAGATAAAAAAAATCACTGAATATTGTCGCTAAAAGAAAGAAGATAAACTGCAAAAACGTTGCAAACAAAAATAATGATAAACTGTCCACCACGGTTAAACGCCTCCGGACTGACCACTCTATCGGGATAAATAATGGAATTTTCAGGCAAGAAGGAGGAAAGGGCAACGATGCGACGCGACGGTAGGAGAAAACGTAATAACAAAAAAAAAAAGACCGAACGATCAAGGAAAGAGAGTCGAAGGGAGGGTTCCTTTCAGTCGGTCGAAAGTTATACGACGTCCGAGGTCATCGAGTTCCACCCATGCGATCGCTATGTCCGCGTTACGATGCTCGCGTCTACTATTACGCGCGCGTTTTCTACACGCTTGGCGCGGCACGTAAGTGGTTGCGCGCAAACACTCGCAACAATGCTCTGCCGATGCCGTAACAATATGGATGCTGGAAAATTCCGATCCATCGCGATCTACGATTTACATTCGCCGAAAAAAAAAACAAATATTTCGAGTCGTTAGCCCCTTTCACTTGCGTTCCTACAAGCAAACGCGACACAAACGCGACTTTAACGTATCGCTTCGGAAGAAAAGCACATCATCGGCAATACTTGCGACATCGTCGGTCACGAAGGCTCCAAGCTGCTGGCCCGTGGGCGTCATTTCATCCGCGATCGTTTCGATACAGGCGAACCTTACAATCTATTCAACGACGGCCGAGGCGGGGGTCTATTAATCGAGGGTTGATGCCGAGCCAGCGGTAGTAGCCTGTTGATTCTCTCGCGGTTGAATCGGTCAATTTCGATCAATCGGTACGCACAGCCCGTTGGCCCGGGCGGGCGTATTCGATCGGATCGCATCGCGGAGCTGAAGGATCGAAAACTGTATCGCCTCGGAATGCGGCCGAACCCGTGCAATCGATGCTCCATATTCGCTGAAACTGAACGGCGGTATTCGCGTTTCTGTACTCACTTTCGGTCCCGTATGCCAAGAAATCTCGCCCTTCGGTGGTCGCAGCCGGTTAATGGCAGCTCGTTTCGTACACCGGACAAAAGCGTGACACCGTTCCGCGAGGCACGCTCGAAACTGGTTGGGCTGTCGGGCACGGCGCGGTGCGCGCCAGTCGCGGAAAATCAAACGCGTTCTCCAGCCGCGAACCGGGGGGGGGGCGTTTCGCGAAACGACCACGGAGCGCGCGACAGCCTGGAAAATCGGTGGTTTTAATTCGGACACGAGGTCGCGCGGGGCTCTCTCAAGTGGTGGGTACCTTCCGCAGACGGACTCTACCTAGCGCGATTTCAGGCCGGGGTCTGAGTGAAACTGAAATGGGTAAAACCGACTGCCTGAGAGCTCTTTCTCTCTTTCTCTTTTTGTCCCCGGCCTCTCGCTCTCGGCTCCCTACCTCCTTTGACATGGTCTCACCGATTATATCCCCTCCGCCCTCCCATCCTCCTTACCCTTCTCCATCCTCATTTTCTCTGTCCATCTTTCTCGGTACTTTGGTTATTTTGCTCCCCCTCTCGGTCTCCGCGATGCTTTACTTCTCCTTCGCTGACACCAGCTCACTCTCCCTCGCCCCTCTCCTTATTCGAATCTCTCTCCCCCCTCTCCCCCCCCCCTTCGCCAGCTAGCGAGTCATCGTTTAACAAGCGCGGACGGTCCCCGGTTGTGTACCTGTGTCTGCACACAATCGTGTCCCAGGTTGCTTCTACGAGCAACGCGTGTGTAACCATTGTGCGATCCGACACGCGGAGAATCCGACGAAGATCCCGACCGAGCTACCGAAAGTAGGGGGGACGGGGACAACAACGTCGGTCGTCACGGACCAAACGCGCGAACGAGCGTTCCTCGTTTTGGTTCTTGCCCGTTGACACAGATGCGTAAATTTTGCCCGAACGATCGAAACCGATTAGCTCGACGGACGAGACCAGCCGCGCGCTCTTATCGCTCGCGCGACAGGGCGAGTTAAGCTATTAAGGGTACCGGGTCAACGATGGTTCCCTAGAAAAAAAAACAGGTTTCCCAATGGATTCAACATGATCGAAAGTTTGTTCGATGGTAACATACTTCTAGAATACCTGCGATTGCAAGAGAACATGGCTAATACGGTTATTCGTGACTGTGACACCACTCTCGTGGCCAGTTTCTATACGTAGTCGACGTTTTCATGCTACAGCCGAATTTAAATGTTTTTTGCGGCGCATTGGTTCGATCAATTATTACTAAACAACTGTCATTAAAATGTTTTTAAATTTTAAGTAAACATTACCCTGCGAGACTAAGCAAGTGTGTAAGGTTTTCTTTAATTTTCTTTTTTGGTTATTTTTCCGATCTGGGTTCCACAATGTTATATATTGTATTTTTCATTGTTATTTTACAGACGCAATGTTTTTGTTATTCTCTTGAAAATGATCTAAATGAAGATCGAAACGTTGAGAAAAGATATTGTGTTAATTTGCAAATATTTGTTTAGTAATAATTGATCGAACCAATGCGCCGAAAACATTGAAATTCTGCTTTAGCAACTTACGATCGACATTGTTTTAACACGTTTTCATGCTACGTTGCCTCTCGCCAAAGCGAAACCTTTATGTATTTGCCGGGTGGTAATTCTTCGAGCGAGGGAACGTGGTGAATTTGGAAAAAGAAACTTTTTTCTTGGGATTTCGCTTGGGAAATGTTCCTTATTAAGAAAAAAGGAATATACTTCAAAGGACATTATTCGCGATACTCGTTGACATTCTTAATCGCGTTCCTAAGAGGCGTAATTACAGCTAGCTCTTATCAATTTATACGGAATTACCGAGAGGTAACGAAAACGATAATTAGTGGAACATTATCCTATTGATAATTTATCCCGAGTTATGGCGATACACCCCATTATCTAGTCTACAGTATGATTATGTTCGGCCTTCGTCACTTGAGTTCTTGTTCTCACTCTCTCTCTCTCTTGTTGTCTGTAACCACTATTTTCAACCTATCTGCCTTGGCACAACATTAGGCCGCGTTAACTTTTTAATGAGCCGTGAAATACGGGCTGTCGCTTATCTTCGAAGCGGGAAAACTGATTAATTTGTATCTGTTTGAATATTATCTTGTATTATTTTTGTTCGTAATGCAATTCACCATTTCTGTTGTTTTCGAATTGAAAGGTTTAGATTTCACTAGAGAATTGTCGATTTTCCAGAAAGATACATTTATCAGCTCATAAAGGAACAATTAAACGAACAGTGAGCATAGCGGTAGGAGTAATTATTCAGCAGCCTTGAGGCACCAATTGATTTTGACCCTGCCATGCTGTAATCGACGCTGCGCGGCGCGTGTGTACTCGCACGTTTGTGCGTAGGCAGGGTAAAAGCCTTCATGGGGCACCATCGTCCTGCGGCGATTAACAAATCCAACGAAAAAATTCGTCTGAAAGCTCATATGAGGCATCAGTTTCGAGAAAATTCACGAACACTTGCTAGTAGATACAGTCAATCATGCACGGACAATACCTATTGAATAGCATGTTGTACATGTATAATTTCTAAACTGTATGAAAAAATGTTCGACATATTTTTTCAGAGAATTACCCTTTTCTCAATGATGTCGTACGTATTAAGTGAAACAAATGTAAGAATTTCCAAAGTACGAGGAAGGTTAACAGAATAATCGCTACGGCAAATCTTGATTTCTCGGCTGAACTTTTATTAAACAATGTGCTGTAATAAGTGTCAGATTTTTATAGATGCTGACGCGACCAGTAACGGTGTTAACAATCTATTAACTTCAACACGTTCGCGCAGGTCTGTCTAGGTAATTTTAAACACGGAATCAATGAGTCACAAATAATTAAATTGTACAAATATATAATTAAGCTAGAAAAGCTTGTAAAATTATTTTACATTCCGCTACCTTCGAAAAGAGAGGTTCTTTGTTATTAATATTTATAAAATCCTTGTTTGTAGTCATTTTTTCCTGTACATACAAGTTGCAAAATATTAATGGTTTTCTACATTTTACATGAAACTAAAGAAGTAGCTAACTCAGACGAGCTCACGGTGCTCTAATAATCTAACCGTCTATTCATATACTATCCACGGCATCCACCCACTTGCGGCAAGAATTATTGAATCGTATATGTAAGAATGTACATATGTACGGAAACGACTCAATAGAGTTCCACGCCGCCAGTTATTGGATCGTGCATCGACGTTCCACTTATTTTGAATAAGTCGATACTGTATATTCTATTTATTTCCAATCAGTCCGTGTACCTTGTAATTTGACACCGTCGATATCACAATTTTTTGTAGGACACACGATAGGGGAGACTGGAGAGACTCGATACGTAAGGAGGTTTCCTACAGTTTTATATTTCTCACCTGATAAGCAAAAGAGAACCGTGCGTTTGAGTATGCATATTGTAGCTTCATTGTCAGTAGGTCGCAATAAATTAGAATTCTTTCAATCAGATTACACTGTCCAACAAATTTCAACTTTTTTTACGTGCTCGAATTACTGTAGGGTCCTTCTTATATCTTTTATAATAACATCACAATATTTGTTTAAAGTTGAAAAATATGTGTTTTTTTTTCAAAGCCATATGTTTCTCAAAAACTGTGCGTCTAGGGAAAAAATTAAGGGCAGATTCGGAATCAGCGAAAAAAACTCTACAAGAATCACCCAACAGTAATTAGAGCATTTTGGTGTTGAACAGTGTTATTGGTCTCAAATTTTTTTATTCGAAAAAATGTGTTACATGATTTTTACAAAATTTGAATTATTTCACGTGATATCGCACACGTATGATCAAAGTGGAAAAAAAGCGAAAAAATATTTGGTAATTATTCCGAGTAGGGGATCCTCGCCGATTTCAATGACCTTGAAATGTGTTGTCAAGGTATCCATTCTGAGTAACTTTGCATATTACCATCGCTCGGCGTTCGTTTCCGAGATATTCAAGCGGTGATGTGTCTCGTCGAAAGTAATCTAATTCATTTCACGTTATTCCGACAATACTCCAAGGAGCGTTTAAACACCTAAGCGGGAATGGTAATTTCAGCCGATGAGTATCAATGTTATAAATGGTGGTGGGCTCGTTCCACGGAAACGCATAAAAGTCGGTCTGTATTATTTATATCCTGTGCGACGCACCTTCGTCATCGTAATTATTTTTTCCTCCCCTTCTCCGCCGTGACTATAAGCTGACCCAGTAAGCAAAGATAATTTTCTCCCACAACCGTAATGCACAATTAAAGTGTACGGGACGTCTATGAGTGGAAAACGCACGGGCACACGCTTTCTTTTTTTAGAAAACACGATCTTTGCATTTCCAAGGTGTCGCAACGAATCCGAACGATCGATAAATATGTGAAAACACGATTGGTCCTTCGTTATGCCGTTCGGATTCGCACGTTCAAATTGCCATAATTATCACCGGTAACCATAGGTCTGAAGAACGATTTAAAAGAACTTCGATACAGTGTAATATGTAGATTTTTATTTATTTTTATGAATAGCGAGGTTAATAGACAACGAGATTACTAGCGTTATATATGACTATAGCGTCAAAAATTTGGAAGTAATCCAAATAGACTCTAACGATGTAATTTTAATCGTTTATATTACGTAAGTTATTAAGATTACTGATTTATGGTAATTGTTGTGGTTGAACAATTTTTTACAAACTTTTGGTGCAGTGGTATGGGCGGGTCTTGCCCTGGAATGTGTCCACACGCTTCCGTCATCTCCGAAGTTAGTTCCTATCTGATCTAATTTCATCGTTTGTTCAAACGGGGCTACGCCCGTGTAATAATCATCGACTCAAATTGGACCGATCGCCGATTAATGCCATTCTTATTCGTTATCGCCATAGGGGTTGCCGGCGTTAATAACCGACGCGATAACTGTTTTACGAATCGCGCGAGACCCTCCAGCACGTCGCCTTCGAAACAAAAATTACATTTATTATTTTTTCGTGTCATTCTCCTCAGAATCGTATCTCTATTATTTCATGAAGGTTCTAACACGATGAAACAAAATTAATTCCGGCTTAGAAATCCGATAGAATTATACATTAAACGTAATTTAGTTATTGCAAATATCTTGAGATTCAACGTTTTTACCTTTTTTGCTCTAAAAGAATATTGCATGAAAAATTGTAGGGTAACTGCACCAGTGAATAAACGGGCACCAGTAAATGAACGCTTTTGTATTTTTGTATTTTTTGCTTTTCCATCATTGTTCAATTACTAGAATGTAGTGTTCATTGACTGGTATTTTTTACATTTTTTATTTAACGTTTAATAAAGACAAATAATAATAATTTCATTTTATTTGTGTTCATTTATTTTCGACAAATTAAGTATGGGGAGCCATTTGGCATATATGACATTCCTTTAATTCACATATTTTTTTTTAAATAAAATATCTTCCTGAACAATTTCTTAAATGTTCATTCACTGGTGCAGTTACCCTATATCGCTCCATTTAAAAAAGTATCAATAACCTTGAAATGTTTGGGGGAAAAATGACTGATTGTGAGATCTTTCTCCATAAAATTATTAATAATAGAGATATGTAGCTGTTCCCATCTAAATGTTATAATGGGCTGCCTTGTATGAACACTGAACACTAATGTAATTAGTGGACAAAAAAAATGAATATATAATCCAGTAGACCGATCTCTGGCAAATTAATTGGTATGATGGTTTGTGTATGTTCAGATGATTCGGAGACACGATAGCCGACGGCAAGGTAATCTTATTTATATAAGCTGAGTTACGCCGGCCGCAGCTGATGGAATCTCAAGAATTGGGAAACGTCACTCTTACTGTTCACCGAAACTTGATTTTAGAAGCTAACGCGAGAAACGCGAGATCCGTGTGACCCATTTCGCCGGCGCGCTACCGTTCGACAATCGTTTCCAACCGGCGAAGTGTTTCTTTCAATTAATCCGCTTATTCGGTGGAGTTGATTCGTGCAATTTGCGCGAATCGTGTTTCTCTTTCTCTTTATCTTCGATTACTTTGCTGCCTCGTGCCGTTACGTAACAAATTATGTGCTGCAGCCGCGAGCGTTAATAGAAAACTACATATCGATTTGTTGAAAAATTCATTTATCAATTTGCGACTAAAAACGTACGTCTGTTTTATGTCTCGCAAACAAATGGAAAGAAATACCGAAGCGTTAGCTGATGCGAGTTGTACACGATTATAGAAAATATGTGAATTTTTTTGCAAAAACCTTGCAAATATTTATCTTTTCTTTTTTTTATTTGTAACCTCCAGATGACCGAAATAAAAGAAGCACATTAATTGTATTTTCACGCCTAGTTCCGTAAGAATGATTGATAAACTTTGGATTAAAACAAAATAATCGTTAGGAGGGTAGATAAACAACGGAAGCTACATATGTATTTTATTTCGAATTTCTGTTTTCCACACCTAAGTGTTTCTGACGAGGTTTGTATTGAAATATATAACATCTGCATTTTCGAAAATAATTGTAGTTTTCGTAAAATCGTGAAATAAATGTTCATTCGAATAACAGTCTTTGGCTATTTTTAAATGGCAAACGATATATCGATACACAGTCGTATTGTTGCCACCGATATATCGATCTTAAAATCACAATGGACTAAACGTCCAAGATGGTGGCCGGGAACTTGAAGTCTGATAGGCGCGGTTCCTTTTCCCAATTGTTTGAGAAAACCAGAAAGTGCCAGTACGTTTAGTGAACAACAATAAATACCCATTAAGAGGCTCGATCTCTCTTCGTGTCCGTTCATTCCCGGGAGACTTGTTCACCATTGGTTTGCACGTCAGCTGACACATGTTTATGTATATGACGAGTACACGCATGCAACGCACATGAAATTTCTCCTGGGAAAGTAGACGAATTAATGAGATTGGCTCCTTGAAAAATCAAGCTCGAGGACACGATCACAATGGACATCATGAAATTGAAGGAAAAGGGGTGGTACGTACAAAAATGATGTTATTTTGTTCACAATCAATCACGAAAATATTCAAACTAAATACTCCCGAATCAAGATGTCATTTCACAAGGTGTTTCTCGACATGTAAATAGAGACCCATTTCACTAGTAAATAGAAATCATGAAAACAATTAGGAATCTTGCATTTTAAGATCAAGCCTCTATAAGGATTACGAGTTACAGTGGTTTGTAAAAGTCTTATTATACGAATAATTCGACCCCTTAAATAAATTTAGAAGTGAAAGATTGTAATGCATTAATATGTACTTGAGTATATGAATTAGGTACATCACAGACCATGCTTTCAACATCGCAAGCGATTCTGGAAATATTGTTGATATCCATAAAATCATAAAGAAGTTGGTGGACGTAAGAATTACATGCTTTATAAAATCTTCGCTTTTAAGCGATAGTTGTGCTAGTTTTCTACCGTTTCATTTGTTGCATAGTTGGATCTGAAAGAAATCAGTAATGGTCAAGGAGATACTACTCAAGGAAATATTGTATTACAAATACAAAAAATACGCAATGTATCTGCCCCCAAAAGCAACGAAGAATCTCGTGCAGCTCCACGTCTATTAAAATTGTCTTTAACCGATGGTAAAAATAATTATCAAGCGATAGAACTTGAACACATCTCGTCGTTGAGGTAAATAATCAAGCCGTAACGGTTAGTTTTTAATTTCTATGAACAGCGGATCTTATTGTTTCATGAAAAATGTTTTAGTCTAAATACTCCTCCTGGTACAAAGATACTAATTGGCCCAGGAGAGCCACCGACATCTCATGGAATTATCCTGCTAAGACCTTCGCACATAGCTCAAGTACTTGGCGGAAAAGTAACAAACATGGTGGAGAAATGGGAATTAAACAAAGTAGATGCTGTTATTTAATTTTGTAATGTGTTAAAGAAAATTATTTGTTACATAACATATGTATATCAAATATAATTTCATGACAGAAATTGGCATCACATGCAAGGGTTAGATCAGCTGAGGATGGTGGTCCTCCACCTTGGATTCCATTTGGTAAAAAGATTCTAAAGGTGTCTGAAAATGATAAAAACTTTAAAGCATTGGCGGAGAAGGAGAAGTCTAGCAAAGAAAATGCAGAATTTGAGGCTCAGCGTAAAGATGCTATAGCAGAGGCAGCTAAACAAGGTAGCAAGAAAGTTTTTGGTGGTGGACATAAGCAGGTATACCAAATTAAAATATACAATAAGAAATTTCAATATTATAACAATCGTTACATTTATGCAATGATTTTGTAGCTTTTAGATCACAGTGTACACAAGATAGTAGATCAAGGTTTTTCTATCGAAGAAGCAGAGTATGCCTTGAAATTCAATAGAAACAATGTTGACAGAGCGTTGAAAAGTTTACAGAAAACAGACAACAAACACAGGTATATTTCTTTCCTTTCAAATATTTTAAACGACTGAACGAATTAACCGTTATTTCAACAAATACCATTATTTTAGTACATTGAAGGAAACGCGAGAACCTCGAAATAAAAGATTTGAAAAGAAATCGGAAGAAAATAAACCAAGCAGTGGAAAAATATCTCTTTTCGATTTTCTAGAGGATAAATTGCCTATACAATCTGAAGTTACAGAAACTAATATTCAACCTCAAAACAGTCATATGCAGAACACAGGAAGTAGTTATGATCGAGTCGAATCAAGAACCAATGACGCGCAGAGTAGAAGAGGTGGAAGGTAAATATATATCTTTTAAAATAATATATCATTGTCGTAACTTACAAATAAATATCTAATTCGTTTTTATAGGAGTCAAAGAGGAGGACGTGGATATCAGGTTCCACCCAGACATTCGGAAGAAAATAAAAATAATAAGAAATTAAACTTTAGTAACACCAACACTCCTCAGTATTCACAATACAACGGAGGAAACAATCCTCAACAAAATAAACCCCCAAGATTTCAAAGAAATCAAGATAATCATAATTTTGTTCAACAAGATGCTGGAACTAAATCCTATCAGAAACCACAGTTGAATGATCACCGGAATTCCGGTTTTCAAACGCATGTAGATGGAACAAGCGTTAATGATAATAGCAATTATTATAAAACTTCACAAGATCAAGGAAAGAATTTTGGTAGCAGCAGGAATTACGAGACTGATACCAGAAGTAGACAAACTTATGATGCTTCATATGGTAGACATAATCGACCACAAGAAGATGCAATGCATAGACCTTATCCTACAAATACGAGTGATAAAAATTACAAAAACCAATTGAATAAATTTCAACCAAATGATAGTTCGGGTAGTAAGAGTACTATAGGGCCCAATAGTCAAAGGGCTCAAAATCCATTTGGAAATAATCAAAATGCGAATGTTCCTGTTGGAAGTTCTTGGGTTTGGCGAGTGGGTGATAAATGTTTAGCCAAATATTGGGAAGATAATAGGGTAAGATATCATCTGTTACGTATATATACAGGGTGATGTACAAATAACAGGTTTTACTAAATAAATACGTTATTGAACGGTAAGATACACTCTGTGTAGATAAATATTTTAAAATGCATTACGTATTTTTACACATTTTAATGAACATGATCAATATTTCTGAAATTTAGTATTACGATGCAAAAGTAACCGGCGTATCAGACAGAACTTGCGTCGTTCAATTTAAAGGATTTGAAAATTACGAAGAAGTACTGCAAGTAGACTGTTTACCCATAACAAATGATGTATGTAAATTATAAGTAGCTTCGACAACTGTACGATATTGACAGTAACTAATTGTCGTTTGTTTAATTATGTCAGTATCAAGTTGCAGACCTTGGCATGGATCAAAAACAGTTAGATCAACGGAGTAATAACAAACAACTTCGGTATGAACAAACACAGAATCATATAGCTGGTAAATTTCTGGACTTTTGTAAATTAGATACATAATTTATTTAAAAAGGAATTAAAACACATATTTCATTTGTAATAATGCATTTTACAGCAGGCATGGAATTTCGAAGAAGCGGTAGTGGAGTTGTTCCTCCAAATAAAAGCAATTACAATAAGAAACGTAATCAACAACGCAGCACCCAACCTATTTATCAGCCTCCAGCTCAACGATGTCAAAGCTCTATGCCTATGAATACTCAAAACAATTCCTTACTTTAATGTAACGTCAGTCTTTCACTTTTAGTAAAGAAAATATTGGACTCTGCTGAATTACTGATTGTAGTGTTATTTTCAAAGACTGACTTCATAAGAAAAAACAGCTACACACTCTTCACCTCTAACGGATATAGATGTCAATACTGATAAGACATAAACGAGTCATGTGCCACAAAATAATTTATATTCGTAAACAGAAACTTGTAACAAGTGTACAATTATAGTACGAATTTATTTCCTTACACAGTGAAAGTGAAACTAACGACTAAAAACGTTAATCTACGTAAAGTGTTTATTATGTCGCTGAATATCAAGATATTTATATTGTAGAATAACCGTGTACTATGGCGAATTGCGCAGCATTTCAAAATATTTCGTCCACTTCCGCTAAAAAGTTAATACATACTTCATGCGCATAATGTACATTATGCTGTGTATTATTTGTAACTAATTTGTAATTATAGTTATTTCAAATGAATTATAGTTGTGAGAATTCATAGCAAATTTAAATTTACAAAAATATCGTAGCTCTTCCATCATTTACCCGCTTAATGGAGTAATAATTAATTTTTTGTAGAAAAAAAAATTTCAAGATTGACTATTGGAACTTTTAGTTCCCAGTAATACGGATAATGTTTTATTATAATGGGAGCAATGCAAACGACGAAATAGTAGAATAAATCCAACAACTCAATACACATATTTGTCTGGTTATTAGACAAAAAAGGCTGATATTTAATATTTAATTACCTGACAATTTCTCAACTTTTATATCTTGTATGTGGTAATACAATCTAAAATACCTGTCACAACATGTTATTAAAGTGCTCAAACTATTAACATAAAGCAGAGATCTTAAATGTGTTACTATTAAAGGTGTGCGAGAACCCGATGGTCGGGACGGGTCGAGACGAGTCGGGTTATCGAAAATTTCGGGAGTCCCGAAATTTTCAAGAATGCCTCTCCCGATTCCGAATAAAATTCTCGATCCGTGCCGACCCAACATTTTCGGGTTCTCGCACACCTCCAGTTACTATCTATTAACTACTATACTTTTGCCTATTATTAAAATCATTGTTAGCACAATCGAATTCTTTTTGCATAAATCAATAATACTGTATATCTTCTGATTTTTCTAAAATATCAATACGAAATTCGAAATGAATAAAAAGCTAGAAATAACGTGACTTAAAAATGAAAAAATTGAATTACAAAAATTGCAATGAAAACGGATAATATCATTCCGAATATAAAACAGATAAATTTTTTTTATTTTAGGCAAATATTTCATGCGCTCCATTGTACGCCATATGACAACTTATTCTGCAGATTTCAATAAGAATCATATTTCTCAGAAACAAAACCCAATGTGCAGTCTTTCTAAGAAAATTTTATAACAATGAATAATTAAACAAATAATACATAATAATATCACTTACAGTAATTTTATACGTCGATTTAAAGTTGACAGAAGAATTCGTTTTAAAAGTGGACAATCGAAATTTATTCGCAATACTGCACGCCATCTACAGTAAACAGAAGACGTATACAAATTATACATGGCGGGTACGCCATGTTATTTCTATTTACAAATTTATGGATATCTTTCCTAAATGAATTTCTATTCGGACGTATTTCATATATAAAAAATACGCCAATTGGTGGCCTCGGTGACTGAAACAATTTCACCATTGTATTAGACGGATGCAAGAGATGCCACCGCTGTCGGGAGGTTTCGGTGAACAAATTGAGGTTAGTATTTTGAATTTGTACGTTTACAGAAACGCATCATTCTGCAGTCCTATTTATTATTTCCAATTATAGGATTACGAAGTATTGAACTTGCTTGGTAAAGGTGGTTTCGCCAGCGTGTACCGAGCAAAATGTCTCCGAAGCGGTATAGAAGTCGCAATAAAAATGGTAATACCATTGTTTTCTTAGGTTAAGTGATGCCGTTGTCGTTACAAACACTTGTTGCATTATGCTTTTAAATTGAGACTTTCTACCATTAGATATGCACACGTATAATTGTATTCATTGCACATGTGCATAGTTGCAATTCCGTAAGAACCAAAAAAATTTATAAAATTTTAGATCGACAAAAAGTTGATGCAAGCTGCTGGGATGGTGGGTAGGGTACGCCAAGAGGTTGCAATCCACTCGAGATTAAAGCATCCAGCTGTACTGGAATTGTATACGTTTTTTGAAGATGCCAATTATGTTTACTTGGTATTGGAATTATGTCATAATGGAGAGCTTCAAAGATTTCTCAAGACGCAAGGTTCTTGTGCATTACCTGAAGAACATGGTATAAATGTAGATATATTTATAGTTCTTAGTGTTTTCAAAATTTACACATAGCTCACCTACCTCTGTCATTTCAGCTGGTCGTATAATTAGACAAGTAGTACAAGGATTATTATATCTACATTCGCATCAAATACTTCACAGGGATATGTCTTTGTCTAATTTGCTATTAAGTAGAGACATGCAAGTGGTAAGGCTAATATTATATGTTATAAAAACTTGTCTTCCATTTCATTCAATTAAATCATTCACTGCCAATTGAATAATTTTAATTATAGAAAATAGCAGATTTTGGATTGGCTACTCAGCTGACAAGGCCAGATGAGAAACATTTAACAATGTGTGGTACTCCCAACTACATATCACCTGAGGTTTGATAATTGATTTACAAAAATATGTATTGATGCATTGAATACATTCAACATAATATATTATTGTAGGTAGCAACAAGATCATCGCATGGTTTAGAAGCAGATGTTTGGAGTTTGGGATGCATGTTATATACTCTTTTAGTTGGTAAACCACCGTTTGACACAGATGCTGTTAAAAGTACTTTAACACGTGTTGTCATGGCTGATTATGTAATGCCACATCATTTGTCGGATAATGCTAAGGATCTCATAGACAAATTATTAAAAAAGAATCCAAAAGAGAGAATTCGTTTGCGTGATATTCCTAAACATCCATTTATAACGAATTTAGAAAGAAATAAATTATATTGTGAAAAAAATGGTATGCGTACTGCACTGTCAGGAGGTGGTATGGTTGATTCAGGTTTAGGAAGAACATTATCTTCATATGGACGGCCAAGAATGCGCTCTAGATCAGAAGAAAGAATGTCCACAATGCCAATATATTCAAATGGTCTGGGACCAATGATTAGTGCAAGGAGTGAAGCATTGTCTGAGCCGATTGGAAAAACCCATTCACATAAAACAAGTGGCATTGATTTTTATCCAAAGCAGAATTCTATGTTAGCTGGAATCCCACCACCCCCACAAAGTAGAATATTCTCTCAAAGTGAGCATTACAGTGGCTGCGATGCATATGAAAATTCTGACAAACTCAAAAATGATAAATCTAAAAAACGAGAAAAGCCAGAAAATTGTTTTGAAGGAACTGAAGATGGAGCAAAATTACAAGTTCCAGCCCTATCTTCAGAAAGATTACAGCCTACTAGACACAGAACAAAGAATGCAATTCTTACCATATTGGATCATGGAGAAGTTTGCATTGAATTTATTAAACGCAAAAATGGAGTGGTAAGTGTGAATAATAACTAAATAACTTTTGGTGTTTTTAAAGTAGAGTTATTTTGATACCTCAGGAAAGAGTAGGGGAAGTGTGTCAAATATCGGGCGATGGATTGAGAGTTATTCTTTATAAACCAACAACCTTGACAGAAGTTGGTTCACAACCGCTTCCATTACCAGCCCGCGGTGCAGATAGCATATATTCGTATGAAAATCTACCCCCACGCCATCACAGAAAATATGTTTACGCATATCGCTTTATAAAGCTTGTAAAAGCTAAAACATCGAAACTTACACTATACACGCATCGATCGAAATGTCTTTTTATGGAAAATGGGCCACATCCGGATTGTGAAGTTCATTTTTATAATGGAGTTAAGGTATATAGAAACAAATTTCGAAAATCGCACATAAATAGTGAATAAATAGTAACAGTGTCACTTATTATAGGTGGTGCGTGTCGACGGCGTGGTAAAAATAACAGAAAAAAATGATGGAGTTGCCTTTACAGAAGGTGAATTTCCACCACACTTCGATGACTATTATGAACATTACTCGGAATGCTATCAACGCTGTCTGTTGTTAGAATCTACTCTAACATCTTTAGAAGCAGCGACTGGACATTCCTGTTTTCCCGTTATAATTGGACGTAGGCCCAGTGCGGCCTTAAATGATGCCCCTTGTATGCAAGGAAAAGAAAACGTTTCACAAGCAACAAATCATACACCCGTGGTATGTAATTTTAAAGAACATTGTATAATAATTTATAAACTATACATTCTATTTTGAATCGTTTAATTCCACTGTTTTTTTTTTCAGATGCCGTCTTTTGATGCTAGTTGTTCGGTAATCTCGACGGTAGCGTCTCATTCGCGTAAAATGAATTCTATGCGAAATTCAAATACTAGTAATTTCAATAAGGTGGTAGTTCCGGGTGTGGGTACTGCGACACAATTATCCTCCGGAGATATTCGTGTTAATTATAAGGATGGTTCAGCTTTAACTGTAAGTAAAATAAAATCTGTACCACAAGTTGAAAAATATAAATATAAATTTTAATCGAGCTTATTGTTATTAGGTAAGTCCTCAAAGCTATGGTGGTGGCATAGTTTACGAGAGTAATAATGGAACTGTCACACGATACAACCAACACTATCAAAACTCGGAAGTTCCGCACATGGTTAGAGACAAATTGTGCCAGTTACCGACAGTTATTAAATACCTTGTTCAACCGAAACACAAGAATATTCGGTAGAACTGAGTATACCTTTAGATAATCAATTATTTTGTATAGTAGCTTTAAAGTAGTGTAACTACAATAAGAAGAAAAATATTTTGATAGGCTTATCGAATGTATTGTATTCTTATAGGTAATTATTAGGTCAAGCGATTTTTTTAAGTATAATAAAAAAGATACTATTTTTAATAGTTTTGTGTAGTATGTGTAGTGTTCTTTCGCTATAAGTCGATGGCTTCAGACGGTTTTCGACGTATTGCTAATGAGGGCACCTATGCGGCTTCACTTTATTCTCGACTAAGCCGGAAGGGAACACGGGGAATGAACGAAAGGCGATGATAAGCAGACCATAAAGTTGTCAGCCGAGCAGCAATATCTTTCGTTGGAAAAGGAAAAAATATGACGTATACTCTCGTTCTGGCATTTACAGTAAGAGTTGTCGAGCGGACAACTTCAAAAGAAGAAGAGAGGATAGAAAACTATATTTATCCTCGTATTTTAATTTATCGATGTATATGAAATTTTTTGAGATTTCTGTTATTCCTGTTAATGAGGTATAAGAGAAGATTTATGTAAATATTATTAATGTTTCTTGAACTATAGCAATGGTATACTAAAAAATATTTACTCTGTTACATCTGTATATGTAGTCCGATCTAATAAAAGTAAATAAACAAACATATGCAGTATGCTTTATCATTACACATCCATCTATTTATGCATATAAATAGTGGACGTGGCCTTCATGAAGAAACAAAGGGAGTCTAATCGAGGTCATCGAATGTAATTAGCATTTTTCTCTAGAATCATCGTTGATTTTAATGACAGAAACGCAGCATTTGATTTGTTCGTTTGTAACGTATCCTACAATCTTTTGAAAGGACAACGATCCCGTTCACTTTTACTTGTCGCCATATTGATTTGTTTTTAAAATGTACAGGAAATGCATAAATATAATATACTAAGTGCAAATATGTTCATTTTAAAATATCATAACCGACAGTTGGTTTAAGAGTGTTTCAATTGCATTTTTCTCTATTACCCACGCAGAACTTATAAAGATATTATCGGTTTAAAAGTTCGCAACGTCAATCTGTCTGAACTCATGGGGCTCTATAAACAAGTGGTGTGACGTGTCGACGGTTAGAACTCTCTCAATTACTGCAGCAATTGAATGTCGTTCTATTGTATTAGTGAATGACATCCCACGCGCTTCTCGTAATTATACGTCGTTCTAGTCTTATAATCTTGGAATTGGCGAGGGGCAGTGTCCATTCGCAACGAACCTAACCTCGTATAATAACGGATACGAAACATGGGTAAGAAAATAATTCGCACATGATATTTCCATTCTTCGTAAGATAGCACTATATTATATATTAGAGATAAATGGCGCTTTCCTAGAATACTATGTAATCCGTTTCTTAGCAACCTGTCAATAGTGCAAATGCTCGCGTACGATATGTTTCATAATCTTATCTGTAACATGTATATGAGGAAAGATTACTCATTCATCGTCTCAGTCATCTATTCACACCTTAATCGAACAGGTTGTTGTTAATCAATATTAAAGATGAGAAACTATGAAGAAGCAAGTGACAGTCTTCCATTGCGTAGAAGATTTGAGAGTAACATTAGCATAGACAGATTTTCTGAAAAAAGTCTTCATGGACTTGAGTATGAACATAGATCTTGCAGTAAGTTTTCCTAAATGAAGAAATAGCTATTATTTAGGAACCAGTGCAATGTAGCTACTAAGAGATTTATAGTAATATTTATATTAAAAATGATAAAATCATATTCAATTATAAGGTAAAACTATATTATTGTTATTACAGGAAATATATGCAATGACTGTATGGCCAGAGTGCCATACGCCACTCTTATTGCAACTATTATGTGTTGCTTGGGAGTCGGCATATTTTGTGGGACAATGTACAGAGGTGTTACACTGGGTTCGTTAATGATGGATCAGGTACAGTAATACATTGATTCGTTATAATTATATTATATAACACATTTAATTAATAAATGCATTACCAGGTATTTCATTTACGGCTCGGATGGCTGGAAGCAATACAATTAACATTTGCAATACTTGGTGCTAGTATGGCAGCTTTGGGTTTTATGATACTATGTGTCGGTTGCCTTGCAACTGGAGCTACAAGGCACAAAGTATACCGTGCATGGAGGTCCAGAGTTGGTGGTCGTATTTCTTGCGCTGTTGTATGTATCTATGTGCTCGTAAATAACAATCTTAAAATGAACAAAATAATAATGTCTCTTATTTTTTAGTTCATGACAATCACATACATTCTACAATTAGGTTGGCTCTTGATATTTGCATTTCTGGTTATAATTACCTGGATCTTTACTATATTCTGGGGACTGTGTAGCAATCCCAGAGTTCAATCTCTTGATCAGTGCATTGATTTCACTCAATTCAGTAAGTTTTGCAATACGTTACATTAAAAATTTTAATTAATTTCGTAAAAATCATAAAATTGTAAGTGTGTTCTTTTCCACATAGGTTTTATATTCCCAAATAATACTAGAGTGGAAGATATGAAAGTATGCGGACCACAGGAGGTAAAACTATTTTGTAAAGATTTTGTGGAAAAAGCAGAGGTCATGTTTATTTTGGCAACACTAGCTGCAATGTTAGTTGTGTTAAGTCTTATACACTACTTGATGTGTCTATCTGCTAATTACGCACATATCCGAGATCATGAGAAATTCCAAGAATTACAAGAAATTCAGTATCTGCAAGATCCAGGTGATGCAGATTCTCCCCAACCTGGTATGGGAACTTTGAGCTCTCATCATCGTGCCAAGGACAGATTCTAGGATACGGCCCGCGAGATCTTCGCCATGAATCCTTTGTAAACCTGCCACTCCTGTTTATCGGAGATAGGAGATCTCTTCTCTATAAGGATAGAAAATATTTTGGCGTTACTCTTCTCTCTGTACCTAAATTCAGTATTCTACGAATCGAGTATTACTGCAGTAGTTGACTGAAGATCTTGCGGGAACACTTCATGCCGTCCATTTTCTACGACTGTCGTATAAGCATTTATATAATTTTCAAGTTTCAACTCAATTAGGTAATGATTAGAAACATATAAGATATATTCAATATTCTAGTGTTAAACATTCCATTATTGTTGAAATTCGCGGGATGTTGAAAAAATGATATGGGCATATATATACAGAATCGAATATGGTACAAAAAAGTAATGAAAAAGTTCGTATAAATGTTTCTGTTTTCTGTGCCTAATTAATCCATAAAATTATGCCCATATTTCATGGCATCCTGATTAAGTTAAGACGAGATTCCATAATTCGAGTGCGTTTAAAGATGATTAAGAATTTCATTTAGAATGAAAATGTACAGTGAGTATGCGCGAAGCACAAAGTGTATAGCACACAGAGTATATATAGTTACGCGGACGCTCGCGTAGTTTCGGCATTTCTGATATAAAAAAAACTCTGTTATAAAAAACGATCGACCTATACTCGTAACAATATCTATACTTTCTCTATATAGAAATATATTTATGTTCATATACACAAATGTCTGCAGTGCACAAAAATATTTGGTTGCTGATGTCTGTATATTATATAAGACTGTTTAACAATGCAGACTATATATTAAGTATTGTTAGTGTTCATATTGAGATTTTTGCGCTAGAAGAAGTGCATTCTTTTTTTCTATAAAAACTACTTTTATTGTACATTGCTACTCAAATATTCTACATGTGCTGGAGGAGAAGTAAGGAAATTGTTAATATTCTTGTTATATTCTGATTCCTCTAAATTACTATCTATTGTAGTTGCATTTGACAGAATATCATTTCATCAACTCTATCTTTCATGAATTCTTACTGAAGTTTAACTGCCATTGCACGATTACTTAAGAAAATCAAACATGGATTAAATAGAATAAATCATAAAATGTAACAATAAAAATTGACTAAATTCATATGTTGAATGCACAAGGTTCGATTGTGCCAAATTCATGCAATTTGAGCAGTGAGTAAAAAATCATATCATACGTTATTGTACAATGTATAATAAAATATTACACTGTTATATCATATTGTATGTTATTAATAAGAGACAAATTCTAAAGTATATAAGTATCAAATTTGACCTAGAATACAACCGTACTTGCTCAAATTACTTAATAATTTGTAGTTGTTTTGAACATGCAATAAATTTCGAGGAGAGGATAAGTTTGTTCAAAGAAAATAAATGTCAGTAATATTATTTTGCGCACACTTGGTAAGCATATATCAATTTGACAATTACATTTTATTTACATACAAGATAATTTAATTGCGCAGGTTACACTTAATAAAAAATGGATTTATTGTTTTGTTTTTTTTTTTAACTATGCGGTACAAGTTTCGTTTCTAGACATTTGTATATTTCTGTAAGAATGAATAAAACTTACTTTCTATTTCGCAATATACGATTTTTGAAAATATTTTAAATGTTCCTTTTTCGAGTGTTGAAAGTTGTTTGTTGCGTATCAATAGATAAATTTCCTTTTTATTATTATGTACAATTAATTACAATTTGTACAATTTGTATAAATCACCATAAGTTAGTCATCGTAAAACTGGAGATCCAACTCCAGGTCGAGTGCACTTACTTCTTGGAAGGTATTGATGAAAGTGTACCGTGAAAATATCATGTACAACTTTCGGAACCATACATATTGAGACTTGTGTGCAGTCATGGCATTCTATGAAGACAAGAAACAGTTTCAAAATATATCATTATATCCGCGTTGGATCAATAGAAATAAAGAACTTAATATCGTCAATGAAGAAGTAAAGACATTATGTACTCTATATTTCACAAAATGAATACTATCGTTTTTTCGAAATTGATACACAAAAATGTAGACTTACTCTTATAGTTTTCCTTTGATCATATGTCACTAAATACCAGTATGAAGCAGTCAATAAGCTAATTGGTAAATCTAGGAGTTGTACATATTTTCTAATTATATTCACAGACTCTAACACATACAGTTTACAATCTGAAAAGAAATTCGTTTTCTTAGTATTCATTTATTATTAATTTGATGTTCCAAATAGTGATACTAACAAGATGGTACTTTCTTCTCAATGCATAATGCAGCTATGGCAAAGTATAAGGAGATATGATTCTTGTGTCGACTTATGCCATGCTTGTCAAATGTTACAACTGCATTGATTTTGTAAGTCTCTACATGTTGTAAAATATATTCTGCCACTACTTCTGTTGGCCATTGTACATTTTTATCATCAGGTAATTCTGTGCTCCTATACATGCATTTATTGAACTATGATAGAAGATTAGAAGGATAGAATGTGCCTACATTCATGTATGTAACATTAAATTTTGTTGGATAATAAATAAATTAAATTTTCCTTACATTACTATAGTTACATTAGCTTCTGGAATTCCTAACATTTTTGTACAATCCCATAGTTCTTCTTTTCTCCTCTTATGTCCACCTAAAAGAACAGTTAGATTTATAAGAAAAACTAAAAGTACTCATTTATACTTTGTATTATTTTTACTATGCCTGACAATTTATCCTGTTGTTAATAAGGCTGTTTTACTTGTGTAGTAGTTGTTAGTAAAGCATTTACATTTTGCTTTCACTAAAAATTAGATTCGTATGTAGCAACAACAGGACACATAGGTAGGTATTATATTTACATCACCTATAGTCGATAAATTGAATTCCGTACCAGTAGTAAGACAAAGTAGATATAGCTCACTAGCCTTTGATTTTGTGACCCAGTAGAGTAGCGGACCAAAGAACATGACTTCATCGTCCGGATGAGCCGTAACTAATAATATTCTGGCAGGCGGACCTGGAAGCTGCCACGCCTTGTGGCTGACTTTCTTCAAGATTGAATAAAGGCAAATGCAAACGCAAAGGTAGGCAACAATAGCAATTAGCAATTGCCATGATATTTCTTTTATGTAATACCACCACCAACAAATTGCTTCATTAATTTGCAGACTAAAGTATTCCTTAATAAATTCGAGATCTAACATTTTTAATGACGATGTACGAACTACTTCCACTTACGCGGGTTACGGTCCTGTCATATTTCTGGAAGAGCCTGCTACCCTTGAAAACTCGGGACAAGATTTCTTTCTTTAACGGAACATCGTAAGGTTATGTTGTGCAGAAACCAGGTAATAGGATTGGGCGCCATAGTTGGATAAGTCGATACAAACTGCTTGTATAATGCTCGTTCACACTTATCTACAAACTTTTGTGCATTCTTCTTGACAAGGTTTTTCATTTACTTCAGGTTGCATCTTACAATACAGAATTCGCTCAATTTCTTCTGACCACATCTACATTTGCTAGACGATTGTTCAAAACGCAATAAATTTCAGGTACGAGATATTTCCGAATTATCAGTGAACATATCGTACTATTTGTTACTTTTTCTATGTAAATTAAAAATTTTTCTTTGAACTCGATATAGTTTTTACAGAGAGTATATTGAGAGTGCTTACCGGTGCTCACGCCCGGGGATTTGGTGTCCCCACTTTTTCCTCTGGTTTTCATTATGCAGTACCGGAGCAGTGCAAAATTGAATGGATAATTCGTATGATGGTTAGTTTGGTTCAATAAGTACGATTATTTCAATTTGTATTCAGAAACCATTGCCTAAAAATTTAATTGAATTTTTATTTCATTTTTCAACAGTTTTAAATATTTTTCCGCGTACGAATGACGCAATACTGCAGGATGTTCAAACTTGAAATTCCCTATGTTCGAAATATAGATTACATTTTTATTTTGTTCTTGCTTGTTGTCATATAAATCTTCCTTTTATTTTTTATTTGGAAAATTTAATTCATGCAGTGACATTTGATTTGGTTATAATAATTTAATGTCAATTATCACGAGTAATGTTCATGTAGTATATCTGTATTTAATGGAATCGATTCTACGCCAATGCTATACAAGTGGCGTATCAACATTGAACAATTCTGACATGTAAATTTTGGTTATGTCATTCAGAATAAGGTTAGCCCAAAATTAAAAGTTTTACAATGACAGAAGAAAAAGCAGAAGTGGATGTGTTTCGTGATACGCCTGTGAGATACCTGGGTAATAAAAAACAGGTTATCAATCACTGTTACATAAATTTTCATTCATAGTTTTACTTTTGTAATGATCATCATCATTGTCAACATTTTGATTAGTCTTTATATCGTTATTTTCAGATTAATATCGTATTTAAATTCTCTTCCTACAATTATAATTATTTCTATAGGATACGCAAATGAAGTGGGAGAAGCTTTTAGAACAATAGTACCACGTTCAGTAGTATGGTTCAGTTATGCTATCTCTAGTGGGTATGTCCTTGCAGATACAATTTACAAAGGATGGAAGGAGGTCAATGTAAGTTAAGTTGTAAAATACATTGTTCAAAACGTTAGTTAATAATATGACCACAAAAATATCATATTTCAGAGGAACCTGTCTGACAGTGCAACCACAAGGGCTTTGTATTCCATGTCGGATACTTTACTATGGCAAACACTTGCATCTATTATAATTCCAGGGTTCACAATTAATAGAATTTGTGCTGCTGTTCAATGTTTGCAAAGAAAAAGTTGTAACCCCATTATAAGAAGTCGATGGATATCCACTGTAGTTGGACTAGCTTCTATACCTCTCATAATACAGCCTATAGATCATATAGTAGACGAAGCCATGAATGTTACTTTTAGGAAGTGGGTAGGATACCACCCTAAAAATGACCATTAGTATAAACTATAAGTAAAAGTTCCAGACAATAGAATTTAGACTTGTTTAACTTTCAAACAAAATGAAAGTATTATTGCTTATGATCTTCCCACAAAATGATCTACTACAATGCTCGAAGGCTATATATATTTTATTATATTGTATATATAAAATTTCCTTTTTGCAGTATTCAGGGCAACTTACCCTCTGAATAAAAAATCTGTTATGTTACTAAATATCCTCATTGTTTCTGATTCGTGTACTCGTCCGTCTGACTAATGATTAACCTTCCCTACTTACCATAAAACTACATATAAAATTAATGTCCAAAAACTAACAACTTGATTTCTTCTATCTACAGTAGAATTGCATTATTTTATAAAATACGTGAGACACGAGAAAACTTCATAATTTGAAATTATTATGGAAAGATGGAAAGTCTTCTAGATACTACATACAATTCAAAACTACTCGAACATATGAATTCTAAAAATTTTCGCTTTACTTATTTTCCCTTTTTTCTGTAGACACTATATACTATAAAAGCCGAATATTGTAAAGAGACGTGAAGAAAGGCACGTAAGGCGACCTACCAATCTACAATGACAAAATACTTGTCGACGAATAAACGACATAAATGTTATATATAGACTATTCGATATAAATATGGAGTCAATAATCGCCGAATATGATTTCCATCCCTGGCAGTTACTTTCGACTCTGTCAGTCACATACAATCCCGGCAGTAGCATTATCCAGCGTGTGATCAGACACAGTGGAAATCTCGACTCTTGTAGCGACTTGTTGTTCCTGTACGACGAGTAACGTGCAATCACATTATTATGTTCTAGTAATTTACAAACTGTTGAATTTATAATTACGAACGGTATGCTGTGAAAAGAGAAAATTAGCATAATTAAGGAATAAAGAATGACGAACCGGGAGTTCCGATAATTTGAAATTCAGGCTCGCGACTTTCTCATTAGATCCTGTAGGTTTAAATAAGCCGAACAGGACCACTGGAAAACCAAGAATAATTACCGTGCACGGGAAGATCGTAACTCGCAGGCCACGTTCATTTTCCCATTTATCGTCTTGTCGGGCCGGACTAGCTAGCCGCGGAACAATGGCTCCGCGTTGCGTAGGAACGAATAGCCTGTCATACCTGTGACATATAGTTTTTTTCTCGCAAGTACAATCGCCGCGTCAGTCAAGAAGAAAAACTGATCGTATTTCTCTGTTCGCGGAACTGACCTCGTGGTTTTTACTGACCGACTAACGCATCCGATGCTATTAGAGAATTCCGTTTTACTCGCAATTATTTCAACCATCAACAAGTTGTGCATATACACGGCTGAACACTTGCAAATATTATTCAAGCGTTTCGACCCGACACGTCCGTTTTCAGAAATCTAAAGAAAATCCATCGAAATCTCACCATTAATCGTGACATACAACAAATACAAGCGAGTTCTTCCATTTTCAAAGAGAAAATATGAATAAAGATCTACACTTTAATAAGTAATTTTATAAATCTGTTATCTCCGTTAGTAAGTTAAGTTGCATGTAATTAGTTCATTTAAACATCGATATGTTCTTTAAACAGATATTACGCGATATAGTATAAATTCATTATTGTTCCGATCATCAAACGTTTATAGCAATACTAAATGAATCCTTTCCTTCAGATTATATGGTGCTTTTGAATTTATTTCTTTATTTGCTCGACTCAGACGTGTCGGGTATTGTATAAATTTTCTTCTTTTACAGATAAACTCGAGTATGCTAGTGTATGCATAATGTGGAAGTTAAGTAGGACTTGATTTGCGGATAGATATGATTTTCACGTTAATTAATTTTCGTACAGTTATTGCGTATTACCGTGTTTTAGTGGCTTTTAACAGTTGACGTAACGGGATTTACTGCCTGCCGGGACGCGAATAAAACGTGCAAAGAATTCGAGCCCCGAGGTTCCTCCTGATTACGAAATTCCGTGTATCCCCGTTTACGGGGAGATTTATGATACAGTAATAACGGGATGCACTCGAAGAGCATCGATACGGATAACGTCGTGTACGATCGACTGCTGGTAATCGCACAAATCGCGACGTATACGGACACAGTAGCGCAACGCGGGGATCACCGAGATCTGACAATAAACTTTAAAGGAGTGCGTTAATAACAGTTCTTATCCCGAATATCGTAAAGTGGCTCGCTGTAAACCGTTCAGCTCGTTTTACCGATGAAGTAGTTCGTTTTGAACGAGCAATTCTGTAAATACTGCAGAAACCAGAACAGTCGTCCAACCGATTTTTTTACCATTAGATTCATGATACCTTGATACCACGTAGGCACCGTTGAAATGATATCAATAACGTTTCTTGGAAGAAACACTCGTCTCATATGTTTTCGATCGACAGCCTACCTGCATGTATAAAAGTTTCGCTATAATCACTTCTTATCCCTGATCAGCCGTGTTGGTTTTCTTTCTTCATTTATTCTGTGTTAACGTCGTGTAACATTTAATTAACGGTGTAAAAATTAATTCAGAAATGCAGTAGTGAAAATGTTTGTACGGGTTATAAAGTACCCGATGTTGCTCTTCAGTATAAACGATAGGGTTAACTCTCGAATGGCCTGACGAACTGGGATGCACACCTAATTATTCTGATCCCTAGTCCGATAAGACGTTATGGAGGAATCGATCACAAAATCTGATGTGTATTCTCTAAACTTTATACACACATATTACTTAAACAAATAGATAATCAACTACATATGGAAATAATCAGGTCAAAGTGTCTTATTTAAAACGTGTCTTTTGCTAGCTTTGTTAGAAATGGCGTTAATTACCGATTATATTAATGAAAATTTTTAACGTTATATTTCAAATTTCATTTTTAATGCTTGATTAGCAATATTCAAGTTCATATTAACTATAGTATAGTTACCAGCAATCCTTATCGCTCATGGTGTCCCCGTCAGGCACTCGCGATGTCCGGCGATCTACTATTCAAGGGTGCCTGTCAAGCAACGTGCTGGTCAATTGTTACGATCAGCAGCTGTGTATATGAAGAGAAGCCCAAATACTGGTCATTTATTTATCGCGAACCGTAAAAAAAACTTGCAAGCAAGCATATGTATGGAAAATAAGTCGAAATTGCCGGTTGACAGTCGCGTTCGATGCTCGGAGCGATAAGGGTTAAGTTTAACCCTCGGGCATTTTTTTTCTTGAAATATGGAGTAATATGTATACATATACAGTGCGAGTCAGTATAAGAACTATACTATCTGAAATAATTTGATATCCATCAGTTAGATAAAAAAAGGTTTTTAATGAATTATCGAATAAGAAGAATTTCATTTTTCTATGTATATCTCATCTTTTTCCAAGGTATCCACGGTGACCTTGTGTTTTTTCAAAGTCAACGATTCCCAACTTCCGAGAAGTACATCTAAAAATTTAAAAATTGATAAGCAAGTGTTTAACCCTCGGACAATATATTAGCTCTAATTAATATATTAGCTCTAATTAATAATTTTAAAAAATTTACTCATGATGATATTTCGTGTAGACACACACACTCTTTCTAATATCCTGAAGTGACTGAATTGCCACATAATTGAGTACATAAATGACAATTTTGCTGTTCCGGGTCAAAATATACCCAGACACAGCCCTCGAAAAGTTATGTGGACCAATAAGGTGTGCGCATCTACGAAATCTTCAAATACAGCAGCCTTACAAGGAATATAATAATTAGAAAGGCGAGAAGAGTTCTCTGTCCGAAATATACAGTCACCGTTCACAAAAGGAGCATAGAGGATGAGGATGGCAAAGGACTATACTTACTCAACGGACGGCCCGTTACAAATTGACACATCTAAGTGGCGGTCGATTTTTCACGGGACCCTATAATAATCTCGACAGCTTTTCAGTAGTCTATGGCCGACCCTTGTAATAAGCTTAACTAGTTCATGGCGATGTAATTTATAGAAGCCACTTGTTTGGGGTTAATTACGACCGCACGCGAGCGACCGTTAAATTATTATGTTTTTTTTTGCTTTTTTTCGCGTGCCCATCAGTTTCCGAATCGTAGCACACCTAGTCGAGTTCACCTAGAAATTCGAGATACTATATGTATATAAATAGACGAACCTATATCGAAATCGAAATACATCAAGGAAACGGACAGTCGAACGATCCGATTGGCCTGTATTGTTTCCAGGCGTCGTACCTCGGGAAACCTAATTGTTCACCGGACAATACGGAGCGTTGTCACGCGCGAATTCCGATCGGTCTTGGAACGGCTCGTCGAAACGAAGTTAATCGTCTATCGGCTCTCTCGCAACTCTCGCATCTCTCTCCGTGAACACTACTGTCGCAAGTGGCTCGCGGCGAAGAGTCCGCACCATCGGCCCTTAAAACCATCGAACAATAGCGCGAAGAGGTCCTTAATCGATAGAAAGCAACGCGTCGCCTCGGTACACGCCTCCGTCACAAAACGAGCCTCGCGATAAGGTTATGTCTCGTGAGTCGCGAACAGAGAGCGCGTATATACACGGCGCACGGACACACGTACATACCGACACACACACACACATACACGCACACATCTTGTCGCGTGGATGCGTGCTATCGGCGCGAATAACGGGCGGGAGAGAGAAAGACGAATCGAAGAACACACTCGTGGGCGGAAAAGAGAGGGTTAAAAAGTGGGAACCAAAAGGAAATATCAGAGAGTATCGCGGTTGAGAGAGAAAAGATAGAGGCGAGAGAAGGCAATAAGAGCAAAAGGGACGGACGAGAGGAGCAACTTGGGAGGGGCGAAGAGGTAGCATGGTGGGATGGAAGCGCGGACGGCGGGATAGGGGGGAGAGGTCGGGTGGGAGGGAGGGAGGGAGAAATATTTCGCGGGCGCGAGAGGCAAAGATTCTCTTGAAACCTGTGGCATTTCGCTCGGTTCTCTTCTGTTCGGTATACGCCGAAGAGGGATCGATAGCGCGTCAGAGACGAGGAGAATCAGGCGGCAGGCTATTTCGAGCAACAACACAAGCCGGCAGAAGCGGCAGAGAAGCAGTAGCAACGACAGAAGCGTCCTGTGCGCCGCGAGATAGATCCGCAGCCATTCCACAGCCATGTCTGCCGGCGCACGGGGTTGGCTACGCCCGAGCGGGGTCTAGCCGGCCAATCGGGGGGAAGCGCGAAAGGTCCCGCGCCGTGGCCGTGGCCAATGGGCGTAGCCGGTTTCACCGAGGCGCGCGACGTCCCGTCCAAGTAGAGGGGGGGCCCTCGCGGCTGTCACAGGTGCAGCCAGTTGGCTGGCGAACTCGAGGCGAGCGTGCTCGGGAATCGCCGCGATCCTCGTTCGTATGCCGCTTATCGGACCGCACTGTTCGCCCGGTTCCATCGATATCGCTTTATATCATCGGGCCCATCGACGCGATTCATACCGAATTGTTCGCAAATCAACGAAAAGCGACACGTGCTCGTCCAGAGAAACTATCATTCGCCTGGTCGAACGGTACATATTGCGCAGAGGCCGGCGTTGTTTCTCGCACCAGATCGGTACCATTACGGCGTGAAACTGTCAAACGGATCGCGAGATTGTTTGATGCGGTCCGTCGCGCGGACGCGCACGTCGCGTCTGACAGATCCGGACGCGATACCGGTCCCATCGGCGACGTCATGACCGACCGCGGAGTGTCTAGAATCGAGACGGGACGATCTTGAGCGTCGTGTAACACGGGGTCTCGTGATGTGCCGACGGAACTGATCTGTCAGCTGGGAAACCACGAGGGCGAGAATCTCCTAGCCAGAACCACCTGGGCTGGCTATATGTTTTAATTAGATCAGTGAGACGAACCGATCAGAGAAAAAATAAATAAATTACTCGATCGAGAACGGAGAAACGTAGCAAAAGGGTAACCAGTGGTATAAGAATCGTGCGTAAAGAGAAGATACGCACCGATCGAACGGGACAAGTAAACGAATAGATGTATAGCTAAACGCAGAGAAGAAGGGAACGGGATTTGTAAAAATATCGAGTGCGCGTAGGGAGAGAAAAAAAGAAAACTGGCAACAAACGGGGGGAAGTGTGAGAAGTGCGATTTAACGGCCGTTGGGATATCACCGCAGTAAAAGTGGGTGCACTGGGGCCCTCGGGACCGTTCGGCCGATACGGGCCCGTGGAAGGTGGGCCTGGTGGTGGTCCCGGGCCCGGCGAAGGAGTGGGGACTGGGGTGGCCGCAGTCGCGGCTGGGGAGGTGGAGGGCTACGGGGGCGCCGGTGGCGGGGGAGGGGGCCCCGGGGGGGTTGGTACCCCCCGGATAAGGGTCGCGACCCTCGGCGGGCCTTGCTGCGCACCCTTGCCCGTCACCCAGGCTTGTAACATAGGTAAGTGAACCCCATTATTTTACTAAATAATATTTACTTCGTGTCTACTCCATACTCTGTTCATCTACCGAACGGTTCAACCCTTTTCGAGCATTCGTCTTATTTAAACCTCTTTGATACGGCGAGACTAAACGAGGAGTGCGCAAAAACGATATTAGTACCGAAATCGGTGTACAGGTTTTACTACTTTCCGCAAATAGCGCGCGCGCGCGGATCCGACGGATCTTCGAACTCGGTTTTCTTGAAAACGAGGCGGTGGACTCGTTTGTGTATTTAGAATCATCACGATTTTGAAAGCAGCCTGTATAAAACCATACAAATCTATCGTAGAATTTTCTTTAAAATTAATTTTAAATTTACCCCAGAATTCAAAATTAAATCTAATATTATAAGAAAGAATTCCTTCATCTTGTATACTATGTGGCGTGGTGTACTCGAGGAGTAATTAATAGACTGCTGGTTTTATATATTTTATGATAAAAATGAGTCGATCAAACGAAGAACGATGAAAATATTTATGTCATTTGAAAGTATTGTTGTGTTATTTTCAAACCATTCAAATTATTAAAAAACAAAAATAAATATTTATTATGCATATATTTATTTTGCATACAAATCCGCAGTCTAGTAATTAATATTTCTAAGGATAACAGAGACATCCTGTGTATAAAATTATATAAAATTCAATATTTGAGGATATTCGCATAATTGAGACTTAGTAGAATCTGTATAGGGTAGATTTCTGCTCCGTTATGGTTTACACAAAATGTACTTGAAAACTACTTGTGACCTCTATAATGGAAATCTTTATCCTCTTGTCGTATACCACAGAGGCTACTTTTATATTCTCCCTCAATATTAATCCTCTGCATTCAAACAATTCTTCTGCACGAATAAAACAATGGTTCTATAACAATTCTACCGAAGGATTTCAGGAAAATTGTCATTGAAATTTTTAGTTCATTCTTTGGTCGTGATAGGTAGTGGTCTAGAGAGAAAATGTTGAAAGAAGAAACTCCTTAAACCTTTGCGAGCTTGAAAACTTTTGTTCCAGTTAGTTCGCATTTCATTGGCTATTTTCGAACAGCATTATATTGTAGTTTCACTCAGATTGATTAAAAATAAACAAAAACTCCATGTCGAGTCGAATTCGACATAAGACTAGCTGGACAATTTGCAATTTGCAAAATGTGATTATTTATTTCACTTACAATCGAGTGCACGA